>OX421508.1:25082386-25701210 GCA_949126835.1 Anisus vortex
CAATAAAAGAATACATAGCTTACAGTTTATAATTTTGATTTAATTAAACTGTAAAAAGTATTTTAAAATTATTTAAATATTATATGACTAAATAATTTATGTGTAAATTTTTAAACATTACATTAACTACCTGTTTTGTAATATTACTACGTATCTCTTTCCACTTCTCGATAGGTTAGATCAGGGGTCTCCAAACTACGGCCCGCGGGCCGCATGCGGCCCGTGGAGTCCTTTTTACCTACAGTAAAAAATTACGGAATTTTACCTGTATCCTGCCAAGTTTAGCAGACCCGGTGAGAAAGCATTGTGTGTGATTTTCAACGAAACTGTGACTGTGATAAAAGAATACAACCTGCGCCGTCATAATCAAAGCAAACATCAGGAGAAATATGCACATTTGGAGGGTGAAGTCCGAGCAGAAAAATTTGCTAATTTACAAAATCAACTCACATCTCAGAGGACATTGTTCAGTAAATCCTGAAATGAAAACAAATATATAACTAAGGCCATTTATAAAGTTGCTTACGTCCTGTCTAAAAGTGGCAAACCGTCTACAGATGGTGAATTAGTGGTGGATGTTTGTTGGAGGTGGCTGAGGAACTTTGCCCAGAAAAGTCAAAACAATTTCAATTTTAAAATGTAGCTTTGGGTGCAAATACCATTTCCCGCCGAGTAACAGATATGGGTGAAAACATTTTGAATCAAATAGTGAATAATGCAAGCAAGTTTCGCCATTTTTTAAATTCAAATAGATTAATCGCTGGACAGCTTTTCCACCTCTCATCTGATTGTGTTCATTAGAGGTGTGTATGAAGACATGAACATAACACAAGAGCTGGCTTTCCCTACATATCATGTATAATGTATGGCACTGTTACCGGACAGAATATATATTTAATGAGTTATAAAAAAAAGCATTTACTGATTATAACTTGGACTGGACTAACCTCAGTTGCCTGACTGTTGATGGAGGAAAGAAAATGAGTGGCATAAAGAAAGGCTTGGTTGGACAAGTGAAGCAGATATGAAATGAAAACATTCCACAACCAATGTTCCTGCATTGTATTATTCACCAGCAAGCGTTGTGTGGTAAATGTATGGACATTAGCAGTGCCATGAATCCTGTGAAGATGGTCAATTTATTAAGGTCACATGGGCTCAGTCATAGACAGTTCAGAGACATATTGAAAGATACAGATACAGAATCGAAAGATTTACTATTATTACACAGCAGTAAGATGGCTAAGTTGTGAGACAGTTCTGAGCAGAGAAGTTAAGTTAAGAAAGGAAAAAGGTGAGTTCCTAGAAAGTAAAGGCAAGCCACAGGCATAACTGTCTGATCAAGAGTGGGTACGGAAATTGGCCTTTGCTACAGACATAACGACACATAACTAGTCATTTAAATTTTCTGAACCAAAAACTACAAGGATAGTAAAATCTAGTTTTTGATCTATACACCCACGTAAAAAACCTTCAGATCCAAACTTGTCTTGTTTTGGGAAAAAGTACAGCCCAACAACTTGACGCACTTTCAGCAGTTCAAGGTATTCATGGCTGAAGCAACAGCTGAGTTCCCCACGTCATTTGCATGCGAGATCATCAAAGACCTCCAGCTGCAGTTTCAGGAGTGGTTTTCTGATTTAGATTCAAAGGCAGAAGAGTTGAGACTGTTTCAAAACCCATTTGAAGCAGACGTGGCCAGTTGCCCTGATAAACTGCATCTGTAGGTCATTGAGTTGCAAGCAAATGACCTCCTTAGGTATAAGTTCAAAGAAGGACTGATGGTTCTTTACCACTTTTTGCCCAAGGAAGACTTTCCTAATATTAAAACGTTTGCATCAAGGTACCTTTCATTCTTTGGAACAACATACCTGTGTGAACAAACATTTTCAAGAATGAAATACATAAAGAACAATTTGAGAACAAACTTGTCCGATAATAATCTCAGGTCAATGATCAAATCTAAAGCCAGAAATGTCTTCTATTTTGGCACCCAGGAAACAATTTCACCATTCCTACTAAATACAGGTGTTCAAGTGTAGTGCACGAATAAAATAATAACTGAATACAATAATATTAAATATATAATTAAAAACAACATCCATGTTTTGATTCTTTTTTTTCTTTGGACCTCGAGTGTGTAGTTGGCCCTCGAGCTGCTGTTTGATAGTTAATGCGGCCCTCGGGCTGAAAAGTTTGGAGACCCCTGGTTTAGATGAACAATTAAAGTTCTAATTATGACAAACATTAAAAGACTTCTCAGTTAAACTGAGATTAAAAGAATAATATAATTAATATTAGCGGCTGTTATTTCCACATCTAGACAAAAAATGATAATGTTAAGACAAGAATTACCAAAAATGTGAAAGTTTAGTAATAAAATATTGTATTTGATATAAATGCAAATAAAAAGGATGATAGTCACAATCACGTTAATTTGTATTCTAACCCTAAAACGCTTTAATGATTTTCTCAATAAATAATCTTTGCTCTTGGCCTTGGTCTCGCCAGGGAGTTAAATTAATTGTTCTAATTAAATAATTGTTTTAAAAAGTACAATAGAGCAGGTTGACTTTTAGGCAGGTGGCACGCCGAATGATTTAGAACTTCTAGTTTGGCACACTGTTAGCAAAAGGTTCCGACCTCTGGCGTAGACCACTTTTAGATTTATGGGGTGCGGTGGTCTATCCGTACTGAGAGTCTTGGGTTCAAATCTCGGTGAAGGCTAGTATAACGTCCTTACGGGATGTCTAGGTTCTTGGTCACTATTATAATAACTCAAGCCACTCCATGTATGTTTAAAAGAAGTTTTTCATTCTTGAACTTATTTACAGATCAAACAACTCCACTGGTAGTTTTGAATATATAAACAACAACGCAGAAATCCACAGCTACAACAACAACAAAAAAAATGCATGAATTTACTATATAGATTTTGGTGCCGAAAGTCCTGGAAATGGATTTTCCCGAATCCTCCGAATGTAAAATAAATTAAATACTAGAAACTACTAGAAACAACGAGAAAGCATAATTGTATTACGTCATAAATATGTCTCTATAAAATAAACATAGGCCTACTCTCTACACCAAAATCAAATGTAAATAAACAACTATTACAAGGCAATTTATTCACCATAATAAATTATGGATGAGACCTTCTATTTATATCACACAAGTATAGTTATGATTTATAATGTTATTACGGCTAGAGCCCCCATTCAATTTGTGAAAATAATAGTTATAGTATTGTTATTATTAGTGTGAGTATCCTTGTATTAGTGAAGATCTTATTATATCATTCTGAAGTTTATTTGTAGTTGTCTAGAGTATTCCGTGGTTCTTAGTATCCCCTGGCAATTCACATAGCGTAGTTTTAGAGTTTTCAGTTGATTTACTTCATGTATAATTATTTATGTGGCTCATATTATACAGCAAGAACCTCGATGTTGAGTGGTAGTGTAGATTATTAATATAGTTGAATAAATATTACACATACACACATGTAGATAACTTTGAAATATTGACGTTAACCAAGTTGTGTAGAAAGCAACGATAAATTTGGTTTAATTTACAACATCAATCCAGTAGGAATCCAAATAATATTATATACACAATCAAGAAATACACATATTCCAATTAGTAATGAATATCCTCAATGAACATATAGCATTGTAGTTAATAGTAGAACAATAAATTTTCCATCATACAAATCAAATAGAAACGATACTCAGAGCGGAGAATATTTGATGTTACTAGATCGAATGCAAGCCAAGAACTGACCAAAAGTGTCGAATCGCGTAGAAATATATTACGGGTCAATCGTTGGAAAAACCCGACAGCCTAGTGACACGAGAATTTTAATCAAGCCTGCGTGCTGACTGCGTGAACAGATACTTTTTATTAAGAACAAGCAATAATGCTCTAACAAAATAAGGAGAGACCGGACGACCTTGACATGCTGTATTCGCGTGCACAGTTCATGTTTTTATCGAGGTTAATAAAAAAACAATAATGCTTTAATTAGGTTAGGAAAAACCCGGGGAAAACCGTGAGCTGAGAAATATTTATATCGTTTAAACGCAATTCGCTTAAATGATTTAGTTGGTTTATTAACATTACAATGTAGGGAATTTACGTTTCGTAACAGTCGCCCATACCAAAAGGAAAAGAACATTGCATACTAAACAATAGAAGTGTGCAATTTCTTTTAGAACCGCCTGCACTTAACTTTAGTTCTAAACAATATACAAAAAAAAACTGACTCCACCTGGGTAGTCCGTTAAATAAGACAAGTAAGGGAAATAATTTATTCTATTAAACCCTCATCATATAGGATCTCAAGTTATCCTTAGACCATAACACATGTTCGCGTCATTAAAAAAAATTATACTCTCTGAGATATCATTCCTTATAAACATCATCATCTTATTTATAAGGTAAAAATCAGCATAACTAATGTTATCATATTAAACAATTCAATCATTAATTAATTCAACTTAAATGAAATTAATATTTAAATAAACTTAAGAGTAAGAATTTAATCTTAAGTGTGTAAGCATGTGAAGTGTATGCACATTACTCTATTTTGGTTTTTACATAATCACAACTATAGTTTGATTGTTTCAAAATAAGGATGTACATTTCTGTTCATTCATTATCTTACTAATAAAGAAAAATTATGTTCATAAATCCATAATATTTATAAGTAACTTATTAGGTTCTTTCTTTTTTTTTCCTACAACAATAATAATATTTGTTTTAGCAAATGGAAATATTCATGGCATAAAATAAGGCATAAGATATTGCATAAAATAATCACAACACATTCATATATTCATGCATTTATATTTTAAATGATCCAATTCTCTTAGTTAGGATTACCAGAATATATACATGTAGTTATCCCCTTATACATTTTTTCATGCGCGATAGGGTGTCCGCGACGATGTGATCTTTTACCAATACGTAAGTTATTCTTAAGTCGTATGGGATTAACCCTATACGGATGTTGTTTGATAGGTTTAACATTATCATCTTTTAAAACTACATCATGGGTAACCAAAGTTGTTTTGTTAGGAACATCACTAAACAAATTTACATGATCATAGATTAAACCCTTGATAGAAGTCTGTTCACCTGAGTCTAAATGTGCCAGTTTATCATTGAGGTTTTTAAGTGCTTCAGTGTTCTGAAGTTTACTTTCTATGATTGTCTTTTTAAATTTAGGCGGGGGTGTTTCAACAGTTTTGATAGCACTCACTGGCCTAAAGTCAGTTTGTTCTTCCCTAACAACATAAGGTTTTAGCATGTTTATATGGCACAGTCTCTGTGTTTTCCTTCTATCAGGGGTTTTTACAATGTATGTTACATCACTGATTTTATCTAAAACCTGATATGGTCCTGTATATTTTGCACTCAGGGGTTGTCCAGACAATTGGGTCAACATGAGGACTTTATCACCAGGATGGAAACATCGGGATCTGGCCTTGACATCATAGTACCCTTTCATTCTTTTCTGAGCCTGCAAAAGATTATCTTTAACATGATTAAAAGCATGATAGATTCTATTGCTAAATTGTTCCACATAAGCTACGAGTCCAGTCTCTTCATCAGAATTTAACAAGGTTTCCTGCAACAGTTTTAGAGGTCCTCGAACTGAATGTCCAAACACTAACTCGAACGGACTGAATCCAAGAGATTCCTGCACAGTTTCTCTAGTCGCGAAAAGAGCGAATGGAATACCGCGATCCCAGTCTTCAGTGTTCTCAAAACAGTATGTGCGGAGCATGGTTTTCAGAGTCTGATGATATCTTTCTAGGGCACCTTGGCTTTGCGGATGGTACGCAGTTGAAGTTGCATGTTGGATGCCTAGTTTCTTTAAGACCTGGTTAAACAGCTTTGAGGTAAAGTTAGATCCTTGGTCTGACTGTATAGTCTTTGGAAGACCGTATCTTGAACAAAATGCAATCAGTGCGTCAGATATCTTATCTGCGTTAATGGTGCGTAGCGGAATAGCTTCAGGATATCTCGTGGCAGTGCACATTATAGTGAATAAGTACTGGTGTCCTGTCTTTGTTTTAGGCAAAGGACCTACACAGTCTATTAGCAAGTGGCTAAATGGTTCTGCAAAGGCGGGTATTGGCTTTAGAGGTGCTACCGGTATAGTCTGGTTAGGTTTACCAACTATCTGGCATGTATTGCATGACTTGCAGTATTTTGTGACGTCACGATGTAGTCCAGGCCAATAGAAGTACGGAAGAATTCGACGGTAAGTCTTGTTCACTCCTAGATGACCAGCATATGGCGTGTCATGAGCCATGTGTAAGATGTCATTACGATATATGGCTGGTACCACAATCTGACTTCCTTCTCTGCAATTGTCATTATCACATTTCACATCTCTCCATTTTTGCATTAATATTCCCTCCTTCAGAAAAAATCCATTTCCTTTAATTTCTGCCTCCTGTTCAGTTATCACCTTTTTCTTCAGGTGTTTAATTCCTGAATCTCTATTCTGTTCTAATAGGAGTAATTGTCGAGGTGACAAATTACTTTCAGTAGTCTTGACTGAGGGACCACTCAAGATGTCAGCCAGGAAAGTTGCCTGTAGGTCAATTTCTGGTTCTATTTTTGACTTTGACATGGTTTCGACAGACTTTTGTTGTTGGGCCATACCTCTAGTGACGATGCATATAGGTTTGATAAAGCTCTCACTTTTATTAAGGCATTGTTTTTTCTTGGATATGGAATGCACCACATCTCCAGCAATATCATTTCCCAGTATTAAAGAAACACCTTTAAACGGAAGTGATTTGTATACACCCACAACTACATTTCCAGTGAAGTACGCACTCTTCAGCTGTATTTGATGCAAAGGAACTTGTACATTTTTCCTTGATACACCTTGAATAGTGAGATCCTGTCCTGTATATGTCGATTGTGACGTAGGAACAGTATTCTCTAAAAGTAGTGAAACCTCAGCCCCTGTATCACGGAGTATTCTGATGTTCTTTTCACTAGTGACACCATTTATTATGGATGACACGGTACCTTCTTCAATGAATGGTAAACAATTGCTTGGTATCTCAGTATCGATGAGATCTGTATCCAAGTTATTTTTGTAAGAGGTATGTTTAGTACTCATGGTGGTTCTATCTGATATAGACTCCTTGGAGCTCAGATTAGAATTAGAATTATTGAAAACCATTGTCTCTATTTCAGGAACTATTTCTGGTTTCAAGTTTCCAAGATACGTGTGTTTTGTCAGGTTATCTGCATTAGCACTAGGTATCTCTGTTTGAGTTCTAACATCCTTCTTTACATTTACATGAGTTCTTTGTTTTGGCATTGCTACATACGATAAGACAACATTCTTTTTATTTGGGTTCCCATTCAATATCCAGCACTTTTCCTTAGTATGTCCAATTCGTTTACAATGGCTACAGGTTGGCTTGGAATTTGTTGGACCTTCATTGCTCTGCTGATGTCTCTTTGATTGATAGGATTCATTTGGATTCATGGTTTTCTTTTCTACCTTCATATCTCGATTCTGGAATTTTGATTTATCAACTGTTGTAAATTTATTGCTGGAATGGATAATAACATATTCGTCTGCCATCACTGCTGCTGTTTCTACTTGTTCTACACCTTTGTCTGCTAAATGTATTCTAACATCACCTCTGATGTTATTGTTAAAGTCTTCCATTAGCATAAGATTAGCTAATTTATCAAAGTCTTTGTTTACACCTTTGGATCGAATCCATCTTTCAAAATATTTCTTTTTCTGTCTTAGAAAATCAACATGGGATTGTTCCTGTTCTTTCTTAGACTCACGAAACACTTTTCTATATTTTTCAGGTGTTAGTGCATAACTTAGCAGTACTCTATTCTTGATCAGTTCATAATCATACAATTCCTCTTCAGTAAGACTTAATACAACATCAAGTGCCTTTCCTTTGTTCAGAGCTGAGCGTAGGAGTATAGCTTTCTTGCCCTCGGGAAATTGATAGTCTCTAGCGTTTCTCTCGAAAATCATGAAGAACTCTTCCACCGAATTATCTTCAAAAACTGGAATATGTTTCTTAAACTTATACAGTTCTGCATCTGCTTCAGAGCTTGCATTCGAATGATTTGACGTACGAGACCTTGCTAGCTCAATTCTTTCTTGGCTTGCTATTTTCTCTCTTGCTATTTCTCTTTCCATCTCAATTCTCTGGCTTTCTCTTTCTCTTTCCATCTCAATTCTCTTGTTTTCTCTTTCCATCTCTAATTCCATCTTTCTTAACTCAAGTTTAAATTTCAATTCTTCACTTTATTCACCAGTTGTATGCTTCACTCTTTGTGTTATAGGAAAAGGTAATTCATCATCTGATTCATCATTAATATTATCATTAGCAGTAGTTTCTTCAATAATTAGTGTACCTTGTTTTCTTAAACACTCAGTTACCTCTTGAAGTAATTTAGTTTTTGATGGCCTAGTTTCTGTGATAGAAATGCCCAATGATTTAGCCAATTCTTTTAATTGTATCATTGACATTTTATTAAGCTGCTCTGAGGTTAGATCAAATATCTCTGGATCCAATGTAAGATTATTTGTGGCTTCCATTTTATATATTATTAAAAGTTACTATAAATCTTGTTAATAATACAATAAAGAGTCCAACTTACTTTCTGTCCTTTGAATAATTCACTACACCACACAGTTCAGATTTTTCACAACAAGGTCATAAAAATAATACTTTCTTAGAGTCACTTTGTTCGATAAGGTAATACACCAGATAATTTTCCAGGCTGAATAGTTAAGTTTTCCGATTCTCAATAGCAATGTTCAATTCAATCACAATCTTTAGTATATTGTATATTGTTCATATTTTCCAACACAATCCATCCAAGTTACGAGTATGTATTACGGCAGTTGTAAATAGTTTGTGTAAATAGTATAACGATTCTTGAAGTTGAAGTAAATCCTCTAAACGTTTGTTAGTAAATCACTGACGAGCAAAACCCATTTTATTACAAGGCAATTTATTCACCATAATAAATTATGGATGAGACCTTCTATTTATATCACACAAGTATAGTTATGATTTATAATGTTATTACGGCTAGAGCCCCCATTCAATTTGTGAAAATAATAGTTATAGTATTGTTATTATTAGTGTGAGTATCCTTGTATTAGTGAAGATCTTATTATATCATTCTGAAGTTTATTTGTAGTTGTCTAGAGTATTCCGTGGTTCTTAGTATCCCCTGGCAATTCACATAGCGTAGTTTTAGAGTTTTCAGTTGATTTACTTCATGTATAATTATTTATGTGGCTCATATTATACAGCAAGAACCTCGATGTTGAGTGGTAGTGTAGATTATTAATATAGTTGAATAAATATTACACATACACACATGTAGATAACTTTGAAATATTGACGTTAACCAAGTTGTGTAGAAAGCAACGATAAATTTGGTTTAATTTACAACATCAATCCAGTAGGAATCCAAATAATATTATATACACAATCAAGAAATACACATATTCCAATTAGTAATGAATATCCTTAATGAACATATAGCATTGTAGTTAATAGTAGAACAATAAATTTTCCATCATACAAATCAAATAGAAACGATACTCAGAGCGGAGAATATTTGATGTTACTAGATCGAATGCAAGCCAAGAACTGACCAAAAGTGTCGAATCGCGTAGAAATATATTACGGGTCAATCGTTGGAAAAACCCGACAGCCTAGTGACACGAGAATTTTAATCAAGCCTGCGTGCTGACTGCGTGAACAGATACTTTTTATTAAGAACAAGCAATAATGCTCTAACAAAATAAGGAGAGACCGGACGACCTTGACATGCTGTATTCGCGTGCACAGTTCATGTTTTTATCGAGGTTAATAAAAAAACAATAATGCTTTAATTAGGTTAGGAAAAACCCGGGGAAAACCGTGAGCTGAGAAATATTTATATCGTTTAAACGCAATTCGCTTAAATGATTTAGTTGGTTTATTAACATTACAATGTAGGGAATTTACGTTTCGTAACACAACTTTACATGAACTATCAAGACAATCTCAAATACAATATAGAAACTATTATTACATGATATGCACATATAACATTAGGATTTGTTCCTCTGGCGGGTTGTCGAGCCGATCAGTTATGAAAGCTCCGCAGAAAGGGAATCGTCTACAATAGCCCAGTTAAGAACTGGACATTGTCCGATAGTGAGCCTACTTTAGCAGATTTAGACCCCAAGAGGATTGCGGAGTGCCCCGCCTTGCAGGATTTTAGAGTGGACCGGGGCGGCCAACCGTATGCTCAGACCCTTTGCGAGAACGTATCACTATTGCGTGCTACAGCGGAATTCGTTCTCCGAGCCCTAAGAGAGTAATCTCGGCTCGCATTCTCGCAGTCAGGAGTGGAGCTCTAGTTCTGGTGGGTTTTATCAGACTGAAGTTAGGGATAAGTAGATGCGGCTGGGCACAGTGCTGGACGCACAATAAAATTTTCCTCGTATGCAGAGGCTAAAGATATGTGAATGATGCTTTACGGTACATGTGGATCACGTTCGTCTGAACTAAGTAAAGTACACTTCGAACCAAATTGATCTTAGGACCGGAGAAGCAGCGTTCACCAGTTTCTGTGGCCACGGCATACTTGGGGATTGTGTGGCAAACACTATGCACAGCCGCATTTACTTACCCCAACTAAGGTTGGGTACCCATCAGAGCTGGGTAGACTCAGGGACACCTTCCAGACCCGGGAAAAAATCCTAGCCTGCACCAGGATTCGAATTGAGGACCTTCGGTACGCCTGCCGAACGCACTGCCGCACGGCAGATTTTAGGTTTATTTCTTAGTATCTTTGCTGCTATTTGAATGTCAATAAAAAGTTTTATGTTGATCATGTCCGTGATTTCATGCTATTTCTTTATGGCTAATGGTAAGAAATAAACATTAAAAAAAGCAACCGCTGTCACCACATAGGTGAGCAGTAGTTTATAGGTTCGGGGGTTGAACAGCAGCTTATGAAGGTTTTAAACCAACCAATATCTTCCAAGAATGAAGCATGCCAACTTATAATTTGTATTGAGCAGTCATATGCGTAGTAATATGACGGAGAAGGGTAGTGCCTCCTCAACCTAGTCCACCCCCACTTTTCTGAAACCGAGAATTTAAAAACAAAATTGGGGGGAGGGGTTATAGGAAATTATATTTAGGCTAATCTAATTTTTATAAGTTTCAATAACTGATAATTAGAAAATAAACATTAGTTTTATCCCCCCCCCCTCCCATTCCTAACTCGTGCAATATATATATATAGCCTTCCAAAACCTCCCCTCCACTTCTTTACCTTATTTTTTTCCCCACTATCTTGCAATCCCTGGAAAGCCGATCTGGATAAACAATTATTGATCAACGGAGATATTTTAACCTTTGTTTGTAACAATAATATGAATTCTCTCGCGGGCCGCATATAATTGTTCACTGGGCCGGATTAGACCCACGGGCAATGGATCTGAAATTTATAATGCTAATGTGAATAATACTTTAAAAAAAAAAGCAAAGTAATCGATGCAGACCATATACGTCCATTGGCTTATTAACTGTACCGGCTTCTGTTGCCGCGTCGTACGATGGGACTGCGTGGTCAGCACAAAGCCCATGCGCCCTCCCACCCCCCACCCCCCAATTTATTTTAGCTACCTGATCTGGGTAGACCCCGGACGCCTTCCAGCACCACGGAACAATTTTTTTTTTAAACTTCGTCTGTACCTGGACTCGAACACATGACATTTATTTATGTTTGCAACACATTTAAACATAATTATCTTAGGACTATTAAATGTCAACGGATTTCTTCAAAGCCACATAAATTCTCCTTGGTGAAAGAAAAAAAAATAGGTCTTTGTAACAAACACAAAACTTATGCTAAACGGCTGTCTCAGAAAATTTGGACAAGAAAAGAGTTTTTTTCTGAAACGAAATGACGGAAGAATATCTAAAGCCCAGTCGGTTAAATAAAAGTTGTATTCCATTGAACACAGCGCGTCATGATTAGTATAAAGAAAAAATGATTTAAACTTTCAAACCAAGCGACCTATGTATAATAGTATTTCAGTACATCTTGCCACTTGCTACTGACATGATTGAAATTGACAACTGACAAGGCCATCCGGTGCACGAAAAGTAAGAGGAAAAAAAAAACAACAACGCCAAAAACACAAAAAAATAGCAACAACAACAACAGCAACAACAACAACAACAACAACAGCAACAACAGCTACAACAGCAACAACAACAACAACATTTATTTGAAGATAATGGCGCACGGTGACAGAGCAGCAGTTCGTTCGGCTGACGTATCGAAGGTTCTGGGTTCAAATCCTGGTGAAGGTTAGGATTTGTTACCCGCAACTGGATGGTGTCCCCGAGTCTACCCAGCTCTGATGGGTAGCCTACCTGACATTGGCTTGGGAAAAGTAACTGATGAAAGCTGCTTCATAGGCCCTATGGATCAGATGGTTTGGGCGATGGAGCGTAATAATCGACTTTCTATAAGGAACGTCAGAATAGATATGGGAATTGAACCGAGCCCGAACCAGATACACCAATCTCGAACCCTGCTTACCAACGAATCGGACCCGAACTTAAGGTCCCATCTCATCAGAACATTCATCGTTGGAGTTGTAGGGGGAGTTGAACAATAAATTCAGGAACTGTTATGAGCAGCTTCTCGTCCAGTAACACCCACTCGACCGTTTCTTTTGCACCCATGCAGTTTCGGCACCGCGGATCAAGGGTGGACCATGAGCCTACTAAAATTGGACAGTGCTAAGTGCAAAATGGGCACTTGCGGAGCCTCCACCCCGGAGAGTTTGTATCTATGTCTCAAAATCAAAATACAGCAATTGTATAATGTATTAAAAAGTAACCTCGTCGCACTAATTTGGTCCATTGGGCAGCTCAAATCAGCGTATACCAGATTCCGTAGCCACTAGAGCATTGTGTGGCCTTCACTTTTACCCAACTTTGACCCCCTTACCATTCAGCCTACCATTAGGATTTGTTTTGGGTAGGTGTGGGGGAGTTGGTTGGGAATCTAACTAATTAAACTATGTGCATAGACGTCGTGTAAATACACCTTTGTAACTGCACGTGCTCGCAGCCTTAAAAGGTATTTTTGATACCTCCGACCACAGAGCATGCTAAAATGTTAATAGCATGGCTTTAGACGCGTTATACTAGTTATTCCACAATCACCATTACCCTTTTCAGTGCACAGCGTTGTTATCAAACGTTGTTATTGTCTTTTGAACCAATGTAAAAAAAAAAAAAAAATAATGCGTGGAATTTTTTTTTCCTACAAAAATAAGGAGAAAATACTTTACATACATTTATATAACTTTTCTTTATAATAAATTTCTTTGTTTATTCTTTTTTTCAGATTTTATTGATGGAATTACGTTAAAAAATTCCAAACATGCAGACAATGCCAACTTCCACCCCTCCCCCTTTTTACGGCATTGGGGTAGAGGGAGGGGGGCGAGGTTTAGGTAGCCTAAACAGGTGAGAGTGAAAGGGCTAGACAAGTTCTCTATCTTTCCACTCTGTGAGGAAAAAGGGGGCGGCTGATTCCTTCAGAATTATCCCTTTTTTTTGGCTCTTTTCTTCATTCCAGCTTTTTTCCACACTCCTCTTGACTTCGGCCACCCTCTCCTCCCTGCCCCCAAACTTTCACTCCAGTTTTCTGTACACCTTTTTAAACTTGTGTTGTGTTCCCTCCCCCCCCTCATCTCCCCTCCCTTTCACCTACTATCCAATTACAGCACACCTGTACAACGGGTGGGATCGCATGACGCCCCCGTTTTAATTTTACGAGCGCCCCGCGAGCACAATTGAAGGCAAACAAACCAACAACATGCCTTCACGGGGATTGAAGGAGGAGAAGAAGGAGCAAGGGGGGAGGTGGGGAGGCTGAGGGACAGGAGAGATAAAGGGGGGGGGGGGTTAAAATAATGTTCCGATAGTCTAGAAACATCTCCCCCCCCCCCACCCTCATGAACAGCTCAAGCGGAAGCGTCCGGCAGTAAAACTCGACTTCTCGACGCGATTTACAATCCGGAGACAAATGCCTAGATCTCGTTGATTTTTCGCTTTTTTTCCTCCGAATTGAAATTCGTATTCTACATTTTTGTTCTTTTTTTTTTTTCGCCCCCAGGATTGCCTAAATTTTAATTGCCTTATTTTAAAACGTGGTGTACATCTGCACAGCAGAACTTAAATACTTAACCCCCCCCCCCCTCTCCCGCCCCCCTTTTGTCTCGGCCAATTTATAGAACAACCCCTTCCCTCACACCCTTCCGATTGTGGTTAACAACTGGGGGGGGGGGGGAGTTGGGATGGAATCGGAAAGGACAGTATAAAACGGCGGAAGGGGGGGGGGGAAGAGGCGCTATAAGTGTGCACATCTAGTGCTATCAAGGTGTCGTTTTTCTCACGTCTGCAAATGACGTCTGCGGTGTGTTGTGTTCAAATCAAACGGACCACGTTTTTTTAAGATCAAATGACGTAATTTACAACCCAGCCAAAAAAAAAAAATATGGCGGCTTGAAGGCATTAATAGCGGGAGTACGTTTAAAAGTGCAGCGTTACAAACAAACGAAATAAATAAAACAGTTGTGGAAATTCCCAATGATTTAAATATGCGCAAAAAAAATAAATAAGCGAAATTTAAAAACGTATACGTTCGTTCCAGGTGCACGAGAGCGAATTAAGAAAATGGAGACGAACTCGAATAAAACATGTGCATACGACGAGGATTATTTTGTGTGTGGGAGAAGGTAGCGATAGTGGGGTGGCCGTATCGAAGGTCATGGGTTCGAATCCTGGTAATGAATTTATTCCTGGTCTGAGGGTAGTCCCTGAGTCGACCCAGCCCTGATGAGTAGGCTAACTGACTTCAGTTTTGGAAACTAAAGGCCACACAATACCCCTGGTATAACCACGGAGACTAGTGAATGTTGTTTTACTTACCCAACAAAAATTGATATTTTTCTTATTTTTGTTTACTATTGCGAAGTTCGCCTAAAAAAAAAACACAACTCTGACGACTCAATAATATTTCTGTGTACCCCGCATAATTTCTTCCATCTTCAATCACAAATTATATGATAATGCTAAGCTTAAATCCCATAGATCATGGATTTCATTTACTTATTTAATTTGGGCGAAGAAGAATGAGATTTATATCGTTTTGACCAGGGGTGTGCAACATTTTCTAATGTTGGGCCACATTGGATGTTTAGAAAGACAAATAGGGCCACTTACCATAGGAAAATGTAATCTCATGATAACTATAGTTAAGTATATTGTAAATATATTTGGAAATAAATAAAAGATAATCAAATAGTGTGTTAATTTTAAAATTTATTACTCGTAATGTGAAACTTGAAATATATTATTTTTTCACAATTTATCAATGTTTGCTCTGACTGGTGTGGTTAGCAACTCGAAGCTGACTTGTTAGATGTTTATCTGTGAGCTGACTTCGGTACCGGGTAACGACTTTTAGTGAATTGGATCGTTGGAAAAAATTGCTCACAACAATATGTGCTGCTAAACAGTGAGATCATTTTCCTGGCATGTTGTACTTAATTTGGATGCTTTCCACATTGGCCTACATAGTTGTTATGGACTGTCACTATGATGACTATTATTACGACTCGTTAAATCGGATTCAATGAATATAGTTGTATCTTTATTAGAAGTCTCTAGATTCTGCTAATCTGTAGCCCAAGCTAGGGGTTCCTTGACTGACAGGTCTATGCAGTAATGTAGTTATATTCGGTATAATTATCTTCAACACCTTTCTCAACAATGATAGATCAAACAACTCCAGTTGTTGAATAAACAATTTTATTTAAATTGTAGACTCAATATAAACTTTAAATAAATGCATCAACTGATGGCAACATAAGTGTTTCATTAAATGGCATAAAATATACAAGTATCAAAGTATCAATATAGCGACTTCACTCTACAAACTTTCAAACTGAACTAACTTTAAGGAGGTAGGGACTTTACAAAGAAAACTATTATCGAAGATTCTACAGGGTCCTAATACGCATTTTAATCTCCTGCTCTATAGAATACTGCGATCCAGAGTAACCTTCAATTTCCACGGGGTTGGACGAATTATTTTATTTAAACTGCCCTCAGGGCATAAAGGTCAAACCTTGGACTCTAATACGCACTTGTTAATAGGTCAATGCCTTATTACGTCATTCATCTATGACCGACATACGTAACATAGTACATAGTTTTTGTAAAAGGCTACCTAGTCATTGCTATCTCTTTGCTCTTCTCAAGCCCACATCAGACTGCTAGACTATCAGCTCCATTTGACAGTTCTCAGGACTGTCGTCTGATACAAGATCAAATGGTTGAGAAAACAGCTTAAAATCATTTTCACATTTTCTGAAATCATCAAATCTGTTTGTAAATTCACTAGGCCTACACAACTTGTCAACATTTTCAGCATATAATTTGGAGCCATCAAAATTTGCCAGTTCTGCTTTTCTGAGAGCCAGAGTAGGAAAATGAGTGAGTGTTGTTTCATACATCTGGGTCTAAAAAAGTTGTAATTTTTTCTCATATGAAGAAATGTTTTCATACATCTTGTTCACCAACTGATGTTTACCTTGTAGTTTCACATTTAAATCTAACAGATGCTGTGTGATGTCATTAAGAAAAACAAGGTCATGTAACCAGTTATCATTGCTTAAAAAGGCAACATCTTGTTGCTTATAATAATTTATCATGAACTGTTCAATTTGGTCTAACGATAATATAAACAAAATCGAAATTCGTGTGAAAAAATATATTTTAAAAACGCTATTAGTAGGTCTAAGTATTAGCTGGGGCCACTCTAACTGGTCTGGCGGGCCGGGTTGTGGCCCTAGGGCCGCCTGTTGCACACCCCTGGTTTCGACATAGTTGTTAGTTGTTGTTTTTCAAAGGACTGAGAACCGTTCAACAAAATAATGTTAACTTTCGCCGATAAAAGAATTGTAATCATAGTATGGAGTTCGAATGTTAAATTTAGTTTCGTATCAATTTTAATCAATCAAATGAGTTAAACGAGAAAAGAGACGCAAATGTAAGTGTTAATGTGTTTAATGGGCCGTATTGCTGCTGAGAGTTAACACCCTTGCCCCTTATACAAGTCAATCTTATATACCGTAATTGTAAAGATTGCTGCTGAGAGTTAACACACTTGCCCCTTATACACATCAATCTTATATACCGTAATTGTAAAGATTGCTGCTGAGAGTTAACACCCTTGCCCCTTATACAAGTCAATCTTATATACCGTAATTGTAAAATGGGCAAGGGTGTTAACTCTCAGCAGCAATACGGCCCATTGATATGTGTTATGTGTTTTTATAGACACTATAGACAATAGTTGTGTTTTTAACGGTAAAATGGAGGCTAATTTAAAATATGTATTTTTTTTTTTACAATATGTGTATTTTTTATATTATTATTTTTTACGACCTCCTGTATCCCAGTATTACTATAATTGCCTCACGTCCAAGGTGTAGCGATGTTCAGGGGTGGACCAAGGGTAAGGCATTTATGTCAAATACAATATTGTATTACTCAACTTTCACATTTAATGGTAATTATTGTCTAAACATTGTCATTTGTTAGTCAAGATTGGCGATGCTGAAACCGGTTTTATTTTAAAACCGGTTTTCGGTTTTATAAAACCGGTTTAAAACCGGATTCTGTCTCCCCCCCCCCTTTTCACCAGGTCAGAAAAGCCAAATGTGCGTAGTTTTGTAGGTATATTTGAAAAATACTTCAAACTTAATTAGGGTTTGCAGGGCGTTCAATGGGTTGATTTGTGTAAATACAATATGATTATTTTGTACACTTTACCATAAAATTCTTTAGAACTAAAAATATATGGGCTTATTGATTAAAGCCGATAATAGCTTTCAATAGTGATAATCAAATTTACGATTATCGTTGACGATAATAGTTAAGAAGCATATGAAGAGGATGTGGGGCATGGTGGCCGAGCGGCAGCGCGTTCAGCTGGCGTACCGAAGGTCCCGGGATCGAATCCTGGTACAGCCAGGATTTTTTTCCGGGTCTGAAGGGTGTCCCTGAGTCTACCCAGCTCTGATGGGTACCTTAGGTGGGGTAAAGTAAAGGAGGCTGTGCATAGTGCTGGCCACACAATCATCTAGTACGCAGGTGCGTACGCAATCCAATGGTACTGCCACCGCTCAGGCTTATCTGTTGCAAACATAGTTTACACCGAGAAGTTTTTTCAAAGATGAGCCGAAAAGTAAGAAGATTCATGTTAATTGTAACTTAACATTTGGTGACTGGTTGGTATTTGGAAAAAAACAACTAAATATCTGTAACACTAAGCAGAAAGGCATTTCAAGAATTGTTTTGTGCAAATTGCAAATCCAACATAATTTATTAAAAATCTTTCGATCAGAGACAAAAAAAAAGGTGTGCTGTTTTGTAAATCAAAACCGTTTTCAAAACCGGTCTTCGTATTCAAAACCGGAATCCGGTGTTAATAATAATAATAATAATTGGTCATTTATATCGCGCCTCACTCCATGCTAATGCAAGCATGCTCAGCGCGCCCACAAAAACGAAACGACAATAACACTCTAAAATAGTTTTAAACAAGGTTTCGGCCGATGGAGGCACGAAACGACAATAACATTTTAAAATAGTTTTAAACAAGTATTTTGCTGATGGATGTGTACTTCATCAACTTTGTTGAAAAGAAAAGTCTTCAAATTCTTCTTGAATGCTTTTTTTGACAACGAGTTATTCAGTGTCTCAGGCAAGCCATTCCACAGTGTAGGCGCCACAGATTCAAACGAGCGTACACCAAGAGTCTTTTTTCTTTGACCTTCCAAACCTGGAATTTCCAGGAGAGATTGTGTTGAAGATCGCAGCATCCTTAACGGGACATGCTTCGGTATAAGCTCTTTGAGATATGCAGGTGCTGTGCCTTCCACGCATCCATAGGTAAGGGACATAATCTTATGATCGATGCGCTTCGTAACAGGGAGCCAGTGGAGCTCTTTGAGAATTGGAGTGATATGGTCATGCTTTTTTACTCGTGACACAATGCGTGCTGCAGTATTTTGAACTTTCTGAAGTCTATCGTTTAACATCCCTATTCAAGATGAGGATCTAGCACCAGAATGTAATATTTTGATCTCAGTTTAACTGAGAAGTGTTTGAGACGCTTGTGATCAAACAAGGAACAACTCCATATAATAATTAACGTAAAGCGATGTAGAAATGTAGTAATCATACAACCTGAGTAGTTAATGTAATGTTAGAAAGTATACATATGAATTCTTTGGTCTTATAATATTTATATAATTTTCAAATAATTTTTAAAGTTTGATCATTTTAAAGTTAAAAAGTGTAAGCCATTTGTTGTTTTTTTTATAAATAAGTGGGAAAAAAAATTCAGAAATATTAGCGCAAATAAAACGCATTAATTATCTCCCTTTAATTAAAAACCGTTTACACATTAAATTTAACAGTGATTGAAAAAAAAATTGTGTTTTTTAATATAACAAATATTTCTGACTAATTATTATTTCTAATTATAAATCCAACATTATGGTATTCATTACACGATTTAGTTATTAGAGGATAAAATAATTTACGCTACACAGTTGTAAATAAACATTTCCTGCAATAATTGTTTGTCCATTTAAGGAGTTTATATTTTAACATTAACAATTACATAAAATACATAAGTAAGATTAAAATTAAGATTTTTTATTGACCCAACCAAATGGAACATTGTTTAGATTACAGATGTTTTATCTTTCATCATATTTTAAACAATATAAAAGAACTATTTGTACTCAATCACAGAAATAAGCTTATAAAAATAGACATGCACGCACACTATCACACACCTTATCATTCAAGAAAAAGTTCATTAATAGTCAGCTTTTGCATTCTGGTTGACTGAAGTCTTTACAATATAAAATAAAACAACCCATTAGAGGTCTCTCGGGTACCATTGAAAATTGATCTGCGTGCCAAGTTACCGATTCCTGTATCAGTGTATTACATAAAATCAGGATTGGAAAAATACAAATGTTTCAGCTAATCGTGACAAGGAAAACAAAAGTTAATACCCCCCCCCCCTCTTGTCGCTAAGTAAAAAAAAAAGTAAAGTAAAGTACCCTTCGGACCAAACTGATCAGTGACCACGTCATACGAGGGGATGTGTGGCCAGCACAACGCCCAGCCGCCTTTACTTTACCCAAACTAGTGTCAGGTACCCATCAGAGCTGGATAGACTCAGGGACACCTTCCAAGTCCCGGGAAAAAGTCCAAGCCTGCACCAGGTTTCGAACCCAGGACCTTCGGATTGCCAGTCGAACTCCACCGTGCTCCATCACTGACCTAAACTTTCATATTAATGTAAAAAACAATTGTATTGCAAGATTTGTGTTGCTCTTGATTGAAAGTTAGCACCCTTCCCTTCTCTCCTATGAATCAATTCCTCCCTCTTACCGCCAAACCGAGACAAACGTTGTTTTTTTGTTGTTGTTGTTGTTGTTTTTTTTTGCTAAAATACCCCCACCATCATTAAAACGGTTTTAACATTCTCGAAGGAATAAAATTAGAAGTCCAACAATCGGCCTTTGTAATCTCCCCTTTCCCCTCCCCTCTCTCTCTGTTTTTTTCTCACCAACGCTGCTGTTGTAGAACTTGTGATAAATGTCTTGTGATACAGGAATGTAGTAGGTGGGGGGGGGGGGGTAATATATTTTTTTTAAAGACAAAATTTTAGAATGCGTCATTGTTATGGAAACCGTTGATAGATCAAATGTCTTCGATTGAATCCTAGTCACATTGTAGAAATGTCCGGAGGAAATCCGTCCAAATTTAGACATGTTCGGTAGTCCAAATTTAGAGATATCTGTTAGTCCAAATTTAGACATGTCTGATAGTCCAAATTTAGAGATGTCTGGTAGTCCAAATTTAGAGATATCTGTTAGTCCAAATTTAGACATGTCTGGTAGTCCGAATTTAGAGATATCTGGTAGTCCAAATTTAGACATGTCTGGTAGTGCAAATTTAGACATGTCTGGTAGTCCAAATTTAGACATGTCTGGTAGTGCAAATTTAGACATGTCTGGTAGTCCAAATTTAGACATGTCTGGTAGTGCAAATTTAGACATGTCTGGTAGTCCAAATTTAGACATGTCTGGTAGTCCAAATTAGACATGTCTGGTAGTCCAAATTTAGAAATGCCTTAGGGGAATGCTAGTCCAAATTTAGAAATGTCTGGAGGGAATACTAGTCCAAATTTAGAAATGTCTGGAGGGAATACTAGTCCAAATTTTAGGAATGTCTGGGGGGAATGCTAGTAAAAATTTAGAAATGTAGGCCTATACGAGGGAACTCTAGCCCGAATTTACAAAATTCCCACTAGGGAATTATGTTTAGGTTAACGTAAAGTGCCCATTTTTTTCTTGGCAAAAGAGATACTGGGTTTCATTGGCTGTGAGATGAAGGGAGACTGCAGATCTTACTCAGCAATCTTTACTTATTATATTATTATTACTTATTATAATTAGGATACCATCAAGGTGGATAGACTCTTCGAATCTCTCTAATAACGGGATATGTCTAAAAAATATATTAGCATTTTATTTTACCACAAGTCAGGTCTTTCAGAATCGGAACGCTAGGCTACACCATCCCATCTTGTAAAGTTGACTTCTATCTCCAAGTTACACTTAAATAGATCAGTTTAAAACAGGTTAAAAAGCCTTTTTTTTTTTTTTTTTGTTTGGTAAATAAAACACTATTAATTAAAATACTAAATACGTTTCACTCTTTTTAAAAATTTAAAATATGACACTGAAAATATACCTGGTTGATTTCTTTGAGAATATCAATGGCGCCACATAATGTCTCGTGATAATCCATGTATATAGAGGTCAGTGATATCGATTGCAAAGAAGTAAATACATTTTTGCGATCATTTTTTTAATTTAATAATTTCTAAATTATTTCCCCTTGATGGGATTCGTAATTTTTTTTGTGGGGTTGTCGTTCTTTTTTTTTTTTTTCTGTAATATTATCCTGCTATGCTTGGTCAAGGACAATTACTCTGACCAATCAACGAGTCCCAGACGCCATATGCATCAAGCTCGGCCCTGGTGACCAATCAGAATTCGACCAGGTCGCCAATGGTTAAAAAGTGCGTTTGAAGAGGAAATGAGAAGATGGGACTGGGGGCAGGAGGGGGAGGGTTTGAGCCTCTCACTGTGATTTGCTTTGTGGGGCGAATAAGCACCGGGCACCATGATAAATTAGCCGTCTGTCTGGGAATTGAAGACACACGCATTCACTACCAAAAGAAAAAAATTGCGGGCGCCGATGAGGAGTAAGGGGGGTGCGGGGACGTGGGGTGTATGATCTCTATTGAACATGTTCCCCCAATCAAGGGTTAAGAAGATAACCGATGGCATTCATCAGAGATTGGTTTTGGAAGGGGGGGTAGGGGGCGCAAAGGGTTGGAAATGGAGCTGTGCTGATGATGTTTGTGATATTTTGGCAAATTTGTCCGTTAATAACATTTTGTGATTCTTTTTTCATTTAGTAGGCCTACGTACTGTGAACGACAGATAATTGTATGAACTAATTCTTGGAGTAGATGATCAGAATTTGTGTTTATTTCGACAACAATTTAGGTTTAATGTACCCGACTATTGGTACCGGGATTGTATCTAATATATACACTACACATTACACTTAGCTCTCTTTCTGTCTCCCTCGCTTTCTCTCTCTCTCTCTCATACACTCTCTTCCTAGCTCTACTCACTCTTCGCCACTCTTGTCCTTCTGCCTCCTCTCCTCCCCCTTCTCTCCCACTCCCTCCCCTTTTATCCACCCTCTCTCCCTCTCACTTTACCACTCTTTCTCTCTTTTTGCTGGCTCTTTGTTTTCTTTCTCTTTCAATTGCGTTTCTCTCATTTTTCTTATTTATTATCTTTGTGTCCCATTTATCTTTATCTAATTTCGCCCTCAAAAATAATTATTAATATTTTATATTGTGATACTTTTTTTTTACATTTAGATCAAGTAATACACAGCTAGAAAATTCAAACATCATTAAAAAAAAAAGAACCACTACAATTTATAACATTTAACCCTTCCTGTACCGACCTACTTCTATCTATGCTGCCTTCAGTTCCGCTATATACGCGCCCGGGCTGTAAGGGTTAAGAATTGAAGAAAATAGTATGTACTAGAATATGTATCTTCTGTATGGGACCCGTCAACTAGAGAAAACATTTTTAAAAAGCATAACAAATTCTGAAAAGAGCTGCAAGGTTCATTACTAGTGAACAATCAAAACTGACAATAGATAACTTTTCAACAAATAATGTTATTCTAAATAGGAAATAAAATTAATGGTTTAAAAAATATATATTAAAAAAACTTTCATAAGTTTTTCTTTGTTATCTTTAATATTTAAATTGGAATCTTATTGATTTTGAATTACTTTTTTGATCCAAATTGATGAAGGATATTATTTTGGCGATTCATCAAATTCATTGTATCATAAGCTTAGATGATTTGCTGTTGATCTGGTTTTGTTGAAAAGTCATTTATCAAATGCTTAATTTAAGTCGTATTCGTGATAGATGTCCCACTCTCGCAACAGGTTCTGGCCACACAAGACCTCCACCAACGCAACGATGTATGGAAGCGAGACAGACCCGGAAACCATTCACCAAAGCTGAGAGGGGTAATATGTAACACTGTGGCCTGGTTGTGACAGCGCGGTGAGCTGGCGTACTGAAGGAATTGGGTTCAAATCTTGATTAGACCCGGAAACCATTCACCTTAACTAAAAAGGGTAATTTGTGACAAACTTGACCTGGTGTCAGTGAGGTGAGCTGGCGTACTGATGGAATTGGGTTCAAATCTTGAGTAGACCCGGAAACCATTCACCTTAGCTAAAAAGGGTAATTTGTGACAAACTTGGCCTGGTGTCAGTGAGGTGAGCTGGCGTACTGAAGGTACTGAATCTCAATTCATGATTGGCTAAACCAAAAAAAAACTTTTTTTTTTTTGTGCGCAGTTTTAATTTTAAGAAAATATGAAAACAAAGGTAAAACAAGCTTTGTAGTTCGTTTATAATCACAGAGGTTGCAAGGTTTACACAATTTGTTGGTTAGGATTAGGCTGAAGATGGCGGCGAGACGGGTTAAAAAAACTGCTGGGGGAATGGGGAGGGGTGCATAATTCCATTTTAATAGCCTTTCAATTTTATTTAAAGTTCATTTTATTACAACAACAAAAATAAAATAAAAAAATGTTGTTTTATATGCCCCCGTGAGTTGATGTCATCCGAAGCGTCATCCTAGATGCCATTGTCATTCCATCGTCGCGATTGTTTATGCCACAACCAATTTTCCTTAACAGCTCCCCACCTCCCCTTATCCCTTATTGCCTTATCCTGGTTTAGGGGTAGTTACACGCATAATTAGAGATAGAATTGTAGACGGCCGGTAATTAGAGGTAGCTCCGCGCGGTTGTTGGCAAGTCTACCACAGGCCCACGCCAGTCTGGAAAGTAAACAATTGACTGACATGTCAACGTCTTAAAGGAAGGATTTTAAAAGACAGTCTTTTTATTCTTTCTTTCTGTCTATCTAAAAGGTCAGAATATTTTTTTTTTCAATAATCTTTAAGATTACTGTGACAATATTTTTTTCAGAAACTTTATTATGGGTGATGTTTTTTTTTTAAATATTATTTTATATTGCATAATATTGATTGTTTGATGTACTGGTTTAACAAAAATCTTTTAAAAGAAGAAATATGTACATGTGGACATCACAATATAAGTTTTAATATGTTGTTTTCGCTTAGTTTTCTTGTTACGTAATGAAGTTGATGATTCAGACAAGCCACATTTTAGCAACAATAAACCGCTATATATAAAAAATATTTATTGTAAAGTTTGATACTATTTATTTAAAAAATCGCATGCTTTCGCTAGTACAATTATAATGAGGAATAAGCGGCAGTATTATCGGATCTATCCACTGATGTATATTTCCACTGATGTATCCATCCGCAAATGTATATTTATCAACGTATGTATTCACTGATGTATCTATCCGCTGTTGTATAGGCTATTTACACTGATGTATCTATCCGCTGTTGTATAGGCTATTTACACTGATGTATCTATCCGCTGTTGTATAGGCTATTTACACTGATGTATCTATCCGCTGTTGTATAGGCTATTTACACTGATGTATCTATTCTCTCACGTATGTACTCATGGGCCTCAAAGACTGACGAAGTGTGTAAGCCGCCTTAACCCTTCCCGTACCGACCTACTTCTATCTATGCTGCTTTCAGTTCAGCTATATACGCGCCCGGGACTGTAAGGGTTAAGATAACATCGACGGGCGAAAGCATCGGTGAAAGCTATATCCTTTTTTTTTTTGTTAATTGTACCGCTGTATTTTTAATTTTACTATCCAGCAAATTTATCCTGAGACATCTTTTAATATAACAATGGGGCATAACCCGGGAATAAATCTAGCCAAGTTTTTCAGAGAGAGAATCGACACCAAACTCTGTTACTTTCAGAAAAGTTATCTCTCTTTACTCGGTATTCATTGAACCGGAAGTAGTGGAAGCTAAAACAAAATGGATGGTACTAATGGATACAATATTAGATTTGTGAGTTGTTGTTTTTTTTAAAAAAAGGTCCCTAAGTGTTTTGTTTAGTGTTTCTGCGATGGTCCGATTTAGGTCAGACAAAATGTCGAAATACTCCAAATAAAAAACGTTTTTTCCGAACAGCTTTAAAACAAAACAAAAATATAAAGGGCAGGGATGTGTGAATTGTTTGGGTTTTTATCTCGACTGCCTCTCCTCCTATTACCCCGATTGTAACGTATTTATGCTCGATGTTCAGATAGCCGAGAATTTCTCTCAAGCTCCGAACCCTAAAGTGAGGGCCGAAATAATTTCAGTTTCAGACAAAAAAAGAACAACAAAAAATTTACAAACTAAAAAAAGCTTTGCTAAAATATTGATTTGCTAGATGCCTTAACAAATTGTCTCCTGCATGGCCCCCTTACTCAAACCTGATAGAGAGTTGTGTCAGACATAAAAACGAACTGCAGACATCTCCTCCAGCCCACCTACGGGCAGGGTGGTACATAATAATAAAATGTCCCCGTGAGCCAAGGTAAAGAGGCGAATCTGCTAACCAAAAGCACTCCTAACCATTTTCCTTTATTATTATTATTATTTATCACTTTCTCTTTTCTTTCTAAGATCCTTTCCTCCATATTATGTCCTCAGCCATATAGTGTTGTTACAATGTCTCACCAACGATCTACCTTTTGGATTATGTCGCTATATTTCGCTCCCAAACTCCACCCCCCCCCCCCCCCCGCCCAATCCTAACCCACGCTAACCCATTATCAACATGTTTTCCATAGGCTACTTCTTGCTCCCTACCTCCTGTCTGATGTAGGTAGCAAAGAAATATCGTAGTGTTATGGCGGCTGCTATCAATTTTAATTACGCCTATAAAGACTCCCATGCCGCTTCGTCTTTATTCTTCTTCATGTTTTCGTCTGCCTCCATTCTCTAAGCGCCTCCAACTTAGCCTCTTTTTTTATATTATCATTTTTTCTTCTTTTCATAAATTATAAATATTTTATTCTTGTCTATTCTCCGTCTGAAGTGGCACCCCGCAGTGCTGGCACAGCCACCAAGCCGCCTCGGGCCCCCGCCAGCGATGCTCCGGCCGTCTCCTCGGCTTAATGAAGCAGACGTTTGCGGCGTCAAAGAACCGGGGAGGAGCCCCCCACGCACAGCACACACGCACACACACACAAGGCCCTTTTTTTTGCGCCGATGTTTGTACAAGCGGCGGCAAGAGAGCTGATCGGGCCTCTGAGTTGAGTCGCGGGCGCTCAGGCGAGGGCTGAAACGATTCTGAGAGCGAAGAGAGATCGACAGAGAGAGAGAGAGAGAGCAATTCAGAGAGAGAGAGAGCAGGAGGTGAGGAGAGTAGTTTGGGTGGGGGGAGGATACTGTATTGTTATTGAGTATCGGCCATGACAGTTCGTTTTTTTTAAAGAATAACATCAAAAAAGAGGGGAGATATAATGTTAGCGTCTCTATAAGGTTGTCTGTGCTAGGGCTACGTAATGTATCAGAACGGGTTTCAGACGCCACGCCCACACACGGTCTGCTGACTCGAACTGCAGCTTGTTGTGCGTAAATGTTTTTCTATGAGCGCTTGTGGGATGGAGATTATGTAGGTCTTTGTCATTCAGAATAAAAGAGAACAAATAAAAAAAAAAGCGTAATAAAATATTGCAATGAATCTAAACTCCGGTGTGGACACAATTTTTTTTTACAATAATTTTTAGCAATAGACAAAACAGAAGACTGTGCATAGCCGAATAGATCTAGTACAAATATGAAAAATGCTGCTACTTATAGTTTCTTTTTTTACTAAACATTTTGGCCTACACATTTTTAAACATTTTGGTTTGTAGCATTCCACAATGTCTACAAAAACAATCGTGTTTTCCGCAGCTTTCGGCTTTTTCTTGAAAGCATTCCACTTTGCCGCAGCATTTGACTATGTCTTGAAAGCATTCCACCTTGCCGCAGCATTCAACTATTTCCTAGAAAAGTTTCAGTTTGCCGCAGCATTTGACTATTTATTGAAAGCGTTCCCCTTTGCCGAAGCATTTGGCTATTTCTTGAAAGCATTCCACCTTGCAGCAGCAACCGACTATTTCTTGGAAAATTTTCAGTTTGCCGCATCATTTGACTATTTCATGAGTCGCTGCATTTGACTATTTCTTGAAAGCATTCCACCTTCCCGCAGCATTCGACTATTTTTTGAAAGCATTCTACTTTGACACAGCATTTGACAATTTCTTGAAAGCATTCTACTTCGCCACAGCATTTGACTATTTCTTAAAAGCATTCCACCTTGCCGCAGCATTTGACTCGTATCATAATTGGTTTAAACGAACAGTTAGCAAATACGTCACCAATCTTTGTCAATAAAGGGGAAAACTTGTCATTCATGTATTTACACAACGCTTAGGTATAATTGAAATTTGACAATTAAGTTTATATCTAGCCCGTTCGGAGAAGCGGGCACATAATGCTAGTATATTATTTAGCTTTTGTAGTGAAGGCTCGCCATTTTTTGTTATTTGTTTAATTGTTTTGCATATAAAAAGTTGTAGTAAGTTAAGTAATCTAGTCAGACCAATTTCATCCCGAGGACCGGTGAAGCAGAGTTCACCAAGGCATACTAGGGGATTGTGGTGGCCAGCGCTATAACCAGCCGCCTTTACTTTGCCCCTAACTATTGTCAGGTAGGCGTCCCCATCACAGCTGCGTAGATTAGGTGACACTCTCCAAACTCAGGATTCGAACCCCAGACATTCGGTTAGCCTGCCGATCGTGCTACCGGCTCAGGCCACCATGCTGCATAAAATTATGTAAGACCTAGGCCTATTTGCTCTCTGTTTTTTTTTATTGTTTATTTACAAAATTGAGTACGTTTACTATTCAAATATATACAATTACATAAGCAGCGTTAGTCGGCGGACTATGCGTTTACTATTCAAATCTATAAAAATACATAAGCAGCATTAGTTGGCGGACAATGCGTTTACTATTCAAATTTATAAAATTACATAAGCAGCGTTAGTTGGCGGACTATGCGTTTACTATTCAAATTTATAAAATTACATAAGCAGCGTTAGTTGGCGGAATATGCGTTTACTATTCAAATCTATAAAATTACATAAGCAACATTAGTTGGCGGAATATGCGTTTACTATTCAAATCTTTACAATTACATAAGCAGCGTTAGTTGGCGGAATATGCGTTTACTATTCAAATCTATAAAATTACATAAGCAGCGTTAGTTAGCGGAATATGCGTTTACTATTCAAATCTATACAATTACATAAGCAGCGTTAGTTGGCGGAATATGCGTTTACTATTCAAATATATACAATTACATAGGCAGCGTTAGTTGGCGGAATGTACGTTTACTATTCAAATCTATAAAAATACATAAGCAGCGTTAGTTGGCGGAATATGCGTTTACTATTCAAATCTATACAATTACATAGGCAGCGTTAGTTGGCGGACTATGCGTTTACTATTCAAATTTATAAAATTACATAAGCAGCGTTAGTTGGCGGAATATGCGTTTACTATTCAAATCTATACAATTACATAAGCAGCGTTAGTTGGCGGAATATGCGTTTACTATTCAAATATATACAATTACATAAGCAGCGTTAGTTGGCGGACTATGCGTTTACTATTCAAATCTATACAATTACATAAGCAGCGTTAGTTGGCGGAATATGCGTTTACTATTCAAATATATACAATTACATAGGCAGCGTTAGTTGGCGGACTATGCGTTTACTATTCAAATTTATACAATTACATAAGCAGCGTTAGTTGGCGGACAATGCGTTTACTATTCAAATCTATACAATTACATAAGCAGCGTTAGTTGGCGGAATGTACGTTTACTATTCAAATCTATAAAAAATACATAAGCAGCGTTAGTTGGCGGACTATGCGTTTACTATTCAAATCTATAAAAATACATAAGCAGCGTTAGTTGGCGGACTATGCGTTTACTATTCAAATCTATAAAATTACATAAGCAGCATTAGTTGGCGTAATGGCGTATAAAACATAATATCAAAATTGATTTGGGGGGGGGGGGTAGGAAGTGTCGCAACCGTCTAATAATAACCACTCGTGGGTTGGAATTTGATAAATGTGATTGCGGGGAGGGGGGAAGGAGGACTGATGTGTCTTGTCCCCCCTCCCAGACTATTCCATTGTATATATCTATACTATAATGAACTAATACTAATACCTTTTTTTTAAGGACCTTTGGTTTGTTGTTTTTAGATCCAATTCTTTTGAATCCCCCCCCCCCGTCCCCCCGTCCCCCTTTTCCAACCCGTTCCTAGACATCATCCATTAATAAGAAATTGATTGTCTCGCTGGCGACATGGGCGCAGAGGGTGGCCCCGGGGGGCGCCAGTTAAATGGTCCATGTTGTGGGCCTTAGCTGGGGGGAGTATGATACTCCTGTTTATATTGGCTGGTGGCACCGGATTAAAAAAAATAAAAAGGGGGTGCTGTGTGGGTGGGTTGAGGGAGGGTGGAGGGGCGAGGAGCAAGGGGTTAAAAAATATGTGTTTTGCAAAAGAGATTTGACAAAAAGAGTGTGGGGAGGGGGGCATGGTAGTTATACCCGGACCCTTCCCCTCTTCCCCCGCCCCCCATCCTTTATCATCTTACCGTTCTGTTTCCTATGTTTGTTTATGAAGTTGGATTTTTTCTTTTTTTTTTTTAAGTTACAGGCCTCCTTACTTCAATGTCGTATGATAGAGGAGCTAGCCAGCATGTCCGCACTAGGGGGGAAGCCGCCCTGACCACCACTGCGCATGACGCCAGAAAGGTTTCGGTCCCGCAAGAACGCGACCCGCTGAGCCGATGCATTATAATCCCCAAACAACATTATCGTAAGGCCGAGTCTTATGGCACTTCAAAGACTGCCGTCTTTTCCCAGTAAACTACCAGTTGCCATTTTATGGGCAATAGGTGGTCTAACGCAGAAATCGGCAACCTAAGGCACGCGTGCCAAAGTTGGCACGCAGAATGATTTTCAATGGCACGCGAAATACCTCCAAGAGGTTTTTTTTTCATTTATTAAAAAACATCATTTTCCGGTTCTAAATTAGAAAAACTTACTATTGCTTTTTCCGAATGACATAGAAACACATTTCAGTGAGATGCATTTCCAAGTACCACTGGAATGGATTTGCATTGAAACTGGACATTTCTTGCCGTGAAATCAATTTCAAAATATTTAACTGATGCACATTCCTATTATAAGGCATATATAAAAATATTGAGATAGAAAGGCTCTTTCAGAAGTACATCGAAGCACTCAAAGCGGAGTTTTCTAATCAAAGGCGAGACTTTCAAATTGATGGACTCATTTTTTTCATACCACATCAAGCCTAACTGGTTTGATATTATTACAACCGTCTTAGATGTAGATCTTTCTTTAAATGGCGGAATATATATATTGAATTTTAAACATTTAAAAAATGGGCATCCAAATATGCCCATTTGCGCAAAAATTCTGGAAGGAAGCTGCTTAAGAAAGTCGTCTGCTTTTCTCAACTACTAGGCATTCACTCTTTAACTTTCAGCGTTAGGTTCAACTTACTCTTTTGAACAGATTTTATCGCACTTGCAAGCTGTTTTAAGCATACAAAGAGATCACTTACAATTCACCACTCATTAATTCATACAGACTAATTACATTTAATAGAGTTTGTATGCTCATCTTCTTTAGTTAACGATAATTAAAAGTAATTCTAAAACAAATGTATTTGTATTATTAATTTGATATATTATTTCATTGCACTAAATTAAGCAATTTTTATCATTAATAATGTTAAAAATATAAACTAATTAATTGGACAAACAATTAATCCAGGAAATGTTTATTTACAACTGTTTGACATAAACTATTTTACACCTCTGATAATTAAATCTTGTAATGAATACCATAATGTTGGATTATATAAAGAGATAATAATTAGTCAGTAATATTTTTTAGATTACAAAACAATATTTTTGGCATCACTATTGAATCAAATGTGGACAAGTTTGAGATAATTAACCCGTTTGGTTTGAGCTAATATTTCTAATGTTTTTCTTTTTTTTTCTTTTTTTAATAGAATAAAAGGCTTACAATTTATAACTTCGAAATGATCAAACTGTAAAAAGTATTTAAAAATTAAAAAATATTATATGATCAAAGAATTTATATGTATAATTTTAAACATTACATTAACTACCAAGTTTGTATAATAATATAGTATCTATACCGCACATCTATAATCATGTTTTGCCCTACTATCTTTAAATGGGCTTCCCCACACAATGTAGATCTTCTCCGCCTTGTGCGATTAGACATTTCACACAGGTGTGGGAAGTCTTAGTCACCTCCCGAGCTATGGCTCTCATCTAAACTTACCCAAAGGAGGGGCAAGGATGTAAAAATCCGACGCGCCTCCTAATGGAAAAAAAAAGAACGTCTCAGTTACTCTTGAGATCAAAATATAAATCCTATTAGCAGGTGTTAGATCATCATCTTGACTAACAAATAATAATGTTACGACAATAATTAGATCTACCATAATTTTTTTTTATGTGAATGTTTTGTAATTAAATATTATATTTTGCATAAATGCAAATAAAGAGGATGATAATCACAAGCACGTTAATTTTGTATTAAATAAAACTTTGTAGAAATTGATTTTAGGTGGTTGCCACGCTGATTGATTTAGAAATCCTAGTTTGGCACACTGTTAGCAAAAGGTTGCCGACCCCTGGTCTAACCAGTTGCCATTCCAGGGGCGATACATAGTATAACCAATAAACTACCAGTTGCCGTTCCAGGAGTAATATGAATTTTAACCAATGTACAAAGTATTTTTAAGGCCAACTATAGACATTTTCTATTTTTAATTATTCCAACAATGGGGGTCAAACGACGCATGCGCCGTGAGTCGGGGGCAGGAAGTATCAACAAAGCCTACTTCGCCTTTGTTATTTAACTAGTGGCCTAGTTGTTTTAGACGTAATTATATTAGCTTTTCGTATATCAAAAATAATTACTTCATAAAAACGTTATACCGAGACAAATTGTTTTTTTTTTTTTTACAATATGAACCAGCTTTTAACACATTTTTTTTTATACATTCTTTAGGCCTTACCGCATCTATGGTTACAAAGTTAATGTATCGAGCGATCGCTGCGCCAGTAACTCGTCTTTATTATAAACATACAAAATTTTTAGATAGTTAAAAATCGTTTCGTTAGGTGCCAAACATATTTCAATATTTATATTAACTTTTAACAATAGTATCTTAATACAGTATGAATACAGTATATGCATCATTTACTTGTCACATGCATTATTTACTATAGAGCGTTTTCAGTAGGCGGAGCTTAAGTTTTTTTGTGTAAATTTAGTGACGTATTTGTGTAAATATAGAACCCACTTGAGGTACAAACATAACGTGGTGAAAGTAAAGTACTTCTTTATCATGCAAAATTCACATCTGAATATTGGCTATCCTACTCAAAAATAAGGAGGTAAATAGTAGTACTGTAGATTAATTGATTAATGTGATTAGGCTAGGGCCGGCTAGACCTATTTACACTTTCAATTTCACTTTATAGGCCTACACTTTTAATGTTTCGTAGGCTAGGCTACGATGTCAAGTGATATTGTTGGTGAATAGGCTATCTAGTCAAGTCACTAATAGGCTCACATCGTCTATGATCTATGTCTATGATAATAATAAAATAGCTTATTTTATTTAACATACATAATACAGCTTAAACCTTAATAAGACTTTAAACACAACACATCATTTAAAAAAAGCTCGAGCCTATATGAAACTTTATTAATACAGCGGCCATATTTAATTGTACACCATTACTCAAAGTAAACACAAATCACGTGCTTTTTGTCACGGGATTGCAAACGCCCTATTCAATCGAGAGCTGATTTTTTTGGCTTCATTCTTGTTTTCTGCTTGGTATAAGCTAGGTTTACGTGATTCAGTGGATACATATATACGGATAAAGTAGCAAACTATACTTGGTTCAGAATATTTCATACACAATTCCAGACAAAAATGCTATATAATCTCAAAGGAATCAGACCCAATTGAGAATGTCAAAAGATCTATTTAGGAGCCTATAATTAAAACTAAAACGTCTAAGTCTCAGGTGTCGTAAACCTTTTGATATTAGAGTGCCAAAGTAGGATTTTCTAATTTTTTTCAGCATGCCAACAGACTAAAAGTTGTCCTGCTTTTTAGGTCTAATTGTAGAAAAGACTTTAAAAGTACCACTGATATGTGCACTGCGTGCCAAGCCTGGCACGCGTAATGTAGGTTTTTGAGCCTTACCCTAAGATAAGCACTAATAGGTATATATTATGTTGAAATGCAGGTAGTGTTTACCCGGCTTGGCAAATTGCAAATTATAGACTTTTCATTGAAAAAATAATTTATTCCCAAATAAAATAAAACATCTGATAAAGAATGTGCGATATCTTAACTTTTTTTATTTTTACCGCTTTTTTTTTTCAAATTAAATAGTCTTTTTATGAAGAAAAAAAAAATTGCATTTTGGAGCAGACGGGTTTATGACGTCAGCGCAGACTAATAAATTTACCGTCTCGCTCCGTGGTGTCGCTTCGGATCAATAGTTTCGGCCACACACAATGTTCATAGTTCAATTTCCTATCAATAATAAAATAAGTTGTTGTTTTATCGTCAAAAAGTTGCATTTGATATTAACCCTTACAGTCCCGGGCGCGTATATAGCGGGACTGAAGGTAAGCATGGGAAAGTAAGTCGGTACGGGAAGGGTTAATAGAACGAAAAAAAAACATATTCAATTTCATTTTAGTTCTGTCGCGCGCGCATACGGATGAGATTGCCGAGCGTCCCATAGCACGTTGTCAAGGAAACTCTCAAAGACTAAAAATTATTTTCTTATGTTGTGATGTATAAAAGTAAAAAGTATAGAAACTCTACCAGAGCATGGTTAGTTCTTTTGGGTTAGTGAAGCGGCGCTCTACTGTTTTTCGTGGCAATGTGGACACTGTCGGATTATGTGGCCATGAGAATGTACAGTAGACTTTACTTTAGCCAGACTTTTCCACAACTAACGACAAAGTTGGGAAGACTAAGGCCACCTTCCATAGAGCCGGGTGACAAATCCTTGCATTTTTTTAAAACCTGGATTTGATCCTGGGAAGTTCCCAATGTTATCCGAGCGCTAGATAGTAGTATCTTATCGTTACATAAAATATAATGTAACATATTCTCTACGATACTGGGAAGAACGCAAATCAAACCAGGAAATCCTAACCCATGCCAATGTACCAAGCATGTATGCTTTGCTATCACAACGTAGACTGCGTTGGCTTGGCCACACCAGGCACATGAATGATGGCCGAATACCAAAGGATATCCTGTATGGAGAAATGGCCGCAGGATCTCGAGCCACAGGTCGGCCTCTTCTTCGATACAAGGATGTCTGCAGGCGGGTCCTCAAAGAAATGGACATAGTAGAGGACTCATGGGAGGAGGTTGTAGCTGACCGAGGAGCCTGGCGACAGGCCGTCTACAATGGGATGACCTCCCAGGAAGCAAAAAGGGCCAGGGCTGACATTGACAGAAGGCAGAAAAGGAAGGCAAAAGCATCCTCCATACAGCCGCCCTCAATGTATAAATGCGTGGGTCGCTTAAGGGACTGCCACTCGAGGATAGGGCTGTTCAGTCACAGCAAGCGCTGCCCCTCATTGAAATCACAAAACCCCAAGGGCGTATCCATTGTCTTGCGAGACAGATAGGAGCCATATATACAACAGATCCGAGTAAGCCCATAGGTTCTCAACGGGGGCGATATCGCCCCCCAGGGGGCGATGAGAAGCTTTAGGGGGGCGATAACATTCCCGGGGGCGATTGGGGGGCGATGAAGGGCAAATGGGCGGTACAAACGTACCTGCCATAATTTCAACACCTCAGCTATTTGAATCGATTAGTTTTTGTAAACGCAAGTGCTACTAAATATCTGATATCCCCCAACAGTAGGCATACATATTATTGAACAAATGAGAATCGCAATGACTTTTCGATGAAGTAGGGGTTAGTATTTGGCAAATATAGTATGCGGCCGTCTCGTCTAATGGTTGATTCACCGGACTGTCGCCTTAACATCTGCTAATATTACTCTTTTGATCTGTTTGTATTACCGAGATGTCCCTTTAATAGATGTCCTTTAATGCGTTTGAATCCTTTGTAATGAGATAACCACAATAGCTGTGAGGTATAGATACGTAGTAATCATACAAACTGAGTAGTTATTGTAATGCTTCAAAATATTCATATAAATTCTTTAGTCATACAATATTTATAACATTCTCAAATAATTTTTTTACAGTTCTATCATATCATTTCAAAGTTATAAATGCAAGCCATTTAGTTTTTTATAAAAGAAACAAAAATTGAAATATTACCTCAAATGAAACGGGTTAATTATCTCCCTTTAATTAACAAATATTTCCGCTAAAATTAAGTTGGGGGGGGGGGCGGTGAGCGAAAAAAAAATGTAAAAGGGGGCTGTGAGCCGAAAAAGGTTGAGAACCTATGGAGTAAGCTATATCAATATAAGAGTCGAATTTCGCGTCGTTTGCAGGCGAGTTTTGTGACTCTTGGAAGCGAAATTTGCGTTTCCTAGTTAGTCTTGCTCTTCTTGCTGACGAGATAACCTGCTCTTGAAGACTAGTTTTAAATCTTCTGCAGATTAGTTTTGCTTCTCTTGTAAGTGCATTTCGCATTTCTTTTGCAACTGAATTTTACTTCTTTTGCAGGTAAGTTTTGCGTCTCCAGCAGGTGAGTTTAATTACAAAATGATTCCCCTGATCTGTTCGCTGTCGCCAAATGTGAAAAGAACAGTTCAACTATATGTGTTAAAATAAACGTCTTCTGGAATGCAAACTAGGACTACTTGCTGTCAAAAAGATTAAAACCAACCGTTTATTTTCTTATAATTATTTTTTCTAGACCCCTTTTTTCTCCCTCACCTCGCCCCCCTCCACCCCCCCCCCCCCCCAAACAACCTCTTTCTAGCTCGGTGTAAGGACATTTGTTCTGCCACGGCTTTATTCCGAAACGACCTAATCCCGAGCATAATGTAAATTCCTTATCTACTTACGAGTGAATTTAAGGGTTGCGGAGATCAGCATCTATTAGCCATTAAACACATTCACTTCACTATTGATGGCCTTTTCCGGATTAGTGTGTGAACAATAGAACCGGGCAGAACCTTTTGTGTGTGTGTGTGTGTGTGAGAAAGGGAAAAAAATGAAGAAAGAAATAAAGAGAAATAGAGAGTGGAAATGAGAGAGAGAAAGAGAGAGAGAAAGGTGGATAGCAAGTGAGAGAGAGAGTTGATACATATAGAAAGAGAGCGACAAAGAAAGGTAGAGAGAGAAAGAAAACGAGAGAGGAGGGAGAGACAGGGAGCGATTTAAAGAGGGAAATAGGGAACGTTAATGAGAGAGAAAGAAAGAGAGGCTGAAGCTATGGATAACGAAAGAGAAAGAAATAAGAGAAAGAACGCGTTAGAGTGAGAAAGAGAATGATAGGGAGAAAGAGAGAAAGTAAATGATAGAGAGAAAGAAAGAAAAAAAGAGTGAGCAATAGAGAAATACAATAAGAATGAGAGTAAATGAAAGAGAAAGAGAGCATTGGAGAAAGTAAGGGAAAGAGAAAGTAAGAAATTGGGAGCAAAAGAGAAAAATTGACAGAAAAAGGGAGTAAAGGAGAAAGTAAGGGAAAGAGAAATAGACGACAAGAAAGTGAGAGCGAAAGAATGAGAGAGAGAATAGTGAAAAGAAAAGGGACGTGAAATATAAAAAAAACATGTTGAAATAAATGGAGTTGAGAGAGGGTTGGTGGAGAGAGAGAAAGAGCGAGAGAAAGAAAGAGAGGGTTTGCAATAGCGACGCGATGTCGCAGTGCGAATCGAAGACAACGATGATTTGGTGTACAAGAGATAGAAAGGGCAGAAGGAAAAACAATAAGAAATGTGTTAGAGGTTTCGGGCTCGGAATATGGGGACAGGGGTGTGGCGCTTAAGGATTGGGCTTGTATGCATATATTTGCATGTGAGGTAAACTGATCTGCCATATTGTGTTCTGCGTATATTTTTTGTTTAATTTGTTGGCAATGGGGCCAGGATTTGCCATCGGGGACTTGAACTCTTAGGGCCCTATTTCGTGACCTTTGAAGGCCTTAAAAAAAAAAAAAACCTTCACCAAGACTTTGATGTGCAATAAAGGCGTGTTATGTTCGCCTTTAATGCGGGAGCATGGTTTTAATTAGCAGTTTCTAAATATAATTCGACTGACAAGAGTAAGACGAATGTTAAATCACACACTGGAGAAAGAAGTCCAAAGAGCAAAGTAGTAATGATACATAAAGAAAAGTACTCTTCGGACAAACCGTTCATAGTGCTGGTGAAGCAGCGTTCATCAGTTTCTGTGGACATGGCATACTAGGGGATGTGTGGCCAGCACTATGCCCAGCCGCATTTACTTTACTTCCAGGGGGGAGGCGGCAAATGTAGTCTAAACATAGCAAATGTAGCACTAAACAAGCAGTTACAGTATGCAAGGGGGCGGCGCTGGAACGTTTGCCCTGGGGCGCTACATAATCTTGTAAAGGCTCTGGTTCTAATTACAGTTTTGATTGTAAAATTGTTAGTTATTTTTTTCTTTCTCACATGGTAATCGTTTGATTCTCCGTCATTTTGGCGGGTTTAACTACTAGTAATACGTAAAGCATTAAACTTAAATTGAGAAAAGCAGCACAAAATCGATTTATTACAATACTCAGATAGACATAGGGATAAAATAATATAAATATTCTCTTATTATATTTATGCAAGAATCAGACGCCTATAAATAAACTTTCTCCCCGAACAGCGTTTATGAGTGGAATGTGTTGCCTGAACAAACCAGGCAAAATCAGTAAATTTACACCCTTTAAAACCCTAATGAAAGTACCAGGATAGAATCAACCCACGGGCCAAGAGAAGGACGCAATAATCCTCTGTCAAGAAAGCATCTGTGGCATTTAAGATAAGATAAAAGGGTTGTCCAGTAACAACGTCATAAGCCTACATTTTGGACAATTTTTTTACGCACCCAACCTCTCCCTTTCTTTTGTCAACTAAAAAACATTTATGGACCCACCACCCTCAAAATTATGGGACATTTTTGTTTACACCTATTATAAAATTGTGCACAGCTCATTAAAAATAGTAAAACATAAATTTATGTTAATCGTTTTTTTTTCTAATATAGGGCCCCCCCCCCCCCCCCGACAAAGAATGGACAGTAGCCCACCGGCAAGCTTAATTCCGCGACGGGGCGGGTGGTCTCGACACGATTGACATGTTTCGTGGCTTAAGCACGTTATCCGCTGTACATTTAATAATATGTTAATAACAACATCTGTTGACACAAGTCTCTTTAATCTTTCTCCTGTCTTTCTCTCGCTGTCTGTCTCTCTTTTCTTCTATTGCGCTCTCTCTCTCTCTCTCTCTGTCTATTTCCCTTTCTCTCTATATAAATCATGTATTTCTTTAAGTAAAGTATCCTTCGGACCAAACTGATCATAGAGCTGGGGAAGCAGCCTACAGCAGTTTACGTGGCCAAGGCGTACTATGGGATTTGTGGCCAGCACAATGCCCAGCCGCCTTTACTTTTACCCCAACTAATGTCAGGTACCCATCAGAGCTGGGTAGACTCAGGGACACCTCCTAGCCTCGACCAGGATTTGAGCCCAGAACCTTCGGATCGCCGGTCGAACGCGCTGCCGCTCGGTCACCGTACCACCATTTCTCTCTCTATTGCCTCCTTTCTCTTTCTCTCTCCCTCCCTTTCCTATCTCTCTTTCTTTATCATGTTAAACTCGCCCTTTCTCCCTATTGCTATGTTTTCAATCTCCCCCTTTTCTAAATCTCTCTTTTTTTTTCTCTCTCTGGCATTTTATCGACATCTCTCTTACTTTCTCTCTTATTCTCTTTGGTTTCTCTCTTTCTCTCTCTCTAACTTTCGCTTTTCATTTCTCTCTTTCCATTTCTCTATTTCTCTCTCTCTCTCTCTAACATTCTCTTTCATATTTCAATCTCTTGGCTCACGTTACTATTTACTATGCAGATCTCCAAACAGCTGCAAGAGTAATCGTCCTTCCCTCTTGAGTCTACTATTATTATAGTCATGTTGGTATGCATCTGTTATAGTTAGTTGTTGTTCTTTTGGCCAGCATCCCCCAGTCTATTAAACCCACACGCTTGGTGTTGGCTTAAAAGTACCATTTCATTATCTGGTGACCCTGGTCAGTTACAGACGCGCGCACGCGCTGGGTAAATAGGTCACGTGGCGTACTAAACGGTGTCATCATGGTAATAAGTGTAACATCTTTTGTTCCATGGCTGTACCTACTTTTTTTTTATGGTTGAGGATATCAGCTGATCAACATGTTGACAGGTTGAAGAGAATTACTATTTTGTGTATACACTTTATTGTGTAGACTTTACAAATGTTGAATTAGACACAAATTTACTAGTTGGGGTAAAGTAAAGGCGGCTGTGCATAGTGCTGGCCACACAATCACCTAGTATGCCGTGGCCACAGAAACTGGTGAACGCTGCTTCATCGGACCTATGGATCAGTTCGGTCTGACGGGTACTTTACTTACTTACTTACCGTGTAGGACGAGAATAACTTTTTAGTATAAGACACAATTTATGTTTAGTTTTGTTATAAGACACAATTTATGATTAATTTTTGTATAAGACAATTTATTGTAGTTTTTGCATAAGACACAATTTATTTTTAGTTTTGGCATAAGACACAACCTGTTGCAATGCTCAGATGAAAAACATAAGGACAAAACACTTTCCTTATCCCATATGCGAGAACAAATGCTTATAAGGGCATGGAATTAGTTGCCTGAACAAACCAGGAAAAGCACTAACTTAATTTTATTTGAAACATTAATAAAGATGCAAGAATAGACGCGGGCCACGGATGAACGTGGGACGCAATATTCTTCTTTATAGAAGGAGCGTCTGCAATAATCTTATATAAAATTACTTCTCGTATTTTGTTTCTTTTTTTATATTTTTTTCATTTTTATTTAAAATTATTGTTAAAATCCATTTTGGCTGTATAATTTTTCTTTGTGCTTATAACTTGTACGTTGCTGTTTCTATTAAACTGTTATCTTTTCTTGTCATAGAATTTGCAGACTTTATGTTTCTACAAAAAGATAATTTGTGCTATTCAAAGCCTTGATTTAAGTGAAGCTAAGGTGTTTGAGTTTTTCTGAATAGTTCAAGTAACCTGTTCCACGCTGGAATGCCACTATCAACGAAAGATTACATAATGAATATGTTAAATACTTCCTAACACAATGCATTGCTTTAATAATGTTATTTTACTGTTTTGCTAATACTCCTCTACACTACACAATGTATCCCCCCCCCCCCACACACACTCCTTAATCTATTCTAAATGTCTGTCCCGATCATGTCCCTTTTTTTTGTCCCTTCCACTTAAAACTGTTGTAGGCCTACGACAAAATCGTATGTTATCTTCGCCCCCCCCCCCCACACTTTCCCCCCGTCTTTCCCTGTCTTAGAATTGTAAGAAATTTGGAGAATCGTTTATCGTAAGAAATTTTGAACTACTCTAAACCGGAAATAATATTTTCCTCTTTCGCTTTGTTCAGAAGAAACACCAGATTTGTTTTTTTGTTTCGTCTGTTTACTCGAGGTAAAAAAATTTAAACAAACATTGAAACAAACTAGGTGTCATAGCTAATTGACCTCATTACGGGGGATGACTTCTGCCACGCGTCATGTCAGAAAACAAACTGGCAAAGCTCAGAAAAAAAAAAAGAAAAAATGACTTACGGGATAATAACTCCGAAGCAATGTAGTAATTTCTTCTTCCGGCACCCCTCCCGCACCCCTCCCGCACCCCTCCCGCACCCCTCCCGCACCCAACCCCATCTACCCCAGAATCCTTAGAAAAAATAGCCACGCCTATGACCGGAACTTCATTCAGGCGACACGTAACCAGGGGGGGGGGGGCGACAACTCCGTGTTTGCTTGTTTATTCAATCTCTACGAGTCTTTACAGAATGACCGTTGGGAAGTGGACGACAAAGCCTGGTGATAACGACCAGTCTAAACGTGTTTGGGGTGGGGGGTGAAGGATGAGCTGGTCAACGCTAATCTCTTTTAAATTGACCGCTGTCCGAAAAAAAAAAAAAAGGCAGCCAAATGCGCGACAATAGCTAATCGTTTTGTCCTTTTTCTTTTGTGTGTGTTTTTCATCCATTGAGTTTCTTGCTTGACTTTCAGTTCATCTTTTTGTGTGCGCGTCGAAGAATGAAAATCAACGTAGCGGACCATTGATTGGTCGTAGGGCTTCTCTTTGCTTTTGCAGTAGGCTGGGAGTCGTTCAGCCGCGTACAATAGCCAGTGGTCAATGGCAAGTTGGACTGAAGCGTGATTCCAATTTTAGTCAAATAGAGAGAAAGAGAGTGAGAGAGAGAGAGAAAGAAAGAAAGAGAGAGTGATATCAAGCGTAAATGTTTGACCAGTGCAGTGATCTGGCGTGGATAATGTTTGACCAGTGCAGTGATCTGGCGGGAATAAGGGTGACTCGTGGTGCTGCCACCCGATAAAAACTCTGACAAAGTTATGTGCTAGAGTTGTCGTCAAAAATGGGCCTTAAAATCTCTTAGTTTTAATCCCTATCAATAATTATATTTTTAAAAGTCTCGGCGCTGTAAACCTAACATTATACAATATTGAAACTGGAAGGCCTACAAGTGTAGCCTAGCTAAGATAATCGTCAAATGCAACAAACAATCTTCTAAATATCAAAAGGGTCTATAACATATTAAGATACGAAAATCTAACCTAGCGGTTAGCTCACCAGACTGTCAACCAAAAAACCACTTGACACGTCGCGGGTTCGAGCCCCGCCACCGGCAGATCCCTGTCGCCCTACAGGAGTTTTGGGACTAGATGACGTTAATATTGAGTTGTTATCACATGCGCTTAACCGGCAGCAGTGAAACCTCTCACAGATTAATAGTCTTCTAGAGCGCACTGAGCATGCTAAAATAGCATGGATAGAAGCGCTATATAAATTACCATTACCATTACCATAACATTATAATTACATAAAACAACAAAAAAGAAATATAATATACAAAAAATATTTTTTGATTCTTTAGACCTACACACATATAAAATCATATTAATATTTGTCCCTCCTCTAGAGGCATTCAGTATGGAACGGGTGGCTTGACATAAAAAGATGAAAACGATTTTAGCACAATTAAAAGCCTAAATCAAAAGGAAAAACCCTAAATCAAACTACATAATATAATCTTAGGGCACAATAATTCTTCTGTATTTCAGGATCGGTTTTGACATATGATATAGGCAGGGCTGGATTTTCCTTTAGGCTATCAAGGCTGAAGGGCTTAAGATCAAGAGGGGCCTCAAGATTCATAGGGGCCTATATTCAAATTGTTAGCAAAATAAAAATTACACTATTCTAAAATCAGTGATCACTGATACACTGGACCGAAAATATGGAGAAATAAAGTTCAATAAAGTTCTGAAATCATATTTGAAACCTCATTTTAAAGTGCCTAAATATTTATCAGACACTATCAATTTTAGAAAATTACAATGATATCACCCATGCACTCAATTATTTACATTCAGATAATAATACAAAGGGTGATACTAGATTGAGGGCCAACAATCTTTTAGTTTGTTTATGCTCCATTTCTGGAATCGAATACTGAGACATTTTTCAAGAGTAAATAAAATTATTCAAAGCCCTAATATTTTATTTAGTAGTTGTGCAGATTGATACAGGTCACTTTTTGATATTTTACTTGAAATTAGGGAAGATTTTGATGCACTTGAGCAACAAACAAAAAACACGTTGCCAATTACTAAGTATAGAACTTTCAGAAGAATAATAAGAAGTAAAAAGGCAAGTAAATAATAATAATAATGGTGATTGTATGAAAATTACGAAAATTCATCTGACCCTCTTCAATGGACACATTCAGGATTAAATCATTTATTCCTATATTAGATGCACCGGAATCAAATTTAGTAAGAAGAGCTTCTGTTTATGATAATGTAGTGAAAATATTTTCCTTTCTTGCCGATCTTACAGTATCAAAGGTAGAACTTCAAAGTGGTGTTGAGTTGTTTATTTATAATGCAAGAAAACCCAGATGATGTCATCCAAAATCTTACTGAAGAACTATTTCATTTCCACACATATTATGTGAGTCAAACTCATAAGTCTTTAAAAAATCAATCTTGCGGCTGTTTCTCAGTTTAATGGTCACTAATTGTACTGGAGAAAGGTCATTTTCAAGACTTAAAAATATAAAAAATCAATTAAGAAGCACAATGTCCCAGACGAGGTTGTCTGCATTAAGTATTTTGTGCATCGACCTTCAGAAAAAAAAAGATTTTGATGAACTTATAGAAGAATTCTGTGTGAAAAAGGTTAGAAAGCAATTCTCCTAATCTACTATTTCGTTTTAAATGTAGGCCTATGCTTGGATTGAATCAGTTCTTAAATAAAATAACTATTAATATAAAATTTAATATGATAAACAATTTGATATTTTCTTTGTTGTGATTTGGATTTTGTTTGAATAAAGTTCCATTTTTGGTTTAGTTTAAGACTTCAAATTTATAATAATTCATACTTAAACTTTAAATGCTAATTAGGCTATTATGAAATAAATTTATCTCAATTGAATTTTGTTTAATCTTCAATGTATTGAATATATTTTATTTAATTTGATAGAAAATGTGATACTTTCCATTGCGTATTTTATTTTCGTAGTCAAAGATTTTCATTATTTGAATTTTGTTTCTTTGTAAATGTTATCTGTTATGTTTGATTAGTTATTGTTACAGGTATTATATATGGTGCTGATAATAAATGTCCAAATTATAAGTGTTCTCGACTTTTTTAAAATTTATTATCCGTGTCACATTTTTTATAAAGGTTAGTACCAATTGCAACATGTTTTATTTAACATATTGATATATATCACAGTTATGATGTATTTTATTATTTCTCATGTAATTTACAAACTTAAAAATCAGAGGTGAAAGGGCCTCATAAGTGGAATAGCCTAGGGCCTCTTTTCATCTAAATCCGGCCCTGGATATAGGATGGTAGGCCCTATGTCAAATCGGCATTAACTTATAGAAACCAATAAAAAACAGAGAATCACGACACAAGGCGTGCAGCTTGTGCCGTAGAGCAGGAATCGGCACCCTACGGCACGCGTGACAGACTTGGCACGCTGGGGGATTTTCAATGGTACGAGGATCACTCCCAAAAAGGCAATTCAAATCTGTTGTAAAAGAAATGGAGCGCTAAAGCAGAATGACTTTTAGGCTGTTAACACGTTGAATGATCTAGAAATCCCATTTTGGCGCACTATTATCAAAAGGTTGCCAACCCTTGCTGTAGAACAGAACAATATTTACTCCCTAGCTTGTAATCGAAGCTCCGATTGTTCAAATCTCACAAAAATTAGATTAGAATGTTAAAATAATTGATGTATTGTTTTAAAAGATATATTATTATTTTATCGACACCCACCACGCCGTTGCACAAAGGCCTATTTGTCTTTACTGCCATAAGATGCAGATCACAGCATAGTTTCATTAAGGAATGTCCTAATTTTTTTCAGGAAATAATAATTATATATTTTTTAATTATTAGATCTTAAGCTTTCTGTTTATTGTAGTTTATGAATTTATTATCTGTAGCTTACACAGGCCTGTTAATTTTGCCCCGGGCAACGCCGGGGAATTTAGCTCGTAATATATATTTTAAAAGTGAAGTATCCCGTCGAACCAAATTGATCATTAGAAGCGGTTAGGCAACGTTCACCAGCTTCTGTGGCTACCGCATACTAGGGTATTGTGTGGCCAGCACAATGCCCAGCCGCCTTTTACTTGATTCAACTGAAGTCAGATACCCTATACGCTATATATTATATAAATATATATAGGCCTAATATCTTACACATAATGTAAAAACCGTTGAATTTGTTTCAATAGGCCGACATGTGATCGCACTGTACAAAACACTTTATATTTTATAGAAATCATATATAACACAATTATACATTGATAAATTACAATGCAATTAAAAAATAAGACAGTAAAGAATACAAGTAAACCTGATTTGTTGGATTCCAATTTCTATAAATAGAAATATTCCCACGGCATTGATCGCCACGGTCAATATTTTGTCATCTAAACGCCTGTTGGAGCTAACACTGGGACCAAAGGGTTTCATGTTGAAATTGAAAACATTAACAAGTTGGATGATCAAAAGCAAGTCCCTCCTTTTAACGGAGTAAATGTCCATTTTCGGGCATTGTATGAATGTATTTCACTTGACCCGTTATTTACACCCCCAAGGAATCAATCTATTTAGCTGTTTTTTTTTTCGTGTTATTGTTAGTTTTGCTACAAATCCCCTCCCTCTCCCACCCCCAACCCTTTCACACACACACTCTCCAAATTCCCAGTCTCCTCCGTAAATTTTTTTCAATCAAACTTGCCGGTTTCATCAAAAGTATGTTTCTTTGCCCTTTTTTCCCCCTTCTCTTCTCTCTTCTTTTTCATTCCCGAAAATTGCTTTCTGGTGTGTGTGTGTGCGTGTGTGGGGTTCATCTTTCTTTTCTTCCAGCGATTGATCACTTACCTATTGTCCGAAGTGGGGGGGGGGCACTTTTACTGACCGCAACCTGACGCAACGTGCGACGGAGGAGACAAAGACATCAAAAAGACAACGGAGTGACCAGCAACAGATTTATTTTTTATCGTCTGCTGGGGAAACGACCCAGTTGCCGTTTTACTTTTTCAAAGTCTCTTACTTTTTGTGTGTGTGGTCAAGTGTTATTGTCTTTTTCACATCTTCATTCCAGGTCCAGGGCTGGTAATTGTCGTGTAGGACAATGGGAGGAGCCAACTGACCACTTCAACTGGAGCCTGGACAATGAGAAGAGCCAATTGACCACATGAACTGGTCGATGTTATTGTCACTGCTAAAGTTTTCAATATATATTTGTTTTGTATTTTTGCGTGTATTCATGGAACAAACCCACCCACCCACTCTCCCACCCATTCGCCCGCCGGTCCGTCCGTCTGCCCGTCCATAGCATCCCTACATCCGGTTGGTCCAGCGGTTAGTTCGTCGGACTGTCAACAAACGGCCCGGGTTCTAGCCATGCCGACGACCAATCTCTGAAATGCCGCCTCGCAGTTTTCGGCCTAGTAGATCTTCTATCTAGAATCTAGAAGGAACGTCTGCAAACTTAAAAGTATTTGCTAATAAGATTAAAGAAGCATTACAGCCTTCTCATCAATCTATATATCTATCAAATCTATCAATCTTTCAATCTATCAATCTATCAATCTATCAATCTGTCAATCTATCAATCTATCGATCTATCAATCTATCAATCTATCAATCTATCAATCTATCAATCTATCAATCTATCAATCTATCAATCTATCAATCTATCAATCTATCAATCTATCAATCTATCAATCTATCAATCTATCAATCTATCAATCTATCAATCTATCAATCTATCAATCTATCAATCTATCAATCTATCAATCTATCAATCTATCAATCTATCAATCTATCAATCTATCAATCTATCAATCTATCAATCTATCAATCTATCAATCTATCAATCTATCAATCTATCAATCTATCAATCTATCAATCTATCAATCTATCAATCTATCAATCTATCTATCTATCTATCAATCCATCAATCTATCAATCTATCAATCTATCAATCTGTCAATCTATCAATCTATCAATCTATCAATCTATCAATCTATCAATCTATCAATCTATCAATCTATCAATCTATCAATCTATCAATCTATCAATCTATCAACATATCAATATATAAATGTATAAATATATCAATATATCAATATATCTGTCTGCTTGTATATCTAACTATTAATCAATCTAACAGCCAATCAAGGGACCAATTATTCAATGAACAAATCAACAAATCAATCATTATACCAATCAATCAATTCATCATGCAATCAACTATGTATCCACCCATCTATGTATCCATCCATCCATTCATCTTTCTATCAATCTCCAACATCTTGATGCACGTCTATCTATCTATCTATCTATCTATCTATCTATCTATCTATCTATCTATCTATCTATCTATCTATCTATCTATCTATCTATCTATCTATCTATCTATCTATCTATCTATCTATATATCTATCTATCTATCTATCTATATCTATCTATCTATCTATCTATCTATCTATCTATCAGCCTTCTTTTTCCCCCAGAGACTGTCCGTCTTCCCGTCTATCTCCGTTTTTTTAATCACCCCGTATCCTATAATTCATTACTTCATATTAAAAAAAACAAATTTTATCCCATCATTGTTGTCCTTTATCCCTAAGCTTTTTATTTACCAAACACAAAAATCAAACATAAATCAAGAGATAACAGAGCTTTTCGATCTTTTATGCTTGTAACATATGTGGCCACCCTGTAAGCTTGTGGCTTTAATCTCACGTTTTCTGTAGGTGGTTATATTTTTAAAAAAAAAGCGACATTCCATCCTAGAAAGGCCTCCCTGCTGGTACCACACGGCCCTGTCCCGAAATTAAAAGGAAAGTAGAAAAAAAAAACTACCACCGGAATAACATTCGGGTGTCCGCACAAGATTAATGGCGCCCCGGGTCATATTGGCCGGGTCAAAACCAATAACCAAGATCACCCCAAGAATTATTTTTTTTTTGTTAGGGACAAAGATAAGTGGGTTACTTGCAAGAGGTCCTTGGTTTGGGGTTAGGGTGGGGGAAGGACATATAGTAGTTACGAAACACACAATTCTCTACTTAATTTCTTTCCCGTCAAAAGAAGGTGGGTGTTAAAGACGGTAAAAGTAACGCCCCTGACAGTAATAAAACTGTAGGTAGCGCTGTAAAGAATCAAACTCTTCAAAAAACGGGGCGCCGCCCTTGCTTGTTAAGAGATTCGTGTTGTAATTTATTGCCGAGCCCCCAATTCTCCTCTTTAGAATAATCCTCTCTGCAGCCACGCCTATCTCATTTTAAATCTGAGGAAGATTTTTTTCACAAAGTCTATAATACCAGCCTCGCAATTGATCTTGTGGAGGACGAAGGGAGAGAGAGGGGAGGGGGGCAGCACCCTGAGCCCGCTTCGCCCCATGTCCAATCCCGATTGATTTACAATCAGGTCCTTAACAGAATGACTGACCCCCCTAGCCGCAGGAAGAGATTGGCATGGAGGAGGCGGTGGACATCTGAGGCGACCACAAGGTTAATTGAATTGGTCCGTGAGGTAATTGACGAATTGCAGAATATTTCGGAGTGTGGGAACGAGAGACGCACTCACATTTGCAATAGTCAATAGATAACATTTATGCGAAATATTTTTTATTTTATTTATTAATTAATTTTTTTTGTCAGTAGGGCCTATAGTATAGAATATTATTTTAGTATATTTTGTAGAATGTAGTTGTCTTACAGGCGTAGCAATTGGTCGTATAGTGTAATATTCCAAGTGGTAAATTATTGAATAGTCAGTATAGTATGTGTAGTTGGCCTACGTAATATTTTAGCGAATTATATCGTATTATACTGTAGGCTACCTAGTGTTTGCCTACTAAATTTTGGTGCATGTTATAATTTTTTATAATAAATTATAGCTTAGTTCTTGTATATTTTAATATTCGTGGCAAGGCCCCGTTTCTCTCTTACGACCGTTGGCCTTAGAGCCTTCTCAGTATCCGGTCCGAAGGTGTGGAATCTACTTCACATTCAACTGAGGCGAACAAGCTCTACTGTTTCTTTCAAAAAGAACTTTAAAACTCATTATTTCAATATCTACCTTAGATAACATTTAACATGCTTTAGAAACTTACTGTCTTACTTTTGGGTTGGGTCGGTTAATGCTACATTTATTTGTTTTGTCTTTTTTCAATCATCAATTTAGCTCTGTCACCTGGGCTAGGGTAATATCCGTATTCTTAGTTGTATGTTAAACGCGCTCTGAACTTACATTATGTTTGTTGGCAGCGTTATACAAATATTATTATTATTATTATTATTAAATTTGATAGTAGGGCCTATAGTAGTTTTCTCAATATAATAGTAAATTTATAGTAAATTTTATTTTTTATATTATTGTATTTTATAGTGAGCCTTAGAATTTTACAGTATTTTGAGTATTATAGATTAGTTTATTTTGGTATGATGTATTTTACTGTGCCTATATTTTATGTTTATAAAAATCAACATGAAATATTCCGTGAAAAGACAAAAAAAAAGCATTAACCAAAAGTTTCATATGCCATAAATATAAGTTTATTTAAAACGAAACAAATAAAAATTGTCATGAATGATGAGAAACAAATAAACATCAATATAACATTATTCTAACACATAGTATATATAATACATTATGACATAGATCTGTTATGTGTGTGGAACGTAAAAATAATAAATTAATATGTCGCAGTATTTTATACATGTATTATACACTTTTTAACGTAATAAATGAAGAAATAAAAATAGCGCTCATAATACATTGGAAGGAGGGGGGGGGGGGCGAATACAGTCAGGGGAGAGTAAGTGGGAAAATTGCGCAAGCGAGACTCGAACCCAAAATCTTCGCCAACAAACCCAGATAGTACTATGCTATCTATACTCAAATTATATTTATATAACCTTATACATAGGCCTAAACATATAAAGATACAATTATATTTTGTCATCTGTAATTAAATTTTGGAATGGGACTGCATGAGTAAATTACTAAAATGAGGAAATTGGGTTGGGTGGTGGTGCAGGGGTGCACTCGCTTCAGTCTCCATATGATGACACCTCGCACCATTATTAACAAAAAGCAACCTAAGGCTAACTTAGATGGACATACGCAACACTTCAGGCAACTAAGACTAAGGTTCTGAACTAAAACGACATTGTACAATATCAGGACAATACAAGGACACCCATTTGTTAATTCCGGCACCCTTAGATTCCATCCACCCAAATCACCGGGGGGCCAACTAAACTTCCCATTGACAATAACAAGATAGACATATCGACCATAATATGCTCTATTTTATTACACATTATAATAAATCTCTTCTGTTTTCATTTGTCATTTTTTTTACTAAAAACACTAACTCAGTTTGTTTTTTGTTAAAAAAATTATTTTAAAATATATAATGTAGCACCATAAATTAAAAAGAAAAGTAGAATAACCCACCGCAACATTCCTTGACCACAAGATACTAGGGGTTTGTGTGGCCAGTACAATGCTGGGCCGCCTTTATTTCGCCCCAGTTAATGTCAGGTATCCATTACAGAAGGGTAGACTCAGGAACATCCTCCAGATTCAGGAAAAGATGCTAGATTTTTTCGAGGATTCGAGCCCGGGACGTTAGGCGCTGTAGATAGCATAGCGCACTGACATAATCATAGGAACGCAATGATATAGCTTTTTAATTGTTTCATTACATAATTACTTACTACAATTTGCTTTTAAAAACACAGACACATATACATATAAAAAAACTTATTTAAAAACAAATAATTATTATCATATTCTAAAGTGGCAATATATTCCTATTTACATGTATACAACATTAGAAATATATGCCGAACACAAAGCTTACATCCATCTGCCAAATAACTATTTGATACACATTTTTAACATGTGCAATTATTAATATATTGCCGCAAACAAAAAAACATTAGCGAATATCAGGAGCAAGTATAAATTAAGAGCAGTAGTTTTGATGTCACATAACAAATAGGGCCTACACTAAATGATATGTTATCAATGGGAACATAGAACAAACTGGAGACCACAAAGTATTTTTGCTTATCGGGGGGGGGGGGGGGTAGGGAGAACGCAATAGCGTAACTAGACACTAGAGAGGGCCGGTAGAGGGCGTACGCACAAAGCGCCAAAGCTTATAATATAGGTGACAAACTGACCCTTTCTTAAACCTTCTGTAGGCCTACGTTAGCTTACTAAAAGTTGAAAAAACAAAACGCATTTAATTTTTAAAATAGATGCCGATTTCGACTCACGCCACTAAGATATATTTAGTAAAGTTATTTTTCAGTAATTTTACTTTATAGGTTTCTAATAAACATTTGGGGGTTTTTACCTGCCTATCCCACACATGATCTAAAGTTGTATATAGATAAGTGTGTGTTCGCACGCGCAGCCAATCACTCGTAGCCTAGCAGAGTACGCTAGCTCACGAGGACTCTGGCCAGCCCTTGTCATGGGTTGAGTTGATGGGACTCAAGTTGGTCGCCATCTGGGGTGCCTCCAACATTATGAAGAAGCAAAAGTGACATTTCAGGGGAAGGCGGTGCCAGAAAACCCCCATTCTAATGGGCGCCAAGGGAGGTCATGAACACTACATTTTTTGGTGCGATGGGGTAGGGGGGTGGAAGGAGTGACAGCTCCCAAGCGAGCCAATGAATTGATTGCTTTACTCTTCGGCAAGGAAGCGTGGGGCGATACTATTTCAACAATAACAATATAATATACTGTTAGCCTATGCATAGGCCACACGAAGTAAATAATAAATATAGAAAAGAGTTACACCATTTGGATTCTATGACGTCACATAATATGTAGAAATGTCCACAATAAACTAGGAAGAGTCAAAAATTCTATTAGCGCTGCTAATTGAAGTCACATCATAGACTAATCCGCCAGTTTTCCGCACGTTATGTTCAAAAGCTTTTTTTTAAAGGGAGATACAATATTTATTTAGTGAAGGGGAAGTTATAGCATATTGATTGCTCATTTCTACGGAGCTAATTATATCATTGCATGGGGCGATACTATTTTAACAATAACAATATAATTTTACTGTTATGCATGGGCCACACGAAGTAAATAATAAAGAAAAAAAAAGAGTTAAACCGTTGTTTTTATATGTAAAAATTTCCACAATAAACTAGGAAGATTCAAAAATCCTATTAGCGCTGCTAATTGAAGTCACATCATAGACTAATCCGTCAGTTTTCTGCACGTTATGTTCAAAAGCTTTTTTTAAAAATGGGGATAAAATATTTTTTTGTAAAAAGAATTAATAGCACGCAGATTGCTCATTTCTACTGAGCTATTTAAATCATTGCCTGGAATCGATTCACATATCTGAGACTGCGATAGAGTATATTTAAAATGTATAGAATATGTATTTGTATTGTTCAAGTTATTTAGATATCTTGAAATAAACATAGAATATCGACGACATAAGAATGTACATATTTGAAAGTATTTATAACCAAAACATAACAACATTTAATAATATTAAGTCATCAGTGTAATACATTGTACTTGTTATATGTCACAATTTAACCTTTTCACACAATTTATACAAACAAAAAAATAACAATTTTGCACTTTCCCTGATTCGTCTATGTATAATTTATATATATTTTATTAAATGAAAGTTATTTTACTGATAACTTTGTTTTTGTATAACTCATCGGGATATTCCGTAAATATGTACAATAGAATACACGAGTATGTTTTAATGACATACAGTTCTGATAGTCCCTTTGAACTGTGTATTGTCTAGTTAATGTTCATGACATTCGCCATCCCGTATTTTGTGTTTTGGCAGACCGTTTTATCATTATAAACAATTTCCACACCAAAGATGGTTGAGTCTATGTTGCTTTTAATGTATGACGCCTTCATCCGCCATTTAAAAATACAAGAACAGCTTCTTTAATAAGTATTTTAATTAACTACAATTTTTGGCATTCCGTGAAATGGAATTAGAAAGAATGAATTTTTCTTGTTTTGTAGTTCATGGGAGATAAGTTTTCAGTTCTTGACTTTTTTTCGGTGAAAGACAAAATAATTTGCAAACTGAGGAAAACCTTTTTGTTTAATCACTGTGCACGTTAATTTCAACGTCAATGTCGTCATCGAAATCTGAGCACACGGACAGTTCGTCACTGCTGACGTCATCGTGGCTCACAGCCTCGCTTCCGTTGGACTTGACGTCGTCGTGATAGTGGCGCGCCTCGTCGTCGTGGTAACGCTCGTCGCCATCTTTGCCGTCGTCCTGCCTGGAGTGGACCTTCCGGTGGCGCTCCAGGTTGCTCTTGTGCGACGTGGCGTAGTCGCAGACGTTGCAGACGAAGTCCTTCTGCCCGTTGTGGACGGACAGGTGGCGCTTCAGCAGCGCCTTCCGGCAGAAGCGCCGCCCGCAGAAGTAGCACGTGTAGCCGTGGTAGTGGAATATCATGGCGTGCTCCCGGAGCGAGGCCTTGGTGTTGAAGAGGATGCCGCAACACTCGAGCATCTTGGCGCTCGTCTGGTGCATGGTCAGCATGTGCCGCTTCAGGTTGTTCCGCCGGTCCGTCGTGTAACGGCACTGGGGGCAAGGGAACAGCTTTCTCCCGTAGCCGTGGCCGACGGCGGAGTCCATGCCCATCATCGGGGACATCACCTGTCCGGCGTTGACCCGCTCCGCCAAGGAATGAGACTGCGCAAGCGCCACGGCGTTCTGCAGCGCCATCTCGGGCCGATCTTGGCGGATATGTGGTTGCTGCTGCTGCACGGTCGGCGCTGTTGGTGGGGGAGGAGGAGGAGGAGGAGGGGGAGGATGGGGGCGACTTCCCTGCCTGTGGTCTAGAGGTCTGCCGGGCGGAAGATGTTGATGACTAGAAGCGGAAAGGCGCCCCAACACAGACCTCGACTGGGCGATGGCTAGCGCGTTCTGTATGGACATGTGCCTGTCGGTTAAGGACATGGCTGGAATCAAATGCGGGGGCCCGTTTATGTGGACCGGATGGTGGTGCAGAGCCCCGGCAGCGCCGAACAGACTTGAAAAGAACACGCCCTTGGTAGCCAAGAGGGCTAAATGATCGCTGTTGCTAATCTGTCTATGAATTTGATTATAGATAGGAGAACCCCCGGCCATCAACAGTTGTTCCTTGCTAGGCATCTGACCTCCCAAGTTCTTGTGCATCATACCGCTATGCTCAAGCCTGTGTGTGGATGAAACCGCGGGCGTAGACTTCATGGAGAGCTTAGTGTGCTCCGGGCGTGGTGGCGTTGACGAAGGCGTGCTGGGGGTCTTCTCCGCGGGAGCGGCCGCCCTACGCTTACGCACCGCCGGGTCGGAGTCATCGCCAGGGGCCGAACTTTTGGATGAAGGGCTTAGATCGAGGGCTGGGTTCCACAGAGCAGGGGTGGGCTTCTCGGCCTTCTCGGGCTGGGGCTGAACGGGCAATCTGTACTCCAGGCCTGGTGGTCGATGTAAATGTATCGGGATAGGCCTGTGGTGGAAAAGACAATAGTAGAAATATACTTTTTAATGTTATAAATAAATATGTATATGTTATAAATATTTCAAATGTTATAAATATATATTTTTTAATGTTATAGTAGATTTTTTTTAGGAGTAAATATAATTTGAAATGATATAAATATGTGTTTCAATGTTCAATATATTTTGTGTGGGATTTAATATACTTTCTAATGGTATACATAATATAGGTTGTAATGGTATAAATATACTTTCTAACAGTGCTTTTTTTATAAAAAAAAATAGGTGCCGGTACTCAGTGATGGATTGCCTAACTTTTAAAGCAGTTTTGCATTTTATATTTTAATTCTTATTGCGCGCAATTTTAAAATAATTCAATTTTAACAAATTAATAATAATATAATAAATTAATAATAAAAGTTAAAATACAAGAAAAGTTCTTTTTTTTTCCCCACATTGAAAAAGGTGCCGGTACTCCGTACCGGTGCGTACCGACACAAAAAAGCACTGCTTTCTAATGGTATACATAATATATGCTGTAATGGTATAAATATACTTTTTACTGTTACAAACATACTTTTAATGTAATAATATATTTAGCAATGTTTTAAATACAGCCAGTCTATTTAATATTGGTATGTACCGGTATATACTTTTTAATGGAATAAATTTAATTTTTAATTGTAGGCAATACTTATAGTTTTAACGGTATAAATATTCATTTTCATAAACTATAGGTAGAAATATATATAAACTTTTAATGGTATACATATATACTTTGTTTTTTTATCAATGAAAACACTTTACATTCTAATTAAGAAGTTAAACACTTATATAAAAACAAATAATTATTACCATATTCTAAGGTGGCAATATAGTTCTATTTGATCGTAACATTATATGCTATATTTGGTTTGTAATATGGAAGATGAAACAGAGCATTGGTCAGGTCTTGGACTCCGATCCGGTAGGCCCTAAGGTCGGATATTTTCATTATAGCTGTTAAGCGAACACTTTAAATTTACTTTTTTATAAGTTTAATTTGGCTTGCCATGTCAGCTCTGATTTATTTGCCCATTTACATTTATAAAACGCTCCTCTCCTAACGCCGCAACCCACCTCCCATCCCCGCCCCGTCTCTCAAATAAATAAATAACGCACTAGGCCTACCTCTCTTTATTGAAAGTGAGGTTAACGGCGAGCCGTTCAATGAATTAAAAATAGATCACATCGGGAATTTCCGACAATGGGCTACGGCTATTCATAGCTATTCATACACAACCCTCATAAGCTTTCACTGTGTTTCCATTCTGTTTTTTTTTTATATTTTATTTTACAATTTACACTATGTTAAAAAATAAAATAACAACGACCAAATACAATACAATTATTCCTTTTTAAAAAATATGTGTATCCTTTTCCTGATTACCGCCGTCTCTCTTTCCACCCATTTTTAAACCTTGATCCATAAACGCCCCGCCCACCCATACACACTCTTAAACACCAAACGATAAAACACACACTCAAAGGAAACACGTCGTTTTTTTCATATTTTAAATTAAAGATTTTTTTATACTTTACTCATTGATTTTAAGAGAGGAAGAGAGAGAAAGAGAAAGAAAGAGAGAGACGGAGAGAGAGAGAGAGAAGTTGAGTCCGTGGCTTATTTTTATTTTGTTATCATGAAAGCGTTGAAATGAACTCACGTTCAGAGCTAAAAGGTGCTAAAGCTGCTAAAGCTGGCCGCTACATTAGAATAAACGACTGCAGTTGTCATCCCATTAAATTTTCACGAGTTCTGTCCCCCTCTTTTTGTGTGTGTTTGATTGCTTGTGTGTGTGTGTTTGTGTGTCTTTTTATTTAAAGACTGTTGTTTTTTTACAATGTGTTAAAATGCTTTCAGCCCCTTCGTCTGTAAAAGTTGACAGTCGACCATGAAATGGACTGTTACTACAACACGGGCAAGAGAGTTGGGGTGTCTATGGGGGGGAGAGAGAATGAGGCGTGGTATAGGATTAGTGGCGTAAAACGGGTGGAAGAATGAACAACGAAATTAGGGCTGGGGTGAGAAGAGAACTTTTAATAGAAAATTTAAGAGTCAGAAAGATTTAAAAAATGAAACAAGTGACTACAACCGTAATGAGACTAATCAAAGCCTGCGTTTTAATGCACAAGTGACTACAACCGTAATGAGACTAATCAAAGCCTGCGTTTTAATGCACAAGTGACTACAACCGTAATGAGACTAATCAAAGCCTGCGTTTTAATGCACAAGTGACTACAACCGTAATGAGACTAATCAAAGCCTGCGTTTTAATGCACAGGTGACTACAACCGTAATGAGACTAATCAAAGCCTGCGTTTTAATGCACAGGTGACTACAACCGTAATGAGACTAATCAAAGCCTGCGTTTTAATGCACAAGTGACTACAACCGTAATGAGACTAATCAAAGCCTGCGTTTTAATGCAAAAGTGACTACAACCGTAATGAGACTAATCAAAGCCTGCGTTTTAATGCACAGGTGACTACAACCGTAATGAGACTAATCAAAGCCTGCGTTTTAATGCACAGGTGACTACAACCGTAATGAGACTAATCAAAGCCTGCGTTTTAATGCACAGGTGACTACAACCGTAATGAGACTAATCAAAGCCTGCGTTTTAATGCACAGGTGACTACAACCGTAATGAGACTAATCAAAGCCTGCGTTTTAATGCACAAGTGACTACAACCGTAATGAGACTAATCAAAGCCTGCGTTTTAATGCACAAGTGACTACAACCGTAATGAGACTAATCAAAGCCTGCGTTTTAATGCACAAGTGACTGCAACCGTAATGAGACTAATCAAAGCCTGCGTTTTAATGCACAGGTGACTGCAACCGTAATGAGACTAATCAAAGCCTGCGTTTTAATGCACAGGTGACTACAACCGTAATGAGACTAATCAAAGCCTGCGTTTTAATGCACAGGTGACTACAACCGTAATGAGACTAATCAAAGCCTGCGTTTTAATGCACAAGTGACTACAACCGTAATGAGACTAATCAAAGCCTGCGTTTTAATGCACAAGTGACTACAACCGTAATGAGACTAATCAAAGCCTGCGTTTTAATGCACAAGTGACTACAACCGTAATGAGACTAATCAAAGCCTGCGTTTTAATGCACAAGTGACTATAACCGTAATGAGACTAATCAAAGCCTGCGTTTTAATGCACAAGTGACTACAACCGTAATGAGACTAATCAAAGCCTGCGTTTTAATGCACAGGCTTTTTAGTTATGAGTCTCTGGCAGTAGAAAAAAAAGAGAAGGTCAAGTAAAAAGACAAAAATTTAAACTAAACCTAAAACAAGCGAAATTGAAAAAAAATATTGTATCGTATATATTACAGACGCTCCTTCTATGAAGAAGATTTTTTGCGTCCTACGTTCAGCCGTGGTCCGAGTGTAGTCTTACATTTTTATTAGTGTTTCAGATGATATTAAGTTACTGGGTTTCCTGGTTTGTCCAGGTAACCCATTCCATGCCCGAATGCCACTTGGGAAGAATGAGTGCTTGTATGCATTTGTTATTGCATGAGACATAAGAAAATAAAAATACTAGAATAATAGCATAATATGTCAGTATAAATTATGGCGACTAAATTTTATGGATGTAGTCTTAGGGACTGTCCATAAATGACGCCACACACCTAGAGTAGAAAGAAGGGTTAAACGTTTTAAAAGTTATGCCTATTGAATAACGAAATAGCGAGATAATTAACACAACAGAATAAACATTAACAATATGATTATTTACAATATAGACTACACATATTACACACAAAAACAACAAAGAAAAAAATGCACAGCGATATGCAAAATTAGGAAAAACCCAGAAAATCCAACATAGCTTATATAACAAAAACAACAGACCGCACTGCGATACATAAATGTCGGGAAAACCCGAATGCCCTGTTTCAATACTTTGGTGGGAAGGAAATTCCAAGGCCAATTTTAACTAGTTTATCACATGTTTCATTTGTCAAAGGGCAAAGGCACTCGCGTTAAAAGTAACTTTAAAGCTAAACCAAAATAACGAGTTATTAGTAAAAGTATGCAATTCTTCCTTTAAAAAAATCATTTTTAAAATAGTTCAATCACGTCATATAGTATTTAATAAAAACTACTTTTATTCTATAGTATTCAGTATTATTATTATTGCTATTGTGAGTATAATATATAAATATATGGTGTTGTTAATATTAATCTTTTTATTCGACTTTGGGGGGGGGGGGGGGCCTTGGAACCTCATAAGTGGAATAGCCGGCCCTAAAAAAATTTAATCCGAGCCTAGATTTTAGGTAAACGAGAGGGGTTGTAGACCACTGAGCTATATATGCTTGGAGTGCTCAATTACTTAAAATAAAGCATTAAAATGAGGGGGTAAGCAGACCTTTATAAATAGATAAGTCTAAGATAAGTGAACTCAAGTAACATTGGCGATTTGACACGGACAAAAAAAATTAAACACTTTTCGCATAATATAAATATATATATATATATATATATATATATATATATATATATGTGTGTGTGTGTGTGTGTGTGTGCGTGTGTGTGTGTCTATGCATGTATACCCGACGAGAGTTCATCCGTTTCCCGAGTCCAGGGCAAACAAAAATATTGTGTGGCCAACACAATACACGGCCGCCTCTACTTGTTCCCCTTTTTTTTAATACTCGGAATCGGAACCCCTGGGTATTCTGGAAGCGCAACCAGAGTGATCTATCGCTAATCCACAGTGACCTATTTAATTATTGTTGTTATATAGCGTTAGGCTAGTTGATAATTTATGATTTTTAAAAATATAATTTAGGGTGACATCTGTGACAATAAACTTTTTTTGTATTATAAAAAAACACAACATGAAATGAAGAAATGATGTATTCATTAACCAGCATAGTGTCCACCCTCACCCATTGGCCCCCCCCCCTCCCAACGAGGATGTCACGTGCTGTGTGCTTGTCTGTCTGTCCGTCACTCGGGATTAACCGGTTGAGTGTGTCGGACAAATCCACCCGATAGTGTAGTTAAAATGTGAGGGGTGTTCGGGGGGCGGGAGTCGGGGTGTATAAAAGAAAAGGGGGGGGGGCAACCCAGGTTTGAGCGGAGGCGGCGCGCTCCGCCCTGCCTTGACAGACTGACAGATCTCATTACGAAGTGTCTGACGCCGTATTCATGACGCACACGGGCGAAGGGATGACGCCTGGGGAGCGATGAAGGTGCCTTTCTATTTTCCTATAACATAAACAAATCATAAAATTTATTTTCAGGATTTAATTTACTTTTAAAGGGAATTTCCGAAAAAATTTCAGTAAAACATCCCAGGAATTTAACCAATTTTAAAAGATTGTTGTAAGACACATTATTTAGCTTGGAGCAGAGGTGTTAAAAAATGAAAATATAAGAGAAGAAGATCTTGAAGATCTGTGTGCTCTTTATGGTTGACAAAAACATATTTCATTCACCATCTTAACAGAACCGTCTAAAAAACCCAATACTTGTCAACATCGGGCGAAGATGTTGAATTAATGTCAGAACATTAGGATAATATCGTGTGCTGAAAGAGGGGCAACGTTCGAGCTCTGCGAGTAAGGGATTTTGTGGTCATGCCAATGCCCAAACCTCCATACCTTTCTCAAAACGAGTGCTACAACACCCCCCCCCCCCAAACTTTTTTTTTTTAAAGTTGATTTGAGCCCAAAACCATGGGAATAAGAACTAGCAGTCTGCCGACAGCCAACCGCGGACACATTTTGGGAATTCACAAAAAAAGAAGTCATTCGAGTTATCAAATAGCAGAAATAGTAATGCAATCGGTCCGGCTTCTTATAGTCTTTGGTGATTTTCCTCAAGACATAGAACAGCATAAGCAAAAGCATCAGAGTGTGCAGAGATTTAACCCTTACAGTCCCGGGCGCGTATATAGCGGAACTGAATGCAGCATAGATAGAAGTAGGTCGGTACGGGAAGGGTTAAATAAAAAATTAGGACGTGCCAAAACATAAAATTAATGTCTCATTTCCCAAAATGCTCTAATTCCTCCTCTCACTTCCCCTCCCCCCAAAATTCTCTAATTTCTGGCATGTCCTGTTTTTACATTAAAGTGACACTGATCGGAGATCACCTGTGACCGAAAAAAAAGTGAGGGATGGTGGGGACCTGGGGGTTGGAGGGGGGGGGGGACTGGACAAACTAATAGATGACCTGCAAGTGGACGTCGTTATTATTATTTTTTGGGGGCGGCATTTCCCGCTGCGAGCACACGAACTGACATGACTGTTTAATACAAGCCTGGACCATCGAGCAGACAGTTAAAATTAACTGTTAGAAAACTTTTATTTTTCCTTCTGATTAATTCCCGGATGGTAAAGAGAAAGGGGAGGGGGAGGGATGGGGAAACAAGAAATAGAGAAGGCATGTTGAGCGACATGCCAGGGTGGAGGAAATAACAATAAGAAAGGGAAATAGGTTTGGGAGAGAGGGGGTGTGTGTGTTAGGGGCCAATGTTTCATTGTTTAGCCGCGCTCGCCATCAGTCAATCCGACAAATGTGGATTACAGTGGATCATTAGTGGATACACAACTGAGGCGTGCTTCGACAAGCCATTTTGGGGGGTTTTTGTTAAGTTCTGTACACATTTTTGAACACCAAAGAAAAGTGTGGGAAAATAGCGCGCGCATGTCTGGATATGGAGAAGTCCGCTGGAATCGTTAGCCTAATTTAAGTCTACAGATTTGACAGTCATGATTTATTGAAGATAACGAATTGGCGGCAATCAATACAAGTTTTTTTTTATGACTTTGTTAAGACAAGATATTTTTAAACTTTAAATTGTCTCTAAATCTTAACCAGAAGGAAAGGCTTAGCATTGGACCAATATTTTAGTCAAGATTTAAATAACAATACTATTAACGGTTATTTATATAGCGCTTGTATCCATGCTATTACACTTAGCATGCTCAGTGCGCTCTTGGAATAAATTGCAGTGGAAGATGTATTGGTATGCAAGGCACACAGCCACTAGTTAAAGAGAAAAGTCCTTAATCTTAAACTCTTTTGAAATTACAATTTTTCACAGAATATCTCAGTGTCTGAGGCAAGCATTTTCATATAGAAGGCATCACATATTTAAACGAGCGCACTCCAAGGAACCTTTTGTGTGTCCAGCCACACTGGGAATTCTAAGGAGTGACTTTCATGTTCACCCCGACTTTGTGTCAATGACGTGTAAACATAATCTACAACCTACATGCTAGGCTATATCTAGGCTATATCTAGGCTATATCTTAGACGTTTTGGTTTGTTTATGCGTTGATAAATTGAGTTAGCAAAACATCACCATATACTATAGAGATCGAGCAATAATAGTGATGGTATAATAGATTTTTCGGTCAACTGAATTTAGAATGTTGCCATTCTACATTTCACCTTAGGAATCTTCTACGTATTTACACATCCTACATCTTAATATATGAAATGCGTGCTGTAAATTATTCAATCTTAATGTTTTATATTTTAATAAATAAAAGGGCGTCATTACTTATTTTAATGTTCTATTACATACGATTTCATTGATCTATATTTTAAGAATCCAACGTTCTACATATTAATATTAGAATGCTGTTTCTATTATTTATTTATTTTCATTTTCAAGTATTGAAGATGTAAATTTTTTATATTTTACTATTCTAATCTTTTTAACTATTTTTTTTTCAATTTAAATGTTCTAACTTTTAGAAATTGAATGTTTTATATTTCATTTATTTTTCTATATTTTATAATTGAAATAAAAAAAAATACATATTTTGATGATCTATTCTTTGATATTCGAAAGTCATAGGCCTATTTAAAATAAAAAAAATTGAATGCTCTACATGTTAATGTTCTATATTTTAAAATTTGAATGTTCCTCATTTGAAGACCTAATGTAATATTCTAGTAAAACTTGAATAATCTCAGTGTTAAGATTTTATTTTTTTGTTAATCTCTGTAAAATGCAAATGTAGTTTTGAACTTTGGAATGTCCTACACTTTTATTTAAATGGGTTGCGTGCTAAGAGGGCGTAATGTCAAGGGGTCGGGCGTGTCGGCGCTCATTTTGAAAACCAAGTTTGTCTGGCAACTTCCGTGGAGAAGACCATTCTGAATTATTGCCCCTTGCATCCCTACCCCCACTGTGTCGCTTGATAAAACACACACACATACACACGCTGAGGGGGGGGGCGCCGAGGATGGAAACGGTCAGGTTGACCAGTGGACAGACACCTCTGTGTGGACAGTTCTACCCCCCCCCTCCCTCCCCCGCCTCCCGCAGCTCCCAAAGTCACGGAATGCAAGGGGGAAGACGCAGGGCTTTTAAATGTGAGGAAGTCACGGGTTTACATTTACAAAGCGGTCGCCCTCCACATCAACTCCAACTACAACAACTACTTGATACCGGGTACTAATAATAAAAAAGAAACAACATTCCGCGGGGCAGCGAAACGAACGAGCGACTCGGCCGTGTTTGATGACCCGTGAAATCAACTGGACTTCCACCATCGCCACCACCCAGACCCCCCCCTCTCCCACGCCCACAATACACTGCCTATTCCCACAAACGGAACCTTGGAAACGAAATGGCAGGGAGGGGTGGGGGAGAGGCATCAGGATACGCACATTACGCTGGACAAACGTTGGGATCAAAAGGTCGAGTTGATCCACTGACCCCCGACCCCTCCCCCACCCCCTACTCCATCGCCTCCCACAGACAAACTACTAAGTAGGCGAAGCAGGGGGACAAGAAAAGAAAGGAAATAAATTGTTGTCTTTTCTGTCAATGTTTGATTGGGCTTTTGACTATATTATTTAAGGGGGCTTGGTGGCCACAGAATAGGTATAGAATACCTATTCTGTGTCGGTGGCCGAGTGAAGGTTCTGGGTTCGAATCCTGGTGAAGGCTAGAATTGCTCCCAGGGGACTAGAAGGTGGTCCCTGAGTATGCCCAGCTCTGATGGGTACCTGCCATTAGTTGAAGTAAATTGAAGGCGGCTGGGCATTACCCTGGCCACATAATCCCTTAGTATGCCCTGGCCACATAATCCCTTAGTATGCCCTGGCCACAGAAAATGGTGAACGCTGCTTCATGGTGATCAATTTTACTTAAAATGATGAATTCGCTTTATCATCTTTTCTTTAGTAGGACCCATATACAACAGACGCTACTACTATAAAGAATAATTGTATTATGTCTTAAGCGTCTTCATTGTTTGAATGTAGTCTTGAATTTATGTTTGTTTTACCGGTCAATTTATTATTTTTCAGTGGGTTTTTTTTCTTGGCCACTGCTTACTATGGAAATTGTATGGTCAGCACCATACTCAGAGGCCTTTTCTTTGCCCTCAAATAATGAGGTGCCCATCCCAGCTGGGTAGACAGAAAGAGTCCCACGAAATGCGTCCACCGGCAAACACACTCACTCACAACACAAAATTCTGGCGTAAAATTCCGCTAAAAATAAACTTTAAAAAAAAAATGCCATCCGCAAATTTAAGTTACTACAGGACAGTGTCCTAAAAATGTTCTCAGACAACCCTAAACTAAGGTCCAATAACTGGTAGGCGTGGCCAATTATTCCTTTTGGAATGTGTCATCCCTAGTTCCGTCCCACCCCATCACCCCCCACCCCCCGCCCCAAATCCGTTTTCTCTTGTCTCTAATAAACACAGCCACAGAAAAAAAAAATTATGTTCGGGAATACCAGTTATCCCTTCATTCCCCCTGTATAACTCCTGTATGACACCATACACGAAGTTATGTCCCCTTGTATAGAATTCGTACAATGAACGGGACTAAATGACTAAATACCCCGTTCCTTTATATTTATTTGTTTTGTATTATTTTGTTCTGTTTTAAGTGAACGCGCTTCATTCCTGTCTAGTTCTACTTCCTCTTGTTCCTTGTAGGCTAGCATCTTGTAGTTGTTGCCCGTTTTGATATTTAGAGATATAAACATATAAAACAATTGAGTCGTCAAACAAACTAAGATCTATAAATAGACCTTTCTTGCCCTAATGCAAGTCACCGGGTCGCAAATATATATATATATATATTTTTATGTCCAGAATATCGCGATTGACTTAAAACAGTATAATTCAACCCAAACGGACAGTTTGTGATTTAATCCCGATTTTTAGCTACATTCCTACTAGGGCAGGGGTCGGCAACCTTTCGAAGCAGAAGAGCCAAAAGTTACAATTTACACAATTTCCCAGTTTTTAAAGAGCCACTAACTTTTTTTTTCAATATTATCGTATTTGATTAGGAGTAGGATTAGCCTACCTAAAGGGTCTACAAAATTGATTTTTTTTTTAAATAAATAGCTTTAAATATGAAATAATAGGGGCCTATTTATTCATATAAAATATACAAATGTTTCGCACAAAATATATTAAAGTATTTTAGCTAGCTCTGCTAGAATAATAAAATTAGTAATCAAATAGTAGGCCTATAACTATAATTATTGAATAATAGATAGTTACAATAGTTACATCAATGGGAGCATTGGCCTTGAATGCCGTTTGAAAGTTTGGCTAAATCTGGCTCTTAACTTATTGCTTTCAGTTTCAAGCGTCTAGATTTGTATTTGTTATTTGGCTTCTTACTTTACTTTTCATTATATTCATGCAAGAGAAATCTTGCTGGCACGAATATGTTGACTCGAAGATCGTCAGTACTCCAAATGTCAACTTCTTCACCTCACTGTAGTATTCTGGAAGACTATTCCATGCGTCAAATATGAGTTCCTCAACTCGCGGCATTTCTTTTAGAGTTTAGAACTGTCCAGTTGTGCAGCGTGACGTACATGCTTTTCCGGACCTCCAACTCACAACTTTGCTCCGAAGAAGATTGAACACTACCGCCCGCTGGGTTGCTGGCTGGATGATATAAAATAGTAGTCTAAGTAGTGACTAGCGGCTGTCAGCTTCAGCTGTCTGACTACTCTATCCTCCCAGCCTGTTCGTGTCTACTATGGTGTGCCACAGGGGTCTGTCCTCGACCCAGTTATTTTCACCCTTTACACCCAACCCCTCTCCTTTGTCATCGAACGCCACAAACTGAAATATCATTCTTTCGCCGATGACACCCAGCTCTATAACAGTGATGAGCCTGAAGACTTCGACGGGCTCCTTGCTTCCATCTCAATCTGTTTCCTGGACGTCAAGAACTGGATGACGGAAAACAAGTTAAAGTTGAACAGTGAGAAGACTGAAGCTCTTATCGTCGGTACGAGACGGAGGATCGTGTCCCTCACTGCATCCGATATTCAGCTGGCCGACGCAACATTACCTTTCTCCCCTACTGTCAAGAGCCTTGGTGTCCATGTGAACTCTACGGTGTCCATGCAGTCCCACATCTCCTTCCTCACCAAAATCTGCTTCTACCATCTGCGTCGTATTGCCGCCATCCGTCGCTATCTCACCAAGGAAGCTCGTGTTAAGCTTGTCATCTCTCTCCTCTTTTGTCGCTTGGATTATTGCAACTCGCTCTTGGCTGGCCTCTTGGCCTCCTCCCTTCAGGGCCTTCAACGTATCCAGAACTGTGCTGCCCGACTGGTCCTTAAGAAGAAGAAGTGACTCATATCACTCCTATGCTCCGATCTCTGCACTGGCTACCGCTTGGCTTCTGATAACTAACTCGTGCGAGGCTAGTGTCCGCTGGCCAACGTTCATTCTCCTATGGGGCCCGTTGGCCTGGAATGCCTTCCCTCTACAGCTTCGCCAGAGCTCTAGCTTCAACACCTTCAGGAGTCGGCTGAAGACTCACCTATTCAAGTAGCAGGGTATTCACCTGTACATGTATACATTTTCGTCTTTTATTTGTTGTCTGTACTCTGTCTGTAACTGTTGACGGCGCATTTAACTGTTCCCAACGGGATATACAAGTATTGTTATTTGGCTATTATTATTAGTTTATTACTCCACCTATTATCACTGTTCTCTGTTGAGTGATTGTATCATGTTTTTCAGTATATAGGCTAGCCTATATATATATTTGAAGTATAATATTTTTATGAGTTTTGAAAAAAAAAAATAATTATTGATATTTGCAGATGGAACTGGAGAGCCGCATCTTGACATCGAAAGAGCCGCATGCGGCTCGCGAGCCGCAGGTTGCCGACCCCTGTACTAGGGGATTGTGTGACCAGCACAAAGCCCAGGCAGCTTTACTTTACCCCTAACTAATCCCAGGTACATATCAGAGCTGAATAGGCTCATGGGCATCCTATCGACCCCGGCATAAGTCCCAGCCTTCACCAGAATTCGAACCCAATATTCCAATTATTTTTTTGTATACAAGGATAAATTCTCTTAACTTCACTTTCTTCACTGAAGCATTTGGGCATGGAACGGGTTGCCTGAACTAGCCAGATAAACCAACAACTTGACATCACCTAATACTTAAATCAAATAGCTATAGACTATCTACCACGGATGATCAAGGAATAAAAAATAAATGTCTTCAATTAAAAAAAAACAACTTTTATTCGAACCAAGGATTAGCTGTAGGCCTATTAAAAAAAAACTTGTTATTTCAAAACATAGCGTTATTTAACTGTCATCTTACAAACAAAATACAGTACAAGTATCTTTGGCCAAAAGAAAAGAAACCGCACTTTTTTTTTCTCTTAAACCTAATCATATTAAGAGTCGTTCTTTGGTTGTGATGGAATTAAACACAACATCTGGATTGAAAAGTATTATAAACTAAATTATCCCCCCTGAATTTTCTTTTAGGATACCTTTAATTAATAAATTTTTTATTACCTTCATTTTTATTTCTAATATTGGTATTACTATTATTGTTCAATTTATTATTCACAAATGCTATAATTTTCTTATGTTTTTGACTATGCCTTTATTGTACCTATGTACTATGTGGCAAATAAATATTGTTCATTGTCGGAAACGTTAGCCTATCCTGGTCATGTCTTGTCGTTTTTGTGTTAAGATGTTGGTTCTGTCTTTTATTGGGGGGGGGGGGGAAAGGCACGGTGGTCTAATGTCATCGCGCAGGGTTCGAGTCCTGGTGGGATTTTTTTTTACCCTCGGGTCTGGCGGGTGGCCATGAATCTACAACAAGCTGGCCACACAAGCCCCTTGTATGCCGTGGCCACAGAAACGTGTGTACACACTTCTTCACTTGCCAAATTAATAACCTACGTGGTCTTAAAATGGATACTTAACTGCTAGCTTTCTTTATTTCAGATTTCAAATAATAACAACAGAGGAAAATGGCAATTTCTAAATTTCTTTATGTATTTTATATTAACTCATTTTTGTTTTTTATGATTTATTGCATTGCTAATTAAACTTTAAAAATTAAAAATATTTTAATAGAAAGTTAAAAAACAAATAAAAAAAACAACAACAACCGAAAATCATAAAAGTGTTTTACAACCAAGGCCAAAAGTTAGCAAAGACAACTCGTCTAGTTAACACAATAAGGGAAATTATTACTACTACTATTATTATTATTATAATTATTTTTACCACTACCATTATTACTACAAGGGAAATTATAATTATAGCAAAATAAAGGGGGGACAAACAACCCAATCGTTGGTGTATCAGTTAAGGAACTTCAGTTTAAAAAAACTAAGCTCTATGTGGGGAAAAACTTAGGTTGTTGGTATCATTGAAAATTGAAACATCGTTGGTTCTAGAGTAGTGAGCGGTCTAAGGCAGTTGATCTCGTTACGTCACAGCCTGCTCGCGAGCCATTGTCCCATTTGACCAGCCAGCACAGAGCAGTCGATACATGAATATTTAATTACCTTGATTTTTTTTTCTTCTTTTAAAAAAAAATATCATGAGGCAGATGGTCTCACGTGACACTGTGTTTTTAATAATACCGAGGCTCTGTTTGGGTTTGATGAGGCTCTGTAAAGGGAAGGAATATTTTAAACTTCATAAAAAAAATGGACGAAGATGTTAATTAAAACTAGATTATAAAACGCCATTTTTTTTTTGTTGTTGGTTTCAAAATCGAAATGACGAGACCAGGAGGGGGCGGGACAGGACCCCCGCTCCTGGAGGTTATGGTGAAATCTGTTCCGCTATATTATGGCAGGACGGCACGTTTTAGGGCGGCAAGCGCAGCGGCCCCCCATCCACCCCCTCCCCCACCGACGTCACGTGTGACGTAATGAGCCACGCGCATTGATTCCCGCAAGCAATGAGGACAGGTCGAGTGATTCATGGCTCCACAATCGATGAAACGAAACAAAAAAATAAAATAATAACAAACAAAAAAATATAAAATTTGCCGTTCACTATTAATAGGAAATGCGTCTCCATGTCTCTCTCAATCTCTCTCTCTCTCTCCCACAACATCTCTCTTCTCTATGACTTTCTGTCTCTCTCTCTCTCTGCCCCTCTCTTACTCACTCTCCAGTTCTGCGCATCGATGCCAGATTATCGAGTTCCCTTCCCCCCCTCCTTGTTTCCCAGCCTATTCGTTAAGAAGGACTCAATCCGTTTCATCAAGTTAATAGTGACCTGTGGTCTCGAGGACCATCCATATTGCTTGTGTGGCACCGGTTGCCGTTACGATGAGGAAGGGAAAGGGGGGGGGGAATGGAGCAGGGGGAGTGAGGGGCAGGGAAAGGGTTTGTGGTAGTCAGTTCTGGAAAAGAACGATGGCAGACTGGGAGTTGAGGTGGGGTTGGCTGAAGCAATAGGCTTTTAATATAGGAAACGCAAAAAAAAAAAGATAAAAATAATAATGAAGATTAAATTACCGTTACGTGCTTTTTGAGTGTGTGTTTGCGTGCCGATCTATGTGTGTATGCTAATCTGTGTGTGTTTTATGTGTGTGATTGTTTGTGTTTGCGCGCCGTTGGGATGTGTGTGCGTATTTGTATGCGCTGTAGGCCTATATATGTGTGTTAGCGTGCCGGGTGTGTAAGTTTGCGTGCCACTGTATGTGTGTGTATAAAGCGTGCCAGAGTGTGTTTGTGTGTTTATGCGTGTGTGTGTGTGTGTGTGTATTTGTGTGTCATTGAGTGCGTCTGGGTTTGTGAGTGTTTGCGTTTTATTGCGTGTGTTTGTGTCGGTGTGTGTGTGTGTGTGAATTACGTGTCACTGTGTGTATCTGTGTGCGGTTCTGGGTGAGCGATTTGAGTAGGTTTGCTCGTTTAATTTGGTTTGTTGCTGTGGGTTTTTTTAATGGATGAGCCATTTGTGAGTGAGCATGTGAGCAAGGATCTTTTCGGATTATAGTCTTAAAATTACCATTTGCTTAGCGAACCGTTCCCAGATAGTGCGAAAACTTTTTCAATCGAAACCGTTTAGGAATCAAAGTTCAAAGTGGAAATGAATTCTGAACGCTCCCGAGGATCTTGTGGCTTTCTGTGTTTCAGTCTTACTGACTTTGTGTCTTACTGACTTTCTGCTCTTTCACCCATTCTGCTCTTCTGACTTTCTGCCTCTCTGTCCATCTAACTATGTATCCATCGATCCATCCATCCATCAATCTATCTATCTCCATTCATCCATTTAGCTATCTATGTATCCACCCATACATCCATCCTTTACAGCCATCCATCCACCAGTCTATCTATGTATCTATCTATCTAAATATATTTGTCTTTATCTATCCATCCATCCAATTATCTATATATCTACCCATCCAGTCATCTTTAAATATATCCATTATCTATCGGTCCATCTTTCTATCTAGCTTGCTAAAATTTAAGATGCCAACTCTGAGAACCTGCAATCCATCTAAGCACGTGTGTATATATGTAAGATGTTAACGAAACAAACATTAAAAACAACCACCGCCATTGTTACTAAAGCATTCAATGTTTTTTTTTTATTGTTTCTTGTTCATCTCTAGGTAAAAGAACAAAATGAATGGCGGCAACAGGTTTTCTATAAGGCTAAGAAGTATCCAATCCCATGCACACTCCCTACCAAGGGAACTAATGCTCTGGTCTGCGTGTGCGCGCGTGCGTGCGTTGGGTTCAGTTAATTGTGTTTGAGTTTGTGTTCTGTCTTAATTCTGGCAAAGCTGTCTACGGCGTCACGTGACCTACTTAGGGAAGATAATGGCCGCCGTACAGTTTTGCCCCCATAATATTTCAATTTATATGCATATTCTCCGCCACTATAGAAGATACATAATTAAAATCAATATAAAAAGCTTTTTCTTATTGCATTATTTGGCGTCTCTATACAGTTAATCAGAAGCAAATGGGCTGCATGTGAAAATAAGAAAAACAGATACAAGACTCATTCCTTTACGTTATTAGAATCCAAAGGAGCGGGTTACCCTTTATTTTGTTCGGTATTAATTTATAGTAAAATGGCGTGCAGTCGTTTTGCGGTGAGGGCGCTTGGTTTGCCGCAATGAAGGTCTCGAGGCTCGAATCCTACTGCAGGCGAGGGCTTTATTCCCAGGTCAGGTGAGTGTCCCTGGGTCTATCCAGCCCCGATGTGTACATGACATTTGTTGGGGAAAATTAAAGGCGGAAGCGCATTATTGTGCTGGTTACGAAATCCCCTAGTATGCCGTCCCATATAAACTAGTGAACTAATTTTAGTAACTCTCCCCGTTTCTGCAGATTAAGGGGCCCCAACACAAGACATCAACAATTTAATAGTTTAAACCTAACTGTTTTTATTCAATTTCTTTCTCAATTTAGCGTTCAGAAAAATGTAAGCTGCGCGAAATAAATTGAATAGGTTTGCTGTGAATTTCATTATAATAATAAATGTTTCTCTAAAACGTTTTAAACAACATGTATTAAGAAAAACAATATTTTAAATATTTTGGGTTGAAAATAAAGTTTTCGAAAAACTATGTTGTTTATTCCCGACGGACCAAATTTATCCATATGGCCGGTGAAGCAGCGTTCTATCTTTTTCTGTGTTCTATACGTTTCTGTGGCCACGGCATACTAGGGGATTGTGTGCCCATCCGCCTTTACTATACCCCAATTAAAGTCAAGTCGTCGTCACATAATACCAATTAATTATAATTAATATTAATACAAGTACAACAACTGCAACACGACAACTACCAAACAGTTACAAAATAGCCACACCAATGACAACACAACTGCATTAAAAGAACTGCAAAAGGACAACAATTCCATTTACAACAACTGAATTACAACAATTGCCACACGACTACAACTGCATTGCAACAACCGCAACATTACAATGGCTTAACATCTACAACAACTACAATGCGACTACAATTTAGCATTAAAACTTAAATACTAATGGATTTAACCACCCGTACGCTAACCACACGCGAGACTCGTGGATAGTAGGTAAGCATTATAACATTTTAGACGATTCCGCAGGCTTACGCCCGCTTACGGCCAATAAGCTATAAATACGCTCAATTCAATTCAGCCGAATTCTAAACCAGCTTCCATTCAGTCTAGCGGGTAGCTTTGTGTAGCACGCGCCATGCCTTATGCAGTATATTAAACTAAAACTAAAACTCGATAGACTCCGGTTGAATACGCATTACCTTAAATGCTTCTACGTTAACCCTAAACATAAGAGGCTATACATGGAAACAATTCAACGTAAGGCAAAGCTGCGGCCTGTATGAAAAGAGTTAAGCTGGAAAGAGGTCACTTGTCTCCACATAGGACCACATGTGACGGGAATGCAGTTATGGTAATGGGGAGGACCGTGGTAGTCGCTAGTATGTTAGATTAGGATTAAGGGGGAACATAGCAATGCATAGTAAATAGATAGGCAATACAAAATAATTTAGTAAGCGCCCCCCCTCTCTATTATAGACCATGTTTGTCCATATGGCTGTAGTATCGGTGTTCACTCTGGCAAATAGAAATGGGATTGTGTGGCCAGCACACTTAGCTGACTAAGTCTGACACTCAATATATCGTAGTTTATAGGTATACTGAGGGCAGTGTGGCCCAGCGGCAACGCATTCTACTGGCGTAACGATAGGTCCTGGTTGTGGCTTTCGAATGGATGAGACATTTGTGTGTATATGAGCAACGATTCGCATCGGATTCTGGTCTTGAAATTGGAAGTTGACTTCGGGAACCGATTTAGAATAATGCTAAAAAAAAAGTTTCGCATCCCTAGTGAATGCTAGGATTTGTTAACGGGTTCTGGAGGGTATCCCTGGGTCTACCCAACCCTTATGTGTACCTAACAAAAGTAACGGCGGCTGGGTAATTAAGCTGGCCACACAATCAAATCCCTTTAGCATGCCGTGGCCACAGAAACTGGTGAACGCTGCTTCACCGGCCCTGTTGATCAATTTGCTTCAACGGATTTGCTTTACTTACTAATATGTAGACTCGGAAATACCTTTCAAGATAAGCACAACTTTGTGTTTCACCCGGATTCGAACCATAAACAGTAGGCCTACGTAATGGCAATCCAAAGCGCTTTTCACCTGGATTCGAACCATAAACAGTACGTAATGGCAATCCAAAGCGCTGCCACTCAGTAGCATAACTGCGGTGGGGCTCTTGATTGGCGCCTGCCTAGCATGTTAGTTTCAGTTTATTGATAAGCTAACGTAGAGGGTGAAAGGGTGTGGCTTGGTGGAATCAATGCTTTTCATATTTTTTCATTTATTTTAATCTTTAACTAATGAAATATCTTATATATCGTATCTTTTATATTACAGACGCTCCTTCTATAAAGAACATTATTGCGTTTTACGCACATCCCTGGTTTAGACTAAGTCTAGTCCTGCATTTCTATTTTAAATGACGTTAAGTTAGACCTACTGGTTTTTCTGGTTTGTTCAGACAACCCATTCCATGCCGGGTTGAAACTCGAGAAGAAAGAGTACTCATATGCATTTGTTCTCGCATAAGGGATAAGGAAAATGTTTTTATCCTTACGTTTATCTGAGCATTGTAATATATTGTTATTTGTTGAGTTTAGAATTTAATGCCTTATGTCAGAGGTAGACAAATTAGGATTTCTAAATCTTTCAGCGTGCCAACAGCCTAAAAGTCAACCTGCTCTATTATAAGTTTTTAAAATTATTTTTATAAGACAATTGATTTAACTTCGTAGCAATACCAAGGCCATTTGCATTTATATCAAATACAATATTTTATTATTTCCACATTTATGGTGATTATTGTCTAACCATTATCATTTGTAAGTCAAGATGAGGAGCTAAATCCTACAATTCATACAATGACATTTGTATTTTGAGCTGAAGTCCTTTAAAATTATTAGGCAGAAGACTTTGAGTTAGTATTTGATAAGAGGGATTGATACGTTGTAATTATAAAAACAGGGTAGTTATTGTAATGTTTAAAAATAAACATAAAAGTTATTTAGTCGTATAATACTTATTTTATTTTCAAATACTTTTTACAGGTTAATCAATTCAAAGTTATAAATTGTATGTCATTTATTCTTTTCTGAAAGAAAAGAAACATATTGGAAATATTAGCTCAATATAAAACGGGCTAATTATCTCCCTTTAATTAAAAAACCTTTCCACATTTAATTCAAAAGTGATGCCAACAAGTTAAGTTTTGTAATATAAATATAACAAATATTGCTGACTAATTATAATTTCTTTATATAAAACCAACATTATGTTATTCGTTACAATATTTAATTACTAAAGGACTAAAATAATTTACGTTAAACAGTTGTATATAAACATTTCTTGCATTGATTGTTTGTCCATTTAAGGAAGGAGTTTATATTTTAAACATTAGTAATTGTAGAAATTACATAATATGGTGTTATTCAATAAATCTCTTATGTTTATTAAATTAATAATACAAATAAATTTGTCTTAGAATTAGGCCTACTTATATTTATGATTAACTGAAGAAAATGAACATAAAAACTCTTATTAAAGTAATTAGTCTGTATGAATTAATGAGCGGTCAAGTGCAGGTGATCTCTTTGTATGCTTAAAAACAGCTCTCATGTGCGATAAAATCTGTTCACAAGTCTAAGCTGAACCACAAGCTTAAAGTAAAAGAGCGAATGCCTAGCAGTTGAGAATAACAGACGACTTTGATAAGCAACTTCCTTCCATATTGTTTTCGATGTTTTAGATGTTTAAAATTCAACTTGTTGCATTTTAAAATCGCCACAATCCCTTTGCTTAAAAAAAGATATACATCTAAGAGGGTTGTATCAATATCAAACAAGTTAGGCTTGGTGTGGTACAAAAAAATGAGTCCATCAATTTAAAAGTCTTGCCTTTGATTAGAAAACTCCGCTTGAGTGTTTCAATCAAGTATCAATTAAATGTTTTGAAATTGATTTCATGGCAACATATGTACAGATTCAATGCAAATCCTTTCCATAGTGGTCATTGTAAATGGAACTCACTGAAATGTGTCACTATGTCAATCAGAAACATCGGCTTCAACAGTCAGTTTTCCTCATTCAGAACCGGAACGTGTTTTTTTGTATCAATAAAAACACCTCTCAGAGGTCTCTCGCGTGCCATTGAAAATCGCTTTGCGTGCCATCTTGGCTCGCGTGCCTTAGGTTGCCGACCCCTGCCTTATGTATTATTACTACGTTACTCTTTGCCCTTCTGTCCTCTAGTGTTTCTAGGTTTAGTGTTTTAACTATTGGTGTTACTGGTGTCACTTGATCGCCTATCCAAACTTTGGCGCCTGACAAGACACATTAGATACAGTTTATATATATATATATATATATATATATATATATATATATATATCGTATATATATAATATACATATATATATGTATATATATATATAATTCACCAAGAGCGCACTGAGCATGCTAATTTAATAGCATGGATAGAAGCCCTATATGAAATGTCCATTCTTATCTTATCTTACTTAGATAAATACACAGACAGATAAACTGAAGGATATAATGGTAGACAGATGTATAGACAGACGGATAGACAGACTGAAAGACATAGAGGGCTGAAAGATGGATAAACGGGTAATAATATAGATAAATAGATAGAGTGGTCGATGGATGGATGGACAGTTAAATAGATAGATAGATTGATTGATAGCCTCAGTCTAAAAAACTGCCAACAGATATTGTCAACACTTTCTAAAGTATTAAACCTAGTCATTTTTTCTTAATCTAGTGCAAAATAATTAGAAGCTTTGTTTTAGACATGTTTATCACTCTAAGCGCATTACTATTATGTATTTTAGCGAAACAAAAATATTTTAAAAAAAACAACAACAGAGTTTACTATTGTGGTATCTAATCGTCTTATCCCATAATTTATAGACTTGGGCATAAGGGAGAATTATATTTTGTTTGTTACGGCCTACGCTTATCCGTAGTTTAAATCTAGTCTTGCATTTTAGAGTTATTTATTTTTATAGAGTTGGTTCATTTTTGTCACTAGTTTAACCAAAGACTATAATGAGATGGACAGTTTGCTCTCTTTGTTGTTGGTTTTTTCGTGCGCAGCTAATAACACTGTCTTTAATGACTCCTAAACTTCCCTAAAGATTTTCGCTGTGTACAAATTTCGATTTTAATCTTAACTTTCCATTGAGAAAATCATAGCGAATTACTAAACCGGAAGACTAGAGAACCTAGTGCGATCGGAAATTCCGACTTAAGTGTTTTAAGTTATCAAATAGCAGAAATATCAAAGCAAGAGGTCCATTTTTTTTTAAATCTTTGGCTTAATCAAAGACTATAATAAGATGGACAGCTTGCTCTATTTTTAGAGCTTATATGTTCTTTTTACTTGTGCATCCAATAATGCTGTCTTAATTGACTTCTACGCTCTTACGTTTGCCTAAATGTTTCCGCTGTATACAACTTTCGATTTTAATTGTTCATTTAGAAAATCGTAGCGACTAAATAAAACGGAAGTGTACAGTGCAAAAGCGAATAAGGAATTCCTAAAGAAGTCATTTGAGTCATCAAATATCAGAAATATTAAAACAATCGGTCCATCTTATAGAGCGTTCTCAGTGGGCGTGGCTTAGGTTTTTAGTGACGTATTTGTGTAAATATAAGAACCCACTTGAGGTACAAATGTAACGTGGTAAAAGTGAAGTACTTCTTTATCATGCAAAATTCACATCTGAATATTGGCTATCCTACTCAAAATAGAAGTACTGTAGATTAATTGATTAATGTGATTAGGCTAGGGCCGGTTAGACCTATTTACACTTTCAATTTCACTTTATAGGCCTACACTTTTAATGTTTATCTCAAAAAAATATTCATCTCTGAATTCAGAAACTGTTTCATCTTAATGCGCTAATGATAACAGCAAACGATAACATATCTATAAACTGCAAACATAGTAGGCTATAAAGTAAAGTAGGCCTATCATGTCGTACCAAATCGATCGTAGGTAAAATAAAAAATAAAAACTGCATTTACGTTACCTCAACTAATGCCAGATACCTTTCAGGGTTGGGTAGACTCAGGACAACAATCTCGAGCACCCTAGCATTCACCAGGATTCGAACCCACGACCTTCGGCACACCAGTCGAATGCGCTCACCGCTCGCACCCCCCTCCCATAAATATAGTAGGCTATAAATAAAGCAGAGTGATAAATTCCACTACTTATAAAGGGAACTGAATTCATGTTATGCTGTTAATGTTCATTTTAGATTTTTTTTTTTTTATACTTTTTCTTATAGGCTAATTTACAGAGTTCACTTTGTGATTAAGATTATTACGTAGAAAACGTATCAGTTGTCTGAGAGCAGTCTTGCTTGTTGATATAGATTTTCATTATTATCGGCCTACTGTAGTTGGTTTTTCGACCGATTTGTCGGAAAACTCTTGTCATAATGTTCAAATACAACTTGGAAACAAGAGGTTGAATGAATTAATTCTGGCTTACTGAATTAGAAACTTGTTTTTCTTTTTATTTCATTAAACTTGTGTGTTATATTCTTATATTCCAAAGTAAGGATATAGTATAATAATAGATTAGCCTATGTATTATATCCACTTTGCATTTTGAAAGATTTTCATTCAACGGTTAGAATCTAGTAATCTCACTAATGCTGCTATAGCTTTGTTAAATATAAATATTCACTTGATTCGCTTTTGGCAATTTTGTAAAAAAAAATTGTTTCTTTAGTTGATGGATCCTAAGCCAAAGAAACATATTTATTATGTTTAGTAGACGTCTAAATCATGTTAGAATTTGCGCTTTATGTTCTTGTTGCATTTGTAAATGTACGAATGTCTTTGTATAAAGCAAATTATTGTCTTGTTAACTTCTAATTATCATTTCGTCAACATGGAGATATTTCCATAATGATATTATTATTTGTATTTTGTGTGTGTGTAAATAGAAAAGACAGGGGAGCAAAAGCATTATCAATACAAGAACAAGTAAAAAAGTAAAAGTAAAGTACCCTTCGGAACAAATGGATCATAGCGCCCGTGAAGCAGCGTTCACCAGTTTTTGTGGCCACGGCATACTAGGTGATTGTGTCGCCATCACAATGCCCAGCCGCCTTTACTTTACCCCAACTAAGGTCGGGTACCCATCAGAGCTGTGTAATCTCAGCGACACCCTCCAGTCCCGGGAGAAAAAAAATACAAGTCTTCACTTGGATTTGAACCCAGGACTTTCGATACGCCCGTAGAAAGCGCTGCCGCTCGGCACAAGCACCCAGATGTTTATCTTTCTTCCCAGGTGGTATACGGGCATGGAATGAAGTATCATTATCTGATCTGTCCAGGGATAACAAAAGAACTTAACATCATTTAAAACACTAATCAAAATACAAGACTAGACTCAAACCATGGATAATCAAAGTACGCAATAGTCTTCTGTAGGCTATAGAAGAAGTCTTTGTAACATATACGATTATAGCTACAAGGTTTTCAATATTAGATACATTTTTTTTAAATATATTTTAATGAGGTAAATTTAAACACGTTAATATCGTTGCAATGTATTATGTTTCCCCTGGCATCATTTTATAATTATACAATAGGCTAACAATAAACGATTAGCTATTAACATCCATGAGAAAAAAATTCTAAAGACAAACTTAGCAATGAACATAATAATATATATTTTCTTTTACAAAGATTCATGTAACTGAAATTTAAATCAATGGTTTGCACTAAGAATAATCAGTGTTTATGTTCCTAAGATGATTATGTTATTGTATTTTTTTAGCTGCCAATGTATTTACATTTAAACCTCTGATTTATTGCAAAACAAAAAATAATTCAATATCTAGTCATTAATTTTAATTAATGTATATTTTACATTGCATTAATGAACTTGTATGACATAAAATTTAAGTTTAATTTAAGATTTATTACTGGTCAGTTAGATTCTTCTTTCCAAATGTTTCAATTTCTGTTCGTGTCTTTTAATAAAGTTTAATTAAAACATTTTGTATCCGATATGATTTTTCCTTTGATTTTGTATGCAAGCATTTTTGTTTAAAGGATTATAATGATATCTTAATTGAGATAACGGTCCATACATATGCTACGGTACGTTATATTTATAATCATTAATAAAAGTCATTTTCCAATATTTCATTTTAAAAATCTGCTCTTCTTGTTTTAGGCTATTGTTTCTTCTTTTGTAGATAAATTATTATATCTGATGCTGAATTCTTGTTGTTTTGTTCATTTTTTTTTTTAAAAGCATAGGCCCTAAACTATATATTTTGCAAAAGTATTCCTTGCTGATATTTGTATTTACATTAACCGATTTATTTACTGAATATTTATTTGATTATGTTAATATCATTCAATATCTAATTAAAGACTTTCTCACTTTACGTAAGAGATCATTATTGATTTTTTAATAAGGAAAATGTTGGTTCAGCTTAGTTTATATGGCTAATGAAACAATATATTTAATATACTCTAGAATTAGTTTTACTTAATATAAATATCATATTATATATATAAATCTCAAAAGGAATATGTATGTATGTATGTGGCTGGCTGGCTGGCTGGCTGGCTGGCTGGGTATGTACATACCGCATAATCTTTTTAAATACTGGACATAAAAACGTGAAATTTGCTACAAAAATTCTTTGCGTTACGGCGGTGAACACTGTCAAGGTTTTAAAAAAAAATAAAATGACCGCAGTGGTCAGTTTGGTCAAAAAACGCGAATAAAACGACATATTTTGGGTTCATGTTAAAATTGCCGTTCCAACTTTTTATAGTTTTTCGATCGATCGCGCTAAAAAAATTAAAAAAAGGATGGCGTTGAGATTTTTTCAGGATGACGTCATCAAAGTTTGCGCAGAGATAGCTAGCCGGCTTTTCGTTATGACGTCATCAAATTTTGCGTATTCATTTAAAATTAACTTTGCTTCAATGTTTGCTAATGTATTTTATGAATGAATAGAACAAAATATATTCACGTTTTAATTCGTGTCGTATACGAAATATAAACTTTTGTAGTTGTTGCGTGCATTCTCATTATAACTGCTTGAGTAGTAAGAGTGTATGTAAACATAACTTTTAGCTTTTTCAATTCGTTTGAAGCGGGCGTATACGCATTAAAATCTTTCTGGCGGGAAATATTTCACGTTTCAATTCTTTTCTAGAGGGCAATATTTCACGTTTCAATTCGTTTCTAGCGGGCAATATTTCACGTTGCAGTTCGTTTCGGTTGTAGCGGGCGTACAAAATGTCATTCACATTTAAATTTGTGACGTATACATCGATAAACTTTTTAACGGGTGGGGTTTTATTAATTGCCGTATATATTAACTGTGAAGCGGGAAATCTCATTATAACTTTAGGCTTATCGCCTTGGTAACAACCATTGTTTAAATTACCGGGCAAGGTTTAAATTACCGGGTAATGTTTATAATACCGGGCAATGTTTAAATTACCGGGCAATGTTTAAATTACCGGACAATGTCTAAATTACCGGGCAATGTTTATATTACCGGGCAATGTTTAATTTGCCGGGCAATGTTCAAATTGCCGGAACTAACTTTTTAAAGTTTTAATTCGTGTCGTATACGTTTTATAAACATTATTTCATATGGGTTTCATTTGTTATTGTTTTACATGTTGAATAGAAAATTTAATTCTAAGTTTGCTTCCAAAGCAACAATAATAAATAAATAGCAAATAACAAAAACAAAACAACATAGGTCTGCGACTTAATGTTTGTCGTGTCGTAAAAAAACATATCAAACAATCATTTTCTTTTTTAATAAAAATACTGTCGAATGTTCTTTATCAATGAATAGAACAAAATATATTTACGTTTTAATTTGCGTCGTAATTTATAACGGGCAATTTTTTAATTGTTATAATGGGTAATGGGTAATGATTTTAACGGGTAATTTTATGTTGTAGCGGGCAAATTAGACATTACCTCACGTTTAAATTCATGTCGTAGGTCATGCGGGCAGTCTCATTATAACTGCTTGAGTAGTTAGAGTGTATGTAAACATAGCTTTTAGCCGGTTCGGAGGACCGGGCACATAACGGCTTGTATATATATAAATCTCAAAAGGAATATGTATGTATGTATGTGGCTGGCTGGCTGGCTGGCTGGCTGGCTGGGTATGTACATACCGCATAATCTTTTCAAATACTGGACATAAAAACGTGAAATTTGCTACAAATATTCTTTGCGTTACGGCGGTGAACACTGTCAAGGTTTAAAAAAAATTAAAATGACCGCAGTGGTCAGTTTGGTCAAAAAACGCGAATAAAACACAACTTTTGATTCACATTGTCTTTGCCAGTACAACTTTTTATAGTTTTTCGTCACAAGGTTAGAAAAAAAAGGATGCGCTGAGATTATTTTTATGACGTCATCAATCTTTGCGCATGGATTTTATAGCAATGAAGGGACATTTTTCATTCATGTTTAAATTGACGTCATCAAACTATGTGCATGGATTTTTATCTCAACTCAATGACGGGAACAAATTTTCTTCATGTTTAAATTGTCTACGTGCCGTAAACAACATAAATTCTTTACACTACCAATACTGTAGTTGATTTTCTTAATCTATCACTACTTTAATACTTTACACTGTGAATACATGACTTAAAGCTAATTAATAATTTAAAACTTTACAAACATAGGACAAAGCAAATAGATATAGTATTTTTTTTTCTGTATCGGGAAGTAATACCGACGCCTTATTAAGCATATTTAAACGCAGTGGTCCTGGTTACACTCTATATTTAAGCTTATAATTATATGGCGTCATCAAATTTTGCGTATTTATGCGTTTAAGAAGTTGTTTTAATTTGCGTCGTAATTTGTAGAATGCAATATTTAAATGGAAGACTATTGTTTATAACTCCATGGGTTATTTTATCCAGTTCCGAGAACTGGGCACCTTTAGGCTTATCGCCTTGGTAACGGCCATTGTTTAAATTACCGGGCAATGTTTAAATTACCGGCCAATGTTTATAATACCGGGCAATGTTTAAATTACCGGGCAATGTTTAAATTACCGGGCAATGTTTAAATTACCGGGCAATGTTTAAATTACCGGACAATGTTTATAATACCGGGCAATGTTTAAATTACCGGGTAATGTTTAAATTACCGGGCAATGTTTAAATTACCGGGCAATGTTTAAATTACCGGGCAATGTTTAAATTACCGGGCAATGTTTAAATTACCGGGCAATGTTTATATAACCGGGCAATGTTTAATTTGCCGGGCAATGTTCGAATTGCCGGAACTAACTTTTTAAAGTTTTAATTCGTGTCGTATACGTTTTATAAACATTATTTCATATGGGTTTCATTTGTTATTGTTTTACATGTTGAATAGAAAATTTAATTCTAAGTTTGCTTCCAAAGCAACAATAAATAAATAAATAGCAAATAAACAAAAACAACACAACATAGGTCTGCGACTTAATGTTTGTCGTAAAAAAATATATCAAACAATCATTAAAAAAAAAATAAAAGTACTGTCGAATGTTCTTTATCAATGAATAGAACAAAATATATTCATGTTTTAATTTGCGTCGTAATTTATAGCGGGCAATTTTGTAATTGTTATAATGGGTGATGAGTAATGATTTGAACGGGTAATTCATGTTGTAGCGGGCAAATAAAAAATTACCTCACGTTTAAATTCGTGTCGTAGGTCATGCGGGCAATCTCATTATAACTGCCTGAGTAGTTAGAGTGTATGTAAACATAACTTTTAGCCGGTTCGGAGGACCGGGCACATAACGGCTTGTATAATATAAATTATGAATACGGTTTAAAAAAAAATAGGCAGGGAAATGAAGATTAAATAGTTGTCCCTACTGGGACATTTGGGGATTTATTGGGGATTTATTGGTGATTTATTGGTGATTTATTGGTTATTTATTGGTGATTTTATAAAAATTATTTGATAAAATATAAATAAAAAAGGTTTTAGCCAAAATGTCCCTGGACAATGTTGTTTGTTTTTTTGGACACCCGTGTACACAAATTAGATATAAGATATGTTCTAAATTTGTACACAAACTAGATATAAGATATGTTCTAAATTTGTACACAAACTAGATATAAGATATGTTCTAAATTTGTACACAAACTAGATATAAGATATGTTCTAAATTTGTACACAAACTAGATATAAGATATGTTCTAAATTTGTACACAAACTAGATATAAGATATGTTCTAAATTTGTACACAAACTAGATATAAGATATGTTCTAAATTGGTACACAAACTAGATATAAGATATGTTATAAATTTGTACACAAACTAGATATAAGATATGTTCTAAATTTGTACACAAACTAGATATAAGATATGTTCTAAATTTGGGGCTTTACATTAAATTAGTCAACACATAATGTATCCATTATAACATAGGTACAATATATTACACAATATCATTGTAATAAAGATTTTTTTATTATTTTAAAAATTATGTTTTCAACTAGATGTTGATTAAAAATAATTGGGCTTTGACATCTTTAAATTTAAAAAAAAAAAGATTTTAGATTAAATTAAAATTGACGTTTGTGCAGATATTGAATTACTATAAAAAAAAATATTTCTTTATACATTTTTTTATTTTGTAAATAAGTAAAATTTGCTCCCAGTTATGTAATATTGAATTTAGTTTACTAAATATTTTGTTTACATGTGTGTGTAACCTGAAATACCATACATTTACTAATAATTTGTTTGTGATATTTATTTATTATGCATCAAATAATTTATACTTTATTTGCAATTTATATATTTTTTCATGCACTATTATTTTGCATTAAGATGAGAACTATTTGTCAATTTGGAAAAAAAATATTTTGGTATTAATTAATTAATTTAATTTAATGCTGTTTGCTTTAGTAATTTATTCCGTGTAATATTAATGTGTAGGTTATTATATGGGTGGGCTACTGTCAGGATAAGATAAGATAAGGATGCAGGTAAGTCTATGGTGGCATAAAGTTAATATTTAAAAAGCGATTTATTCTGAAATCCAACAAAAAATAATTACCCAAAACAAAAACACAAAAAATATATAGCCTATAGTCTATATATGTAGGCCTAAAGAGAATAGTTAAAGGGTTTAAGTTTAAAGGTTGTGTCCGTTGATGCATGATTAGGAATAGACATTTTGTCTCCTTTCCTTTTTTTTAAAAGTAAGGGTAAATGATTAAATGATGCTCACCTCAGTGGTCCTTGATTAAAGGCTGCCAAATGGCCTTCCATAACAGACATCATGGTGCGGTAAGTTTTAGCTGACGAGCGCTCTGTCTACAACTTGACGTATAGACATCGGTAAAGTACGGAAACCTATTTTGGCCTTTTTCCTTGGAATCGGAATAACATCGAATAGATCCAGACAATTGAACTGTCACAGCTTTAAACAATTAAATGTTCACTCAGGATGCGTTATGTTTGCTGTTATTGTTTAAACAGACAACTGAGTTATGTTTCAAATAACTAGGCTAATAGTTGGTCATTTTGTGACGACAAATTTGGTCTTAGGCCTAAGGAAAATTTGTGGCGTAGGGCCTACGCATAAAAATTCAATCATTCGATTACGGCTGTAGTTTTGTCCATTAATTTGAAGCAGATATATTGAATAAATATCGAACTGTGTGTAGGCCTACAAGTATACTGACATAAAGAAATATCATTCCAAGCTGTGTATAGATGTTATCAGTATATAATGCAGTCTAAATGAATACAATAACAATATTGCGAAAACAACGTTAGTAAGAACTCTCATCCACTATCCGTGAGTTCTTCCCTCATCAATTGTCTGTAGGTCTATCTGCTATATCTTTCGTTGAACGAGCTGCATTATCCAGGTGAATAAAAACAAATCCAACTTCAGGTAAAAATAGTGTAGGCCTATATATAGGAATATATAAAAAGGCCTACGCCGAGAAAACTACAGTAGCTAAAACACAAAAATAAATATTTGCTCTAATCTTAAACGTATAATAACGAGAGATGCTTATGCTGGATTACAACACTTCTTCGCTCGAACATTTTGTCGAGGGCTTAAAGTCGAAAATCGCTTGCGAATATTTGGAATATCCGAAACTTTTAGTTCACTATAATATTATATAGATCTACAATTAAAGTGTATACGCCTTGACCGAATGCTTGTCGCGTGAATAATGAGAACAAATGTATGTTTATTTAGCTACTACAGTGGAGCTGTGCGTTGGTCCAATAATATAAAGATGTCGTTGACTCTTAACGGGAAAGAGAACTGCCAATGTATGGCCTGCGAGTCTAAAAAACGGGCGATCGAACAACTAGTCGCGAGAAATGCACAGAAGGGGGGGGGGGCGATCCATGGCGACACACACACACACACATAAACAAAAGGGGGATGTCGGGAGAGAAGGGGTGGTACCTTATTTCTAGCATGAGGCTGTCATGAGGACCTAAGGGGGGGGGGGGGGTACTGGGAGAGGCAGGCCGTGGGAGGGGAGGCTCGTGAGTAGACCGCCCCTCGCTCGCAAACCTGTCATGGCATCATTAATGTCACCCTCGAGGAGGGGGGAGGAGGATAGGGGGCGCCCTCCCAACGGTACAGGGCGAGCAGCCAATCGGAGCGTTCGATTTCTTTCACGAGCCGGCGTCCTCCTCGCGAGGGTAGCGCCGAGCGACACGTTGGGCTGGGCGTGGCTATCCGGCCATGATGTATGGGGCGAGACCCTTCACGCGCTAAGGCCCGCCCTTCAGAGTGTCGCCATTACTTACACAAGATGCACATAAAAGAAAAAAAACGTACGGATCCCCCCCCACCCACACACACACTATCACCACACGCATTTTCTTCCTTCCCCTCCCCTCTATTTTACAATAAAAAAAAATAAAAATAAATTTAAAAAAACCACACGCATTTTCTTATTGTTATAGAAGCGTAAATAATGTATTAAAAATAACACTTTAAAAGACTTACAGGAATTTAGTGATGTTTTTTTTTTATTATAGTTATAGGCTACATGAACGTATGACTTAAGCGTTTAGATTTATATCTTAGATAGTCTAAATCAAAGATTGCGGGTTGTGGATTGTGGAAGTTACTGAACGGACCTTATCGTTGGCCGTTAGAAGCAGTTTGCCTTTTCTTTTAGCGGGTGAATATGGAGGTGTTGTAAAGTGGAATGGGAAAGCAAACTTATTTTATTCTGCCTGGCCCTGTAGGGTATGGAGTATGCACTATTATGGAGTCTACTCTCCATGTGTGTTTGTCGCATATTTGACTTAGCCTTTACGCATAGATCGAGCATGTCACATCATGTGTGTCTGTGTGTTTGTTATTATATATTTCTAGCAGCAGGACTATTGTGTGGGGGTGCGTTTAAGTTTTTTTTTTTTTTTTTTTTCCAAAAAGATGCAGCGGTAAGAATAAGAAGATTAAATAAATTAAAAAAAAAGAACACCCTTATTTCAAATATTTTGAAAGTAAAAAACAACAACAACAAAAAAAAAAAAAAAAACCAACAAACAAACAAGGAAATTATCATTTAATGCAAACGGTGAACTTTTGAGGAAAGAGCGTAGGCCTACGTATAGGATGACAGAAACATAGTGGGTATCTCAATATTTTTGGGTTAATCTTTAAAAAATTGATTTAGGATACTGACAATGATTAAACTGACAGTTTAGCCAAATCCTCAATCTAACACCCAGTCACCCTTTTCTTTTCAGGACTCGTGGAACACGGTGTGTCTGTGTGTGTGTGGGGGGGGGGGGGGCTGTGTGGGTGGACGTAGTTTTATTGACTGGTGAGTCTAGTGACTATTGTATTTTTATCTTTGGTTGATGTCCCTTTAGAAAGATGTCTTTTGTCCGCTTGTTTGTTTGTTCTATTTTGTTTGTATCTTTTAGTTTGATTTGTCTGCGTCCTAAAACTCGAAGTTTAAACAGCGTTAAAATAAAAATGAAAGGTGGCCTATAGATATCTCGTTTTAGCAGATTATTAATTATCACGCAATGTGTAATATTAGTTGATTAATTAATTATTTTGAAAAGTATAATATTGGTTGATTAATTAATTATTTTGAAATGTAGGCTATAATACTAGTTTATTACTTATTATTATAAAAAAGGTACAATATTAGTTGATTAATTTTTTTTTTTGAAATGTATAATATTAATTTATTACTTATTATTATAAAAGGTAAGCCTAATATATTTGTTGTTTAATTTATTATGAAAGATAGCCTAGAATTACTTAATTATGATTATGGAAGGTATAATATTAGTGGATTACTTTATTATTATGAAAGGTGTTAAAATATATTAATTGATTACTTATTATTACAAAAGGTATAGAATGAGTTCATTACTTATTATAATGAAAGGTATAATATTAGTTGATTATGAGTATGGAAGGTATAATATTAGTTGAAGTCTTTATTGTTATGAACGTTTAATATTAGTTAATCATTTTAAAGTGCAAACCGATCTTTAGTTAACAATAAGCCTTGCTATTGCCTACATATGAGTATTAACAGAATATATTATTTACGTGTAGGCCGAATACTTCTATTTTATAATGTATAAAATAATCAAGTTAGACATTCTTGTTGAAAGACTAGTTCGGTTATACACCAAAACTTCGTAATCACAATTAAAAAAATCAGATAAACATAAGGAATAAACACTTTTCTTATCCCTTGCAAGAACAAATGCATATAAGTAGCCTACTCTTTCTTCCCGAATGGCAATCGGGCATGGAACAAATTAGGAAAACCCTTAACTTAACATCATTTAAAACACTTATAGAAATGCAGGGTTCGGCTAGGACCACGGATGAGGGTAGGACGCAATAATATCCTTTATAGAAGGAGCATAAAAGAAAACAAATTGCAGTTTAAAACTACTTTAATTATTGCAGTTACCGTATTTTAAACCACTCTGTCAATGTTAAGATATAGACATTAGTTATAGACCTCGTTCACAGGTTACGTAGTCCTATATCAACTACATAGGTTACATATTGGTTAAGTTATATAATCTACACAATAGTTCATGTTCATTTATATACATTATTTTGGACCATTCTTAAAACAGTTTTTTACTTCTATAGTAGATCGGTTAATGCTACATTTATTTGCTTTGACCTATGTTTGTAAACTTTGAAATTATTAATAACAGTAGCTTAATTTTTTGTTCGCCTAGAAAATTGTATATTCGTGTTCCTCGATGTTTATTGCTTAATGTTAAATGCGCCCTGAGCTTAGATTTATTTTTTGGCAGCGCCATACAAATAGAATTATTTTTATTCATTATTTTTTCTTTTTTTTTCTTACAGAATGATTAGCAATTTGATAATCTGTTACAGTAATGTATTGTTGCTGTTTTATTACATTTGACATATTATTAAAATTCTAATTAAGCTTATACCCAAAATAGGATGTTAACATTTATAATTAATGATGCAAGCTTTCCCGCTGTTAGTTGCTCATTTGACAATACAGTCATGTGATAAATGCATGTTACATTGTGATCAGGGTTTTAATTTTAAATTAAAACTTTGTATGTCCACGAAATTATGGGTCAAGGTGACCGAGCTGGCGTACCAAAGGTTTTGGGTTCGAATCTTGGTGAAGGATTTTTCTTTCCGGGGACTGGATGGTGACCCTGAGTCTACCCAGCTCTGACATTAGTTGGGGGTAAAGTAAAGTGCTGGCCACACAATCACCTAGTATGTCTCTGAGTCTACCCAGCTCTGACATTAGTTGGGAGTAAAGTAAAGTGCTGGCCACACAATCACCTAGTATGTCCCTGAGTCTACCCAGCTCTGACATTAGTTGGGGTAAAGTAAAGTGCTGGCCACACAATCACCTAGTATGTCCCTGAGTCTACCAGCTCTGATGGTTACCTGACTTTAGTCGGGGTAAAGTAAAGTGCTGGCCACACAATCACCTAGTATGTCCCTGAGTCTACCCAGCTCTGACATTAGTTGGGGGTAAAGTAAAGTGCTGGCCACACAATCACCTAGTATGTCACTGAGTCTACCCAGCTCTGACATTAGTTGGAGTAAAGTAAAGTGCTGGCCACACAATCACCTAATATGCCCCTGAGTCTACCCAGCTCTGATGGTTACCTGACTTTAGTTGGGGTAAAGTAAAGTGCTGGCCACACAATCACCTAGTATGTCCCTGAGTCTACCCAGCTCTGATGGTTACCTGACTTTAGTTGGGGTAAAGTAAAGTGCTGGCCGCAAGGTTCCAAGTCTGCCGTGACCACAAAAACTGGTGCACGCTGCTTCACCGGCCTATGTATCAATCAGGTCCGACGGAACTCTTACTTTAGGCTTGCCTACATACTTACTATATCTATACTATATACTATATACTATATATACTATATATACTATATATACTATATATACTAGGCCTATATATACTAGGCCTATATATACTAGGCCTATATATACTATATATACTATATAGGCCTACTATATATACAATATACTATATCCACGAAACTGAAAATTATAGACAAATAAAAAATCTCAATCGAAATTATCAAGCTTTCCGGTTAGAAATAAGAAATAAAAAATATTACTGTCCCAGTTTTTTTGGCAACAGTGATTTCGTTGTTGTTTTTTTCCTTAATATTCTTAAATCCTAATTTTGTAAACGGAAAACAAAAATTAATCCTTATTGTTACAAGAAATTAATCCTTATTGTTACAAAAAATTAATCCTTATTGTTACAAGAAATTAATCCTTATTGTTACAAGAAATTAATCCTTATTGTTACAAGAAATTAATCCTTATTGTTACAAGAAATTAATCCTTTTTGTTACAAGAAATTAATCCTTATTGTTACAAGAAATTAATCCTTATTGTTACAAGAAATTAATCCTTATTGTTACAAGAAATTAATCCTTATTGTTACAAGAAATTAATCCTTATTGTTACAAGAAATTAATCCTTATTGTTACAAGAAATTAATCCTTATTGTTACAAGAAATTAATCCTTATTGTTACAAGAAATTAATCCTTATTGTTACAAGAAATTAATCCTTATTGTTACAAGAAATTAATCCTTATTGTTACAAGAAATTAATCCTTATTGTTACAAGAAATTAATCCTTATTGTTACAAGAAATTAATCCTTATTGTTACAAGAAATTAATCCTTATTGTTACAAGAAATTAATCCTTATTGTTACAAGAAATTAATCCTTATTGTTAAAAGAAATTAATCCTTATTGTTACAAGAAATTAATCCTTATTTTTACAAGAAATTAATCCTTATTGTTACAAGAAATTAATCCTTATTGTTACAAGAAATTAATCTTTATAGCCCCAATAACCAAGACGATCTCAAGGTGGATAACTATAACTTTTTTTTTTACCATTTCTACATACCAGTTTCTGTGGCCACGGCATGTTAGGGGGGATTGTGGGGCCAGTACAATGCCCAACCGCCTTTACTTCACCGCATCTAAAGTCAGGTAGACTCAGGGACACCCTGCAGACCAGGGGGAATAAATCCTAGTCATCACCAGGATTCGAACCCAGGACCTTCGGTACGGCAGACGAACGCGCCGACCGTGCCTTTGCAAACTGCATAAAGAGGCTGTTCATTCTTGACCTAAATGGCGCTCGGGTCGAACATGGACCATGAGGTTGGATGACCACTCCCGAAAGTAGAAGCGGGGGTTTGACATTCTGCTGGCCACACACCCCACTTCCTGTTGCAAGGCGCGGCCAAAGGAAAACGGGCGCTTTCTGTTAGAGCACCACCACTTTCCACCCACCCCACCACCGTTTTTACGACTACAAAACGATAATAACAGATCATCCGTACATGTAGCCTATAAGGGGCACGGAGGTTTAACGGCATAGCGCTGGGATTGCAGTAGGGGAGACCGGGGCTAGTCCGCCCAATTTTAGCATTTTTAGCTATTCCGGGTTTATTTCTGGATGGAATTCTTTGCCGATTCTCATAATCATTCCCCAACTATTCAGTTAATATGAGCTAGAAGGATTTTGGGAAAACTCGGCCCCAAATCACACAATAAAATTAAATGTGAGGTCACTCTGTGTGGGCGAATGTGCCCCACATGTGGGGCAAGTTCGTCACACATGTGGGGCACATACGCCCATGAGGGGCAAATCCGCCACATGCAAAATAATTCACTAAAACAAGGTTTAAACACTCGATACCAAAAAGAACAAGGCAAGCTTTATTTATGTTTATGGTTCCAAATTTCGGTATAGATTTAAAGAATAAAAAGTAACCAAGTTAGATCTAGATGAAGAACTGTTTTGATCCCAAAATGAATGAAACAAACTTTGACTGAATACAAAGTGTAACTTTAACTTGAGGGTTCATAACGATTCAAATTCAAAAGCATCATTCGAAATAGTCAGAGTCACTTGATGCACAGTAGTGGCATGTGTAATAGTCACATTTGTCTCCAATACAAAGTTAATGTGACCATTCTTTGCACTGCAGACTTTGTATCCAGGATTGATTTTTCCTGTGAGACCACTTTAAGAGGCAAATGAGACAATGCCATTTCTCATCTTCTTCCTCTGATGACTATTCCTTTGCAATGCTTCTTTTTGCTTTTTCTTATTCACAACTGAAGTGTTTTTTCCAGGTTGCTTTGCGCTTTTCTTGCGCTTTTTTTCCAAATGGTCCAGTTCTAAGTTTCGCTTTTTTTCTGGCGTGTCTGTCAGAATGCAGCTTTTCCTCTTCCTTTTCCCGCGTGTTGGTAACATTCGCGGAGGAGTTTTGGGGTGAGGCTTAATTGAAACAGGCGAAAAGTCAGCTGCTGCTACAAGCCGCACCGGTGTTCCTTGCCCTTGAGAAGGGCCTGGTTAATCCTGGTGAGAAGTTGGTCCTGGCGAGAAAGGCCTGTTTGATAATGGCGAGAAGGGTCTGGTTGATCCTGGCGAGAAGGGCCTGGTTGATCCTGGCGAGAAGGGCTTGGTTGATCCTGGCTAGAAACTTCTGGTTGGTCCTGGTGAGAAAGTTTTGGTTAGTCCTGGTGAGAAAGTTCTGGTTGGTCCTGGTGAGAAAGTTCTGGTTAGTCCTGTTGAGAAGGGCCTGGCTGATGTTTCTGGCGAGAAGGTTCTAGTTCTTGTAGTGGATTGTCTCAACCAGTCACTGAAGAGGGACGGAAATCGTTTTTCTTGGAAAGTGTCAGGGCTGTAAGGATAGATGCCTGCTTTTGCAAATCCTTAGATGATGTTCTGCACTGTCATAGTGGGACCCCATGCCTCATTAACAATCTCTGGAAGTTGATAAATTGGTAATGGGGAGCCAGAATGAGATCGAAGTCAGTTTTGCTGAGCTTGTCATAGGCGTTTTTTTCAGCGGGCCGAACACAGACAGATTCCCATTGGGGCAGGTTCACCCATCTGTCGGATATGCCCCAGCCAGTGTTGACGAACCTGCCCCACTATCACCTTTCTACGATAATCAATTCATCACAGCAGCCTTGGTAGAGAAAGCGACAACGTGACTCCATGAATGTAACAAGAAGAGCCGGTGTTTTGATAACATGCAGTGTCGTTTAATAGCCTTTACTACTTCTTGCGTAATATGAGGAGATGTAATACGAAGAAAAAATCACTTACCTACTAAAAAAACACAAATATCACGGTAGCAGAGCAGTCTAGATTTGTAGCCATTCAACACATACACAAGATCAACCAGACGCAAATACTGAACGGAGTGGTAGTGTCGTCCAGTCTAAAAATAACTCAGTTTGCGTGCAATACCACTATGGCGAATATACCCCTATGGTGGACTAGCCCCGGTCTCACCTAGCCTACCGTAAATACCAGGTTCGAATCCTGGATTATCAAATTTCCGGGTCTAGAGGGTGTCCCTGAGACTAGCACGATGGGTACATAACATTAGTTGGATAAAATTTTAGGCGGCTGAATATTGTGCTGGCCACACAATCCCTCATGTATGCCGTGGCTATGGCAACTTGTGAACACTGCATTATAAACCAGGGTTCTTTATTTCGTTACTGGTACTTTGTTATTACTATTGACCACACCCCATCACCGCCACCCGCTCCCGCCCTGCTACAAAAACTGGTTCCACGATCAAAACATAGCAGTTTATCTATCAATCTTCCTATAAAACAGACAGACTAAGATTCGTTTTCTTTCCCCATTCATCAAATTTAGTTGATATCCAGCATGGTGATGATTGGAGTCATAGAATGTAAATTCAATAGCATAATTCGCGATCAGGTTTTAGCAACAACAAAAAAAGAACCGGAAATAGGAAAAAAACATTACGTTTTGGGAGAGGTGGATAGTTTATTAGAATAGAATAGAATAGAATAGATAGAATAGATAGTATACAATAGAATAAGAATAGAATAGAATATGAATAGAATAGAATAGAATAGAATAGAATAGAATAGAATAGAATAGAATAGAATAGAATAGAATAGAATAGAATAGAATAGAATAGAATAGAATAGAATAGAATAGATTAGAATAGAATAGATTGAATAGAAAAGAATAGAAAAGAATAGAAAAGAATAGAAAAGAATAGAAAAGAATAGAATAGATAGAATAGATAGAATAGATAGAATAGATAGAATAGATTGAATAGATAGAATAGATAGAATAGATAGAATAGATAGAATAGATAGAATAGATAGAATAGATAGAATAGATAGAATAAGAATAGAATAAGAATAGAATAAGAATAGAATAAGAATAGAATAAGAATAGAATAAGAATAGAATAAGAATAGAATAAGAATAGAATAAGAATAGAATAAGATTAGAATAAGAATAGAATAGATAGAATAGATAAAATCGATAGAATAGATAGAATAGATAGAATAGATAGAATAGATAGAATAGATAGAATAGATAGAATAGATAGAATAGATAGAATAGATAGAATAGATAGAATAGATAGAATAGATAGAATAGATAGAATAGATAGAATATTAGATTAGTAGATTAGTGAATGCATGTATGGAAGAATAGCTAGATTGATTTAAAAATATAACGTCTATACATTCTTTGAAACTGTGTCCTCACAAAAACTACCAATTTCTCCCCATAATGAATTGGTTTACTCTTATAATTAACATCTTGTTGTTGTTGTTTTTTTAAATTCACAACACAAGACATTTATTGCTTTACGGCACAAGGATTCTACTGGAGAAAGTTTGCTGGTAACCGCCGGCCTTGTGTTTGGATCTGGCCACGAATCCATTGAATCGTCGACCGACCGACGTATTGTCCATCTTGCAATGGATTGCAAATGATGACAATAGGATCAAAGTGGCAATCAGGTCGTATGGTGACTCCCTGCCCCCACCCTTCGAACCCTCTCTCAGATGTATAGCCGACACGTGGTGCCCCTTCCCCCCCCCCATCCCCTTACGTTTAAACCCTCCTCTAAAAGGCGCTAATGATGACAAGTGTTGTTAGCGTCACGTCGCCTTTCGGCGGCGCGCTCAGATTTCAGGAATTCCTGGTTCGGCGTGTCCGCGGGAAAAGAGATATAAGTCATTTGGCCGAGAGATGACTTGTACAAGTCAAGGCCTAGATAAATGACCATCCAATCTTACCACCCCCCCCCCATCTCCACCCTTTCTTCCACCCTCCCCTTTCTCCTCCACGCGAACCTTTCTTTTATTATTTTAGACATATTATTATTTGGTTAAACAAAATAAGATATATATTTTGGGGGGGGGGGGGGATTTGTATAGTTTTATACAATGAGTGCAAGGTCAGTAGCGACCTTTTGGCCCCATAAAAGTAGAAAGACCCGAAAGGAAAATAAATTAAAATACGGGGATCGTCGAAGGAATAAGGTTTTGAAATGCATACTCGTGTCACAGATCACGCACGAGACTCTTTTTGAAATTGCTCCAAATTGGTGTCCGTGTTCTTTATAATTATATTCAATTATAGTCTCTACGTTGGCAAGATGGGCTTGCGGGAAGGGGGACGGAGAATCGGGGTTGACTAGGCGCCAAAGTTTGAATAGGTGCCAAACTGACATTTTCTTAATCTCTACATACATTCTCTTAGTAATAATCTAACATTTTAAAAAGGCGTCAAATTCGCCCCCTGCACAAACGTGCCATTTTCCCCCTGTTACTCAACTCTATAGTGGTCATGTTAAATAATACAAATTCACATACAATGAAAGTCTATTCAAAAACTTTTAATGTTAAATCAACAGCAACAGACTTGCCAGATAGTCGTCGTGCCAGGCCATGTTGGCTGCGTGAGCCTAGAGAAGCAGCTTTCAAACAGTTCCCTGTGCACGGTATAGTATGGGATTGTGTATCTAGCGCAATAAGTGACGTGTTTAGGCATGTTCCACATGTTCAATTGGAACAGAGGCACCCCCCCCCACACACACACACAAAATGGGACCCACAAATTCCAAAAAGAAATATGTTAGTGATATTCCCATTATTTCATTGAAAATGTAAAAAAAAATTCATTTATTCCCCTACAATTTAAAGCGCTCCAGTCCAACCAAGCTAAGTGCAACATAAAATTTATGTTTTTACAGAACATATATTAACGGCCCTTTTCTGAGGTATGTGGAAGGCAGGGGTGAGACCACGAGGGGCCCCCACAGAAGTTTCGAAACAGGGCCACCACACTCCTAAATACGGTCCTGAGCGCAAGACGCGTTAGACTCTTTAGTAAAGGGTTTCAACTTCCACAGGAATTGTCTTCTTTCTGGGCTTACGGCCCCACTATAGCTAATGAAATTTCTTTATCTAGGTCGAGCTCTTCCGACTATTAGCAACCATCGGTGTTTGGATCGCAATAAAAAAAATTTCAGTGACTGTTTATATTATCATATACTAACGTTACAGTTGATTCCTATATATAAACTGGACTGTGTGTGTACAACCAATCATATTAGTTAATTTAAAGAAACGTGACCTTATTGTCTCATATTATACTTTTGCGATTTCATAACGGACACGTGTCTTCGCTAGCTATGTGGTAAATGTATCGGACTCTGTATTCAAGCGACCCGGGTTCGATTCTTCAGTTAGTCTAACCCATAGGTTCTCAACCTTTTTCGGCTCACCGCCCCCTTTTACAATTTTTTTCCGCTCACCACCCCCCAACTTAATTTTAGCGCCCACTCCCCCCCCTCTGTACTATAGTTCGGGCAATTTTTTTTAGGCGCACTATATTTTTGGTGATTTATTATCTTTAAAAAAAACTGAAAAGGAAACATATTGTAAGAATTAATAAATCAAAAAATTACCTTGACAAGAGGCTTAAATAAATCAATATTAATGTGAATCGTTTGCCTGGTGTGTTGCTAGTTTTCAATGTTTCAATTATTGTTGCAAAGCATTGGGTCTCCACGCGAATGTATATAAAGAAATAGTAATAATAATCAGTAATATTTGTTACATTACAAAACAGAACTTGTTTGGCATCTCTATTGAATCAAATGTGGAAACATTTGTTAATTAAAGGGAGATAATTGACCCGTTTCATTTGAGCTAGTATTTCTAATGTTTTTTTTTCTTTTGAAAGAAAAATAAATGACTTGCATTTATAATTTTGAAAAAATCAAACTGTAAAAAGTATTTGAAAATTTTTATAAATATTATAAAACTAAATTTATATGTATATTTTTAAGCATTACAATAACTATTTAATTTGTACAATTACTATACCACATGACGATAGTTATGCATAAGTACATATAAGCCAAAACACATTAAAGGACATAAATCTATATTTACATGTTACGTGTCTAGGCGACAGTCCGGTGAACCAACCATAAGACCAGACGGCCCTCTAGTTCATCGAAAAGCCATAGCGATTCCTATTTCTATTTATTTTATAATATGTATGCCTATTGTTGGGGGTTATATTTAGCAGCACTTCCGTTTACATCCTATTTCATCCAAAAAACTAATGGAGTTAAATAGCTGAGGTGTTAAAATTATATCAGGTACGTTTGTACCGCGCACTTGCCCTTCACCATCCCCCAGTCGCCCCCGGGAATGTCAGCGCCCCCCCCCTAAAGCCTCTCACTGCCCCCCGGGGGGCGATAACGCCCCCGTTGAGAACCTGTGGTCTAACCCTTTTATGTCCTACAATTTTGTTTATTAAATTACTTTCCTAAAAGTCTTCAATAAATTATTTTGAAAAATTATTATCTTTATAGCTTTCAGTTTATTCAAGTTTATACAATTTGTATCTGTAGCTTATACAGGCCTGTTTTATTTTCACCCGGGCAACGCCGGGCAATTTAGCTTGTTCTGTATAAAGAAGACTTAGGCTACCTACGGTACGCTTATTCATGGCTTGACTCTAGTCTTTCATTTTGATTTGGAGTTTAGAAGACGTTGTTGTTGAGTTTGCCATGGTTTGTTTAGGTAACACATTCCATGTTCCGGATGCAACACGCGAAGAAAGATAACTTGTCTTTATTGGTTCTTACATATGGAGTAAGAAAAGGTAAGCTTCTTTTTTTATGTCTATCTGAGCATCGCAACATAATTTGTCTTGTATATCTAGGTGTAGTAAGTAAGTGGATGTAACTAGAGGCCAACCGAAATTCGGTTTCGGTATTGACGACGAAAGTAGGCAAATGGCCTCGTTCGGCGTAGTTTCGATTTCGACCGAAACTGATATCGACGTTCGATCATCAGCCGAATACCTAATTCAACTTTCAAAATATCAGACTGCAACGTTGGTGCATCTATAACTCTGCTTATTGATACTTTCAGAAAATTTAAGTTAATAAACGGATTATTTAATCACCCACAAAAAATGTCGAAGACTGGAGTGTGGGATTACTGTGAAGTCTTTTTAAAGCTTTTGTTTGGCAATTTCGGTTTATCTTTCGGTTTCGGACGAAGGAGTAGTTAAACTTTCGGTTTTTGCTTCGGTTTCGACCGAAAATCAATGTATATTTTTCGGTATGTTTTTTTTTTGTTCGGCCTAAACCCAAAATTTGGTTTCGGTGGGCCTCTAAATGTAGCCTGTTCTAGCTATTCTCAACATTTCAGAACGAAGTAGACTTCGTGAGCACTGAAAGCGCCGTGAAACCACCCTGTTGTCAACCAGAACTTCAGCGCCCTCCCCTCCCCACCCACTCCCGAAACCTTCTATACGACAATCCAACGCTTTGTCGCCAGACTAACGCCCCCCCCCCCCCTCTTTCTCTCTTTCTCTCCCCCCCCCTCCCCACCGACCTTCGCCCATCACAATATATTATATGTCAGTTGTGCCGAGGCTATACTAAACCTGCACATAAACTTAATTCCCTAACCCACCGGTGGTCTAAGCTTAATGCGGTCTAATCATAACAGGGGTTTTAGAGGAGGCGAGGGGGGGGCGCTCTATTTTCACGCATGAATAATTCCCATGACGTCGTCTCCCCCCACCCCTTTTCGACGACACTAAAACGTTAACACCACCCAGGCTGCAAAGGTAGATCTTGAGGCACCCCAATCCACCCAATCCCATCGCCTACTGTACCATATTAACTACCTTCTTTAACCCCTCTATTTTAGAAAAAAAATTACATGGTATCGGCGCCCCGTGCCCACTCCCCCCCCCCCCGCCCCCCTTTTTCAAGACAGTATTTGATAAGAAGCCATAGAGAGACTTTACTAAGTATCGAATCTCCAGATGGAGCAGATAATATAAGAGGGCGGCGAAACACGGTGGTGGTAAGAAGGGGAACGGGGCGTTCGTGTGTAAACGCCATGATGACATATCGCGTGCGCTTTCTGTATGTGTTCTTATGTTGATGTATATGTGTGTATGTGTGTGTTTAACAAAACTGAGATAATTGGTATTTGAACGTGGCAAGAATAGAACAAAAAAAATAAGGGAAGAGAGGGGGGTGGGGGCTGGTGGGGGGGAGCAGCGCTAGACCAGGGATCAGTTACACTTAAATGACAGCGGAATGCTTGTCTGTCTATTACTATGGGCTTTTCGTGAGTAGATGTAGAATGTTTTTTTTTATATCAAAGCTTTGGCTATGTGGTTGGTCTATCCTAATCTAATCTTTGCAAATGTCAAATTATTTAATCTAAGCTATCAACTGATCTGTCTAATACATTAAAATTGTCTAACTAGTTTACTCAAGCAAATCTATCCAATATTTTCAATCTATCCATTCTATCCATTCTATCCAATCTATTCAATCTATTCGATCTATTCGATCTATTCAATCTATTCAATCTTTTCAATCTATCCGATCGATTTAATCTATCCTTTCTATCAAATATATTCTATCAATCCAATCCATCCGGTTTATCCCATCTTTTTAATCTATCCATTCTATCCAATCTATTCAGTCTTTTCAATCTATCCAATTTATCTAACGCATCCAATCTATCCGATCTAACAGGTATATCCAATCTATCCGATTTATCCAATATATCCAATCTTTCCAATCTAACCAATCTATCCCATCTATCAAATCTACCCAATCCAATCTATTAAAACTATCTAATATTTCCAATCCATCCGATCTATTATATCCAGAGCCGTCTCAAGGTACCATCAATTTACGCGTTTGCATGAGGTGTAGTGAGCTTATGATGCCATTAAGACGCTGAAAAAAAAAGTGTGGAAATAGTGAAGTCAATATTTTTCAATGGAATCTTCAAATGAATGAAATACAAAATATACATTAATAGTATGCCAAATATATTATTATGGCTTTGCTTAGATACTTTGGTTCCTTGTGGAACATAGGGACTGCGCAACAGCTCTCCAGCGCACTCGATTCTTGGCAGCCTTTTTAAGTTCACCCCGTGAAAGGTTGCAGCTTGTCATTTCCTCTTCGCAAGAGCGTCTTAAGGCGACCCACCCGTCTCTTTCCCTAGGGGTTCCATTGCAGAGCCTGTCGGGTTATGTCCTGTGTCTTTTTTCGTAGGGTGTGCCCAATCCACCGCCACTTTCGTCTGGCGATCTGCTGTATTAAAGGGATCCTGGTTTGTTTTCCACAAGTCGGTGTTCTTGATCTTTTTTGTCCACCGAATCGTTAGAACGTTGCGGAGGAATCCATTGATGAAAGTCTAGATGAAAATAATTCAACTTCCACTTAGGGATGACCCAAGCATCAATTGTTGTAATATACAATGTAGTCTATTCAGGCCAGCGCAATGCAGTTATAGAACACTAACATGCCCCCACCTGAAGCAAAACAGCAGTTTCCATGATAACATCCAATACCAAATAACTTTCATGCGTGATCTAGTTCTTCTAAATCTCTGCTTCAATCCCATCTAAAACCAATGTTTGACCTGATCATCGCTGAACACCAATGGTATTGTCCTCAAGTGTTAGCGGCCCACTGGGACAACACACGCAGCATATCCTATGGGCATTGGAACCTGTGAAAATTTTCTCCTGAGAACACAGAACATGTTCTGATGTTCATCCAAGCAAGTTACCTTTTGGAAACAGTCCGCAACAGGTTCTGGTCACTGAAGACCTCCACCAAAACAAAAATAAACAAAGACACAGAAGTATAGAAGTGAGTCAGGCCTGTAAACTACCGCTCATTTTTGTATGTTTGATATTAGTAGAAGCGTTCCAGTTTAAATTTTAAATGCCTCAATGAAAAAAAAAATTGACTATGATGAAAAAGAACACGAAAAAAAAAGTCTTTGAGTATAGCGTGGAGAGGTAACCGAGGGGGGGGGGGGGGCAGGACACTAAACTTCTGGGATGTCGTGTCCATGTCTAACCATTTTCCCCTGGTGCTGACACGAGTCATACAGTCTTACAGAACAAAAAAAAAACATGCGTCTCCCTAATGGTTAAAAAAAATATTGAAATAAAGCCCACAGCCAAACCTCACTAATTTCACGGTTGAAAAAATTACAGATCTCATAGATTTCCACCCCCCCCCTCTCTCTTTTTCATACTCCTACCCTATAATAAAGCTCCGGTATAAATAAAATTTAAAAAGGAGGAAAAGGGGGGGGGGAAGAGAACTAGACTACTCGCGTTTAGACCCTCGTAAGACGGACTCCTGGTCTCCGTTCAGACGTAGCCAGCAATCACGATAGCGGGGAACTTGACCTCACACAAACGGGCTCACGGAACGGTAATCAGAAAGGTGGCCCCCCGGGAAGGAGTGTGGGTGGAGGGGGGGGGGGTGAATGGTACGAGGACATAAGTCCTACCATAAATATCGTCTCCCAGCTCCAGACCTGACCTCAAGATTCTTGTCCTCCCCCCCCTCTCCTCCTTACATTCCAGATATGCACCATCCTCATTTCTCCCCTGAACGCCACAGACAAGCGACATACTATTTGGGAAATGGGACGAGTCGCGAAAAGGGCGGAGATAGGAAAGAGGGGGGTGGGGTGGAGGTCACTTTGTAGTGGCCAAGTATTAACCTTTCACCCATTCATCCATTACACACCTTTCTAGCTATTAGCTATTTCTATTAGCTATTAAATAAGTCTCTTACATTTTTTTAAAAATAATAATACAAATAAATTTGTTTTCGAATTTATATTTATGAGCATAAAAATTATTTTTAATGTAATCAGTCTATAGTAAATAATGTGCGGTCTAGTGTAAGTGACCTCTTTGTATGCTTTCACGTGCGATAAAATCTGTTAACACGTATATAAGCTACGTGTAAGTTTAACCAAAATCTGAAAGTAAAAGAGCGAATTCCTAGCAGCTGAGAATAGCATATGACTTTCCTAAGCAGCTTACTTCCCGTTTTTTCCGCAAAATGGGCGCCTTTTTTATTCCAATTTTTAAATGTTTAAAATTCAACTTGTTGACTTGTTGCATTAAAAAATCGTTCCCTTTTTTCCACACTCCACGGGATGTTGTTTCCCCTACATTTAGTCCTCTTGGTTCTTGTAATTATGTAATAAGCCTCTTCTGTAAATTTTAAAAGTCCCAGACTCGACACTCAAAGAATGCAGTTCCTAGATATTTCCAGAGAGCACAATGCATGTTTAAGTGCAATGTAGCTTTGATCTTTGGTCTGCCCCAAGTATTTTATTTCCTCGGTATCCTACATATCTGGGAATGGGGCGTTTCCCAATTCACAACATGGGCAGGCGCTCTATGGGAGAAAAACAGCAATTAGCTCCCACACAAGAGCCACTAGCTCCCCACGAGAGCCACTAACTCCACACGAAGGCCATTAGCTCCACACGAGAGCCACTAGCTCCACACAAGAGCCACTAGCTCCACGCGACAGCCATTAACTTCGAGCGAGAGCCACTAGCCCCACACGATAGCAATCAACTCCCTAAGAGAGCAACTAGCTCCACACGATAGCAACAAGCTCCACATCAGTCGTTACTCTTAAACCAGGCTAGCCCTTATCTCCAAACATAATCATGGCAGGGGCCTTACTCGACACGGCGCCTAGGGTTTTGTAGAAAAACTGTTTGAGCACCGTGTCTTGTATATTAAAAAAAAAACAGGGGCCCTAGCCAAATTTTAATGTCGCTTTGGTATCAGCTTTTTTTTTTCGTCTTAAAGGCTGTCCAATGACACGGTCATGTGGCAGATCATCTTTCCCCCACAGCGAGGCACGTGGTTTTTTAATAGCCGAAAGAAATGGGCTGGGGTGTGTGTTGAGGTGCGGAGGGGGCGGTAAAGATAGAACGAGAGACCACCCTGCTTTAAATTTGGTCGTTTTAGTTATTCTAATTTCCATCTAGACTCTCCCCTGTCCCCTATATTCCCACCAATCCTACCCCTCCACCCTTATTACAAACCATATCATGAGATCAACGAAGCGAAACAAGACCCTTTTAAAATAACAAACATCTTTTGGGGGCGTTTTTAAAATGAGTGCCCTGTAGAACTTAATAGTGTTTTTTTTAAGACGAAGGTGTGTGCGAGTGCAATTGACCATATGGTTGATGTGGAGAAGTGACCAGTGGTCGTTCTATCAGTCGGTCCCGATTGACCGTTGGCCATATTTTTTTATCGAGTCAATTATTCGCTACGTGGATCTCGTACCCTTTAGTTAAGCATCGTAAAAACCCAAAAAAGAAAAAGCTCTAATGTTAATGATTACGGTGTAGTCTCAAGAGTGTAGTCGGAGGAGTGTGGCGTTGTGGTCAATGTGAGTTTAAGCTTGTGCGTGTATCTTAAAGTGATACCGATCTGGTCTTAGTTGTTTGTTGTTTTTTTTTGGACGTAGAGTGGAGTATGATACTAGAGGCCAACCGACACCAAATTTTGGGTTTCGGACGAAAATGTAAGCATCCGAAAGCTGGCTTTGGTAGAATCCGAAACTACACCGAAAGAGGCGATTTCCCTACATCGGCGCCGAAACCAAACCGAGAAACAGAGAAAGAGATAGAGTAAGAGTTAAAGAAAGATAAAGAGCGAGATGCTTGATGGTTAAAGGACAACCCATCCATGTATAATATCGTTATAGCCCGGGTCTCCTGTCGTCCGTCTAGGGCACGGTTCACTATAAAATAATACACTCAAGCCACTCGATGAATGTTTAGAGAAGATTTATGCTTGAACTTTAATAATTACATTAATCAATGGGTGATCGATCTTTATCGATAAGCAAAGCAACAACCACACTACACCTCTGCGTACCTTTTATAGGTTTTAGTTCAGAAACTGCTAGAATGGAATTTCCACAGAAATTTTCGGAAGGCAAAAGAAGCTGCGTATTACAAAGTTATAGAGGCTAAGAGAACACATACCTATTGGTGTACGCAAATACTTTGAGACATGCCTTCATCAACTTAAGACCATTTTCGGGGTCAACAGCTCTGTCTGTCGAAAACAAGCTAAAATCTTCAACACTAACGTAAAGTCAGTGCATCTAAATGGCTCAGAGACCTGGAGAATCACCAACACTCTGAACAATAATCTCCAAACCTTTGTCAACGGCTGCCTCATCAACATACTAAGGATTCGGTGTGGACAGATAAGTGAAAAAAAAACACCGACTTGTGGCGGCAAACAAACCAGGACACTTTTGAACAGCAGATCGCCAGGCGAAATGGTGATGAATAGGACACACCCTACGAAAACCCCAACAGGACATCACCCGACAGACTTTGCAATGGAACCCCAAGGGAAGGAGACGGGCTTGTCGCCCTAAGATAACATGAAGACGACCCAAAGCGAGGAGGAAATGAAAAGCTTCTACCTTTCATGGGTTGAACTGAAAAAAGCTGCACAGAATCGAGTGCGCCGGAGAACTGTTGTGAAGGGCCTATGTCATACGAGGAACAAAAAGGATTAAGCAAGCAAGACTTAGTAAGCGAGCAAATAGTGTTTACGTCATAATAAATACCTATCGATACAATTCTAAAACACATAATCTATATCCATAAATAAATATAAATCAATAGTTCTAAATGAATATTTCTTCAAACAATTTTAAACACTGTACGAAAAATACTTCAACATGCTAAACACTTATAAAAATATAAATGTGTCTCTGAGGTGACTATGACAACCAGTCTATGTATAATTATTATTATATAGATCAGTGGTTGTGAATCAACGGTAAGCCCATCCATCATCCATGTATATATAGATCAGTGATGCAAATACAAAATGCACTTTAAAATTGTAACATGTAACATCATGGCCTCACAAATACAAATAAAAAGCCATACTTTAAAAAAAATTCATATTCAAAAATAATGCTGCTATATTCCTTATCAATATTATTGGTGCTGTTTTAATTAAATATTTAATTTAGCATGACAACAGTTCCCTTTCTTGTACAAGTTTCCGCGGCTAAACGAGAAAAGGCGGATACATAATTTCTTTACCAAAAAACAAAAAGCTATAAAGTCGTCTGCTAAACTAGACTATGTTCTTATTTGTCAGAACTTGACACCTGATATTAGCGCCCTCTTGTTTGTGTCCCTGATAGCGACATTTTCGTTAGAAATTGATATAAGAATTTATTTTTTTCTCGACAGCTGAGCAAATACGCTGAATAAATTATGTTTAAAAATAAGCATATCAGAAATGTATTATTTTTGTATGCATGAGGGAATGGAGGGGAGGACGCTAGCATATGTTTACGGTGTATGTTTTTTTGTTAATAGATATTTTATTTTGTCGTAGTTAAGCTCCAGAGCGAGGGCGGTATTGAAACGAGAAGCGTGTGTCTTGGAAGCGACAGAATGAGATGTGCGAACTTGCCGCGGACTAACTTATCGCAGCGATCAATCAGCAGCCGTTTGACATCTCTTGTCGATCGCGTCGGTCATAAGACCTAGGCTTAAGTCCCCCCATTTTTTCTTTTTAGAAAAAGAAGAAAGCGCGTTCGGTCGCGACACATACCTGTCCCCAAAGCCTTCCAAGGGGGAACGACCACCCCCCTCCTCACACACACACACTCCCCCGTTTCTTTTTGTTGTGCGCGGCGTGTAATTGGGCTCCGCACGACCAGCCTCCCCACCCCCCTCTCTCTCTACAGCCAGGCGCGCGCAAGAGCAAGGCTGAGTAGCGTCGTCCTCCTCTAACCCACCCCCTCCTTCCCTTTCCGTAATAGGTGGGGGGGGGGAAAGAAGGGTGTAGGGCAGCGGTTCTCAATCTTGGGGGTCGAATGACCATTTCACGGGGATCGCCAAAGACCATCGGAAAACTTATATTTTCTATGGTCTTAGGAACCGAAACACAGCTATCCGTCTCCAGGCGGGTTCACCAACATGCAGATACATCCACATACGAGTAGCCTTTCAGGCGTAATATCATCAATGAATCACTGTAAATTTGGCAACGGTATTTTCGTCAACGGTATTTTCGGCAAGGTAATTTTGGCAAAGGTAAATTTGGAATAGGTAAATTCGGCAAAACTAGCAAAGCGGTAAAATTGGCAACGGTAAAATTGGCAATCATATATATTATGAATAGATGTTTGTGTATGTGAAAAGGTTGGTACAATAATGTTTGCGAACCAGTCACACGTGTGTAGTGAGTTTGCTGCGTTATTTGTAGCCTCTCCTCTGTTAAAAACAGCAGTATTGGCGATACCACGACCGACATTTCATGAATATATTGGAACTTAGTGTAGATACTGTTACTGGTGTAAGCTCTTGGTATTGAATGAGTCACCAAAAATAATCGGAGCTCACTGTATGATATGTGGGCGAATATTAACATCGAAGACGCTGACACAAGTTTCAAGAAGTAATTAAAAGCGTCACAAGTTGTGTCACATTTGTAAAAACGAGCTCTTTAAATAGTCGACTGTTTTCGCAACTGTGTAGGCATAAGAGGCTTCCACCTTGTTGGCTATCAAATGTAATTACAGAAGTAAACATGTTGTGGAAGATAATCTGCCTAGTTATGTTCTTCCAAGGACTGCCACGAGACTTTCTGATCGGACGAGAAATACGCAGTCTCAAACATAGCTATGACGTTCGTGTTGTAATTAGAAATATAGGTTACATATATTTAATTACAATTGTTTTTTTGTGTGGACCAAATGCTTTGCTTTAATCATGTTCAATGTGTAACGATATAAATATCACCTTGCATATCAGATATTTACATTACAATTCATAACAGTAGCAAATGGCAGTAATAAAGTATAGAGTAAAATTAATTTTATTTTTGGGGTCGCCACAACATTAAAAGCTGTATTAAGGGGTCGCGGCCTAAAAAAGGTTAGGAACCACTGATGTAGGGGATTGAAGAAGCGGGGAGTGGGAAGGTGGTTACAGATACATCCCGAGATACATCCGTAAATGTATGACGTCATGCGAAAGGGGTTAAAGACAAGGCGGAACGGTGGGGGGGGGGGGGGTAAGGTTACAACTTCCAACAGCCGACCGCGCGGTCTTAGAAGTTCAAAACAGCGTATAAACGTCAGAGATAGCGTGCTAACTATACCTTTTGTGTGTGTGTGTGTCTGCTAACACCGTGACAGGTTCTGCTATTGTTTCGTGCGTGTGTGTGTGTGTGTGTGTGTGTGTGTGAGTGAGTGAGTGCGCTCGCGTGAGTAAGTGACTAAATGTGTGTGTGTGTTGTGGATGGTCGATTATGATAAGCTTCCCGCCGCTTCCTCCAGCGCCCCCCCCCCCTCCACCGCCATGTCACCCCCACCGATAAGCGAATTAAAACGTACGTAGTTGGCTTAAGGGCGCCATGCGACCCAAGCGATCTTGTCATCACCACACAGCAGTGGCAATTTTATGGGCTACCCAGGACATGTCCGTTTTCCTTCTTTTTTATAAATTGCTAAATATAATTATTATAATTTTTTTTTACCTTAGCCAGGTATAAAAACGAAAACAACACATGGTTACACCCCCCCCCCCAACTTCCACCCATATTTTCCCCCCCACTTTGTCTTTCCGTTACTAGTCTTTTAAATAACTTCTGAGTGTGTTTTGTGTTGGAGGGGGGGGGGGATGGCCGTGGGCGTAGGAAGGGTGTCGAGTCTGCGTGCGTGTGTGGGGTGGGCGCGTGCTTGATTAGAACGCAAAGTGAGCGAAGAGATTAACGCGCAGACGCACAAGTTAATCCTTCATTTAGCGGTAAAAAAAACAACAACAAAAATGTATACCGTAAAGTCTTACAGGACTAGCCCCCGCCTCCTCTCCCCCGTGATTAACACGCAATCTCTCGAACTATCAGTCAACTGGGGGGGGGGGGGGATGGGCTCTTTAAGCCATCACCAACACTGTCCATCCCAAAGGTTATGAAAAAACTACAACAACTAAACAGGAGAAACGAAAAATAATAATAACAACTATATAGGAAAGTTACAAACGCTTGACGATCTATAAATAAATATCACGTGACAAAAAATACTTCCGGTGCGTATGCAGGGTCAGTATATTATAAATGTTAATAGAGTTGAGATCGCAAGGCGAACTTATAACACCAATTATACGTTGACCTGGCACGCGCATTTGTGGCTTTCAAATTCATGGTGGACACAGGTGTATAGATATAATCTATAGGTGGGTCAAGTTGACCTCATCGTGGACAGGTCCAGAACAAAAAGAAAGGGAGTCGTGGACATTGATAAAACCTTGAGTAGGCTTACAGACAAACAAAGAGCTGACAGACGTATAAAACTTTTTCAAAAGTATCCCTTTCGACGGATTACGTTGGTCAATGGTTCAAGTGAAGCAGCTTTCACCGGTGTATGTGGCCGCGGTACACACTACGGGATTGCGTGACCAGCACAATGCCAAGCCGCCATTACTTTACCCCCCAAAACTAACGTCTGATAGCCAACAAAGTCTCAGTGTGATCCTCTCTAAAGACCCCCGGGGGGGGGGGGAGGAGGATAGCCTTCACCGGGATTCGAACCAGAGACATTCGGCACACGATCCGCCCACTAGTGCAGCCCGAGCCCCATAAACAGACGGACATAATGATAGATGTACGATGAAATTCTGGAACGCACGCGCAACATTTCCACAATAGGCATGTAAAGTTGTACATTTGTAATCCCACAGCAGTATAACAATGTCTCATTTGATTGATTATAGTGTTATGGTTTCGCTAATATATATTTCTATAATAAAAACATAGTGGTCATTCGTAAGTCAAGGCGCGATTCTGCGACAGTTCTCCTGCTTCGGCTCCATTGGCTTCCTGTGAAAGCCAAAATTGAATACAAAGTGGCGCTTCTTTGCCATCAGTGCTTTTTATAACAACGAGATGCCGTCCTATATCAAGGAACTAATTAAGCCATATGTTCCGCAAAAAACACTTCGTTCTACCGATTCCTCGCTTCTGGAAGTGCCCTGTTTCTCTCTGACGACTATGGGCCTTAGAACCTTCTCAATACCCGGTCCGAAACTGTGGAATCTACTTCCCATTCAACTCAGGCGTACAAGCTCTATTGTTACTTTCACAAAAAACTGAAATACACACTATTTCAATATTTACCTAAAATAACATGCTTAAGACCCCATACTGTCTTACTTGTGTAATTTTTTCTATGTTTGTAATCTTTCAAATTATCAATTAGCTTTATATTTCTTAGCCTAGAGATTATATCTGTTTTCTTAGTTGTATGTTAAATGCGCTCTGAGCTTACATTATGTTGGTTGGCAGCGCTATACAAATACTCTTATTAATTAGGATTATTATGTATGACCATTGGGGGCACAATGGAAAAGATTAGAATTTCGGATATTAAGTGTGTCCATGAGTCTGCCCAGCTCTGATGGGTACCTAACATTAGTTAGAGAAAATTAAAGGAAGCTGGTCATTGTGCTGGCCACAGTATGCCAAGGCTACAGATACTTGTGAACGGTGTTTCATAATATCCTTATGGCTCAAATTGGCCTGAAGGGAATACTTTTACCATTGACTTTTAATATTTTGGGAATTGACAAGTCTTAATGACTATGTATGCATGCTGAATCTTAAAGTTAAGAACAAAAAAAAAAGTTCATAGTGTACAAACATTTCCGGTTCTATTCGTTCATTTACTAACAAAACATGTATATGTAATGCATTACTGGTTGTACTGCGAGTTAGAAAAGATGTAAGGGAATTAAATTTTATGTAATTTCCAAACGATGTAACCGAAAGAAAACGATAGGTTGTGAACGTCAGACGTAAAGAATCCACTTTTTTTTATTCCCAAGCTTATTGCTTGACGTAAAGGATTTTCGTTTTGTGTCTTTACGTATACATAGATCATGTTTTTTTTTTATAGCCAAGAACCGCTACTCTTGAATTGTTTTTTTTTTCTTCAGGAAACTATTTAAATTAACTCAACTAACACGTCGACTATTAATAATCGTATACGAGTTATTAGATGCTTAAAACGGATTCTTCATAACTATTCTAGTAGCCTTTGTATATTTCTAAAAGACCAAAACTGGAAGTCGAAGTTGAAATAAATAGGTCAAGCACTAGCAAAAGCTATACTTGAAACATGTCGAAAAACTTCAAGTGTTGCCGGAAATAAACCGGAAGGTCATGAGCACGATAAACCTTGACAAAGGTCAGGCCTCATTAAGACTGTTCAACATCGACTGTGGCTTGTGGTTGACGTCACTTCCTTTATGGCGAATGTTAATCATATTTTTTTTTTTGTGGGTTCAACGACACTTCCTTTACTTGCATAGCATCCAAGCCTTAGAGCGCGGAGTTAAAAAGATATTTATTGTTTAAAGTAACGACCGCACTTTTTTGTTTACCTAATTGAGGCAATAATATTAACCTAGTGTTCATGTTGTTGTCTGCAGAGTTGAGATAATAGAGAAATAAGGAGATAGTAAGAGAGAGAGAGAGAGAAAAAGAGAGAGTCAACCTAGAAAGAGAGAGGGGGGGGGGAAAGAGATAAAGATAGTCAAGTTGTAATTTTCAAATTGTACAGTGAATTCTTTAAATTAAACCTTTGTTTTTCTTTAAAAAAGGCTTGTTTGTTGTTTTTATATATTTTTTTTCAAAGGGTTTTCTTATATTTCCGGGTTTTCTGTCGTCTGTGTAAGATCTTGTTCACTATGAAATAATGCACTCAAGCCACCCGAAAAACGTTTAAACTAGAATTTTATGCTTGAACTTGTATACAATAATTAGGCCTACAGACAACTTCTCTGGTGAATAATAAATAGCTTTTCTTGGGGAAAAAAATAATATTCATAATAATAAAAAGCAAACAAAAAACGATACTTCTGCGTGCCTTATATATATATATATATATATATTGCTGTAGAAACTGCTAGAATGGATTTCCCCCGAATTTTCAGAATGCAGAAGAAGATGCGTAGGCTACTTGAAAGTTATAGAAACTACCAGAAAATACATTTGTAGCCTATACACAAATGGGTTTGGGGGTATCTTCGAAAAACACTAATATTACTGGAAAGCATTTCAATACATAGCAGCGCTTTCTGCATAATCTTAAATAAGAGAGATAATTACATAAGGACAAAGACACTTTCCTTATACCTTATGCGAGAAAAAATGCACGAGTGGCATTCGGGCATGGAATGGGTTGCCTGAACAAACAAGGAAAACCAGTAACTTAACATCATTTAAAACATTAATAAAGATGCAAGACTGGACTCGGACCACAGATGAGCGTAGGACGCAATAGTCTGTATTATATAAGATAAGATAGCCAGACGGATATATATTAGATATATTGATATTAGTTGGATAGATAAATAGATATAAGATAGGTATATAACGCATGCACCGAAGACTAGGCAATAGAAGAACCAGTGAAGATCGTCCATGTGGGATGTCTCCTGAAAACACAGAACATATGCCCCAGGCCTGACCCCTTCATGAAATAGCTCGCCACGGGATCTGGTCACAGAAGTCCTCCACCAAACACTAAACTGTATATAGTGAGACAGACCTGGACACCAACCCACCATAATGATCAATAGCGACTACGACGCTGAAGATACATAGATATATAGATGGATAGGTAGGTAAGTAAGTAGGTGGGTAGGTAAGTAAGTAGGTGGGTGGATATGTACGCCTGAGGTAGGTAGATAGGTAGATTGGTAGATAATTAGTTAGGCAAGTAATGTAGATAGATAATGTATAGACTAATAGATATATAGTTAAATGGGTTAATAGGTGAACAGCTGTATGTATACATAGATAGACGGGAAGAAGGTAGGTAGAGTTGGAAGGTAATTAGTTAGGTAGCTACGTAGATAGATAGATAGATAGATAGATAGATAGACAAATAAATGGATGTATAGGTTAATAGATAAACAGCTGTGTACATAGATAAACATATAGAAAACTTTGTAGTTCGAGTGGTCATTCACTCAATTAACACAAACCTATTACTCCCAGACTGGTCCAGCCAGGGGAAAGTCAAGTCGAAGAAAAACAAATCAGTCTAGTTACGAATCAGATTGGAATCCAAACCACAAAAACAACAAAAAAAAAAACATTAAAAAAAAAAAACACAAACAATTTGAAATCAATAAAACCGAAAAGAAAGGGGCAATAAATATCTTGTAACACAAACTGTTTCCGATTCCCTCCCTTTTTAATCCAATCTCTTAACCCCATCCAGATGCCAAGGGGGGAATAAAAAAAGGAACACAAAGAAAGAGAAAAGAAAATGGTGCTATTTTTATTTCTCTCTGGTTCTCTTTTTCTCTGGAGTGGCTTTTTATGAGAAGAAAACTTTGGGTTACTAATGGAGAAGACAAACTCCTGGGTTAATAAAACAGCTTTGCAGACACGACTGTCCAGGAACCTGTGAGAAAAAAAAAAGTTGTCTAAGAAAACACATTTCTCCTTGGCGATGTGAGCGAGGGGAAATGGAGGGGGGGGGGGGGTTCTGACGGTGTTCTGGAAAACTTGCGGCGGCATGAGGCTGTTACAAGCGTCATCTAACACCCGGCAGATCTCCGGAGGAACCGATGCCGCCGCCGACGCCACCATTTGCCACTCCCCACTCACCCCCCCCCCCCAAAAAAAAAACCACCCTCCCCGTCTCCTTGTGGTGTGTTTTTGTGTCTTTCCTTGAAGATGTATGTCTGAAGATTGGAAGCCTTATTAATATTCATTTATGCGCCGTATCGGATGCCGCGGGAGGGGAGGAGCCGAAGATAACGGAGGAACGAGAGACAGAAAGAGTGGGAGGGAGAGATATCGGGAGAGACAAAGAGTGGGTGTGAGCTGGAGAGAGAGACAGGTTGAAAGAGTGGGAGAGAGAGAGAAAGATGAAGAGAGATAAAGAGAGAGAGAGAGGGAGAGAGGGAGAGAGAGAGTTAGAGAGAGAGGGAGAGAGAGAGAGGGAGACAGAGAGGGAGAGAGGGAGAGACAGAGGAGAGACAGAGAGGGAGAGAGGGAGAGAGAGGGGGAGAGAGGGAGAGGGAGAGAGGGAGAGAGAGGGAGTGAGAGGGATATTGTGGAAGAGAGAAAAGTAATAGGGGTAGAGAGATAAAGGAAGAGAGAGAGAGAACTATAGAGGATGGAAGGTTGGAGAAAGAGTGAGAGAGAAAGACAGGGATGAAAAGAAAGAGAGAGATGGTGGAGAGAGAAGCACAGAATGTTAAAAAGTGTGTATGTGTGAGAGAGAGAGAGAGAGAGTAAAGGATAGAGATATAGAAAAGGAATTATACAAAAAGACGTTTATAGTTAAACAAAAAAGAACACTGGAAGAAAAATAAAATCTCGAGATGTTGGCGATGAAGTGGGTATCGCTAAGGAAACTCAAACCTCCCCCTGGAGAGAGTGAGGGAGACAGGGATGGAGGGAGAGTAAGAAGAGAGCCCGCGTCTGGGAATAAATCGTGGCCATAACGAAGACGTAGATGCGTGACACGTGACAAGTAACGGAAAAGGAGGAGGGGGGGGGCGGGAGGGAGAGGAGGTCACGTGAACAAGAGAACACAGAGATAATAAAAAAAAGTGTGTGGCCCGGGGGAAGGGGTCGGGAATGGCGTGGGGGGGGGGGGGTGTTGAGAGTTACATAAAAAATATCAAATCAACAAAATAAATCATAAAACAAAATAAGTTATAGAAAAAACGAACCATAAACAATCATTAAAAAACCACATCAGAAGAAAACGAATAAATTAAGTCCAAGAAGACGAATACATAAGAAAGCAATGAAAAGCAAATGTCGGATTCTTGTCATAGATTCCATCGCCACAAACGCACGGCAGAGGAGGAGGTCGTCCATAGTATTTTACATTGGTCCTGGCCTGTATGGAAACTCGGGGGCGGGGGGGGGGGCGCTTCTCGTGGGTACTTTTAAGGGTGGTCTTGTTTTGTCCCCCCCTTCCTCCCCCACGCTCAGCTGCATTAAGGGGCGTTATACCTTTTTTTTTTACTTTCATAGGCTAAAAATAAATTTTTAAAAAAGCTAAGTTTATAGATAGATATGTTACGCACAGATAGTGTAATTGCCCAGTTCATGTACTGGACGACTTTTTGCCCAGTTCATGAAATGGGTAGGTATATTTTTGCTCATTTCATGAACTGGGCATTGGTTAAAAAAGACGTTTTTTACTTAATTATTCTTATATAATAAGCACTCAAGCGTAAAATTTTCTATTCCTTACAACAACCCAAAAAGAATATCCATGGAAAGAGCTCATTTTCTCATTTACAAAACCGTTTTGTTTATGTTTATAGTTTGAATATTAACAGAGTTTTGATATTTTTAATGTCCTTTTTGTATTTTACAATAAAAAATTCGTCCCTATTTATAGGCCTATATCCATTTGCGATCGCAATAATGTGTTTTTTTTTGTACAACTTTTAAAATTGAAAACCTTTTTTAAAAAGTCTTACATAAAAAACATTCTCAAAGTAAATTTCAACAATGTTTATTAAGAAAGTTTGAAATAAAATAAAACTGTTTGTAGTCTAGGCCTATTTTAAAAGTGTTTTTTTTCTTTTTATTTGGCGTTTGTTGTCGATATCGATAGATCTATTATCGATAACACTTTAAACGTCTGAATTTCTTATATTTCGCTTGCTGAAGTTTATTACAATTTTAAGACTTTAAAAAAATAATATTTTGGCCTAAAAAAAATAGGCTAAATCAAATATAAGAATTTGTTGTTTTTTTAATTAATAAAAAAAACAACATAGGCCTAGCTAATCTAGCCTATTCAGTAGCCTATATCTCATTATCATTATCTCTTAAAGCTGCCTTCGTCTTATCAAACCATTATATCAAACCATTAAAAACAAAAACATAAGATTATTTAAAATTTAAAAGATTAATAGAAATACAAGACTAGACTCGGTCCACGGATGAACGTTGGACGCAATAATCTTCTTTATAAAAGGAGAGTCTGTAATATATAAGATTAGATATTTAAATGGCACACTATAGCAGATAGCATAGGCCTAGATGTTTTTGTTATCTTGAGTTGGAAAAATTCTAAAGGGGAGGGGATAAACAATAGGATACCTCTATGCCCCCTCCCCTTTTTTTTTTAGTAAAGGTGTGTTAACATATTAAATAAATGATCAAACAGACTATTACTATTATTACTTTTGAATGCTTAATGAAACAAAAAATCGTTTTTTTTCATACATCATACATGTAGGATTGTAGGCCTAGGCTATTATTTTAATTAAAATATTTGTATTTTGAGTCATCATATAAATGTCTGAGATAGCCAAGATTAATATAGATCTATATTTTAAATGTATTTTTTACAATACCATATAATTTAAGCAATGTGTGGCGATAAAGTTATAGTTCTACCAATAAATGGTTACTTATTATATTTTTCAATGGCTTAATGGATAGGCCTAATGGTCGAGGTTTTTTCCTTTTCCATCTGTTTAAACTTTTTACAAGAGAGTTACTTGCAAAGTTCATGAAATGGGCAGAAATACACCTGCCCATTTCATGAAATGGGCAAAGACCTGCCCATTTCATGAACTGGGCAGTCACGTTGCCCATTTCATGAACTGGGCAAAAAAAATGCCCAGTACATGAACTTGGCAATTACACTATCTGTGCGTAACATATATATAACTATAAATGAATTATGATTACAAAAATAATCGGGAATATGTCAGTTCCTGCTCGTGTAATAAGGATGTGCACCATGAAGTGTAAAAAAAACCAACCACAACGGTTAAAACGGATTTTATGAGTTTGGGCGGATAGATAATATAGTTGAAACTTTTATACAAAAAAAGTGTTGTCATTGGGTTAACGTCTATGTGCCCAGTTTCAGCGCGATAGGAAGAAGGGTCCAAAAATTGGGTCAATTAGCTTTCCTAATGCGCGGTTGGCCGACCAACAGAAAACCGTACCCATTTCTTCAACAATGATGTCTTAAAAAATAAAGTTTCCATTTTAGATCTTCATTACCAAACAACATTGATCTATTTTAACATGGTGGATGATTTTTTTTGGGGGGGGGGGCGGGGGCTCAGCTTGTCAGACAGTTACGCCAATCATGACGTCCCCCCCCCCCACACATACAACATATCTGGTAGGAACGGGATACATCTTAGGTTGTCCAGTGGCGTAATAATGTGGTAAATGTCGTCTGGGGTGCCTACGGCGCCTTTGGAAAGGTTCAAAATTGGCACTAAATATAATTATATATGTTAGTTTTCATTTATTAGTAAGATAGCGCTAGAAAGTGTAAGCTTAGCCTACGGCGTGTCGTGGGGTGGCTGGAGCCCGGACAGAGTTCACTCAATCCTAAACGTTACGCCCTGGACACAAGAGCCGAAAGGCTCGTCCGGGTTTTTTAAGAGACTTTTTAATTCGGTCGTTCATTGTTAATTTAATATTATTAATAACAAGTCAAGTCAACACAACTGTTCGCTACTTTTTAATACCAGAAGCTTGACAGCAACAATTCTAATGCATATGCCAGGGTCAGGGTAACCAGAAACAATTAAAAAGAACAAAAACTAAATACCGAAAAGAAACGTTCTTTTTGTAATAGTCTTTTTTCTTTCTTTCTTCACAAAACACATTGTAGTCATTCGTTTATCCGTCATTTTGACGGGCACAACCACTAGTATATAGATAGTTATTGCCGATTCATGTATATTGTAAACTATATATCAGTTGTTATAATACTTCAATGTTTCGTACAATTTGTTATTTATGTGTTTTTCTTTCTGCATGGGAGATTAGCACTTACCATACTAATTTGTGTTAATTTTTATTTATTAATTATTATTTTTTTTGCATTTTAATATCTGAAAGAATGCAGAGAGTTTCTATGTCTAAGGCACGCTCCTTATTTTTCTCTTGATGCAGCCATCGAAAATATAACTTATCTGCCTCCGCCCTAATTATATTTTTTTTCTTCTTCGACCTCGAAATGATCTTTTTTTCTTAAACCACAGGTAAATTATTCCCTATACCTCCCATCCCTACGCAACGCCCTTCTTCGCCCCCAGCTCAGCACCCGGGTTCATTTCGTAAACTGAAACGGCATCTAACACCTTTTTTTTTTATTATTGTTTTCTCTAGCTCTCTTTCTCTGTCTCACTTTCTATTGACAAACGCAAATGACTTTGATGGCGTGGTGGCACTTTTCCAAGAACCTAAAGACTTGTTTACCACGCCTTTGCGTGTCGATGCGACGTTTTTAAACAGAAGCCATGGAACCGTATTCCCTCACCTCCACCCCCCCCCCCACACACACACAGAGCCCGCAATCCAACAAGGCGCCTCTTTTTTTTTTAAAACAATAATCACCTCCAATGGCCGCCACGGGGAGCATTCCCCCGACGGACAGGAAAGGCGTTTGCCGGACGGACAACGTGATCAATCTGACCCCTTCCCCCCCTCCTCTTTACTTTCACATCCAGTCCGCGAAACGACCTCCTCTGGGAAGGAAGGTAATGCCCGTATGATGGGAGGGGGGGGGGGCTTCCCCACGGGAGGGTTCTCGTAGCGCGCGGCTTCGGGAGCATGCGTACTAGCACTCACGAGTTACCCTGTAAGCTAACGAGGACGTCATACATCTGCGGAGCCCTGGGGACCCTCGCGCTGGTCTGCTCCTGTTTTCGATCGTCTATAAGTCTGATGGGAAATATTTCTTTTTATATCCTTGCTTTGTGTGCGTGTGTGTTGTTTGTTCTCCTTTGAGAATAATTGAACGTTGTATCAAAGAAAAAAATAAATATGGAAATGTAAGTAAAGTAAAGATATGGACGTGCCGGTCACGCGGGGCCTGGGGGGGGGGGGGGGGTGGAGTCAATACTAGTGACAGAGTGACAGATGATGATAAAATGTTTATTATAACTCGTGCATCAATTTCCTTTTCTTTTTCTGTTGAGAGTTAGTGCCCCTGTCTATTTATTAAATACAATTCATGCATTTTTCTGTTTACTTGTAAAAGTCTTACGAAAAGCGTTTGTGTGTGAGTTTGTGTGCTTTTTAACATGTTGTTTGCGTGTTGCTTATTGTTATTAGTTTGTTTCTGTTTTTGTTTTGGGTAGATGGATAGTAATACAGTAAAACTTCAAATGAAATTAGCTCTATATAAGAGACTTTTCGATTTAACGGTTCTGCCCGTGAGCGAGCCTTGTTCCAAGGCACTTCTGGTGAATAAAGCCACTTCTGTACCCATGGGCCCCAAAGACCTGCGAAGTGTATAAACCACCGATACGTTCACATTAAGAATACACCGGCGGGGCGAACACATGGGGGACAGCTCCCGCTGTGGGTCTGAGTCCCCTTTGCACTGCCTCGGTTTGGAGGAAACCGTGGATGCAGCAACCCCGTCTCACGAACCACCCGTGTACCTGGACGCCTGTACCTATAGGATTTGTGCTACCGGATGACATTGCATGTATACGGGTGAGCCAACACGATAATGAGCCTTAGGGGAATCCGCAGCTGACTTATAATCTGGACTACGGAAACCATGGCCTGTTAGAAGCCTTTGGCGTGTCGTGGGGTGTCTGAAGCCCGGACAAAACCGTGGTGTGCCCTCCCCCTCCTCGGTTCACCCCTACCTGACATTCGAGCATGGAATGTTTGCCTGAACAAACCAGGAAAACCAGGAACTTAACATCATTTAAAACATTAATAAAAATGCTAGACTAGACTCGGAATAAAGCGTTTAATTTCAGACAAACCTATATATCCTGGGCAATTTTAACTGATTTCATTCCATTTTACCTCATAATGTCCCATCCGCCCTTTTCTGGTGAATATAGAATTTTTATTTTGGACAAGCTTGGATGTATAACTCAAGCAACTTTCATTTCAAGGAAATTTTTAATTATTAAACTTTACTGCACTCCTTTTTTTTTTCCAAGAAAAATCTAAATCTAAGTGTGTCTATTTACAATAATCGGTGATATAGAAACATAACTCTAATTAACGTTACTGGAAGGGCTGTAATTCTGTACACAAACAACAAACTGCACCTTGCTGGACCCTTATAAAAATATATAGGTTTTGTAAAGAATGGAATTTCCCGAACAAAGAGAAACCACAATAAAATGACGTCACGAAACACTTAGAAACGCCGCGTTGTCTAAGCAAACACGGCTACTCTCTAACCCATAATTTAAAATAATTAAATACTTTAAAACGCACACTATTACAACAGGGGCTTTTGTAATGTGACGTATACGAGGTCTCCGCGAGGTCGCTACGAGGTCTTCATATCATGTGACTTACGTAAACAAACGCCACATTAATCTACAATAGTCTACGTGAAATGGAATTAACCCTGTATTATAACTAGTTGTACGTATCTGAGAAAAGCTGATTGTAAGATTTAAAATGTAAATATATGACCGATCAGTGTTATATTGTATATTCAAATAAATTAATAAATTTAAACTAGTAAAAATGTAACAAATTAAATTACCGTAGATCAAATAAATTAATCATTTTAAAAAATAATTTTTTAGTCTAGTGGACTTAATGAGCTGATTATTCCTAAGTAAATAAAAGCTGGTCCTGGAATTATGTTTTTAAACATAAAAATATCTAAATATATTTATTTCACATATTTACAGAATACTGATGTTATTTTTTCCATACATTTTTGAAACATAACTAGCGAAAACCTACGGGAAAATGGCTGAATGTGTACCTCCCCAGCGGGCACACCACGTCGTATCGACGGGGAAAAAACATGGAAACCACGAAAACACGTGGAAACCACGTTTTTTCCCCATCGATATGACGTGGTGTGAGGTGTGCCCACTATGTGGATAGATATATAGATGGATTGTCGGACGGATGTAGTCTATGTTTGTATGAATGGAGTACAAAAAGGTACGAATGAATGAGGTTGAAATTAGGTGATTGAAATATAAATGGAAATGTTTACCTTTTGGGGGAACTTAGTCTGAATAGACAGGTGTGTGATTGTATTTATTTTAATCATGATTTCACGGTATTAAAAAAGGATTGAACTACAAGGTAGAGATAACTATTTTCTTTTATCTTTTTGAAAACTGCATATTAAGTAGTTCTGATTAGTTCCAGCCGTGCGGCTTCTGTCACCTTCGCGTGTGGCCACACCCCTGGCAGCGGAAACGGCTTTTACAATTCTGTGTGTACTCTTTTTGTACAAGCCTTGCAAGTTTGAACATGTATTTTTTTTTTATCACAGGTAACCATCTTCATGGCGTGCTTTCTTCTCACTCTATCATCCCCATCTTTCTTTCCTTTCTCTGTTCCAGCGTCTTCACACAACCACTCCCAACACTCTCACACCTCACCTTAATTAAACACACACTTCATAAAGCCTCCCCCCCCCCGAAAAAAAAAAAAAGAAATATCCCAGCATTCATTGCCAACTAAAAAAAATGACAATTAAGTGGAAGGGGTAAACGCGACGACAGAAGCGCGGGTGCGTTGAAGGCGCCACGTTTTCCCGCTTCTTTGGTAACTTCCGCCTGTTAGTGGGGGCGACATTTCCGGTGGTCTTTTTCAGTTCGTCCTGTGTGGATTTGTGTTCATGGTTAATAGCGTAAAATGTTGATGGCTTTTGTTTCCGGGAATTAAAAGAAACAAAACAACAAACTTATCTGTTCGTAAATCAAAAAAATAATTTAATAAAAATATTTGCAAAAACAACAACAAGAAGCAACAACGAAAAACAACAATCAACAACAACTACAACAATCACAAACAAAACAACAACTGCATTCTAAATAGGCTACAGATGAATACAACAATTATTTACAACAACCAACAGCAACAACTACAACAAGTAACAACTACAAACGCAATCAGCATCAGGTACACAATTTTAAATTCTCTAACTACAGAGTTTGGGAACAGTAAGCAGCTTCAAATACCTAGGAGCTATTGTATATGAAGAGGGCTCCAAACCAGAAGTAATGTCCAACAACATCACTAAAGAGGCTCAAGACAATATGGAATGACAAGAACTTAGCCCTCAACACCAAAATCAGGCTGGTGCGCTCACTGGTCCTCTCCATTTTCTTATATGCTTGTGAGTCATGGACATTAACAGCTGAGCTAGAAAAGAAGATAAACGCCATGGAGATGAGATGCTTCAGAAATCTGCTTCGTATCTTCTATAAAGACCATAATATCTCCAATGAACAGATACGGAAAAGAATACTCCAGGAAATTGGACAAAACGAAGACCTGCTGGCCACAGTTAAGAAAAGGAAACTAGAATGGTATGGCCACAGAACCAGAACCAACGGGCTTGCCAAAACCATTCTACAGGGCACCACCAGAGGAGGAAGGAAGAGAGGAAGACAAAGAAAACGATGGGAGGATAACATCAGGGAGTGGACAGGAATGAAACTGTGCGACACATTGAGAAAGGCTGAGAGACGGGAGGAATGGAGGAGGCTGGTGTACATGTCATCTGTGGCGCCCCAACGGTCCAACAGACTACGGGATATGTAGGATGTAGGTGGGTAGGAACTACGCAATATTTGAATATTTGACAGAAAAATTTTAACAAGAAGAGTTTTCATAATCATGATTATTGTTTTCTTTTCTATTCTGCTTTGCATTTGATATAGCTGGTAATGAACTAATGGTTATGAATAAAAGTACAAAACCCCCATTCAATCATTTTGATTCAAAATTCTAATGAGACGTAAAACGGGGTAGTGCACATGTTCCTGTGGCCCTTATGATTATGTAAATTAATTATTCAAAATGGGTAGCCAATCTCATTGAATCAAATTCCTTACAAGGTCTAAATCTAAAAAGCATACTGGCCATGTAGAAAACTGATGTAGTACCCTGAAGTATATTCCTGGGTGTACCCAGATCTAATGGGTTAGTCTTCCTGACATTATTGTCATTTTTAATAAGGGGTGGGGTGGGAGTAAACTAAAGGTATCTGGGCGTAGAGCTGGCCACACAATTCCATTGTAATACTGCTGCCATGGAAACTAGCGAACTAGCCAAACGGACCATAATAGTCTGCAAGGTTTACTTTTCTTTTTTTTAAATTTTAATTGTTAGTGCACGACGGTCTGCTATTGTCATCAAAATTGCGCGCTTTAAAAAAAAGGTAAATACGAACAAAATGAACGCATGTGAAAGGCACCAATCAGCACGAGCGCGTAAAGTCTATAAACCTACTTTGAAAACAATGAATGCGTAAAATCAATACATTGAACGTAAGCCCCCGTGGCCTAATGGATAAGGCACCGGCCTCCTAAGCCGGGGATTGCGGGTTCGAGTCCCGTCGGGGGTGGTCAAAAATATTTTTGTAACACATTTTTAAATTTATGTTATAAAACTTATTGTCTTTTATTATTTTAAACTATTTTTGAATTGTTGTATTCCCGGCCCATCAACATCTAAGGTTATATAAGACCTTTTTTTTAACGCTGTTGTCATGTTTTTCTTTATCCATTTGGCGTGCCTGGGCAAGACCACCGTATCACCTTCTCTCCTGTCTTGAGCTCCACACCCAATCCCGTCCACTTCGCTCGGCTTCTGATGCGCTTACTCTGCGGATCCCTCGTGTGAGGCTAGTGTCCGCTGGCGAACGTGCATTCTCCTACGCGGGACCGTCCATTTGGAATCACCTACCACTACAGCTTCGCCAGAGGCCCAGAGCCCTAGCTTCGACACCTCCAGGAGCCGACTGAAGACTCACCTATTTCGTTAGCAGTAGTTGCGTATACATATTTGCATTTTCGTCTGTTGTTCGTTGGCTGTATTATGTAACTGGCGATTCAGTGCATAGAACTGTTATCAACGGGATATACGCCGTACAAGCGCCATTATTATTATTATTATTAAGTATTTACGACGTCTTCGGTGGCTTGGCCATGTTTCCAGGATGGAGGATGGGCGAATCCCAAAAGACCTGCTATATGCTGAGCTCGCTGAAGGCAAGAGAGCTACCGGCCGCCCCCAACTCAGGTTCAAGGACGTCTGGCTATAGATGTAGAGGTCGGAAACTGGGAGAACCTTGCTCAGCACAGAAATAGTTGGAGAGGCACCTTACACACCGGTATAAATGCGGCAGAGGGCAAACTTCGCCTTATGGCGGAGGCTAAACGAGCAGCAAATAAAAGTAGGCTGCCCCTAACAATCTCCAACGGTCCAGCTTTCAAGTGCCAGAGATGCGATAGAGCCTGTCTCTCAAGGATAGGTCTCCTCAGACACAGTCAATTTTGCAGGGCTGGCCAAATCACAGGAGCGCAAATCTAATCGTCTTTCGAGACTATGGAGCCAATGATGATGACGTATTTACGATGGTCTTGACCTGGGACGCCCCCTGGATTGAACTCTGTCAACGCCTAAACTAGCATACTTCTTCTAACTAGGCTGCTGAGCCGATTGCCTTTTTTTCACCGCACATCAAATGTCACGTGAACAGATGTGCACTGTGATCTTCTGTTAAATTATTGTCGTTGTCGGAGGACTAGCAGGTGAAGACCATGAGATTCTCTGGTTTAGTCTAGTTTTTAATTCCCAGAAACAAAAGCCATCAACATTTTACGCTATTAACCATGAACACAAATCCACACAGGACGAACTGAAAAAGACCACCGGAAATGTCGCCCCCAGAATCTTAGGCTATTCTTATCTTTGCATAAGCTATAGACTTTTTTTTTCACCCACTAGAAATAAGATTATTTATTGCGCCATAAAAGCTGATAAATAATAAGATCAGTAGATTAATTATAATCTTGTCCCATAGAGCATCGCATTACGGTTTCTAGAAGCATATTTTTAAAGTAATAGAACTAAACTTTTTACATTGTTAGTTCAGTTTTAGATTATTATATATATATATATATATATATATATATATATATATATATATATATATATATATATATATATATATATATATATATATATATATATATATTTGTAACAAGAGTTTAGAAAATAATTTATTTCTGACTAATATTGAGCACGGTGGGTCTAATGAAAGAGCATGGATTGCCATTCCGAAGGTTTCGGTGTCTATCCATCTTATAGGGTGCTTTAGTTGGAGAAAGTAAATTCTGTACCGTGATCATACTAGTTACATGTATTGGGCAAAGTGGCCGAGCGTTCGGCTGGCGTACCGAAGGTCCTGGGTTCGAATCCTGGTGAAGTCTAGGATTTGTTTCCAGATCTGGAAGGTGTCCCTGAGTCGACCCAGCTGTGGTGGGACCCTGACTTTAGTTGGGGTAAAGTAAAGGCGGCTGGGCATTGTGCTAGTCACACAATCCCCTAGTATGCCGAGGCCCCGGAAACTGGTGAACGCTGCTTCACCGTCAGCCAGAAAGAAAATAGAGTCCTCTAAGTGACCTATTGAACATTTTTCTTGTATGAATAGTATAATTTGTATAATAGTGTATGTTTCAGTGTATGCATTTTAGAAGTATATTTCTGTCCTTCTATATTATATGAATAGTATTACTCTTGTGTTGTTTAAAAAATATTGTTCATTAATAACGCTTTGATACTGAAAGACCGACCACTATTATCCAGTTATCAAGTCATATTTCCTTTCTTTTTTGAATCAATAAAAAATATTTTCTTTTGTATGTAGACGTAGCCACATTGGACTGGGAGCGTAAGGCTAGAGGGGTACGTACCCTGCCCCGGCTCCCCCCCCCCAATCTCGCCTCCTCCACTCCCTTCCCTTCATTGCTTTTCCAAACCGATGATTTAAAACATATATTCAGGCCTTATTAGATAACTATTATATTTAATGAATCCAGTTTTACCTTTTTACTATCGACACGTACATAAAATGTTAGTTTTTCATCAATAGTTTATGTGTTTGAAGTTCAGAATCAGCCTGTTAGTGTTACGATGACACAAAAAAAGCAACAACAATCCATAATGAAAATGATATTTCCAGTTCATTCAATTATCTTCTTTATTGGCCGATTAACTATACCGCAAAATGAATCCAATTGACTTGACTTCAAACCCTTATCAAAATGCAAGACTATACTCAAACCACAGATAAAATTAGGACGCACAAAACCTATTTGTAGAAGGAGCGTCTGTAACATACAGTAGTAAAGAGTAGTTAAGATGTTAGTGTATAACTAAATATGAATTTAGAGGTATAGTTGTTTTTTTATGTCCGAGCATTTCCAAATCTGCGAGGAGTCTAATGTCTATGAAAATAAAGCCTGCCAATGTCGGGGTTTTACTGTTGCCCTATATTATATTAACATAAAATATATAACATGGCTCAGTGCATAAAAAAAAATTATTCGCCGTGAGATAAGGGAAACAATCGTTGTAATATTTTTCAAAATGATTATGAAAGGTTGTAGCTTCCCTTGCAACTCTATTACACTCCTAAATTTCATCAGACGTAAATAGGCATAAAGATCCTTTAGTGAACGAGCCCCAAATATTAAAGTTTTTAGAAAATCAAAAGGTAAAAAAGAACAAAACAAAGGCTATAGATAATCTGTTCTCAACTGCGCAACTTATTTTTTTAGCAAATGTGTGCAAGAGGATTATGTAACCAGCCCAATTTTCCCCAATCTCAATTATACTTTTCACCTAGTATTTTGTCAGACATACCACATAACTGGGTTTATCTTTTAAAAATATTAACAAAGAACAAAATATAGACTTAAGATAATCAGTCAGGAAAAAAATAATTTATTGAACAAAATATAAACATAATACCGTATCAAATAAAATAAGATTTCTGCTGAGCACATTATTATACAGTATAAATAAATGTAGAAATAATAAAATATAAAGGCAAGTCATGAGCAAATCAAATTGCATACTGATTTCAGTAGAACAAAATACACTTGAGTGAGTAAATGCTGGTTAGAATAAAACATATCCATGCTTAATATACAAGACAAAAAAAGACGTTTTAATAATTTTTTTTAAAGTTACATTAAAGCAAAAAAGATTGAGATTATTGATTATTGGTTACTGCATTCTCAGAGATTGTGTGGCCAGTAAATGAGATGTGGTGGAGCCACATAATCTAACTTATCTTATAAGTTTATCTTAAAAGTTTTACAGACGTTCCTTCTAGATCGAAGATTATTAACTCCTCAAGGCCCTAAACTCCTTCAGCGCGGTAGGGATCTGTGGGCGTCAGGGATAGAACCCACGACATGTCGGTTGACTGTCCGTTGAACTAACCGTAGGACCAGCTGTTTAACCAGAGATTATAAGACTCACATTTCAATGAAAACTCTCTTGCATAAAATATTGCAACATGATTCAGAAATGAAGTTAACAAATAACACATATATATTGATTATGCACTATTTTTGCATTAGACAATAAATTACCTTTTGAATGGATTTAATAATATCAACAAACAGAATAGAGAATAAAGCTCATTTTTCTTTTCCTCCAAAATAAACAAACACTGGTACAGGTCTGTCACAAAAGCCTCAGTGGAATGGAAGAGAGTGCTGGTGACGGTTTGTACTGGACACCGCCGGCTTGCGGCCGTCAATCTCCGACAGCCCCTGGCTGGAGTTCAGGTAAGCCACCGTCACGTTCACAGCGGTGGCCGGGGACTGCTGGGGGTGGACGATCGCTAGGATGGTGCTGTAGACGTCGTAGATGACGGCAAAGTTGAAAAACAGCGGCAGCAAGAAGGCGAAGTAGTAGAGGCACCTGGATAGTGGAAGTGGAAGATCTAAATTTCTGAAAAAAAGAAACAAAAGATGCTGCTTGTAGTGAATTAAAAAAGGTCTTGTATATTCAGTCTAGGTCTTCGGCTTTATGATTTAAATCCTTTATATTAACTTTAACAAAAAAAAATTCAGACAACTGGCCAACCAGATTTTATAAAGGCTAATTGACCTATTTCCCGTCATCCTATCAAATAAGGATTTGAAACATAGACCTATTTTCCAATGATAAAAAGTAAAGTACTCTTTGGACCAAACTGATCATAGAGCTGGTGACGCAGCGTTCACCAGTTTTTGTGGACTCGGCATACTAGTGGATGTGTGGTCAACACAATGCCCAGCCACCTTCATTTTACCCCAACTAGTGTCAGGTAACCATCAGAGCTGGGTAGACTCAGGGACACCCTCAAGTCCTAGGAAAAAATCCTAGCCAGCACCAGGATTCGAACCACGGACCGTTGGATCGCTAGTCGAACGCGCTGCAACTCGTCCACCATGCCCCCTAAATGAAGTGCACAGACCTATTTTCCAATGACAATACATTGGATTCAATTTTCAACAGGAGAAGCTAGCCCAAGACCAATATGTTTGGAGATATTATTGTTTGTGGTATTTGCCACAGCCAGGAATACAGGCAATGATGTAAATAAATAGAATCTTTTATTGCACTATTATAAAGTAAAAACAAATAATCTTTTACTATAAAATGTCCCGACTAAAATGATAGGCTCAATGAACGCTAGGGCATAAAAGCTCTGTTAGATAAAAATTCATTCTAAGTTAAGAATGTTACCTTACCAGTATATTGTTGATTTGTTGGACATTTTTCGTTTGGCTTTGTGATTATAAAGAAACTATAAATTATTTAAAAAACAGAACATTACTTTAAAAGTAAAAAAAAAAAAAAAAGAAAAGCTGTCAGCTTGGCGCTTGCTTCAATATGTGATGGAATCATTTTCATCATCATCAAACCCTTGACTGTTGAGGTTGTTGGGGGCAGCGTTGATGGAACCGTGTAAAGTTAAACATCCTACACCTGTATGGTCCACCCATTTAGAAGCAGGCAAGATAAGGCCCACCAAATCAGAAGCAGGTCAGATAAGGCCCACCGATTTAGAAGCGGGTAAGATAAGGCCCACCAAATCAGAAGCAGGTAAGACAAAACCCATGAAAGCAAAAGATGCACACATTCATTTTATTTTTCTGATAAGACATAATGAACTGATCCAAACCAGTGAATCAACTCAAAAAAACATGGATTAAATTAATATGAATGATGATGAGTCAACTCACTTGAAAGATCCATGGTGTGAAAACAAAATCATGAGGAAGATGAAGACGCCCACCTCTAGGTTCAACGTAAATGAAACAAACTTTTCCAACAGATCAACAAACCCCTGCAATAAATAACACAGCCATATATTTAAATTATGAAATTTGATTTTAGTTTCAATTAATGTAAAAAAAAAATAGGGTGCTTTGCAATAATATGTTAAAATAAAACTAGCCAAGTTTTTATTATACTCCCTTTCTTTTTAAACATATAACGTTAAATTAAACACCGATAATGTTGGCAAATACATATCTAATTATAACGATTCCACATTTTAAAAAACTGTTTCCAAAACGTTAAATTAAAAAAAAAAACATAATTATAGTATAATTACGTTTATTTAACTGAAAATTTGATAGAATGTAGTGTTAGTCGCCACAAGTCTGCTGCCCAAGTTACAGCTCGATTGGACGACGGGAAGTGGTAGACAAATCAATGCAAAGTTTTACAAGCAAGCAAGCAGACAGACAGTACGTGTTAAGAGAAAGGGAGTAAAAACAAGTGGCATTAAATACTTTTCAATGTGAAGTTTACTTTGCCCATCTTGGCCTTATCTTCAGAGCTTCTAATGAGTCCAGACATAAAGTAGAAGTAGAAGACTAAACCTCCTATCTATAGAGCATGTCAAGTGTTAGGATACTGTATGTACGCTTGCCCGCTGAACAGAATTTACCTGCCTTCCTCCCTCAGGATGCTGATAGATCATTAACAAGGGAGGGAGTATGCCTTGTGTTACTGAAATATCACTCCTTCCTTCATCCGCACTGCTCCGATGCTCAATGAGCAATGAGCCCCAGGACTATGACTTGGTGAATGTACACACCAGACCAAATTAGACCCAGGGACACAACATGTCTGAGCTTCACATGATTTTAATGGGGCACCATGGCTGAGAGACAATGTGTAGGGTGGGTAATTGAAGGTCCTGGGTTCAAATCCTGGTGTAGGACATGATTTTTTCTTGGGTCCGGACAGTTCCCCTGAGTCTACCTATCCTTGATGGGTACATGACCATTATTAAAATACCCTTGGCCACAGAAACTGGTGAACGCTGCTTCACTGGCCCTATAGATCTATTTGGTCAAACTGAATAACTTTACTTTTTACAAAATTTGAGCTCAAGTGCCTCAGAATGGCAATACTAGAAAGCAATGTTTATAAAAAATAAAACAGAAACAATTCCAATGTATTGGACATACCTGTGGGTCTAGCATGGCCACCAGAAACACAATAAAAAATGCCAGAAGTGATAGCCCAGTTTTAATCAGCCTGAAATATAAACAAAGATAATCAAACATTTTGAAAATTGTGCGTCTCTTAATGTTTCTGTGCAAAGTGCAAGGGTTAATTATCCCTATCTGTAACCTCTATCTATTTGGAATATAGCTGGTAAACTTTTTTAAAATGTCCTCCCTGCTGTCCCCTGTTTTCTCAACTGCTATCTGCTAAGCTCAAAGAGGGTTGTTTAATTAGGGTTCAAACATTGCTTTTGTTTAGAGAACGAAAGGTGCTAACTAGCTTTAATTATTCTTTCTTCCCGGGTGGCATTCGGGCATGGAATGGGTTGCCTGAACAAACCAGGAAAACCAGTAGCTTAACATCATCTGTGACTGACAGAAAGGTAAATGCCATGCATTAATGTAAAAAGTATGAATATCTATTGATGAATGTAAAACATAATGTAAAACAATATGGTTAAACTGAATACAGGCAACATTAACCAATGAAAATGTAAAGCCTTTAAAGCTATGCTAATTGGATGAAAAAAGACCAATTGCTGAAGTAACTGCCCTTACCACTCTTGAGACAGTTTCTTCTTTGATTTAGCTCGACTCACTGTGGTTCCAGCCCTTGTGACGGTCGCAGAGTGGACAATTCCCCCAACTTGTCAACAATAGCAACAAATAAAAAATTAAAAATTAAATGACAAAGTGTGCAACAACAGTGGTAAATGGAGTTCAGATTGGAAACTTAAGTCTAAAAGTGGACTACAAAGACTTCACCAGCTTATTTGGCTGCAGCAAGGTGGATTATGTGGCCTGCTCAGTGCTTAATAACATAGTATGTTCAGAACTTGAAGAAAAAAGATAAGACTTTGTCTTTTTTTAAAGCTAGCGGTGCGACTTCATATCAAAACAAGGCCCGTACCTGTGTGGTGAAGTGCCGTCCCAATGGTCAGGTAGGACACGGTAATGCTGACCACAATGAAAATCTCAATCAGGATGGCCACCCACGTCAGGTGCGGATGGTCTCGCTGCAGAAGTTTGGTCAGCGGGATGGTGGAGATTTCACCTCTCAGGGCAGCACTAGATATAAACGACACAATCAGACATTTAAAAGCCAATGAATGTGTATGTATATCTAACAATAATTTGTAGAAATACTTTAAAAGTTGTTTTTAATCTGCAATTTAATGAAATAAGTAAAATGGCTACTGCTAAAAAGACTATTAAATATTGAATAAAAGTTATTGCATACATGAAGAATTTTGTAGGATGTGTATTGACTATTTGTAAATGCTTTAGCAATATTTCAGTGCAATCTGTTACCTCTCTTACTAACACGTGTTATCCCACACACCCAGACCTGCTTGCAACACATTACCTTTCCAGAGACAACTCTCCATTGCATGTGAAGGTTGTCTTCCCTGAGCTAGTGTTTGAATAGAGAGACACTGGAAACCTTTCAGATGCGCAGGCCGACGCTATGGTCTGAGGAACAATGTCCAGCACTGCCCAGCACCTTATGAAAGAAAATATTTGAGCTGAAGGCAAATTTCTTAGAGTTTTTCTAAAATATACTAAGCACCATCTATCAACCTGCATACAAAATTTTGGATAATTACAAAATTATAAAATGCAAAATATTTTCTGGATATATTTATAAATGTATAAGTTAAAACTAGTTTCCCTAGAAAATTTTAATAATCAGGTTTAGTTTTGTCTTCAATAATTTAAAAGGAAAATTTTAAAGAAAAAATTTTGGGTACAGATCCAGACTAATGCACATTTTTATAAGACTACCAAAAGGGAATGAAGTGCATCCAAACAAGGGTTAAAGGTCAAAGTGTAAATACTGACAAACACAACAAAAAATATTGAAAAAACTAATTCATTTACTTTCATTTAAATTTAAAGGTTAACAGACATCAATAAAATATTTTAATGTTTTTTTTTTAAAAAGAAAACCGTAAATCTATTGTCATTTTAATTTCATTGATCTAAACACAGAACAAATGTTGTACCATAAAATATTCAGGCCAACACACGTCCACAGCCCTAACTGGACAGCTAGACGGTACAGACAAATCTGAAAAATAAAATAGCAGTCAGAGACTTGGAGATAAGTGTCAAGAGATGAAGCTTATAGTCTAGTGTAACTTATTGTAACCGATTGGATTCAAGAAACTGGTTGCTTGAGTTTCGAGTGAAGGCTAGGATTTGTTCCCAGGGTCTGGAGGGTGTCCATGAGTATACCCAACTCGATGGGTACCGGACATTAGTTGTGGCGAAGTAAAAGCATGTAACTTTGTAGAGTTCTATAACTTTAGTAACTCAATTTAAACAATAGTTAGGCTTTGTGTGTGTGTGTGTGTGTATGTGTGTGTATGTATGTGTGTGTATGTATGTGTGTGTGTGTGTATGTGTGTGTGTTTATGTATGTGTGTATATGTGTGTGTGTATATGTGTGTGTGTGTGTGTGGAGCATGGTGGCCAAGCAGCGTATTAGGCTGGCGTACCTGAAGATCCTGGTGAAGGCTAGGATTTTTTCTCGGGTCTGGGGGGTCTCCTTGAGTCTACCCAGATCTGATGAGTACCTGACTTTAGTTAAGGGTAAAGTAAAGACGGCTGTGCAGTGTGCTGGCCACACAATCCACTAGTATGCCGTGGCCACAGAAACTGATTAACGCTGCTTCACTGGTATTCAATTTGATCCGACTGGGTTACTTTCGCTATATTTAAATTATTTTTCAAAATTTAAAGGTTATGCTAGCAAAGATCTCAGCAGTGAAATATGTTTCCCCAATGCCTGAGCTATTCAAGGGTGGTTCCATATCACTGCTGAAATGCTGCCACCAAAAAAAGGAATAATTACTTCCTTGACAGGTTATGCTTCAATTTTCTTTAGCAGTCAGATATTGTACACAGTCAATTGATCTGATGCTTGACTGGGCCCATCATTCACGGGTGTCTTTAACAGACATTCAAAAACCACACCGAGTTTCAACATTTCATCACTCAATTAAGACTAATAATCTTCTTGCAACATCTGGTAGTTTCACTATGTTGTCCCAAGTGCTGACTCAAGTTACCAAAAACACTGACAGTTGCCCAGTGTCCCATGTCTTTATGGGCAAAATCAGGGACCATCCAAAAATTATTTTAAATATATATATATACAAAAGAAGAAATAAATCCCGTGGCTTGGGGGGTGGGGGGTAGGGCACCAGAAACCTGTAGGTTTTATTGTCAGATAACATGACAATGAGACGTTTGAAACTAACAATCTCTTACATGAACCAATTAAACAAAGTTTAATACACTGGATTATTCGCTTAAAACCATAAGCTTTAAAAACTTGCCTGTTTTCTTTTGAAGGGCACTTTTTCAAAAGTATATGGCATTGTGTTACACACACCACCTGAAAACACATTTTTAAATTTGAAAATTCATTTGATTCACTAAGACAATGCACATTTTTAGGATATGGGGTTAAGTTGTTTAAAATTTTCCCTTCTCCTCGTTGCATCTAATCACAAATGTTTTACCCAAAACTTCCTTTCGTTGGTGAACAACATCTTTTATAATGGGTTATAGTGCAGATTCTGAAAGCACTGACCAACGAAACAGACAGCACTGAACAGGAAAAACTACAAAAAAATAAATAAATCAAAAGCACTGACCTACATTACAGAAAGTTAAAAAATAACAACTGACCTAATGCTACTGTTCCCATCAAGAAAGGAGCTCCAAAATGGCTGAAGTTGCTACTGACCTTTTCAGCCACAGCTATACCAACATAGAAAGTTATGACAGTCTGACAAAAAAATTTAGTCTGGCATTAAAAAAAACCTAAAGTGACACTCTTTTATCTGTATATAACTGTTGTTTGCTATGTTATGTTTGCTATGTTATTTTATGTGTATTTAAATTGTGGACTTTTTCCTCGGTTCTACGGGGTCTCCACAGTATTACGAAGAAGAAGAAGAAGAAAAAAATATTTCTTCAACCAAGAGATTGAAAAAAAAATATTGTAAAATATTAGATTACATAAATATTTCTGTAATTTAATGTAATAGGGGGCGCTGTAACGCATACAGTGGCCTAACAGTGGGTTTTAACTAGCAAAGGTCCTGGGTTCCAATCCTGGTGAAGGCTAGGGTTTGATCCCAAATCCTGAGGGTGTCCCCCAGTCTATCCAGCTACGGTGGATACCTGACATAAGTTAGTAAAAAGTAAAGATGCCTGGGCACGGTACTGGCCACACAATCTCCTAGTATGCAGTGGTCACAGAAACTAGTGAACACTGCTAAATATGCCCTATGGATCAAATGGGAAAAGCTACTTTACTTAACACGTCTAATTTGCCATTCCCAAAATCTCAGGATCAAGTCAAGGTTACAATGCCACAAGTTGTTCCAGAATCTACTCAGGTGTGACGAGAAAACTTACATTCGTTGATGAAAGTAAAAGGGGGATGGTATTTAGTGAAAATTGTGCTGGCCACACAATCCCCCCCCCCCTTGAATGGTTGAGTGCCGGTGATTGCTGTTTCCTGGCCCCATGAACTTGCACGCTTTACTCAATAAATTAAGACTTCATTAAATTATGATAAATAATATTAAGAGAAGATAACTAGGTGGGGTGGGGGAGGGGCAATGGAAGAGAAAAAATAATCAATAAAAAAAAAATACATTTGTACACTTTTTTACAGAGTAATAAGAGAAAGAAATTTTTAAAGACCAAGTGAAGAGCTTTTTATCAAAATTGAGTTAACATTTCATTTTGATAGTAAATAGTCTATTCAGCATCTGAATGTTAATAAAAATCATTTATGCAATATATCAAAGATACATTTTAAGTAATTAGTTCAATATTTGCACTAAAATGTGTGTGTTTTTTGGAGGAAAAATCCAAATCTCTTAGCCATTTGAGATGTTTTTATTTCTAGAAACATAAGAAAGTGACGTAAGAGAAAGGATTCCGACTAGGAAAAATGAATATTGTCACATGTTTTGAATGTATTGCCACATGTTTTGAATATTTTCCCCGTTCTTTTTTTTAACAAAATGGTTAAATATAGATTTATGGCGTCGAGTTTTGTTTATTTCCTTTCTCAAACGTCACCTCCGTATGAGGCTATTTCAAATCTCGTTCCTTTGAGAAAAACCTCTTCACTTGGACTTTACACATTTTCTAAAGCCTCTCCCTTATCTCCCCCCGTAGTAGAGGTGTGTGTGAAACTGGCCGACCTACCGTTCCCAGCAAGAGGGATCCTTTAAGGAATGTCAATACGGACACGACAGGCTGGATGACCCTGAGGGCAAACAGGATGACGGCTGTCAGCACCCATACAAACACTGGAATGACATAAATGTGTCTATGGATAAAAAAAAAAAAGAAAGGATTGTTACATAAATAAAACACGGCAAATATAAAAATATTTTAAAAAACAAACACCGACAAACTGGGAAAAAATGATGAAAGCTTTTTGGCATAATGAAATTAAATATTTACAATTGATGGTCGCGTTTCCAAAAATTTCAAAATGCGGATAATGGACCACAAAAGCAAAGTTACTTACTGGGTTGCAAAATTTAGGTAAGTTTGTAGTGATGTATATAAGTAAGTAAGGTAATCCTGTCTGACCAAATTGATCCACAGGTCCGGTGGAGCAGCGTTCACCAGTTTCTGGTGGCCACGGCATACGAGGGGAATTGTGTGGCCAGCACAGCGCCCAGCTGCACTTTACTTTACCCCCAACTAAAGTCAGGTACCCATCAGAAGGCTTTGTAGACTCCAGGGAACAAATCTTGGTCTTAACCAGGAATTGAACCCAGAAACTTTGGTACGCCAGCCGAACAGGCTGCCACATTATGGTGATGTGCTAGGCCAATATATTTCCCTTTAAGCAGATATATGAAACCAAATTTAGCTACAATGCTTGAGTTTACACATCCCTAGTCTAAAAAAAAAGTTTTTGAAATTGAATTACTATTACATGCTAAACAAAGGCTTTAAAATGCATTAAAAAAATTTCAGTTGGTCAGAAAAAAAAATATTAAAACAATAAATGGATCATAAAAACGTACAAGTTTGAGAAGCACTGATCTACAAAACCCCCCCCCCCTCCTCTACCCTCCCCCAGTTTACCTTGTGTTGGTTCCATCAACATTTTCTTAATATCATAATTTCCAGATTTTCTGTATCGCCTGTAAAGTCTGTTGTACTGTTTATGTTGTTTATGTGTGTGTTTTTTTATGATTGCTGAGCATGATAATTTACTATAAATTATTTACTCAACTTTTGTGCCTTTAATGGGTCAACTAGTAGTTCAAATATTTTTCTATACAATATGATCCATTCACACGTTTTATTTCAATGTGTGCAGATTATCTACAGAAAAAATTGACAACAACAAAAGAACAACAAAATGTTTTTTTTACAGCAATCATTTGTTAAGCAGCAAAACTTACTGGGTGCCAATCAGCTGGGCGAAGGCCTCACTCCCAGCCAGAGCATAACAGATCAACAATGCTATACTGTGAGGGAAGAATAATGGTCAATTTTGATTTTAGAATTTTAGAATTCACCCTGCCTATCACAATATTTAGACACTATTTATAATATAATGGCTGTGTTCTTCTTTCAAAAAAGTACTTTGTCCACAATATTGATATATAGTCTTTACTGTGATAATTTCTTTCACAAATAGTCATTGTTTTAGAATCAGTATACAATATGGCAAAAAAACAAAGTATAATACTTTTCTTATATGTTACAGAAATTTAAAAAACTGTAATCAAAACTATATCACAGAATTAAGTATTTTTTTTATTTTATGTGATACAGACACTATTTCTATACAGAGGATTGTGGCAACCAATGCTAATCCGTGGTTTGAGTCTAACCTTGCATTTTGATCATTAATAAAGATGCAAGACTTGACTCGGACCACGGATGAGCGTAAGATGCAATAATTTCTGTAATTATTGTTTATTATTTATTATTATTATTATTATATTATAATTATTATTCTGTAATATATGAGATAAGATCAGGCTTTTAAATAATGTTAAGTTGTTGTTTTGTTCAGGCAGCCCATTTTATATATCCAAGGTAGGCTTATTTCATTGATAAAACACAGTTTATTTATGCAGAGAAAAGATATTTGTCTTTAAAATAATGAAATCCTTGCACACCAATAAATACATATAATAACAACCAAAATCAAGCATGTAAAATTTCTCTTAAAATTAAAAATTACATTTAACAAGAATTTTTACAGGTTTATATTTTAATGAGTTTGTAATAGTCTACTTAAATATAAACATGGATTAACTTTTGTTGAAGCAATTAAAAAAGTACTTATCTGTGATTATTAAATTAATTGTCTTTTACATTTTGCAATATTTATAAGGCATCAATGGCCAGATAAAGATAAAAAATGTAAGATAAAAACAAGGCAAAATAAAAACTTAAAAAAAAAAAAAGAAATCAACTTACAACTGCAAAATGATGAGTAGATCAAAGACCTGCTGCAGCCCACAACCCAAGAAAAGTTTTCCCAGAAGGTGGAGGTTGGGGGGCTGGACCAGCGGCACCTCCCGTATGTGCTGCATCCTGCCCTTCATTATGGCCCCTGTGAATTGAACTGAAATTGTTATAAGTGGAGACTCTGAAAGTTAGCATTTCACACGTGAGATTTTCACTAATCCTTGCCACACAACACTGCAAGCCAGTATGGTATTAGGATGATGATGGTTATTTATAGACAGCATCTCTCCTTTAGCGTGTTCAGTGCACGTTGATATAAATTTCAGTTGCAGATGTAGGGGTAGACAAGGTGCACAATAACACTAGTTAAAGAGAAAGGTCTTTAATCTCCTTTGAAAAGACTATTTTATCTCAGAACCCCTCAGTGTCTGAGGCCATATAGAAGGTGCCATTTAACAAGTGAAATGAGGATTATTTAGATAGTGCATCTCTTCATATACATAAACATTTTTTTGTAAAATGATAAAAAGATAAAAACATAACAAGCAAAAAAAAGTTCACTAAATTAGATATATTTTAAAGTTTATTTGACTGATTAAGCAATATCAAAAGACAAAGAAAAGTCTTTTTGTCCTTGTTTATGAGCTAGATATAAATATATAAAGATTTAAGTGAATGGAGTTAATTAAATGGAGTTCTGATAGAGTTGGACTTATATTGTACATGTGGCATAAATCCATCCTCTAGAAACAATGACATATGTCAGGCCGGACTGTCAACCGATATGTCGCGGGTTCTATCTTAGCCAAAGAGCGATCCCTGTCGCCCTGCAGGAGTTTTGGGCCTAGTGGACGTAATAATCTTCTAGAGTGCATTGAGCATGCTAAAATAGCATGGATAGAAGCGCTATATAAATTATTATATTATTAAGAAGAGGCCATATTTGCTGGGCAATGTGGTAAGGGGGTCACCTCATGTCCAGCCGGCAGGCTCCCTTTTCAACCCCAATGATGGTTCCAAGATAACAGCTTAGCTGTGACAGCTTGGTGTCATCTATGTCAGAGGAGCTGCCAGAGAGATTGTGCAGCTATAAGACTACCACCTTAAGGGACTCTCTAACTTCTGATTTTCTGCCAGGGTTTTGTACCTTAGCCTCTCTTCTGAACAGGAGTAGCTACTACAAGGCAACAGACAGAGGTTTGAGATAGGAGTCCCACTTATATAGATGAACTATCTGAGGTTTATATTAGCCCGTTCTACCTAAAGCTACCGGTCTTGATGCACCAGTGGCCTGCCTTCAGTTTTTCTCCTGTTAGTAGTAAGGAAATCTGCCAGATGCTAAGAAAATCGAGAAGGCCAGAGGTTGGACTTTGGTTATCAGGGGCTTTTTTCTTTCTCTTTTACCTGGCTGTACTAACTTAGTTTTAATGTACTATATAAAATAGTCTTTTGATAACCTTATCAAAATGCATGGAAATTGATGACAAATTTCTCTGTCTAAAAATCTGCCCGCTTACCATTTGTCTGTCCATCATCTTCATCAGACTCCAGGTAAATGTCTTCCTCTAAGATTGTATTAAGTGGCAGAGATTCTTCCTGAAAATTAAAAATCTTTTATAAATCCAGAACCATAAGTCTCTTTAACAGACAAGTAGCTTTTTAATCCTTACAGTCCCGGGCGCGTATATAGCGGAACTGAAGGCAGCATAGATAGAAGTAGGTCAGTACGGGAAGGGTTAATAGTGCATATTTTTAGGCAGTAAACTTTTTTTGGTTAATGTATTTTTGGTGATCATTTAGAACAAACATATTCTTATTTCAAAATCGAATATCAAATATTTACTATTACTTATAGACAAAGAGACTTGAGAATAAAAGATTTGATTCAAAGAAGTTTCAGAAAGCAAAGTACAGAAAACTAAGAAAAAATAATTAGCACATAAGAATAAGTTTATGCTAGTCTATGTATATATTTTTTCAAAATTAAAGCTAACCCAGACATTGTTTCATTATTACAGTAAACATATCTTTTCAAATAAATCCACTGATGCAAAACTAGGTTATCATAAACAATAAATGTATTTTTAAAATTCATTATGGTGTAAGGGGCAACAATTAAAACAATTTTGTTAAAAGCATTACTCTCCCCTTGTCCACAGCCTGGTAAAAATGAGAAAGGGTTGTTTCTTCTCTTCAGTAACGCAAGTTCAACTTACCCCATGGCCCCTCTGATATTGGCAGGCGACAGCTCGCTGTAATAAGTCTGTGAAACAGTGAACTAATAGAGACTGTTGGAATAGAGTATTTAACAGTTTAAAAAAAAAACAACATTAATCAGATTAACAAAAACAGATTAAATGTATTTGTTATCAGGGCAAAGAACAAAATGTCACACAGACAGATTTTGGCTTCACAATTAATGCAATTGTTACTTTTTAGTCACTTTTTAAATGGAGAAATACCGCTTTCCTGGGCTTAGTACAAACTTTCCAATATTTGTTCAACATAGTCCTGCAAATTTTCCAATACTGGAGCTTAATATAGTATTGTAAACTTTTCAAATTTGAAACTTAATGTAGTCTTACAGACTTTCCTACAATGGAGCTTTATATAGCCTTGCAGACTTTCAAGTCCAGGAGCTTATCATCAGTCCTCAAAAAACAAAAAATAAATGTGCATTTACACAACAAACAATAGCAATTTGATAATACTGTTACTGAATAAAGAGTAAAAAAAAATGACTTGCCTGAGCAAATGCATCTATGATAAAGCTGATGAGGAATGGATAGAATCCGGAATGTGACAATGTCACAGGCAAACCTATGGATAAAATACACATACATTCAACAAGTCATCATTATATATTTTACAGCCGTTCCTTTTGAACAGTAGATTATTGTGCCATTAAGTAAAACACAACAAAAATGGGTAATGGTCAGCCATGAGAGATCTTGCTGTTTTTTTGTTAATCAGTGTTCGGTCATTGAAAGCCATGGTTCCATAGTTATTAAAAATTAAATTGTTAACATTTAAAATATTAAGCAACAAACTGTTGTTCTAAGGTTACAAGTATGCAGATAAATATTTTAAACCATTTAAAAAGGCCTTCACCAATTCTTTTACAGCATTCAATATCATATTTAACTTAAAGTAAAAATTGAAATGCTTTAAGAAGAAAAATAATACCATGAATATTTAAATAAATGTATTTACCTAATATCCCTGTTCCAAGTATAGTTGCTATGGTTATGAAATCTAAACAAAGAGAAATAGGAACACAATTTTACTGGTACCATTTTAGTAATTATGACTAGACAAAGGAAATCCACTGTGGTTAAGTAAGAAAGCATGCACAAAATCTAATAATAATAATTATAATGTATTTGCAAAGTGCTGCACATAGCACGTTTGAAGCCAGGCAACAAAACACATACATATAACAAATTTTATTCTAGGCTAATTCTCTAGGCTTCATAAGTCTACAAAAAAATGCTTAAAACAAGGTAGATTTAAAATAGTGAGTTTTTTTTAAGTTTTAAGTACTGCTGCTGGGCCAAAAGTCGTAACTTCGTATCCTGATCCAAACATGGCAACATAATCACAGGGTAATAATGCTTTAAACAAGCCTCTCTCAAATGCCAGGTCCTGACTCGGTACTAGGCCACAAAAAGCAAAATTACAGGGATGCAAAATTAAGAAGAAAAAAAAAAGAGCTGAGAATCTAGGTCAGATTGTTATGATGTACTAGCTGACAATTTGTGATAACTGAGCCCGAATTTAACTACAGCCAGCTATTATAGATGTTATTATATCACTTGAAATTTGTGTGGAAATGCTTATCTGTAATATGTTAATTATAGCCCAGTAAATGCGATGAAAATGTCGTGGACTCACGTAGCAGAAGCATTAAAATAACTGAATTATGAACACAAACATTCAGGGAAACGCTGGTGTAAAAACAAAAATTAACCAAGTCCACTGCACATGCCCCCCCTAACCCCTAAAACTACAGGTCTCATCTTTAACTATGCAATTTTACTACATTCACAGTGTGCAATTCAGAATCATTCACAGATCTGAAAAAGTCCTGCTCCTATTGTTTCTTTTTTGTTGTTTTCACATTTGTATAGAATTCATATTGTTTTTTTTTTCTATCAAATTTTCATTTTTAGGTATAGAAATTAACAACAATTACAATATACATTTCTTTTTTTTTTAAAGTTTTGTGAATAAAACATTTATCAATGCATTTATATTATGTCACATTTAAGACAATAAGTGTACATAATTTCTATATCTATGCGAGAACAAAAGAATATAAGTTCTCTTTCTTCCAGAGTGGCATTCGGGCATGGAATGGGTTGCCTGAACAAACCAGGAAAACCAGTAACTTAACATCATTTAAAACATTAACAAAAATGCAAGACTAGACTAGGACCAGGGATGAGCGTAGGACGCAATAATCTTCTTTATAGAAGGAGTGTCTGTAATGTAGCCTATAAGATAAGATCTACTTATGTTTCTAAGTGCTTTATTAAGACTACAGAAGATTTTATGAATACTCTATATTTAGTTCAAAAGAATATGCGATCATAAAAAACTCAGATGTTTTTACTAGCTTTAAAAAAAAATATTTCTTTTTTATCAATGTCAAATTTAACTACGGTACACCCAGCCATTTTTAAAAAGATCAATTTGACTTTTTTTTAGAAGAAGAAGAAACAATTCATTTTATGGTACAGGCAATCTTAAATTCCTTCAGTGCTGTGAATAGGGACTAATCAACTTATAGCGCCCTAGTTATTAACTCTTTAAGTGGTGCATAATGCAGCCAATCCCCTGTAGAAATTAATGGAAACTGGGTTACATCCAATGTAAAACTTGCATCTCAACTATAACGGTGACAGAAATGTGGGCCGTGTGACACCCATTACCGATTCAATGTCTCAGATTTTAACTCTTTCTTTTTCTCACATTCTTCCACTCATTCTATTTCACACATTTTTTATCACATTCTCCTTCTCTTTCTTTTCCTCACATTCTCTATCTTTCTTTATCTCACATTCTCCTTCTGTTTATTTTTCTCACATTCTCTATCAATATTTTCCTCACATTCTCTATTGATATTTTCCTCACAATCTCTATTGATATTTTCCTCACATTCTCTATTGATATTTTCCTCACAATCTCTATTGATATTTTCCTCACATTCTCTATTGATATTTTCCTCACATTCTCTATTGATATTTTCCTCACAATCTCTATTGATATTTTCCTCACATTCTCTATTGATATTTTCCTCACATTCTCTATTGATATTTTCCTCACAATCTCTATTGATATTTTCCTCACATTCTCTATTGATATTTTCCTCACATTCTCTATTGATATTTTCCTCACATTCTCTATCTTTCTTTTTCTCACATTTTCCTTCTGTTTATTTTCCTCACATTCTCTATTGATATTTTCCTCACATTCTCTATTGATATTTTCCTCACATTCTCTATTGATATTTTCCTCACATTCTCTATTGATATTTTCCTCACATTCTCTATTGATATTTTCCTCATATTCTCTATCTTTCTTTTTCTCACATTTTCCTTCTGTTTATTTTCCTCACATTCTCTATCTTTATCGCATTCTCTATCTTAATTTTCTTCACATTCTTTATCTTTCTTTTTCTCACATTCTCCTTCTTTTTATTTTCCTCACATTCTCTATTGATATTTGCCTCACATTCTCTATCTTTATTTTCTTCACATTCTCTATCTTAATCACATTCTCTATTGATATTTTCTTCACATTCTCTATTGATATTTGCTTCACATTCTCTATCTTTCTTTTTCTCACATTCTCCTTCTTTTTATTTTCCTCACATTCTCTATTGATATTTTCCTCACATTCACTATTGATATTTTCCTCACAATCTCTATTGATATTTTCCTCACATTCTCTATTGATATTTGCCTCACAATCTCTATTGATATTTTCCTCACATTCTCTATTGATATTTTCCTCACATTCTCTATCAATATTCTCCTCACATTCACTATTGATATTTTCCTCACATTCTCTATTGATATTTTCCTCACATTCTCTATTGATATTTTCCTCACATTCTCTATTGATATTTTCCTCACAATCTCTATTGATATTTTCGTCACATTCTCTATCAATATTTTCCTCACATTCACTATTGATATTTTCCTCACATTCACTATTGATATTTTCCTCACATTCTCTATTGATATTTTCCTCACATTCTCTATTGATATTTTCCTCACATTCTCTATCAATATTTTCCTCACATTCTCTATTGATATTTTCCTCACAATCTCTATTGATATTTTCCTCACATTCTCTATCAATATTTTCCTCACATTCAATATTGATATTTTCCTCACATTCTCTATCAATATTTTCCTCACATTCTCTATTGATATTTTCCTCACATTCTCTATTGATATTTTCCTCACATTCTCTATTGATATTTTCCTCACAATCTCTATTGATATTTTCCTCACATTCTCTATCAATATTTTCCTCACATTCTCTATTGATATTTTCCTCACATTCTCTATTGATATTTTCCTCACATTCTCTATCAATATTTTCCTCACATTCTCTATTGATATTTTCCTCACATTCTCTATTGATATTTTCCTCACATTCACTATTGATATTTTCCTGACATTCTCTATTGATATTTTCCTCACATTCTCTATCAATATTTTCCTCACATTCACTATTGATATTTTCCTCACATTCTCTATTGATATTTTCCTCACATTCTCTATTGATATTTTCCTCACATTCTCTATTGATATTTTCCTCGAAATCTCTATTGATATTTTCCTCACATTCACTATTGATATTTTCCTCACATTCTCTATCAATATTTTCCTCACATTCACTATTGATATTTTCCTCACATTCTCTATTGATATTTTCCTCACATTCTCTATTGATATTTTCCTCACATTCTCTATTGATATTTTCCTCACATTCTCTATTGATATTTTCCTCACATTCTCTATTGATATTTTCCTCACATTCACTATTGATATTTTCCTCACATTCTCTATTGATATTTTCCTCACATTCTCTATTGATATTTTCCTAACATTCTCTATTGATATTTTCCTCACATTCTCTATTGATATTTTCCTCACATTCTCTATTGATATTTTCCTCACATGCTCTATCAATATTCTCCTCACATTCACTATTGATATTTTCCTCACATTCTCTATTGATATTTTCCTCACATTCTCTATTGATATTTTCCTCACATTCTCTATTGATATTTTCCTCACAATCTCTATTGATATTTTCCTCACATTCTCTATCAATATTTTCCTCACATTCACTATTGATATTTTCCTCACATTCACTATTGATATTTTCCTCACATTCTCTATTGATATTTTCCTCACATTCTCTATTGATATTTTCCTCACATTCTCTATCAATATTTTCCTCACATTCTCTATTGATATTTTCCTCACAATCTCTATTGATATTTTCCTCACATTCTCTATCAATATTTTCCTCACATTCAATATTGATATTTTCCTCACATTCTCTATCAATATTTTCCTCACATTCTCTATTGATATTTTCCTCACATTCTCTATTGATATTTTCCTCACAATCTCTATTGATATTTTCCTCACATTCTCTATCAATATTTTCCTCACATTCTCTATTGATATTTTCCTCACATTCTCTATTGATATTTTCCTCACATTCTCTATCAATATTTTCCTCACATTCTCTATTGATATTTTCCTCAAATTCTCTATCAATATTTTCCTCACATTCTCTATTGATATTTTCCTCACATTCTCTATTGATATTTTCCTCACATTCACTATTGATATTTTCCTCACATTCTCTATCAATATTTTCCTCACATTCTCTATCAATATTTTCCTCACAAACTCTATTGATATTTTCCTCACATTCTCTATCAATATTTTCCTCACATTCTCTATTGATATTTTCCTCACATTCTCTATTGATATTTTCCTCACATTCACTATTGATATTTTCCTCACAAACTCTATTGATATTTTCCTCACATTCTCTATCAATATTTTCCTCACATTCTCTATTGATATTTTCCTCACATTCTCTATTGATTTTTTCCTCACATTCACTATTGATATTTTCCTCACAAACTCTATTGATATTTTCCTCAAATTCTCTATTGATATTTTCCTCACATTCTCTATTGATATTTTCCTAACATTCTCTATTGATATTTTCCTCACATTCTCTATTGATATTTTCCTCACATTCTCTATTGATATTTTCCTCACATTCTCTATCAATATTCTCCTCACATTCACTATTGATATTTTCCTCACATTCTCTATTGATATTTTCCTCACATTCTCTATTGATATTTTCCTCACATTCTCTATTGATATTTTCCTCACAATCTCTATTGATATTTTCCTCACATTCTCTATCAATATTTTCCTCACATTCTCTATTGATATTTTCCTTACATTCTCTATTGATATTTTCCTCACATTCACTATTGATATTTTCCTCACATTCTCTATCAATATTTTCCTCACATTCTCTATCAATATTTTCCTCACAAACTCTATTGATATTTTCCTCACATTCTCTATCAATATTTTCCTCACATTCTCTATTGATATTTTCCTCACATTCTCTATTGATATTTTCCTCACATTCACTATTGATATTTTCCTCACAAACTCTATTGATATTTTCCTCACATTCTCTATCAATATTTTCCTCACATTCTCTATTGATATTTTCCTCACATTCTCTATTGATATTTTCCTCACATTCACTATTGATATTTTCCTCACAAACTCTATTGATATTTTCCTCACATTCTCTATTGATATTTTCCTCACATTCTCTATTGATATTTTCCTAACATTCTCTATTGATATTTTCCTCACATTCTCTATTGATATTTTCCTCACATTCTCTATTGATATTTTCCTCACATTCTCTATCAATATTCTCCTCACATTCACTATTGATATTTTCCTCACATTCTCTATTGATATTTTCCTCACATTCTCTATTGATATTTTCCTCACATTCTCTATTGATATTTTCCTCACAATCTCTATTGATATTTTCCTCACATTCTCTATCAATATTTTCCTCACATTCACTATTGATATTTTCCTCACATTCACTATTGATATTTTCCTCACATTCTCTATTGATATTTTCCTCACATTCTCTATTGATATTTTCCTCACATTCTCTATCAATATTTTCCTCACATTCTCTATTGATATTTTCCTCACAATCTCTATTGATATTTTCCTCACATTCTCTATCAATATTTTCCTCACATTCAATATTGATATTTTCCTCACATTCTCTATCAATATTTTCCTCACATTCTCTATTGATATTTTCCTCACATTCTCTATTGATATTTTCCTCACAATCTCTATTGATATTTTCCTCACATTCTCTATCAATATTTTCCTCACATTCTCTATTGATATTTTCCTCACATTCTCTATTGATATTTTCCTCACATTCTCTATCAATATTTTCCTCACATTCTCTATTGATATTTTCCTCACATTCTCTATCAATATTTTCCTCACATTCTCTATTGATATTTTCCTCACATTCTCTATTGATATTTTCCTCACATTCACTATTGATATTTTCCTCACATTCTCTATCAATATTTTCCTCACATTCTCTATCAATATTTTCCTCACAAACTCTATTGATATTTTCCTCACATTCTCTATCAATATTTTCCTCACATTCTCTATTGATATTTTCCTCACAATCTCTATTGATATTTTCCTCACATTCTCTATCAATATTTTCCTCACATTCTCTATCTTTCTTTATCTCACATTCTCCTTCTGTTTATTTTTCTCACATTCTCTATCAATATTTTCCTCACATCCTCTATTGATATTTTCCTCACAATCTCTATTGATATTTTCCTCACATTCTCTATTGATATTTTTCTCACATTCTCTATTTATATTTTCCTCACATTCACTATTGATATTTTCCTCACAATCTCTATTGATATTTTCCTCACATTCTCTATTGATATTTTCCTCACATTCTCTATCTTTCTTTTTCTCACATTTTCCTTCTGTTTATTTTCCTCACATTCTCTATTGATATTTTCCTCACAATCTCTATTGATATTTTCCTCACATTCTCTATTGATATTTTCCTCATATTCTCTATCTTTCTTTTTCTCACATTTTCCTTCTGTTTATTTTCCTCACATTCTCTATCTTTATCGCATTCTCTATCTTAATTTTCTTCACATTCTTTATCTTTCTTTTTCTCACATTCTCCTTCTTTTTATTTTCCTCACATTCTCTATTGATATTTGCCTCACATTCTCTATCTTTATTTTCTTCACATTCTCTATCTTTATCACATTCTCTATTGATATTTTCTTCACATTCTCTATTGATATTTGTTTCACATTCTCTATCAATATTTTCCTCACATTCTCTATTGATATTTTCCTCACATTCTCTATTGATATTTTCCTCACATTCACTATTGATATTTTCCTCACAAACTCTATTGATATTTTCCTCACATTCTCTATCAATATTTTCCTCACATTCTCTATTGATATTTTCCTCACATTCTCTATTGATATTTTCCTCACATTCACTATTGATATTTTCCTCACAAACTCTATTGATATTTTCCTCACATTCTCTATTGATAATTTCCTCACATTCTCTATTGATATTTTCCTAACATTCTCTATTGATATTTTCCTCACATTCTCTATTGATATTTTCCTCACATTCTCTATTGATATTTTCCTCACATTCTCTATCAATATTCTCCTCACATTCACTATTGATATTTTCCTCACATTCTCTATTGATATTTTCCTCACATTCTCTATTGATATTTTCCTCACATTCTCTATTGATATTTTCCTCACAATCTCTATTGATATTTTCCTCACATTCTCTATCAATATTTTCCTCACATTCACTATTGATATTTTCCTCACATTCACTATTGATATTTTCCTCACATTCTCTATTGATATTTTCCTCACATTCTCTATTGATATTTTCCTCACATTCTCTATCAATATTTTCCTCACATTCTCTATTGATATTTTCCTCACAATCTCTATTGATATTTTCCTCACATTCTCTATCAATATTTTCCTCACATTCAATATTGATATTTTCCTCACATTCTCTATCAATATTTTCCTCACATTCTCTATTGATATTTTCCTCACATTCTCTATTGATATTTTCCTCACAATCTCTATTGATATTTTCCTCACATTCTCTATCAATATTTTCCTCACATTCTCTATTGATATTTTCCTCACATTCTCTATTGATATTTTCCTCACATTCTCTATCAATATTTTCCTCACATTCTCTATTGATATTTTCCTCACATTCTCTATCAATATTTTCCTCACATTCTCTATTGATATTTTCCTCACATTCTCTATTGATATTTTCCTCACATTCACTATTGATATTTTCCTCACATTCTCTATCAATATTTTCCTCACATTCTCTATCAATATTTTCCTCACAAACTCTATTGATATTTTCCTCACATTCTCTATCAATATTTTCCTCACATTCTCTATTGATATTTTCCTCACAATCTCTATTGATATTTTCCTCACATTCTCTATCAATATTTTCCTCACATTCTCTATCTTTCTTTATCTCACATTCTCCTTCTGTTTATTTTTCTCACATTCTCTATCAATATTTTCCTCACATCCTCTATTGATATTTTCCTCACAATCTCTATTGATATTTTCCTCACATTCTCTATTGATATTTTTCTCACATTCTCTATTTATATTTTCCTCACATTCACTATTGATATTTTCCTCACAATCTCTATTGATATTTTCCTCACATTCTCTATTGATATTTTCCTCACATTCTCTATCTTTCTTTTTCTCACATTTTCCTTCTGTTTATTTTCCTCACATTCTCTATTGATATTTTCCTCACAATCTCTATTGATATTTTCCTCACATTCTCTATTGATATTTTCCTCATATTCTCTATCTTTCTTTTTCTCACATTTTCCTTCTGTTTATTTTCCTCACATTCTCTATCTTTATCGCATTCTCTATCTTAATTTTCTTCACATTCTTTATCTTTCTTTTTCTCACATTCTCCTTCTTTTTATTTTCCTCACATTCTCTATTGATATTTGCCTCACATTCTCTATCTTTATTTTCTTCACATTCTCTATCTTTATCACATTCTCTATTGATATTTTCTTCACATTCTCTATTGATATTTGTTTCACATTCTCTATCAATATTTTCCTCACATTCTCTATTGATATTTTCCTCACATTCTCTATTGATATTTTCCTCACATTCACTATTGATATTTTCCTCACAAACTCTATTGATATTTTCCTCACATTCTCTATCAATATTTTCCTCACATTCTCTATTGATATTTTCCTCACATTCTCTATTGATATTTTCCTCACATTCACTATTGATATTTTCCTCACAAACTCTATTGATATTTTCCTCACATTCTCTATTGATAATTTCCTCACATTCTCTATTGATATTTTCCTAACATTCTCTATTGATATTTTCCTCACATTCTCTATTGATATTTTCCTCACATTCTCTATTGATATTTTCCTCACATTCTCTATCAATATTCTCCTCACATTCACTATTGATATTTTCCTCACATTCTCTATTGATATTTTCCTCACATTCTCTATTGATATTTTCCTCACATTCTCTATTGATATTTTCCTCACAATCTCTATTGATATTTTCCTCACATTCTCTATCAATATTTTCCTCACATTCACTATTGATATTTTCCTCACATTCACTATTGATATTTTCCTCACATTCTCTATTGATATTTTCCTCACATTCTCTATTGATATTTTCCTCACATTCTCTATCAATATTTTCCTCACATTCTCTATTGATATTTTCCTCACAATCTCTATTGATATTTTCCTCACATTCTCTATCAATATTTTCCTCACATTCAATATTGATATTTTCCTCACATTCTCTATCAATATTTTCCTCACATTCTCTATTGATATTTTCCTCACATTCTCTATTGATATTTTCCTCACAATCTCTATTGATATTTTCCTCACATTCTCTATCAATATTTTCCTCACATTCTCTATTGATATTTTCCTCACATTCTCTATTGATATTTTCCTCACATTCTCTATCAATATTTTCCTCACATTCTCTATTGATATTTTCCTCACATTCTCTATCAATATTTTCCTCACATTCTCTATTGATATTTTCCTCACATTCTCTATTGATATTTTCCTCACATTCACTATTGATATTTTCCTCACATTCTCTATCAATATTTTCCTCACATTCTCTATCAATATTTTCCTCACAAACTCTATTGATATTTTCCTCACATTCTCTATCAATATTTTCCTCACATTCTCTATTGATATTTTCCTCACAATCTCTATTGATATTTTCCTCACATTCTCTATCAATATTTTCCTCACATTCTCTATCTTTCTTTATCTCACATTCTCCTTCTGTTTATTTTTCTCACATTCTCTATCAATATTTTCCTCACATTCTCTATTGATATTTTCCTCACAATCTCTATTGATATTTTCCTCACATTCTCTATTGATATTTTTCTCACATTCTCTATTTATATTTTCCTCACATTCACTATTGATATTTTCCTCACAATCTCTATTGATATTTTCCTCACATTCTCTATTGATATTTTCCTCACATTCTCTATCTTTCTTTTTCTCACATTTTCCTTCTGTTTATTTTCCTCACATTCTCTATTGATATTTTCCTCACAATCTCTATTGATATTTTCCTCACATTCTCTATTGATATTTTCCTCATATTCTCTATCTTTCTTTTTCTCACATTTTCCTTCTGTTTATTTTCCTCACATTCTCTATCTTTATCGCATTCTCTATCTTAATTTTCTTCACATTCTTTATCTTTATTTTTCTCACATTCTCCTTCTTTTTATTTTCCTCACATTCTCTATTGATATTTGCCTCACATTCTCTATCTTTATTTTCTTCACATTCTCTATCTTTATCACATTCTCTATTGATATTTTCTTCACATTCTCTATTGATATTTGTTTCACATTCTCTATCTTTCTTTTTCTCACATTCTCCTTCTTTTTATTTTCCTCACATTCTCTATTGATATTTTCCTCACATTCTCTATTGATATTTTCCTCACATTCTCTATTGATATTTTCCTCATATTCTCTATCTTTCTTTTTCTCACATTTTCCTTCTTTTTATTTTCCTCACATTCTCACAGATTTCCTCACATTCTCTATTGATATTTGCCTCACATTCTCTATTGATATTTTCCTCATATTCTCTATCTTTATTTTCTTCACATTCTCTATCTTTATTTTCTTCACATTCTCTATCTTTATTTTCTTCACATTCTCTATCTCTTTTCCCCCCCCCCTCACATTTTCTCTTCACAAACTAATCATTACACCAGAGGACCATTACACTCAACACACATCTCTCAACATTACTCTACTTACAACCACTACTATTATGAAACAAAGTAGGAAAATCAATAGCAAACTGCCGACAGCTATCAATATATGGGTATGAGTCACATGAACACACAACAGGCTGGAGACAGCCAGTGAGGTCACAGACAGATGTGCCTCATGCACATGCAGGGGCGAAGCCAGAAATTTTTTCTAGGGGGGGCTGAACTTTCACGTGACAAATATTTACCAAATACCAGGGGGGGGGGGGGGCTAAACTTTCGCGTGACAAAGATTTACCAAATTTTTAGCAAATTTAGTGCATATTTTTTTAAAAATCAGTTGAAAAAAAAAAAAAATTATTTCCAGCCCCCCCTGTGGCTTCGCCCCTGTCCACATGTGTCAAAAAATGCAAGCTGTTAACTCCCCTCCCCCCCTCCCTCCTACAACAACTAAAAATTGCTCAAACCAAATAATTTGTCAATAAGAGCATGACCAGTAACAACAGGTTGTAAACAAGAGCATGTACAGCAGCGCTCTGATTTTCTTTTTTTCCGTGTCCGGGACTGAAGATAAAAACTAAAATTTGTTTCAAAATAGAATTATGCAAAAAGGAGAATATATTGAGCTAGGATAAAAACAATGAAGCAGGAAATTAGATATATGGAAAATCTTATTAAATATATAAAAATTCCAGTGATGCATACATAATATTTTGGTTTATTTAAACAGTTTTGGGGGCTTAACTAGAAGAAAAACTTTTTTTTTCTTAATCTTCTTAGTGCTAATTTATAAAATATTTACTAGAAATTTTATTTAATAACTTGGTGTTAATTTTATATTCAATGTGTAAAACAAAAACAAAAAAACACATTTATTAAGCCTACATCTTATGGAATGTAGTGGATGTAGAGCACAGATCTGCTATCTCCTCTCGCCCAGCATCTAGTTAAATTATTTAGTGAGGATATTGTGGATGATATTTACAAGTTTCTTCCACCACCAGTCAGATAAGTCAATCGACCTTGTGAAGGCCACACTGCCCCCACAGGTACTGAGAAATATGTGATGCTACCCAGGGCCGGCTCATCCATATAGGCAACCGAGGCGGCCAGCTAGGGCGCACAATTTGGAGGGGGTAGGCATAATAGAAGATTTATTTTAAATTGGGGATTTAAAAATAGAAATTAAATTTGAGTACTTATGTGCACTACTAGCATAGGCAGATGAATTACTAGGTAATGAAAAGCGAGGGTATTTGATTTAAATTGTCTTAGAAAATAGGAAAGTATGTCCTAACACTACTCAGTTTCTCCCCCCCCCTCCCCCCATTACCGGAGGCACTTTAATTGATGGCGCAGAATTTGTTTTCATCCAGGGCGTCAAAAACCCTAGAGCCGGTGCTGATGCTACCCCACAAACCAGTACAGAAGATTAAAATGGGTCCTAGGTATTTTTTTATTTGTGGAATTTTCAAATTAAAATTCTTCATAGAATTTGATTTTTAAAAAAGTAATTTCTTCTGAAGATAAAATTTTTGAAAAAAAAAAAACAAAATTTTATTGTATGCATTTTAAACTAGTTTATTCACTCATCATCAATGCAAATTGAGCTAAAACCTTTTCAGCTTAATAAACCAACACAGTGCCTGGGTGTACGGGTTTCTCCCATAGGCCTACATATAATTAATTATTTATTTAAATCAGGAAAAAGCCGATTGTGCCAGTTGTTACGAAACAGAGTTTCATAATAATATTAATATTATTAAAATGTTTATCGTTAATTAAAAGCGAATTTTGAATTGACTGTAGGATTTATTTACTATCTACGGGGTTCACCACATATCATAGCAGAGACAAGCTTAGCGTCCGGACTATTTTTATACCAGTAATTTAAAAGTATTCGATTACCAAAGAGATGGAATATTTTCTTATTGAACCTTAGTGACGTAAGCAATTCTAGACGCTTCATAGAGCATCTCGATTATAAAACATATTCGCCCGTTTCACTCTATTCGAGAATCGCCCACCACTTTTCTTTGCTCTTCATCTTTAGTCCAGCATAGGGAAGGCACGCTAATTATTACTCTGAGATTCGCTTGGGATTATTATGTTGTTTATTCCTTGATTGGATTTTTATTGTGTAATTCCATATTATAATGGATCACCTGAATATTTTCTACAATTTCTATTAAAACACATCTACTGTGTAGGGCTTACATGCTCATATCAATATTACTACTCGGATTATCATTATTTCAACTTTGTGAATAACTATCGTATCCAGAATTCCTTGTTGTACTGTGATTAAAATTTCAAGTGTTTATTTTCTACACTGGATTTATTTAATTATTAAAGTTATTGTGTGTGATTCTAACACCTAATAATTCTACACTCCTAATGGAGCATTTATACAATTCTATTTTAAGTTAAGAGCCAAAAAATAACTTTTACACTGCACGAAAGATACATCCAATACTACAAAATTCGACTCACCCAGGGATTTGAATTCAAGGCCAAACCTAGACTTAACAGACTAAATTATTAAAATAATATGTGATAGAATACTACTGCTGTGCTGATCCAATTGAACTATAAACAACTATAATTTCGATTCGGCATAATTAAGTCATAATCGTCAAAAGAGGGCTCAGCTCGTATTGCCAAATATACAACACATCTAATACTATCAGCACTAGCCTGTCATCTAAAATAATAATAATAACAAATAATAACTGGCTTGCTTATCTAATTATTTTGGAACTTCACATCTAAATGGCTTGACCAGGATATTAAATTTTAACTACTTGGCATGCATGACAGTGTAAGATGACCACTGGTGTATCATCAAGGTATGACACTGTATAACTGATTACTAATTATTACAAGTATCACATCAGGGAACAGGTGTTATATTACACAGTATTAGCCCACAGGATAACAGAATATTGCATGCAAATTTGAATGGAATGCATTGACTACTTAAAAAAGTTACAGTCATAGAGATACAATTAACCAGCAGTGGGCAAAAAAATCCATAGTTAAAAAAAATATTTAAAAGCTGAAATAACAGAACTATATTTTTTATTTTATTTTTTGTCATTAGCCTCAGAGAAGCAAGTATTTGATATCAAATTTAAAAGCATCCTCTTACAAGAAAATAGGTCAATTTTCATTGATTGATAAAAAGTTATTGTCATTACTGTTATGATTTTCTGTTATTGTTATGGAATAATACTGCCATGCCGACCCTTAACACAACAATCTCATTAAGCTTTTTTCATGTCAAAATTTGTCTCATCGCTGCTCTGGCACAATTATTAAAAATTTACTTAACGCAATCAAGGTTAAAAGAGTTCAGCTAATTTAAATATGCTACCTAACCAACAGATGATGAGGCTCAGATTCAGCAGCAAGAGTGACATAGTAATTATTTCCCACTTGCGAACGAATCATTGGCTATGCAACAACGGTCAGAGTAGCATTGTATAAGGGAGTCTCTTGAACCATTTCCTTGCTCAACACAGGCCTATGTTTTAACTTGATAAAGTGATTTGCCAGTACTTTTTTATTTTAATAGATCTACATTTACAACTTTCTGCATTGACAATTAAACTGGATTTTCTTTTAGAGTAAAGTACCCTTCGGACTAAACTTATCATAGGGCTGGTGAAGAAGCGTTCACCATTTTCTGTGGCCACAGAATACAAGGGGACGTGTGGCCAACACAACGCCCAGCAGCTTTTACTTTACCACAACTAATGTCAGGTACACATCAGAGTTGGGTAGACTCAGGGTCAGCCTCAAGTCCAGGGAAAAAATCCTAGCCTGCACCAGGATTCAAACCCAGAACCTTCGGATCACCAGTCAAACGAGCTGCCGCTCGGCCACCGTTTTAGAGTTGATTAAAATTCTTGTAGTTGCTGTATGAATTGTGCAGTTTTATGTCATGTTCGTTCTGCAATCATTTACTAGTTAATAGTTTGACTAAAAGGAGCCAACACTTAACAGCGACTCTGATCTTACAGAGATTTGTACCTAAGTAAAGGCCTAAGGCTAAGGGAATTTCTAGACTACATCATTGATTGAAATAATATTAAAGTATTACTTCAAGATAATTTTTATAGGAACAACTGACACAAATTTGTATTACTGAATTTACTGTTACTTAACTGATTAACTACCACGAGCCGCTCACAGCGGCTCATGCGATTCATTCACTTTGTACCGCAAGCCGCTGACAGCGCCAAGATTATTTCGCCGAGTTTAAAGCTTAATATTTGCATTATTTCATAAAATTTTGTTCCGAAATTTGTAGTTACCGACAGGAAGTATATTTTGAACCTATTTTCGATTTTAAAGCGTAAACATTCTTAGTTTCTGTGCTAAATTTCGGTAAAAATAAGTTGAAAAAAATAACTTTCTTCTCGTTTTCGGAAAATGTTTCCATTGTAAAATCTGATCCTGTTTGTGTAAATATCACTCAATTAACTTCATCTTGGATTTATTATGTTCGATTTTGAATATACTTTATAATAATTATGAGTGAAAGCTATAAATTCTGTTAGGAAAAAACGAAATATTAGGTGAAAGGAATTTTTTTATTTTTCCGTCTAATTTTTCGTAACTAATGGTAATGGTAATGGTAATTTATATAGCGCTTCTATCCATGCTATTTTAGCATGCTCAGTGCGCTCTAGAAGACTATTAATCTGTGAGAGGTTTCACTGCTGCCGGTTAAGCTCATGTGATAACAACTCAATATTAACGTCATCTAGTCCCAAAACTCCTGTAGGGCGACAGGGATCTGCCGGTGGCGGGGCTCGAACCCGCGACGTGTCAAGTGGTTTTTTGGTTGACAGTCTGGTGAGCTAACCGCTAGGCCAGCCGGCTTCACATGTCAACATAAATTATTGTCTAAACTAACACATTAACTAAATTTTGTTTATATTTATCTTATACACAATTTATTTCCCTACAAAATGGTATAATTCGTTTTAAAATCTATCAATGGACAAGAGAACAACACACACATATGTACACACACCCACTTGTAAAAAAACGGGACAGAAATTTAATTCGGCCGTAGCTTGATTTTTTTCTGCTGTTAATACGGTAGTTAATCAGTTAATAATATTACACCATATTGTTAGTCTATGTCTATGTAATGTGAATGTTATGTTATAAATAAATAAATTATATATATAATATAGTATAAGTAAGTTTATAGCCTAGTTCTAGTAATCTAGTCTAGGCTAAGTCTAGTGTCTAGTTAGTAGTTAGGCTATATAAACTATATTCAATATTGCTATATTTATAGGCCGCATAGGTAGGCCTAGGTACTACTATCAACCATTATATTATTTTTTTAAAAGATTAAATCAAGTATACCCACATGCTTGCAAATATGTAATTATATTAGTCTTGTAACAGTACGAAGCCATAATGTGTTAAAATGTCCACAAACATTAGGTAGGCACACACACAACCTAACAGCTGTTTCTATGTAAAATTTGTTTCCATTTTTTTTTTTTTGGTATTGTTGCCAACTTTAACTGTTGCCGACAATTAGCAAAATTTTTGTCTAGATTGGGTGATTTAAGTAGCTAGAAATTGCTAGTTTTTCACATCTTTTAGCTATATTTTTTACACGTAGGCTAAATGAGGTTAAAATAATGCAGGTGCGCATTCTTTCACCTTTACATTTTTTGTTGTCCTCATAAGCGACTCTATAAATATGTTCTGCAAATCATACATTATGTTAAAATAGGCTACAGTATAAAGCAGCGCCTGGTGCCAACACGTTGAAATAACTGCAAATCCAGGTGTGCCATAACAAATTGTTAGCTGTCGTTTACTTAAATGTATTGTCCATCTTGTGAAATTAAATGAATTTTTCACAATTTTGCTAGTTAAGGTGTTACTGTAATTTATTTAATGCATTGTCTCTTTAAAAATGTATTCAATATACAAAATAATTTAACACTAATTGTGAAAACACTTTATTTTGTTAAATGTTTGAAAAGCTGTGCATTGTGCTGGCCACACTATCACCTAGTATGCCGTGGCCACAGAAACTGGTGCACAACCGCCTTTACTTTACCACAACTAAGGTCAGGTACCCGGTAAAAAAATCTTAGCCTGAACCAGGATTCGAATTCATCCGCAGAACCTTCGGTATGCCAGCCTGATAAAGGGAAGGCACTATTAAAATATTTTAACGCAGTCCTTTTGCCAATACTATGATCATTAAATTTGATTTCATAGGCCTACAATTATAAAACTTTTCTAAGCAATATAGCAATAGGCCTACATGTAGCTTAATTTTGTGTATAATATAAAGAACGTACGTTTAATTAAGTTTTCAATGCCAATTTTTGGGGTAATTTTTTTTATTGCATCTCGTCATCAGATCCGGCCAGACTCCAGACCATTAAAAAAAAAAAGCCAATAACGAATTAAAAAAAAATCTAAAATGAATTTGTTTAAATTAAATGATATAAAATTAGAAGGCCTATTTATATTCCCTATAATTTGCGTATAATGAATAATGCCGTAGGCTACGCTGTTGCAAAACAGGTTCCTTGCACTTTCATGCGCGGTGTCTGGTGCGCTCGCCCTATTAGCCACCCCCAAAGGTCGCTTCTGTTCCCAGTTACTTGCGACAACTTTAATAAGGTTGGCCAGCAGTTATATTGAAACTGATACCATGGTGATATAAGCTTATAGGCCTATGGCATCCTTCCATCCTCAGGGACTAAGGCGCAGTCTCCTTTTTCTTTGCCTCTCGCCTTTCTCCTGGCTCGCTTCTCTTCATTCGTTTCTGTGAGGGTGGATTCTGTGGCTTGAGTGCCGTGCCCTCGCAAGGCTCTCCCACGTTTTGTGGTCAATGCGTGCCAGTAACAAGTCTTTTTGCAGACGTCTTTGAAACGCAGGCAAGGGCGACCTCTCTTTCTTGTTCCAGCTCCCAGCTCTCCATATAGCAGGGCTCTTGGGATGCGTTCCGCACCCATCCTGTGGACATGTCCTATCCATCGCAGGCGCCTCTCACTCAAGATTGAGTTCATACTCAGCATATGGCTTCTCCTGAGCACCTCCACACCATGGTGATACCGCAAAAAATTTTCAGAAAAGCCAGGTTGGGCTCTACAAAAAAAAAAATCACAAGCCAAGTTATCATAAAAGTCGCCAATATGACATATTTCCGCCCCCTTTATCAACCTCATCCACATCCCCTAACCCCCACCCCCCTTTTTATTTTTCATCTAGCCTAGGCCTAAAGATCTAGCCAAAAAATTTGTTGTAGCATGCAAATGACATCATTTTAGATTTTTTTTTCGCTTCCCAAAACACATTTGGGCCAATAATATGACATTGTATAAAATAATGTTTAGGCAAAGACTCCGTAGTCCTTGTGTTTAGGCTATATTTTCTTTGAAAAAAAAAAAAAAAACAAGGTGTTTAAACAAAAATCAAGTTCGGATTGAAAAAGCCAAGATTTTTTTTTTTTTTGGGGGGGGGGGGGGGGGAGGGGGGGATAGCCAAGGAGGGGTCTCAGTGTTTGCCAGGTGTCCGGTTTTTAACGTTGAATCCGGTAAAGGAAATGAAATACCGGACAAGTAGCATAGACCTAAAGGTTTAACAATAAACTTAATAATTAATTCGGCAGGGAAAGGATGGGGAGATGTCCGGTATTTTCTGAAAAGGTATCTGGCAATCCGAGTGACAACTTGTTCTATATAGAACTTAGCCTAATATTGTTATATAGGTGTAAGGGGGGGAATTATGAGAGAATAAGTTTTATAGTGTGTGTGTGTTATTGAATTATATAACACACAATATTAAATTAATATACATCTATTTACATTTATATACAAGGGGAGGGGACGGGTATATCTGTGCATACCTATATTGTGGTAGGCAGGTAGGATTAGTTACCTGGATGAACCAATAGTAAAGGCTGCTATTACTAGCTAACTATACTAGATACTAAATTACTAAGCTAAACACAGAACAGCAAACCACAAATAAACAAACATAAACAACGTACACTACAACAATGTATCTAACTATCAATAGAACAAATAATCTTTTCATAATATACAAACAAGTTTATTCATATTATAATAAGCCCTAACCATCAATATCAACAACAACTAAATAAATCCATCGTCTACCAACGCCATTTCTAACTAAATAAATCATCATCTCTACCGACTCTTAATTCACATACTACAAAATCATAATTCAAATCTTCTCATCACTTAACACACTATATCTAACCAAGAAAATATAACAACAGATCTAGCAGTTTATAACATCTAACTTAAAACAATATAAAACAAGAGAATAAATATATACAAGAGACCTAGCAATTTATAACCTCTAACTTAAAACCAACATATAACAAGAGAATAAATATATACAAGAGACCTAGCAATTTCTAACATCTAACTTAAAAATAATATATAACCAGAGACCAACAAGGTAGGTTTTATCCGACCTAAGGTATATAAATATAAGAATAAAAAATAGAAAAACATTAAGTAAAAAATAATAATCTTTACATAAATTCAATGCGATAAACACGTTGGGCTGACCGATATCACTAAACATGGTCGCCGCTCTGGATTAATTCAGTGATCGTAAATCATACTAAAATCTATATGCTATCTAAACAATCGGACATAATATTAACTCATCTTAATCCATCACCAATGTTAAGATATTAATCTACAGTTTAGAATACTTATTTTACATCAAAAAAGCAATAGAAAAATGTTATAATTAAACTTACGAGACTAGTATGCCACTTTCAACGACCACCACCACTAGAAGGCCAAACAACTAACCGGAAGGGAGATTAAATAGGGCGACCCAAACACTATCACTGACCAATAAAATTTATTGACCCGCAGCCAATCGGATTCAAACAACCTGAAAAAGCGCTCCAGTATAATTAGTTAAAAACTTAACTGTGCTTTGTTATGAAATTAAAAGAAAATATAATGAGAACAGTACAAAACACCTTGTAGACCACCTGTCTACATAGGCATAGGCTATTTTATCACTATATTCTTTACATTTGGAGTCGCACAGGGCAACAGGCAGCCGATCTGGAGATCATGCAAAAAAGATGGAGATGGTTGGGGCACACACTCCGAAAACCAGCATCCAACATCACCAGACAGTCCCTATCGTGGAACCCCCAAGGAAAGAGGAAGAGAGGCCGACCCCGTAACAGCTGGCGCCGAGACCTGGATGCAGACGTCAAGAGAACAGGCCATTCATGGGGACAGTTGGAAAGACTCGCTCGGGACCGGGATGGCTGGAGAGCCCTTGTTGGTGGCCTATGCCCCGAGAGGGGTAGTAGGCGTAAGTAAGTAAGTAAGTAATTCTTTACATTAGCCCATAGGTTCTCAACCCTTTTCGGCTCACTGCCCCCTTTTACAATTTTTTCTCGCTCACCGCCCCAACTTAATTTTAATTAGGGATGTTATAACCGTTTTTTTTCAAAACGGTTTTCGGTTCTATAAAACCGGTTTAAAACCGGATTTTGGATCCCCCCCCTACCGCACAATGTCACAAGTCATTGGCCGGAAAAGCCAAATGTGCTTAGTTTTGTAGGTAGGTAGGCCTATATTTGAAAAATAAGCTTACTCCAAACTTAATTAGTGTTTGCAGGGCATTCAAAGGGTTGATTTGTGTCAATACAATATGATTTTGTACACAAACATGATTTTGTACTTTTTACCTTAAAATTCTTTAAAACTAAAAAAAATCTGGCCTATTGATTAAAACCGATAGATCTAATAGCTTTCAATTTTTTAATAGTGATAATCAAATTACAGATTATCGTTGACCATAATATTAAGAAGCATTTGAAGAGGCATAATGGTAACTTGTAAAATAATGTATTGAAAGTCTTCGCGTAGCACAAATCAAAAGAATGTGTATTTAATAGTACCGTTAATAATAAAGCACAGACGCGATGTCTAGCCGAATTTTCGGGGTCACAGGGAAGAACAAGTTTGCGTCTCTCCATTGCGTACATCAAAGAGCAGCGCACATCTACAAGATGTAACTGTAACTTAACAATTGGTTTGATGTTGTTTTTATCCCAAGCCATAGTTGGTATTTGGAAACACAATATATAAGACTAAATAGTGCTAGCAAGGCATGTCATGAATTGTTTTGTGCGAATCCAACATTATTTATTAAACAATATTTCCATTAGAACTAAAAAAAAAGTCGTCTTCTACTTGAAGTAATGATTACCTTCAAACCAACAAACCGAAATCCGGTTTTGAACATCAAAACCGGTTTTCAGTTTCAAAACCGGAGTCCGGTATTCCGGTTTTCGTTTAACATCCCTAATTTTAATTAAACATAAATATAATTAATTCTAAAATAAATTTATTTGTATAATTAATTTAGAAATATAAAAGACTTATTAAATAGCACAGTATCAAGTAGTTACTATAATTATTAATGTTTAACATAAAAAAATTAAATGGATACAACAATTAATGCAAGTAATGTTTATTTACAACTGTTTAACTTAAATTATTTAAATCATCTAATAATTAAATCTTGTTAGAAATATTAAAATGTTGAATGTATATAAAGAAATAATAATAATTAGTAATATTTGTTATATTACAAAATTGATACAAAACAGAACTTGTTCTGCATCTGCATCTATTGAATCAAATGTGGAAACATTTGTTAATTAAAGGGAGATAATTAAACCGTTTCATTTGAGCTACAATTTCTGTATTTTTTCTTTTATAAAAAAAAAAAAATAGCTTACATTTATAACTTTGAAATGATCAAACTGTTAAAAAGTATTTGAAAATTAAATACATATTATTTGACTAAAGAATTTATACGTATACTTTCAAGCATTACAAAAAATACCCAGTTTTATGATTACTACGTATCTATTCAGATTAATGGTAGTAGACAGCTATTATCTGAAATTTAAAACGGATTAAAGGACATCTCGGTAAAACTGAGATCAAAATATCATAAATATTAGCATAATATGTTAGGGCCACAGTCAGGTGAACCAACAATAGGACCAGCCTGCCGCACACCATATTTGCCAAAAACTGACCCCTACTTCATCGAAAAGTCATTGCGATACCTATAGGGCGTTTGCAATCACGTGACAAAAAGCACGTGATTTGTGTTTACTTTGTGTAATGGTGTACAAGTAACAATGGCCGCTGTATTAATAATGTTTCATATAGGCTCGAGCTTTTTTTAAATGATGTGTTGTGTTTTAAGTCTTATTAAGATTTAAGCTGTATTATGTATGTTAAATAAAAAAGGGTATTTTATTATTATCATAGACATAGATCATAGACGATGTGAGCCTATTATAAGTGACTTGACTAGCCTATTCACCAACACTATCACTTGACATCGTAGCTGCCCTACTTAGGCATTAGCCTAGCCTACGATACATTAAAAGTGTAGGCCTTGTTACGAAACGTAAATTCCCTACATTGTAATGTTAATAAACCAACTAAATCATTTAAGCGAATTGCGTTTAAACGATATAAAATATTTCTCAGCTCAAAGTTTCCCCCGGGTTTTTCCTAACCTAATGAGAGCATTATTGTTTTTTTATTAACCTCGATAAAAACATGAACTGTTCACGTAAACACAGCGTGTCAAGGTCGTCCGGTCTCTCCTTATTTTGTTAGAGCATTATTGCTTGACATTCTGATCACGCAGTCAACATGCAGGCTTGATTTAAATATTCGTGTCACTAGGCTGTCTGGTTTTTCCAACGATTGACCCGTAATATATTTCTACGCGATTCGACACTTTTAGTGAGTTCTTGGCGTACATTCGATCAGATAACATCTAAGATTCTGAGTCTCTGAGTATCGTTTCTATTTGAGTTGTATTATGGAAAATTTATTATTCTACTATTAACTACAATGCTATATGTTCATTGAGGATATTCATTACTAATTGGAATATGTGTAGTTCTTGATTGTGTATATAATATTATTTGGATTCCTACTGGATTGATGTTGTAAATTAAACCAAATTTATCGTTGCTTTCTACACAACTTGGTTAGCGTCAATATTTCAAAGTTATATACATGTGTGTATGTGTAATATTTATTCAACTATATTAATAATCTACACTACCACTCGACATCGAGGTTCTTGCTGTATAATATGAGCCACATAAATAATTATACATGAAGTAAATCAACTGAAAACTCTAAAACTACGCTATGTGAATTGCCAGGGGATTATAAGAACCAGGAATACTCTAGACAACTACAAATAAACTTCAGAATGTTATAATAAGATCTTCACTAATACAAGGATACTCACACGAACAATAACAATACTATAACTATCATTTTCATAAATTGAATGGGGGCTCTAGCCGTAATAACATTATAAATCATAATTATACTTGTGTGATCTAAATAGAAGGTCTCATCCATAATTTATTATGGTGAATAAATTGCCTTGTAATAAAATGGGGGCTCGTCCGGGATTTACTAACAAACGTTTAGAGGATTTACTTCAACTTCAAGAATCGTTATACTATTTACACAAACTATTTACAACTGCCGTAATACATACTCGTAACTTGGATGGATTGTGTTGGAAAATATGAACAATATACAATATACTAAAGATTGTGATTGAATTGAACATTGCTATTGAGAATCGGAAAACTTAACTATTCAGCCTGGAAAATTATCTTGTGTATTACCTTATCAAACAAAGTAACTCTAAGAAAGTATTATTTTTATGACCTTGTTGTGACAAATCTGAACTGTGTGGTGTAGTGAATTATTCAAAGGACAGAAAGTAAGTTGGACTCTTTATTGTATTATTAACAAGATTTATAGTAACTTTTAATAATATATAAAATGGAGGCCACAAATAATCTTACATTGGATCCAGAGATATTTGATCTAACCTCAGAACAGCTTAATAAAATGTCAATGATACAATTAAAAGAATTGGCTAAATCATTGGGCATTTCTATCACAGAAACTAGGCCATCAAAAACTAAATTACTTCAAGAGGTAACTGAGTGTTTAAGAAAACAAGGTACACTAATTATTGAAGAAACTACTGCTAATGATAACATTAATGATGAATCAGATGATGAATTACCTTTTCCTATAAAACAAAGAGTAAAGCATACAACTGGTGACTTAAGTGAAGAATTGAAATTTAAACTTGAGTTAAGAAAGATGGAATTAGAGATGGAAAGAGAAAGAGAAAGCCAGAGAATTGAGATGGAAAGAGAAATAGCAAGAGAGAAAATAGCAAGCCAAGAAAGAATTGAGATAGCAAGGTCTCGTACGTCAAATCATTCGAATGCAAGCTCTGAAGCAGATGCAGAACTGTATAAGTTTAAGAAACATATTCCAGTTTTTGAAGATAATTCGGTGGAAGAGTTCTTCATGATTTTCGAGAGAAACGCTAGAGACTATCAATTTCCCGAGGGCAAGAAAGCTATACTTCTACGCTCAGCTCTGAATAAAGGAAAGGCACTTGATGTTGTATTAAGTCTTACTGAAGAGGAATTGTATGATTATGAACTGATCAAGAATAGAGTACTGCTAAGTTATGCATTAACACCTGAAAAATATAGAAAAGTGTTTCGTGAGTCTAAGAAAGAACAGGAACAATCCCATATTGATTTTCTAAGACAGAAAAAGAAATATTTTGAAAGATGGATTCGATCCAAAGGTGTAAACAAAGACTTTGATAAATTAGCTAATCTTATGCTAATGGAAGACTTTAACAATAACATCAGAGGTGATGTAAGAATACATTTAGCAGACAAAGGTGTAGAACAAGTAGAAACAGCAGCAGTGATGGCAGACGAATATGTTATTATCCATTCCAGCAATAAATTTACAACAGTTGATAAATCTAAATTCCAGAATCGAGATATGAAGGTAGAAAAGAAAACCATGAATCCAAATGAATCCTATCAATCAAAGAGACATCAGCAGAGCAATCAAGGTCCAACAAATTCCAAGCCAACCTGTAGCCATTGTAAACGAATTGGACATACTAAGGAAAAGTGCTGGATATTGAATGGGAACCCGAATAAAAAGAATGTTGTCTTATCGTATGTAGCAATGCCAAAACAAAGAACTCATGAAAATGTAAAGAAGGATATTAGAACTCAAACAGAGATACCTAGTGCTAATGCAGATAACCTGACAAAACACACGTATCTAGGAAACTTGAAACCAGAAATAGTTCCTGAAATAGAGACAATGGTTTTCAATAATTCTAATTCTAATCTGAGCTCCAAGGAGTCTATATCAGATAGAACCACCATGAGTACTAAACATACCTCTTACAAAAATAACTTGGATACAGATCTCATCGATACTGAGATACCAAGCAATTGTTTACCATTCATTGAAGAAGGTACCGTGTCATCCATAATAAATGGTGTCACTAGTGAAAAAAACATCAGAATACTCCGTGATACAGGGGCTGAGGTTTCACTACTTTTAGAGAGTACTGTTCCTACGTCACAATCGACATATACAGGACAGGATCTTACTATTCAAGGTGTATCAAGGAAAAATGTACAAGTTCCTTTGCATCAAATACAGCTGAAGAGTGCGTACTTCACTGGAAATGTAGTTGTGGGTGTGTACAAATCACTTCCGTTTAAAGGCGTTTCTTTAATACTGGGAAATGATATTGCTGGAGATGTGGTGCATTCCATATCCAAGAAAAAACAATACCTCAATAAAAGTGAGAGCTTTATCAAACCTATATGCATCGTCACGAGAGGTATGGCCCAACAACAAAAGTCTGTCGAAACCATGTCAAAGTCAAAAATAGAACCAGAAATTGACCTACAGGCAACTTTCCTGGCTGACATCTTGAGTGGTCCCTCAGTCAAGACTACTGAAAGTAATTTGTCACCTCGACAATTACTCCTATTAGAACAGAATAGAGATTCAGGAATTAAACACCTGAAGAAAAAGGTGATAACTGAACAGGAGGCAGAAATGAACGGAAATGGACTTTTTCTGAAGGAGGGAATATTAATGCAAAAATGGAGAGATGTGAAATGTGATAATGACAATTGCAGAGAAGGAAGTCAGATTGTGGTACCAGCCATATATCGTAATGACATCTTACACATGGCTCATGACACGCCATATGCTGGTCATCTAGGAGTGAACAAGACTTACCGTCGAATTCTTCCGTACTTCTATTGGCCTGGACTACATCGTGACGTCACAAAATACTGCAAGTCATGCAATACATGCCAGATAGTTGGTAAACCTAACCAGACTATACCGGTAGCACCTCTAAAGCCAATACCCGCCTTTGCAGAACCATTTAGCCACTTGCTAATAGACTGTGTAGGTCCTTTGCCTAAAACAAAGACAGGACACCAGTACTTATTCACTATAATGTGCACTGCCACGAGATATCCTGAAGCTATTCCGCTACGCACCATTAACGCAGATAAGATATCTGACGCACTGATTGCATTTTGTTCAAGATACGGTCTTCCAAAGACTATACAGTCAGACCGAGGATCTAACTTTACATCAAAGCTGTTTAACCAGGTCTTAAAGAAACTAGGCATCCAACATGCAACTTCAACTGCGTACCATCCGCAAAGCCAAGGTGCCCTAGAAAGATATCATCAGACTCTGAAAACCATGCTCCGCACATACTGTTTTGAGAACACTGAAGACTGGGATCGCGGTATTCCATTCGCTCTTTTCGCGACTAGAGAAACTGTGCAGGAATCTCTTGGATTCAGTCCGTTCGAGTTAGTGTTTGGACATTCAGTTCGAGGACCTCTAAAACTGTTGCAGGAAACCTTGTTAAATTCTGATGAAGAGACTGGACTCGTAGCTTATGTGGAACAATTTAGCAATAGAATCTATCATGCTTTTAATCATGTTAAAGATAATCTTTTGCAGGCTCAGAAAAGAATGAAAGGGTACTATGATGTCAAGGCCAGATCCCGATGTTTCCATCCTGGTGATAAAGTCCTCATGTTGACCCAATTGTCTGGACAACCCCTGAGTGCAAAATATACAGGACCATATCAGGTTTTAGATAAAATCAGTGATGTAACATACCTTGTAAAAACCCCTGATAGAAGGAAAACACAGAGACTGTGCCATATAAACATGCTAAAACCTTATGTTGTTAGGGAAGAACAAACTGACATTAGGCCAGTGAGTGCTATCAAAACTGTTGAAACACCCCCGCCTAAATTTAAAAAGACAATCATAGAAAGTAAACTTCAAAACACTGAAGCACTTAAAAACCTCAATGATAAACTGGCACATCTAGACTCAGGTGAACAGACTTCTATCAAGGGTTTAATCTATGATCATGTAAATTTGTTTAGTGATGTTCCTAACAAAACAACTTTGGTTACCCATGATGTAGTTTTAAAAGATGATAATGTTAAACCTGTCAAACAACATCCGTATAGGGTTAATACCATACAACTTAAGAATAACTTACGTATTGGTAAAAGATCACATCGTCGCGGACACCCTATCGCGCATGTAACAAATGTATAAGGAAATAGATAACTTCATGTATATATTCTGATAATCCTAACTAAGAGAATTGGATCATTTAAAATATTAATGCATGAATATATGAATATGTTGTGATTATTTTATGCAATATCTTATGCCTTATTTTATGCCATGAATATTTCCATTTGCTAAAACAAATATTATTATTGTTGTAGAAAAAAAAAAAAAGAACCTAATAAGTTACTTATAAATATTATGGATTTATGAACATAATTTTTCTTTATTAGTGAGATAATGAATGAACAGAAATGTACATCCTTATTTTGAAACAATCAAACTATAGTTGTGATTATGTAAAAACCAAGATAGAGTAATGTGCATACACTTCACATGCTTACACACTTAAGATTAAACTCTTACTTTAAAATTTATTTAAATATTAATTTCATTTAAGTTGAATTAATTAATGATTGAATTGTTTAATATGATAACATTAGTTATGTTGATTTTTACCTTATAAATAAGATGATGATGTTTATAAGGAATGATATCTCAGAGAGTATAATTTTTTTGAATAACGCGAACATGTGTTATGGTCTAAGGATAACTTGAGATCCTATATGATGAGGGTTTAATAGAATAAATTATTTCCCTTACTTGTCTTATTTAACGGACTACCCAGGTGGAGTCAGTTTTTTTTTTGTATATTGTTTAGAACTAAAGTTAAGTGCAGGCGGTTCTAAAAGAAATTGCACACTTCTATTGTTTAGTATGCAATGTTCTTTTCCTTTTGGTACGGGCGACTGTTACGAAACGTAAATTCCCTACATTGTAATGTTAATAAACCAACTAAATCATTTAAGCGAATTGCGTTTAAACGATATAAAATATTTCTCAGCTCAAAGTTTCCCCCGGGTTTTTCCTAACCTAATGAGAGCATTATTGTTTTTTTATTAACCTCGATAAAAACATGAACTGTTCACGTAAACACAGCGTGTCAAGGTCGTCCGGTCTCTCCTTATTTTGTTAGAGCATTATTGCTTGACATTCTGATCACGCAGTCAACATGCAGGCTTGATTTAAATATTCGTGTCACTAGGCTGTCTGGTTTTTCCAACGATTGACCCGTAATATATTTCTACGCGATTCGACACTTTTAGTGAGTTCTTGGCGTACATTCGATCAGATAACATCTAAGATTCTGAGTCTCTGAGTATCGTTTCTATTTGAGTTGTATTATGGAAAATTTATTATTCTACTATTAACTACAATGCTATATGTTCATTGAGGATATTCATTACTAATTGGAATATGTGTAGTTCTTGATTGTGTATATAATATTATTTGGATTCCTACTGGATTGATGTTGTAAATTAAACCAAATTTATCGTTGCTTTCTACACAACTTGGTTAGCGTCAATATTTCAAAGTTATATACATGTGTGTATGTGTAATATTTATTCAACTATATTAATAATCTACACTACCACTCGACATCGAGGTTCTTGCTGTATAATATGAGCCACATAAATAATTATACATGAAGTAAATCAACTGAAAACTCTAAAACTACGCTATGTGAATTGCCAGGGGATTATAAGAACCAGGAATACTCTAGACAACTACAAATAAACTTCAGAATGTTATAATAAGATCTTCACTAATACAAGGATACTCACACGAACAATAACAATACTATAACTATCATTTTCATAAATTGAATGGGGGCTCTAGCCGTAATAACATTATAAATCATAATTATACTTGTGTGATCTAAATAGAAGGTCTCATCCATAATTTATTATGGTGATTAAATTGCCTTGTAATAGCCTATAAGTGAAATTAAAAGTGTAAATAGGTCTAGCCGGCCCTAGCCTAATCACATTAATCAATTAATCTACAGTACTACTATTTACCTTCATTTTTTTTAGTAGGATAGCCAATATTCATATGTGAATTTGGCATGATAAGAAACTTCACCATGTGCCATATTTGTTCCTCAATTTACAAATGACGTCACTAAAAAAACGCTCTATTTCTTATTAGTTTAATAATATGTATGTCTACTGTTGGGGGATAACAGATTAGATATTTAGCAGCACCTGCGTTTACATCATATTTCATCCAAAAACTTATCGATTCAAATAGATGAGGTGTTCACATTATATCAAGTACGTTTGTACCGCCCACTTGCCCTTCATCGCCCCCCAATCGCCCCCGGGAATGACAGCGCCCCCCCCCCAAGCCTCTCACCGCCCCCCGGTGGGCGATAACGCCCCCGTTGAGAACCTATGCATTAGCCTATCATCCTTTGCCAGTAGGCTTATAGACCAGGATGTCAAACGTGCACTCCGCGGGCCGCATGCGGCCCTTTGCAAGCACGTGTGCGGCCCACACAAAGGATACTGCAACTGTCTCATTTAATGGCGAAAATTGCAGTTTTAATTCTTTAAACTGGGTGTTTAAACATAAATCTGCGATAAATATGAGGGCTTAATGCATGTTTCAAGACTCAATGAATTATAGGCTAACTTGATACAGCAATAGACATGTTGTACAAAAATTGATCAAGCCAATGTCGCTTCCGTTACTGAAAGCTATGAACTCAGCCGAATGAGGTGGAAAAATTAAAGTGAAGGAGGTTTCGTAAAGCATTGCCCGGTGAAAGCGGCTGACATTGTGTGCTCACAGTAGGCACAGTTGTTTAAGAATATTTCGTTAACTAGGAACACTGTTGCTGGACGGATTAATGAAAAGACAGATTATTTGAAACAACAGTTGAAGGTTGCATCATCCAAATTTGAAAAATTTTCTATTGCTATTGATGAGACCGTTGACATCACTGGAATAGCACAGCTTACAGTTTTTTTTATTAGGGCCTGTGACAAGGAATTTAATATTTATGAAGAACTGATTGAACTAATCCCAATGCATGACACTACAGCGAGCAAAACATCTTTCAAAAAGTGGAGCAGTTTCTGCATGACTATGATTTTGATTTGAGTAAACTTGTATGTTTATCTACTGACGGTGTTGCGTATATGGTTGGCAGACATATTGGTGTTGCTGCCAAGTTGCGAACAAAAATTGAGAACTCGTATCCAGATTCACCATTAGCACATTTTCACTGCATTATTCATCAGAAAAATTTGTGTTCAAAGACTTTAAAATTGAATCAATTTATCGTCAATTCAGTCAGCTGTTAAAAGACATGTATTGTGGTGAGTTCACCGATGTTCCATTCTACACAGCAGTTCGTTGGTTGTCGTGACACGAAGTGCTGAAAAGATTTTATTTCCTGAGACCAAAAATTACTTTATTTTTGGAGATGAAAGGTAAAAACACAGAGGAAATAAAAAAAATGAAATTGGATCCAGGATCTAGCGTTTGCTGTGGAAATTACTGCACATTTAAGTGATTTTAACTTGAAATTACAAGGCAAATACAAACTCATCACTCAGTTGTACGACGACGTCAAGTGTTTCATTACAAAACTAAACTTATTTCACAGTTGTCACGTGAAAATTTGGTTCATTTTCATAACTGCAAAGAACTCAAAAACCAGGCCAATGCTGAATCTTTTCTTACCTTTGCTAAATATGAGAGTCACATAGAGTTATTGTCAAAAGCGTTCCAGGAAATATTTAGTGATTTCTCATCTTTTGAATACCATTTTGCATTATTCTCGACAACATTCAACTTTGATGTTGTCAAAGCAGAGGAAAACTTGCAGATAGCACTATTAGAAATGCAGTCTGATTCTACACTCAAAGCAAAGTATCTAGAAGTCGGGATGTCTGACCTGGATTCTATTAATACCTTCCTGAAAAGTTTACAAACCGCTGCATAAAATGTTTTAGTCATATTATGCAATTATTAGATGCAATTATGACGCCAGACACCAGAAGTGATGCAGAAAATTTGCTGCCAGGTATATTAAACTTTAACTTTCTAGTTTTGTAACATTTCTGGAACATCATACTTGGGAAAATTGATTGTGACCAGAAACGGTTGCAGGATCCTACTATGAATTTCAAGGAAAAAACAAGATTCAGAACTTAGGGAATCGAGGTTGATAGAAGGATTAGACGACAAATGAGGATGCCTGGAGAATGAGATGCAGGACTTTCTGCAAAAGAAGAAATTGCACGTGTTATGAACAGCGTAATTAATAGACTCAGGAGATATCAATACGGTTTTTACGTCTAAGAAAGCTAAGCACCAAATTTGGATTTTTACTAGACGTCAAAACTCTTCTCGCTGAGACAATGTCGATACATTTCGTCAAAATTGCAAAATTTCTAAGACACTGACGTCAATGGGCACGAATTGTGCAGAGCAATCGGAGACTGCAAAATGCTGCTCAGTGCCCGGACTGAACTTCTACTGGAAACTCCTTTGGATCTTTTTGGTTTTGTTGTTTCATATGGAGATGACGTATTTCCGAATCTGTGCATTTCACTGCAAATACTTCTAACGATTGCTGTTTCAATTGCAAGCTGTGAGCGATCTTTATGCAAACTGAAGCTTATTTTGAATTTTTTAATTCGATGGGACAAGATCGTCTGAGTCAGGGGTGGGCAACCTAGGACAGGCGTGCCAACTTGGCACGCAGAGCGATTTTCAATGGCACGCGAGAGACTTCCAAGAGTGGATTTTTTAATTGATGAAAAAACAAACATTTTCCAGTTCTTAATGAGGAAAACTGACTATTGAAGACGATGTTTCTGAATGACAGAGCGACACATTTCAGTTAGTTGAACGCATTTACAAGAACGGTTTAAATCAAGTGGGTTAAATGGACAAACAATTAATGCAGGAAATGTTTATGTACAACTGTTTAACGTAAATTAATTGTATACCTCTAATAATTAAATATTGTAATGAATACCATAATGCTGGATTTATAAAAAGAAATAATAATTAGTCCGTAATATTTGTTATATTACAAAACATAACTTGTTTGGCATCAATATTGAATTAAAATTAGAAACTGTATTTGAATTAAAGGGAGATAATTATCCCGTTTTATTTATGCTATTATTTTTAATATTATGTTTCTCATTTTTCTTTTATATTAGACTAAATGGCCTACAACTTATAACGTTTTAATTGACCAAACTGTAAAATGTAGTTGAAAATTAAAAAAAATATTAGATCTATATGACTAAAACATTTTATGCAGCGGTTAGTTCACCGGACTGTCAACCAAAAAACAACTGACAGGTCGCGGGTATCTATCCCTGCCACCCAGTGCCCTCACATGGGGGAGGGCAGAGAGGGCATATGCCCGGGTGCGGCACTTCTAGGGGGGCGGCACGTTTAGCCCAAGTTCATACCAGAAATTTTTGGAGAGTTAAAAGGGAAATAAAATTTGAAACACAAATTGTAAACAAAAGGAATAATGAATAAATATAGATTAGTAGAAGTTGACTCTATTTAATTACACTCAAAATGTTTTATGCAAATTAAATGTTTCACCTTTTAATAGGCTCACAAAGGTTTCATACAAGATTGGCTCATCTAGAATATTCTTATTAAAAAATTGCATTTTAAAATGTCGTTAATCATAATAGTTAACTAAGCGCCCCAGGGGGCGGTGAGAAGCTCGGGGGGGGGGCGCTGATGTTCCCGGCAACAGTAGGGAGCGGTGAAGGGCCAGTGGGCGGTACGAAAGTAGACTACGGTACTTGAAATAGATTCAACACCACTGAATTTTTAATTACCAAAATTAAGATCTGCTTCACTTATGAGAAGGGTAATCTTGAGCTTGGACAAAGGCTTTATCGACTTATGTCTACTGTGTAATTGTGACGTAAAAGTCATATAAAGCCCATTCTGTACTTAGCCTTGATCTATTGCTATATTTAGGCTGTATCTGAGAAATGCAGATGGGGGCGGTGATTAGATTTTTAGAAGAGGAAGTAGGGGTTAGGGTGAGTATAAATGAAATATCTGGCTCAGCTCGTTAGAAAACGAAGTTCGGTGCTTTTGTTCATTATCACAGTTTCATTCAGATTGTTTTGGTTTTAATTTGAATAAATTAGATTTTTATAGCCTTTGATTTAAACCAGTTTTGATATCGACTTATTAAAGAAATATAAGTTGAGCACAAGCAATATGCAGAGACGAATTAATGAAATGGCACGTGATGAAGCGGGAGTATATTAAGTTAGTACCTAAAAACTTTCCACATTTTTACAACTTGATGGTAGTCCACGCTTCCTGCCAATAAGTAAACGTTATGGTGTTTTTTTTTATTATAGAAGGGAACATTTCGCTAGTTTTGCTAAAGAAAAATAATTAAGGACACTAATGGCAAATTATATTACTTTAACTAGAATACATTTTAGGGAAAAAATAAATTATTCCATCGACGATGGTATGGATTCTATCATAGCTTGGTGTCGTAATTAAAGAAATCTCTGCCAGATGTATTAGCTGTGTTTGATTCATCGACAACATTAATTTGCTAAAAAAAACTCAGTTATCGCCTGCATCACTCACTACAATACGTAATTACTGCATACAACAAAACAGAAGCAACGCCTTCAATGATAGATGGTTCAGAGAGTTTGGCAGATTTTTTACAGAATAATGAGGGTTACAAATAGTTTGTTACTACCACTTAGGTACGCTAATCATCTAAAGTTTAAATATATTGTATGGATATTTGCTTCGATGCTAAAGTTTTTGGAAACCAAAGACAATTATTTGAGAGAAAATCTCATACAATTGAAAATTGATATCCATTTATAATTGAATAAATACGTTTAAAAAAAAATGATTACAGGGAATCGACCTTAAATAAAAAAAGACAAATAGTGTTTGTTTGTTTTTTTGTTTTTTTTGCATTTATGTCAAAACTTATATTGTACAAGCACAACTTTGGACGCATAAGTCTTGAATTTATAAAGAACTGCTGACGAAGACATGCTTACTTCAATACATTGAAACAATTAATGATTACTTCAACAGAGGATTTAAAGATAATATTATAAACATGAACATTCCTGATTGGTTATTAGACATTTGTTTCAAATGGTGAAGTATTAAACTCAGCCCTACCTTTACAACTGCAAGAATAATAAATAACAAAAAAAATGAAAACAGAAATGGCCGTAAATGGGCTATAATCACGACTTTTGGTTGCAAAAGGACATCCATCAATTTCTCTAGGTCTTTTGGTTTTGACAAAAAACAATGTATTCCAGTTCCACAGCCTATTTATTGGAACGTAGAAGAACCCACTAGCAACATACCAGGAACAAGCTTCACTTTAAAATTGTTTTATTTTCAAAACCTCGTTTGCAGTAGGGACTATATTTTAATTTTTATTTATTAAACAACAATTAAACAAATGTATTAATTTCAGCTCTGTGTATGATATTTGAGCTCTTTTTAGGATGATAAAATTGCATACAAATCTAGTCGGCCTATACAAATTATATGCGGCAAATTTGACTCATTAGTTCAACTTCGGATTTGATGGGGGGAGGGGGGGGGGAAGCAGTGAGAGATAAAAATTTGAAAAAGGGGGCGGTGAGCCGAATAAGGTTGAGAACCTATGCACTAAACAATGCAGTTACAGTATGCAAGGGGGCGGCGCTGAAACTTTTGCCCTGGGGTGCCATAAAGGCTACGCCACTGATTGCAATCATATGAATGATCTGTTTATTACCTTTCAACGTTGGAAACCTTAAAAAAAAAAGTTTTCGAATCATTCAGGAGGATGAAATCATGCACGAGTGCAGAAATAGCTTGACATGAGTGCCCCTCCCCAAACGGTAGGCTACACTATTTTTCCTTTTGCAAAATTCTGCACACACACCTCAGATTATAGGCCTACTATTTGCTTACCCTTTGCCCACCCCCCTTCACCTCTCCCTACTAATTTAGGTACACTATTTGTCTCTCCTCCCACCTCGCACTGTTTTTTGTCTAAACTTCTTCCAGTTTATGTTTAGATAAACATGAAGACAAAAACACTTTCCATGTCCCTTATGCGAGAACAAATCTTTCTTCCCGAGTAGCATTCGGGCATGGAATGGGTTGCTTGAACAAACCAGGTAAACCAATAACCTAACATCATTTAAAACATTAATAAAAATGCAAGACTAGACTCGGACCACGGATGAGCGTAGGACGCAATAATCTTCTTTATAGAAGGAGCGTCTGTAATGTATAAGATAAGATGTGGGATATTTTTTCTATTAACTCGCAATAAGCGGCTGGGGTATTTACCATGAATTGATATCTGATCAATTTATTTTGTGTTGTCAAATGTGAGGTTAGATTAATTTTACACCTCTTCACCCCCCCCACCTCCCAAATCCTCGTTGCCACCGCATCCATTCACTCAATTTCCAGCCTCCTCAGTGAGTCCTCAGCACTGTTTTTACGATAGGCCTATAACCGAGCCGTCGCCGGTGACACTGAGTCTAACCGAATCTGCTGTAGCAATACAGGACGCAAATAGACTTTCATCGCTTCCGAACATACATTTTGGCCACTAAAATACATAAAAGAGTGTTAATATTTTCGTGAAAAAAAAAGCCAAGATAAAAAGCTAAGGTCTTTGAAAAAAAAAGCCAATATCCAAAGTTTGGATTGAAAAAGCCAAGGCCAAAGATCTTGGGAAAAAGGCCATGGAGTGGTATCACTGGCCAACCAACACTTTTTCTTCGTCTGATACCCATACTATACGTTTGAATGCTCCATAATTTTTAAATTTTGTTATAGACCTATAGCCGCATTATAAAGGGCATCAAATATGTGTTGTTGTTTTGTTAACAATTAAGCTATAATTTTGTTTTTTAGTCTTAGTACAATTTAGTTCAGTTTCTTTTTCTGCATAACTTGGTTTCACTTTTTAGAACGCCAAGGGAAAACACTCCTTTAAATTTCGCTATATACAAAAACAAGAAACAATAGCGTAAACGATATATAAGCATGGAAAAAGAGTCTTGCTCTAAATTGTTTGAACTTTAATATAAAATGTATTTAAAATTATATTTACACACATAAAGACATCTATATATACAGTACTTCTTCTTTTTATGAAATCATCATAATATTTTAATGAGTAAGCCTAAAAGTAGTAGTCAATGTCGATGTGAAGTCGAAGTAAGTTGAAGATGCAAAAGCAAGTTGAAGACATTCAAAATGGCTTAGACTTAGACTTAGATAGTGTTAATTATAAACTCACTGAAAATACTGTTTCATATGTATCAGTGAATGAAAAAGACAGCGGAAAGGGTACAAATAATATAAACACCCTAAATGCTGTAGCACAAGAAGAAGTTGATGGTGTAAAAACCTTTGAAAACAATGAAAATGCAGGCTTACTGACATGTGCTGGAATTCCAGATTTTAACAGAGAATGTAGCCCTAATGTGAATGTGGAGTCTATTGCTGTCTCAGTTGAGCCTGTAGAGAATACAAATGTCAGTACAAATAATGGAAATATGCATTCTATGTGTTTAGACAATTATAGTGTTTCAATTGTAGATAAAACTGATTCTTTGATTGTTAGGCCTAATAATGAATATTATGAACAGTGTGACCAAGTTTGCATTCCCAGTAAAAGTTCCAATAAACCCACCATATTAATGTCAACACCAACAACGATGGAGTATTCAGAAGTAGATGATAATACAAATAAAAAAGAATTGCCTGTTGACTCTAAAATTACCCAAATAAAAAAAGGATCTGACAAAATTTCTGATCAAACATCATTCAAACAGATGAAGCCATTATCTCCTGCTTCATCTTCACACTCAAATGATTTACAATCAACAGGCGTTCAGTATTTAAATCCAAAAAGGAATGATGGTGAAAAAAATGAAGCTAATGTTAATAACACATTGATCTGGCCACAATCACCAGAAGAAAATATATTCTTGCACACCTCTCGAAAAGAAAACAGTTATGAATCGTATAAACAGGTAATTTTTAAAGACAATACGAAGCATTTTTTTAGCAAATGTTAACATTTATTTTTTATTTCCAGTGACAAATGATAGTGGACTCTGACAAAAAAATTGAAGCCTTGGATATTTTAATATCTAGAAAAAAATTTTTTTTTTGTAAAAAATACTTTCAATCCTTAAATTTGATTTTAGGTTCTCAAACCCAGACACTTGCAAGGAAAAGAAAAAAACAAACATTAAAAACACATCCAGCTATTGTTGGTAAAAGAGTTATTTTTTCAAACTATCCCCCTTTTATCCCACAAAGTTACAGGCTGGGAAAGCAAAATTTGCTTTGTTTATGCCAAAAAAAATTAATTTGTACCTAATTCATAGGGAGGACCATTGAACAATTACATTTTTTTTCACTGCCAATGCAAAGAAAAGCTTTAAACGTCTTTTTCAACGTATATTTGAAACATAGAAACCTAATATATAAGGTTAGCAATAATAAACACCGAGCAAATATCCCTAGCATCTACTCCCTGCTATCCCAACGCAGATTGTGCTGGGTCATGTCAGCTGGATGCAAGACGGCCGCATTCCTTAAGACATCTTGTATGGAGAGCTGGAGAATGGCACAAGGGTCCCAAGGCGACCAATACTAAATTACAGGGACGTCCTAAAACTTGACCTCAGGTCGATATTTGTCAAATATCAAACCTGGGATCAGTCTGCAATGGACCGCACAGCACGGAGACAGGCCGTACATGCTGGTGTATCTGCCTCTGTTCATGCTGGTGTATCTGCCTCTGTTCCTGCTGGTGTATCTGCCTCTGTTCCTGCTGGTGTATCTGAAACTGAGGCAAAGAGAGCCAACGAATCTCTGGAGAAGAGAATGAAGATAAAAGACGTAAAACCGCCAGATGTACAGACTGCTACTCAATACAGATGCCTCGATTGTTCCAGGGACTGCCACTCAAGAATCGGACTGTTCAGCCACCGCAGAACCTGCAAAAAGTAGCCATTGAAGTTGTAGAGGAGCACATCCATTGTCTCTCAAGACAGCAGGAGCTATTATTTTAAACAAAATGTCTGAATAGAATGTCAGCAAAGTGACTATAGAATACCATGCCTTTGTTGTTTAGCAAGCCATGGTGACTAGAATCACAAAAAGGGTTACAGAAAGATTTCATTGGTTGATAAAAATTAAAGACATATATTCTTAGAGAAATTTGAATAAACTTTATAAAGAGCCCTAAAATTTAATTATAATATTATAACATGGTGAATTAAACAAAAATATAATTTTGTTAGAGAACTGTAAAACTGAATTACCTTGAATTTTTTATTTAGACATATAATAATATAGGCCTAGATCAGTCAATCACACAATTTTTTAGAATATTTATAAAATAAGTGGGTAAGCATATACCCAGTTTTTGCTTATCAAATAAAGACTCACCTTACTATTCCCTTCACAATTGCTCTAGTGTTTTTGTTCTTAAATTGCAAGGAATAGTCTAAATTACAAACAAAAAACAATAGGCCACTTTAAGACTAATTAGTGTTTGCTTAGCATTTAATGAATTTAATGAATTGTAGAGTGTGATTCTAACACAGTTTTTAAATATTTCTTCAGAACAAAAACACTTATGGGTTAACACATTCAAATGATTTCCTTCCACCAAAATGGAAAATTGGTTTTCATTTAACATCAATGCCTCGAGTAAAATTGGTTAAAATTTTCCAAAAAATTAATTTGTTCTTCTTTTCTACCTGCTCTTCTGCCTACTTTCAAACTAATGACACACACTCATTTTAAACAATTGGTAAATATAAAAAAAGTAAAGAATCAGGACTGTCTGACCAAATTGATCCATGGGGCCAGTGAAGCAGCTTTCACCAGTTTCTGTGGCCAGGGCATACTAGGGGATTGTGTGGCCAGCAGAATACCCAGGCGCCTTTACTTTACCACAACTAAAGTCAGGTACCCATCAGCATCAGAGCTGGGTAGACTCAGGGACACCATCCAGATCCGAGAGCTTATCCGAGCCTTCTCTAAGCTCCAAACCCGGGATCTTTGGTAAGTCAGCCGAACACACTGAACACACTGCGTCTCGGCTATCATGTCCCTGTGGTAAATAAAGTCAAGGGTATAATGGTCAGGGGCGAAGCCAGAAATTTTTTCCAGGGGGGGCTGATCTTTCGTGTGAAAAACATTTACCAAATACCGGGGTAACAAACTTTCGTAACTTTCGCGTAACAAACATTTACCAAATTTTTTTCGAATTTAGTACTTATTAAAAAAAAATCTGTTAAATTTTTTATTTTTTTTTAAATTCCAGGGGGGGCTTAGCCCCCCTCAGCCCCCCCTGTGTCTTCGCCCCTGATAATGGTACAGCGTTTTTAAACCTAAGAATTTGAACAAATTAAGATAATATATTAATATTTCAGCACTACCTTGCATCACATAGGCTTATTACTTTAAAGTTATATTTGCACAGAACTACGGTAATTAAGATAAAAACTGAGAATTCACAGTGAATATCTTTGTTTCTTTTATTGTATTTCCTCAAACATTAAAACTGTACGCCCAAAAAATATTCCCTATCAAAATATTGGTTGATATGTCAAGCTAAGCAAAAATTGGGAATGTTGTTTAATGTTTTCTTTTTGTTGTGTGTGTTGCTATTTACAGGGAGATGTTGTAGAGTCGCCACAAGGTCATACTGTCCTAGGAAACGAAACATCTCATGAGCTCAAGGATGAGGCTGCTCAACCACACTATTACAATGATGTGGAAATGTGGGGAGCGGAAAACTATGCAGCCTATGCCCAGGACTACAAGTATGCTTGTTAAAACATGTATTTTCTGTTAGCGTTTTTGTATTTCTTGAATAATATGATCTACATGTTCATTTACATTATCTCTAAATGAGACTTTTTATTTCAATCTCTGATAGAATGTTTATTTTAGCTATCTTCCTAGAAAATTTCTTTAAAAATATTGAGTGAGGAAACGCCTAAAAAGTCCAACCCAAACCCAGCTTACATTGATTTTGAGAATAATCAAATGCATAAAGCTGCATAAGGGACTTGATGCCAATGACTTTAGAAGTGATAGGGTGTTACCCAGGATAGCCAGTCTGCTATAGTTCTGCAAACAACCACACCTGGTGTTGCAGATTTGTCAACGGCTCAGGCACTAAATGGGTAGACAAGTTGCTTGATGTAAAAAGTCTAAAACTCACCTGATAATCACTTAATATTGTTTATAATCACTTAATATTGTTTGATCCTCCTCTCAAATGTTTAAAAAAGTGTACTAGTGTGGAAACTATTATTTGATAGCTAAAAATTTAACTTTACTCTTATTACTGAAATGGAAGATAAAGTCAAGATCCACTTCTGAACTTAATTATTAGCCTTGGGTTTGTTCTAGTTTTCATTCCAATCAAATGTATCATTTTGCCTGTTTTTTTTTTCATAATGTAGGCTAAATACTGAGCTTCTCTATAGAGCGTTTGCAATCATGTGACAAAAAGCACGTGATTTTTGTTTACTTTGAGTAATGGTGTACAAGTAACAAAGGCCGCTGTATTAATAAAGTTTCATATAGGCTCGAGCATTTGTTTAAATGATGTGTTGTGTTTTAAGTCTTATTAAGATTTAAGCTGTATTATGTCTGTTAAATAAAATAGGCTATTTTATTATTATCAAAGACATAGATCATAGACAATGTGAGCCTATTAGTGACTTGACTAAATAGCCTATTCACCAACACTATCACTTGGTATCCCTACTTAATACTTAGCCATTAGCCTAGCCTACGAAACATTAAAAGTGTAGGCCTATAAAGTGAAATTGAAACTGTAAATAGGTCTAGCCGGCCCTAGCCTAATCACATTAATCAATTAATCTACAGTACTACTATTTACCTCCTTATTTTTGAGTAGGATAGCCAATATTCAGATGTGAATTTCGCATGATAAAGAAGTACTTCACCATTTTTGTACACCAATAGTGGCTTCTATTTACACAAATACGTCACTAAAAAAACTAAGCCTTTGCCCACCGAGAACGCTCTATTAGTAGCATTACCATAAGAATTAGTATTTTATCAAACATTTATTAAAATTACGGTGACATTGTCTTCCTTTTTTTTTGTCCCATTATTAAAGTAAGCTGCAAAAAATTGGTATTTAGTATGAGATTAAAATGTGAACTGCAAATTATTTTAAATTTTGAATTTGGTGAAAAGAAAAAAGTAACTGAGGGTATTTTTTTAATGTGATAGATTATGACTTATTCAGAGTGTTTTAATGTGTTATTGCAAGTTTTCATCTCCTTCTATTAGGTACAAGCTAACTGTAGAATCTGTACCTGTGTTCTATGCATCAACTCATCGGGAGTTTCAAAACACAAAAGAAGAAAACTTTTTACGTGGATGCAAGTGGTAACCTTTATTTGAAAGCTCATTTGTAAACTGTTTACTAAAATTTAGTGAAAAGTATTCTTTCCTTATGTATATTCTTCTCCACTCCGAGGTGTAACCTCTAGGTTTGAAAAAAAAAACATGCACGCAATAGTTACTATTTTATTAAAACAAATCAACATCTTTATTATGTAAACAATGTCTCAGTTGATTAAGATTTATTTGTAAGGATTCGTACAAATTTATGTATTTTGTTCTCTATAATATATTGTGCTAATTTTTGTTTATGCATTAAAAAAAAGTAATTTTAAGATTTCTATAGCTGTCTTCAAAATACTGTTTCATATAGTCATCTTGTTAATTGAAAACAATGTTGAAAATGGTGTATTGTAACCAGGGGCGAAGCTAGAAATTTTTTCCAAAGGGGCTGAACTTTCGCGTGACAAATATTTACCAAATACCGGGGGGGGGGGGGGGGGGGGGGCTAAACTTTCGCGTGACAAATATTTACCAAATTTTTCGCCAATTTAGTGCATATTTTCAAAAAAATCAGTTGAAACAAATATTTTTTTTTAATTCCAGGGGGGGGCTTAGCCCCCCTCAGCCCCCCTGTGGCTTCGCCCCTGATTGTAACTCAAGCCATTCACATGCTGTATGTGGCCATATGTGTTTTATGGGAAATAATTTGTTTTTCCTACTATCATTATCTTTTCCAATGAAATTTAAATTACTTGTCTGCATGTATGTTGTGGACATATGTTGAGGCCTCCGGGAAAGAAAAATCATTCCTTTATAAATCATAAAATCATATGATTATATAATTGAACCTGTTACTTTTGTCTGGGTTTATTGATATAAATTGTAATATTTTACGTTGGCTTCCTTGTTGGACTATTCAAAGACTGACAAATACATCTGCTACACAGCTCTTTGTTTTCTTTGGCTTTCTTGTCTAAAGGCCTGCATGGTTCTGGGTTATTTTATAGTGTAAAATGTGGGACAAATCTTGATTTATTTTTGCCTGATTGAATGAGACTCTGATGATATCCACAAAAAACAACAACAGGTCACCTGACGGCACCTGTATAGCGACCAATAGCAATGATAACTGCCTTCGTGTGTTTAAGCCTTTTGAAACTCAAGAGCTCTGTGACACTGAAAACAATGAGCCGGTAAGTCTTGTTTCATTGCTTATTGCGATCTTAACTATATATTATTCTGATAATACTTATTTTTTTATTACCATCTGGCACGTTTGAGCAACCCACAGTGGTTAGTTTTAATAATCATTTGGGTAAATAGAGGCCAATATTTTGTTTAAAACTTTTTATATTGACACCAATCATAGTATGAAACATTTTCATAAATCTCTTATTCATCGATTTGTATGAGATAGTGCTAAACAGTGTTGTCAGTTTTGTTTGCTTTAACTTTAACAATGATGAACTGAAAAAAATTTCAAAAAGTGTAAGGGTATGTATGTCAGGAGGCTTACCCTCAGAATTCCACCCCTTCCACCTTTGTTGGGGGTCAGAAAGTTATCGTCTTATGATCAAAAGAAGTTAGAGTGCTGTGCAGACTCCCCCCAAAGGACTAGTCACATTATTTAGCAGTAGGACGCTATACTACACAGTCACCTTACATAAATAAGTTTTTTTGTTGTTTTTCAGACCAGCAAAGTTAGGATCAAAGAAAGTGGCCAGATTTATGATTATGCATGGCATCCAGGCATGAATTTATACACGTCTAATTTTTGTAGGTAAGTAAGTAAAAAAATAGTCAAATCCCCTCTTTGTGTTTTATCATTCTCTTTTCTTTTTGTAGCAGTAGTCCAGTATAAAACATGTTCATTAACTCTTTCTCTCCGGAATTATTTTCCCTATTCTGCCGGAATTATCCTTTTTTTTCTCTTTGCCATCACTATTGCTATCTTCAAATCTTAATAACTTTTTTAGTTTTAATCAGACAATATTATATTTGGTATTGAATTAAAGGAAACTAAAAGCTCCTTACAGAGAATATAAGGTCATTTGTTACTTACATTAAAAAAATAACTTTTTAAAACGAAAAAAAAAAAAAAAATCACTCACCATAGTCTTACATAACACAAATTCCAAGGCTCACACCAAAATAAATAAATTCCCAAAATAATTAACTACATTGTTTTCCTAAAATATATACTCTTTTTCACTATTAAAAACAAATATTTCTTTTAAAATAGAGATATAAAGCCCGGATTTATCATTTATTATCACTACCCACCACATACGGCCCTGCACGGGTGAAAAAAAAATCCATAAAAATGCATTTAAAAAAAAATGAAAACACGATGTAAACACAAATCCGGATGTTATTCAAAGGGAAATCATTCTAGATTTATGTAAAAGTAAAAAAAAATAGAATAGCGCTGAAAATTTACGAAATAAACATATTTTAACAAATCGACGCTGGCATCGTCGATCCGTCAAAATGACCGTTTTAAAATCGACGCTGGTATCGTCGATCCGGAGAGAAAGAGTTAAAGCATAATTGAAATTTCTTTTACTGTCTTGTTTCATTTTAAGAGTTGCCTCCACTTGCTCAGGCATCCCTATACACATGTGGGACTCGGAAACGGGCAAGGTCCTCGCCAACTACAGAGCTTATGATCAGTACGACGAGGTCACTGCTGCCTACAGCCTGTCCTTCACGCTCGACGGGAGTAAGATCTACGCTGGCTACAACAAGGCCATCAGGATATTTGACACGGAGTATCCAGTTAAATCCTGTAAACTTGTAAGGACAACAAGTATGTTAACCTCCAGATTTTTTTTCTTTTTAATGTTAGAAAAAATGCCAAAATAGGCCCATAAGAATAATTTAATTATACTTTTATTGTTTTCTATAATTAGATAACAAAACTAAAGACAGTTAAAACCTTAATGATGTAATTATTTTCTATAATCAGATAGCAAAATTAAGACACAAAACTTTAATGATGTAATTATTTTCTATAATCAGATAAGAAAATTAAGGAAAGCTAAAACTTTAATCATGCAATTTTTTTCTATAATCAGGTAACAAAACAAAAGATGGTCAAACTGGAATCATTTCCTGTTTTGCTCACAGCCCAGATGGAAGTGGTTTATATGTGGCAGGATCTTACAGCAGGCACAGTAAGGACTTTAGACATTTATAAGCAACTGAGCATTGCCGGCTTATCATTAACAGTAAATAACAGTTAAAGTTGTTTCTTAGCATTTTCTTCTAAACCAAGATTAGCATCGCTCTTTATGTTTAGCTATAAGTTGACTATAGTAGCAATATTTCTGGTATATATATATATATATTATATATTTATGTGCTCAAGGAATTGTCTTCTTCTTAAAGTTTTCTCTTTGTCAAAGAAAACGTTTATTGTTACTAATGTTACCAGACTACCTATATTGGCTGCTTGTTAACATTAATAAATTTCCCACTTTTTGGTGTAAATTGGTTTGTGAATTATTATTTTTTAAAGTTTGTGAACAATTTGTGAAAAGGTTGGGAATTTCAAAATGATTTTAGAATATGCACTATGGTCTGCCTTCATATTTTTGACTGAAGGGTCCTGGATTTTATTTACACATTTTTAACTTCATTTTTAATTCAACTTCTTAGTTGGCATCTATGATTCTGCCTGCGACAAGTTGGTTTGTCTGATCCAGGGACAACAAGGGGGAGTTACACATGTGATGTTTTCCCCAGACGGCACCAAGCTTTACAGTGGAGGCAGAAAAGTAGGTCATCGCTCTAAAAAAGTTAATTATTCACAGAGACGTTTTGAGGTCATTCTATTTCAGTATATTTTAATTGGTAAGTTAATTGTTGAAATGAAACTGAGAGGCCGGCTGGCTGAGAGGCTGGCTGAACCTGTGGTTTGCACACCCATGGGTGCAAGAGTGCCGGCTATGGCCAGCATGCCAGCCAAGTTAGATTTCGGAAACTTGCCCGCACGCCAATCACGTCAAGCTAAATTCGTAATTTTGATTTTAGTAGATTTAGTTGCACCGAAATCAGACTTTTTTTGGCCGTAACAAACTATAAATGATTGACTTTTTTCTTTCATGAAAACTTAAAAGGCAAAAGTATCCGTACATGCGTGATTCTATATTTATTTTTAGGCCAGGGTTTCCTTAGTTTTTGCTTTCGAGGCCCGGTAATTTCTCGGCCTACACGTGCCACCTGAGTTTTTAAAACTTTTTTTTATCGCAATCCTGTAATGTAGCTTGTTTGGACCCGGTAGTGACATTATGTATAAATCTCCAAGAGGCCTACTTTCTTATGGTCTGACACGGCATTCAGTAATAGGCCTACTTCACAAATTTCTTTTTAGGTCAATCTACAGCCCTATAGGCCTACGTCACATCACGCGTTACAAATAATATCTTTGATTTACTAAGTTTCCGATTTGTTTACAATTAGACCTATAGGCCTGCAATTATATATTTTAGAACTAGACTAAATCATTTTAAACATTTAGCACACATAACTTTTCCAAATCACACACACATGTATATGTATGTGTAGGCTATATATATATATATGAATGCGAACACGACGCTAAGTATATGATTTTAGGCCGAAACTTTGCAGGCTTTTTGGCAATGTCAACGCTTGCTTGCAGGCCATATAGGGGTCCAGCACTTGCACCCATGTGCACACCTGACTGACAATATGATGACTCTGGTATTAGCCCTGCCTCCATCCAATCTCTACCTCGTTTGCAGAAGTTTTGGCTCAAGGACGTAATAATCTTCTATCTAGAAGGAACATCTGTAAACTTAAAAAGAAAAAAAAAGTATAGTATTACAAATAAACAGCAGTCTGGAAAGTTTGTAAACAACAACTTTATAAATAAATAGCAGTCTGGAAAGTTTGTAAACAACAACTTTATAAATAAATAGCAGTCTGGAAAGTTTGTAAACAACTTTATTGTTACGGTTTCCTTAACTCCCATCAAATGTATTCTCAGAAATTATTCTGGGAAATCCTTGAATACTAAACAAATATCAACAAATAAAATTTACTTTGGACTACCTTTATACACTACCAGCTAACATTTAGATATTTCACATGTACATATATTGGTTTGCAATTGCAGTGATTTTTAAAAAACTGATTTCCGAACATAAACCCTGTTGAAACAATGCAAGGCAGTATATTATAAATTTGTTATATATCAACAGAGTTGTTTTCTATTGATTCTAATTTTACTTTGTCAAGCTTTGCTAGGAATTTAGTTTTAAATGTCATCATGTTAGTCTGGCACTGACCTGCAAGAGAGCTAACAGCTCTTCAGTCTGGTGAACAGTAGAAATCGTCAGTTTTTCAAATATTTTCAAGCAATTGAAGAATTTCACCAATATAAAAATTATGTACCTGTGTTTGAAAAAAGTTAAGATATCAGTTTTTATCTACGGAATTAATTGTAATTTCCATCTAAGTAACAATACTAACACACGAAGAACAGAAGTTTTAATTGAAGTTACATTTTGTCTGTGTGTTTGTATTGGCAGGATGCAGAGATCTTGTGCTGGGATATCAGAAATCTGGGACACATCCTGTTCTCTGCCCTGAGAGATGTGAAGACCAACCAGCGCATGTATTTTGATCTGTCTCAGTCAGTATTGCTTTTCTTTGTTGTAATAATGTTGTTTGTATTTTGTTTTTTGTTCTAAAGGTTCAAAAAGTGGACATAGAAATCTTGAGTGTGTCATAGTGTAATGCTAAGCTGAGTTGGTCTTTTAACCAATTGAAGTATTTCAAGTTTCACTCAATCAAATGTAGTATCAATTGGTTTACTTTAGCTGATCCCTTTCATTTAACATTGTGTGTATCTTAGCCATTGAGGCGTTTAATTCCTAGTGCTAGCGCATCCCAAACTTTGTTTTTATGTGACCCGGTTATTTAAAAAATTATTTTTGCCCCTTGACCTACTTATTTAACATATATTAAAACACTAGAATAATAAAAATCTTATAACCATAACCTATTGGAGTGTAATAGTAAAGTACCCATCGGACCAAATTGATCATAGGGCCGATGAAGAAGCTTCCACCAGTTTATGTGGCACGGCATACTAAGGGATGTGTGGACAGCACAATGCCCTGCCGCTTTTACTTTACCCCAACTAAGGTCAGGTACCCATCAGAGCTGGGTAGACTCAGGGACACCCTCAGGTCCCTGTAAAAAAATCCTAGCCTTCATCAGGATTTGAACCAAGGACCTTCTATATGCCAGCCAAATGCGCTGAAGCGCATGCCCCATATTGGAATGTATATAAACCTTCTAATTGAAAATACTCTTTAACAACATTTCTAGCCATCGTGATATTGACAGTTGATATGAATGAAATATTTTCTTTGATTGAAAAGGTCTGGTCAGTACCTTGTGTCTGGGAATAACGACGGAACTGTGGCGTTCTGGAACACTCTGGAGCCTTGCGAAGAGATAAACGGAGACTTGTTTCTGAAGCCTTGCTCCCAGTTCTACGCCCACAGTGACTGTGTCAACGGTGTCAGGTAAGAGAATTTTACTGGTCCCAAGTCTTGAGTGACGAAAACTTACTTTATTATCAGTCAGGCATTCCCTTTATTGGGGGCTCTGGTGTTGGTAGCATAGATACAGGGGTTCTAAAGCTGTTAAGGGGCCTGGATCCAGGATGTGACAATTCCACAGAGCATTCCCAGAATCTAAAAAAAAAAAATCCAGGATTGAGTGTCATAACCATTTTGAGAGCTTTGTGGATGGCGGCAGATGGACCATATGCCAGCCTCACCTCAGCCCTGATTCAATTTAGCCCAATCCCGGAGTACAACTTGCAGTTGCTGGCTACTGCAAGGTTTTAAAAAAAAGCCACAAATAAAAACCCAGAAAAACTATGCCAATCTTGAGTGACAAAAAAAACTATTCATTTTCAGTCAGGCATTTCCCTGAAGTTGAAGTATGTCGGTATCTATTTGAACTCAATATATGTCATAATACAGTCTAGACTATTTTCTCTTGTGCCATTTTGTAGATTATTAGATTTTGAAGTATGATATAAACAAGACATGTATTAAAACACCCTCAACTCATGGTTCATACAGTTTCAGAAAGTTTGGAACAACTGACTTGATTTATCAAAGTTCAGAATGTATGGGAATTTTAAAAAAATGACAAGACAAGATGAAAAATACTTGTTTAAATTTTTTATAAAAAGTGAATTACCATTTAGTCAATTTAAGATGTCGTCAATAATACTTCCAGCATGTTTTTTTTCTGAAATGAATACTTAAAAAATGTGTCTCCTTTAGTGCCAGGAATTTTACTGTAAAAAATTGAATGAACTATTCGCGGTTTGAAATTGTGTTTCTGTTTTTCAGTCTCAACCACCAGCACCACATGATTGCCACGGCTTCGGGGCAGCGCCATTTTCGGGATTTTGGAGAATCGGACAGCGAGGGGGAAGCTGACCGGGACCGCCACATGAAAGCCAAAAGATTGTGGGATTTTTCTCTCAAACTCTGGAGGATCCCCCTTGAAGGGGATGGCGCTTGAAGCTGATCCATTTTGCTGCCACATTTGTTTGTTGTTTTTTTTTCATCCACACTTTTGCATTTTTTTTATCATTAATTCAGCCACCCCATCCCATTTTACAAGACTGATCCTCTTAAATCTTGACACATTGTTTGTTTATTGTTAGTTGATGGGATCCTCTTGACATAAACATAACTAGCCTGTAAAAGCAAGTCAAGCTACAACCAACCAAGGAGAGCTAACTGTCAAATTACAAAATTAAGGGAGCCAACATGTACAACCAAGGGAGCTAACTGTCAAGTACTTTGGGATAACTGGCACAATCTTTCAACAAAAAGAGAAAAAAAATCCTTAAATTGTGATCCAATAGTAAAAATAAATAAAAAGTGAAGATGAATGATCTGACTTGGGATAAAAAGTGGCAAATTGGCAGTCATAAACACCCATGTTAAAAAAAAAAAAGAAATTTATTATTGAATAAAAATTACAACTTTTCATGAAGTGAGGCTGGCAGGTCCTATGGTTAGTTCACTGGACTGTCTACAAACTGCCCTCGTTTTAGCCCTGCCACCGACCAATCCCTGCAGGAGTTTTGGGGCTAGTGGACGTAATAATCTTCTATCTAGAAAGAATGTCTGTAAACTTTATAAGCCATGTTTTGTCTTAAGAGGATCTTGTAAAGTTATTCCCCCTTGTAATGAGATTTTCATGTTCATTTCCTTCAAATTTTTTTTGCATTGGTTTCTAATTTCTTTTTAACTTTTTATGTTGTTGTTTTTTTTTTAAATAGGTGCTGGAAATGTTGAAAAGATTTTTACACTTTGATGTATTTTAAAATAAACACTTGCACAGCATTGGTATTATAGGAATACAAATTTTTATTGAACAAAATCAACAGCTGGTCACATTTGTCTGTAAAGAAGTAGCATCAAATCAATAACATAATAGAATATATGAAAAAAGTGAAAAGTCACTTAGACAGATCGATGTTTACCCATTTATTTTGTATTGAAACTTAGAATGCTTTTATTTTGCCGTACATTTAAATTATAATTATTTTTGTAAAAATACAAATCTCTTAAAATACCATACTGATACTGATAATGCTTTATTTCTGATTTTGTAGCGATTTCGGAAAACTTAAAACTTTCTCTGCCAAAATCTATTTTTACCCTCCCTCTTAACCGCCTCACTAAAAAATAAATAAATAAGTTTATTTAGCGCTGCCAACAAATATAATGTAACCAAGAAGTACATTTAACACTGATCAACAGAAACATGCATAGAGCCATTTTTTTTAAATGCATGAACAAGAATATAATTTTCTAGGCTAAATAAGTATTTAACAATTTTTGATTACATCAAAGGATGAAGAGCTAATAGATATACTCAAAACTTACCAATAAAAAGAAAGCAAAAAAATGTAGTCTAGTGAAGTATTTACCAACTTAATAAATAAAACAGTAAATGTCTCAAAATGTTTAATGAAGGTATATATCTTAAAATAATGAGCCTTTAGTTATTTTAAAAAGTAATGATATAACTTGTCTGCCTGAGCTAGATGGGGAGCAGATTCCAGACTTTCGGGCCTAATGTTGAGAAGGCTCTCTGGCCAACGGTCGTCAAGGAGACTTGCATTAAGGCTGTCCATAAAAGGTACTTAGGGGAGAGGAGACTCATTGGGGTGTTTAAACAATGTGCCATCACATCATGTAAATGTGAAACAATGTGCCATCACATCATGTAAATGTGAAACAATGTGCCATCACATCATGTAAATGTGAAACAATGTGCCATCACATCATGTAAATGTGAAACAACGTGCCATCACATCATGTAAATGTGAAACAACGTGCCATCACATCATGTAAATGTGAAACAATGTGCCATCACATCATGTAAATGTGAAACAATGTGCCATCACATCATGTAAATGTGAAACAATGTGCCATCACATCATGTAAATGTGAAACAATGTGCCATCACATCATGTAAATGTGAAACAATGTGCCATCACATCATGTAAATGTGAAACAATGTGCCATCACATCATGTAAATGTGAAACAATGTGCCATCACATCATGAAATGTGAATAGTTATATGAAATTTCCACTTTAACAAGCTTCATGTAATATTTGACTTAACAGATGTTATATCTATCAAACATCAATCAGCAATATTTATAAACAAGAAGCTTTTAAAAGATGTAATAGGCAGGCTTAATAATAATAGACTTGGACAGAATTAGGCCTATACTTATAAAATAGACATAGGCTACTATTTTCATACATTTTATATTCACTGTTTATTGTAATACTTAATGACAATGAAAATAAAAGTGGATTTAAACACGCTAATTTTGACACTGTAATTATACAGGGGTGCTTTTTGAGAGGGGCGGGGGGTGTCTGTTTATATCATATTGCATTGGAGGTCCTACATCTACTTCTTGTGACTACTTGTGATGATGGGGGTAAGGGGAGTTAAAAGGGGCCAAAATTGTGTGACATCATTTGTGGAAGGCAGTAATGGTCACGGAGTGAATTAACCATGCATGGGGCACCGAAGGTCCTGGGTTCGAATCCTGGTCTGGAGGGTGTTCTGAGTCTACTCAGCTCTGATAGGTACACTGCTTCATCGCCCCCCATGGACCAATCGGTCAGACGTGATACTTTAGTTACTAACCATGCATTATGTTGATCATCTTCGAACATTTGAGTGTTTAATATTGAAATTTGAAAATTGAAACAAATGTAGGTCTAGTTCTTAAATGTTTTTATTTGTTTAATCTTGAAATATATATATTTTACTCATTATATCAATGAATATGCAGAAGAACCTTCAAAACATTAAGTGCATCAAAGCTATACTATAGAGATAAAAAACTAAAAACTATTCACCTTTTTAATCTAAATAGACTTGACTTCAATGATTTGTCTGTGATTTGGTTAATGTCATTATGAATATATTGTAAATAATAATTTTTTTTTACCATACAACAGAAACAAACAATTAAAGAAATCATTAATCAATAACTTTATTAAATGGAAAATAAAAAAGTATAAAAGATATGGTAAAAAGCAACTTTTTTTTTTTAAATGTCTTTTTTGACAAGTCTTGAAATATAAACCAAAAACATAAAAAAAATATAAATTAGATATAGATCTATAAGCCCTATTCGCAATTGTTAGAACATATATTTAATTGCCATTTGTACGCGTGTGTCTGTGTGTTTGCCCCTGTTTGGTGCCATCCATATAATTTTTACATACGAACTGATGAGGGGGAGGTGGATGGATTTAGGGGATTTTGGCGTGCGTGCAGGGAGATGGGCGGGATCTTGGCTTACTTAATGTGTTCACCCATTTATGCACACTTAAAAAAAAAAATCTATAGTCTATACCTAACACACACAAACAAAACAATAACTGCACAGCTAGAAGTCTAGATTTGAACACTTATTACTTTCTGAACTGTAGTTAATGTTATGAGAATGATTGTGTAAAGCAAGACGAAAGTCTGCTTGTTCCATGTAACTTGTTTGAATATCTGCTTAACGGCATTTGAGACTGACTGATCCAAGAATGACTCGCAATAAATAATTACAAATCCCATTGGGAATCATGGATTTTTTTTTTTACTTATGCACAGGTGAGGGGTGCAACGGGTGGGGGGGGGGGGGTGAAGGTGAGTGAATGAAATTACAATTTTACTGCGTAGGTAATGTATGAATGGCTCGTTTGCACAATAAAATGAAAAAAAAAATGCCATTTTAAACTGAAACATTAAGCAAGTTCAATAAAAACTAAAGGATTACATGGCGATAAACTAGAAACACTGAAATAATTTCTTATCAATCTACAGTAGGCCCACAATCATTTAAATAATATAATCATATAATATAAATCAATAAAACAATTCGTAAGCCAAAAGTTACCATACGTCTGATGCATTCATATAATATACATATATACACAGATAGGTAGATAGATGAAAGAGATATATAGGTAGATATTTATATTATATATATACAAATAGATAGGCCTATATATAGACAGTGAGAGAAAGAATCTGATCCTCGATGTCAGGTACACATTTTCGGGGCAGATTTACACAATGAAGCTTTGTTATAGGCTAACTCAAAATAATTGTGCGACGTGGTCTAAATCCATCCGCCAGTAGGCATTCTGCCAAATACATGCGTTTAGATTCTAGCAAATATATCCAAAACTTTCCAGGCTAATACATCATGATCAATCTTTGTATAGGCATAATGGTAAATAATCTGATGGCATTATGGCAAAAAAAGGTTACATTTATAACCATCCTGGCTAATTGGCCTGCATCTGCAAACATCATTGCGAATACATCTGTGGACTTTGTGGCAAATACATCTGTTGACACCGGGATTAATAAACCATCTACTGATAAGTGATGCATGTGCAGCATAGATTGGGATGAAATCGAATAATTTTACCAACATGCTCACCTACAAAATGGTGAAACCGTCAACGGCAATAAAGTTTAAAGTGAGAACTTTGTAAATGTAAAGTTAAAACAATCAAAACTGAGTGAGAACTTAGTCTGTAAATGTAAAGTTAAAACAATCAAAGCTGCAAAATTTACACCAAGTCAACTAAATTTACACCGCCAATGACTTTTTCACAATGGTATTTGCTAAATGGTATTTACAGTGCTAAAACAACGTATTTACAATTCCATTTCTTATTATTTACAAGGCCAAATAGAAAAATCAACAAGATAGAAGCATACCAAATTCATAAATCAACAAGTGAAACCAAAGACTTTAATAAGATGGACCACTTGCTTTGATATTTCTCCTATTTGATAACTTGAAACACTTAGTTTTGGAATTACCGATCGCACTAAGTCCTCCAGACTTCCGGTTTAGTAATTCGCTATGATTTTCTCAATGGAAAATTAAGATTAAAATCTAAAGTTGTAGGCTAGATCTATAGAGCGGAAGCATTTAGGCAAGTTTAGGGGTCCCTTAACCCTTCCCGTACCGACCTACTTCTATCTATGCTGCTTTCAGTTCCGCTATATACGCGCCCAGGACTGTAAGGGTTAAGACAACGTTATTGGCTGCGCACGGAAAAACAACTCTTGAGCTCTAAAATTAGTGCAAGCGGTCCTTCTTATTAATGTCTTTGGTAAAACTAATTCAAAATCTGTGCATCACAAAAAAGGTGCGTGTATAAATTAACAGTCCCATTCAGTTGTATCTTGAGGTAAGCACAAGCCGAATTATAAAGTTTTGGTCACATTTTATATGTATATAAACAGCTCAAGTCCTAGTTTTATGAAGGAGAATGGCCTTGAACTGGGATGTTCTACTGGTATGAAATTTCACCATTGTATCTTTCTCCATAGTCTTGATTTGAAGTCTGTCGCCAGGGTTTATCTCTAAAACACCTGAATGAGGTAGAACAAATACAGTATACACATCACAAAATAAAGGACTAAATTTAGAATATTAGAATTTTAAGAGTTAATAAGAGTAGAGATGTTTGAACGCAACACTTAGATCTATAGGTGTGTTTAAGTGTAGTGGTCCCTATGATCTTAGTTATATCTTAGGGACTTTCCTTCTATCACTATCACAGTAGATTGTTTGCGTTCTACACAAATTTGTAGTTTGTGTTTCGACTTGTATTTTGATATTTAGTTAGTTTTCTTGACTAGTTCAAGCAAGCCATTCCACGCCCGAATGCCACTTTGAAATTAACTTAACGAGCTACTCTTTGCTTATAAGTATTATTTTAGTTTTTGAAAAGCTTTTAAATTTTTTATTATTATTACAACTTTACTTTGCCAAAAACTGTTTCATTTAATTAAAGCCAATTTTTTTTTAAAGAGACTGATCAAAAAGAAATAATATTATACCTGAGTGTTTACAAACTAGATATCTATAGCCTACAGAGTTTGTCTGCATTTATTTAGGAACATAAGCTATTGTTGGGGCAAGGAAAAGATGATGATGATAAGCTATTGTTAAAACATACATATATTAATGCAGTATTATCTTTTTTTTTTTAAAGTTTTAAATAAATCTTAAAGGGATCTAGCCGTCGATTCTCAGGCATACGCATTTGGCTCAATTGTAAACTAATGGCCTACAGTTACAGAAATAAAGTGTGTGAGTATGTGGAGATATGTGTTATGTGCAGTATAGTAGGCCTAAATTAATCATATCGAAAGAAGATAATAAAAACTTTGGTTAAATTATTTGTCCTTACCATCAATTACACAAACTCTGTACTTGTAGGAGCCTTCTTCGTTGATTTGTGGACACCTAAATCCTCCCTTGGGACAGGTGAGGACAGTCTGGCTGTTCAAAGAGATGCCGAGGGAATGGTTGTGAGATTCATCAACGATCATGATCTGTGAAGCGATAAATGGTTTTATGTTCCTTGTCAGCTACACCAATTAGTTGAATTAGCTAGTTTGTTGCATAAGCATATTGAGACACTATGAACACATGAGGGACTTGAAGCAATTTAAAATAAAAGACACCACACAACACGGTTGACAGAAAGGGTTGAACGACCCCATTAAAAACCATTGGAATCGTATCTTGTATATTACAGACGCTCCTTATATAAAGAAGATTATTGCGTCCTACTACGCTCATCCGTGGTCCGAGTCTAGTCTTGCATCTTTATTAAAGTTTTAAATTAGGCCCTATGTTAAGTTACTGGTTTTCCTGGCTTGCACAGGCAACCCATTCCATACCCGAATACCACTCTGGAAGAAAGAGTACTTATATGCATTTGTTCTCGCATAGGGGATAAGAAAAGTGTTTTTGTCTTTATGATGTACTTACATGTAGGTGTATGAGATAAACGCCCGATTCCCGAACACCAAATACGCCATTACTTTTATCAGTGATTTCCATTGGTGATAGGTTGTTGGTTTTCCTCTTTCTCTTTTTGTGCCCCGCCGATTTGTCACTAGTATTATTCCGTGGAACGTAGAAAGCCAAAGGAGAATCTGTCAAAAGATATTTATCTAGATTACGAGTTTACGATAAGGCGTGTTGCGTAACAAGGGTAGGCCTACGGTTTACGCAGACATATTATTACAAGGCGATTTATTCACTATAGTAAATCATGGATGAGACCTTCCATTTATATCACACAAGTATAATTATAATTTATAATGTTATTACGGCTAGAGCCCCCATTCAGTTTATGAAAATAATAGTTATAGTGTTGTTATTGTTAGTGTGAGTATCCTTGTATTTAGTGAAGGTCTTATTATATCATTCTGAAGTTTGTTTGTAGTTGTCTAGAGTATTCCTGGTTCTTATAATCAATCCCCTGGCAATTCACATAACGTAGTTTTAGAGTTTTCAGTTGATTTTACTTCATGTATAATTATCTTTGGCTCATATTATACAGCAAGAACCATGATGTTGAGTTGTAGTGTAGATTATTAATATAGTTGAATAAATATTACACATACACACATGTATATAACTTTGATATATTGACGTTAACCAAGTTGTGTAGAAAGCAACGATAAATTTGGTTTAATTTACAAAATCAATCCATTAGGAATCCAAATAATATTATATACACAATTACGAAATACACATATTCCAATTAGTAATGAATATCCTCAATGAACATATAGCATTGTAGTTAATAGTAGAATAATAAATCTTCTATGATACAAATCAAATAGGAACGAGGCTCAGAGACTTAGAGCGTAGAATCTTAGATGTTTTCCGATCGACTGCACGCCAAGAACTAAACTAAAATGTGTCGAATCGCGTAGAAATATGTTATGGGTCAATGGTTGGAAATCCCAGATAGTCTAGTGACACGAGTATTTCAATCGAGCTCGCGTACTGTCTGCGTGATCAGATTGTCTTTTATTAAGAACAAGCAATAAGGCTTTAACAAAATAAGGAGAGACCGATCGGCCTTAACATGTGGTATGTGCGTGAACAGTTCATGTTTTTATCGAGGTTAAAAAAAAAAACAATGCTCTAATTAGGTTAGGAAAAAACCCGGGGGAAACCTTGAGCTTAGAAATATTTTATATCGTTTAAACGCAATTCGCTTAAATGATTTAGTTGGTTTATTAACAATATAATGTAGGGAATTTACGTTTCGTAACAATATGCACAACTCTGCTTCTCCCCACCATCGGAATTCTCTTCGGATTATTATCGTAGTGGCTTTGTATACTGCACTGTAGCTCGGTAGCACAAATCCCAGACTACAGGTCTGGACATCCAGGCACCAGCATGGCGGGTTTGAGACGTATACTGTTGCGCTTCAGACTTCCTCCCCACCGAGGCTCAGTGCCTCTAAGCGGTGCAATGAGCCTCGGACGCGCAACAGGGGCTGTCCCCCATGCGTTCGCCCGCTGATGTGCTCTTAAATGTGAACGTAACATCAGTTTACACACTTGCCAGTCTTTAAGTCCTATGAGTACAGAAGTGACTGCTTACCAGGTATTTATAGTTTACCGCCAACTATTTTTTTCATAGATCTAAAGGATGCCCCTGAGTCTACCCAACAGAAGAGAAATATAGTATGTATCTATTATGTGCTCTACCCAGCTCAGATGGGTAATGGCGATAGCTTGGGAAAGTAAAGGCAAATGGGGCATGTGCTGGCCACATAGTATGGATATTTAACGCAAAGCTTACCACTTTCTCGGTATTTAATTGTTTTTCCTCTGCAGGCTTCAGGCTTGGTTGGCCATCTTTCGTCTATTATGCATTCTTTGATAGAAATAAAGTAATAAGATTAACTTTTTACCGATTTAATACAATTTGGCAAGTCATGACAATCGTCTTAAAGATTTAAGGTATTAATGCGTTCTAATAAGGATATATATTTTTTTCTGGCCGATTTTAATACCACTAATCCCAGCACTTTTTTAAAATGTGTATTTCATTTGTACCCGCACCGTTGGATAAATTAACTAGGAGATTTCGGTATTAGCTCTTGCTATTTCTATTTTAATATTGTGTCTGATACGTTGGTGAAAAAAAACATAAAGGAACTTTTTGGGGCAATGGATTGTGGCATGGGTATTAATTTATGTACAATAAATTGAGGTTGCTCTCTTCTAGCTTCATAATTGGTCGATTCCAAGGAGTGGGGAGATAGAGGGTAAGTTATTTATCCGAAAGCCCACAGCCTTAATTCTATGTGAGTACAAAGATAGGCAATGATGCCAAGAGCTCACCCTGCCCTAAAAAAAAACAACTTTAAAGGGATTAAACACGAGGAAATCTCATCTAGTCGGTTTGCCCAAAAATAAAACATTTTACAAATCTATTCTACTCCGTTCTGCCGACTCCTCGCACTTGGAAGTATCCCGTTTCTATCTGACTACCGTTGGCCATGCCATAGAGCCTTCTCAATATCCGGTCCGAAGGTGTGAAATCAACTTCCCATTCAACTTAGGCGAAAAAGCTGTACTGTTACTTTCAAAAAGAACTTAAAAACCCATTCTTTCAATATTCACCCTAGATAACATGCTTTAGACCACTACTGTCTAACGTATATGTTCGGTCGGTTAATGATTCATTTATTTGATGTGTCCAATGTTTGTAAAGTTTTAAATCATCAATTAGTTTTATTCTTAGCCTAGAGATTATATCCGTGTTCTTAGTTGTATGTTAAATGCGCTCTGAGCTTACATTATGTTTGTTGGCAGCGCTATACAAATATTATTATTATTATTATATTAGTATACTCTAAAATAAAAAAAAAATACTATTTTACATGAGGAAACAGTTCTATAGCTTACCATGCACAGGGAAATGTGTTTGTGAATCATACCAGTCTTTATAAAAATCCACTTCAAAATGAGATGAATCCAGCTACGTTAAAAATCACAAAGAAAACAGTAAAGACATGTATCTTTTGTCGAGTCAATAAAATGTTAGTCATTTGATTATTATTTATAAATTGCTAGTCTAAGGGAAAAGAAACTGTCCGATTAGCTAAACATTATAGAAAGCCAATTAATTAAGTAATATATATAAAGGGAATTTAAAGACCCCCCCCAAACCACACACACAAGCACACATCTACTAACAAACTACCAACCAATCAAACGATCAACCAATCAAACGATCAACCAATTAAACGATCAACCAATCAAACCATCAACCAATCAACCAATCAAACCATCAACCAATCAAACGATCAACTATTCAAAAATCAAATAGTTTTACTTATTGCAACGTCTTTTATATCTTTAAGTAAGAATTAAGTAGGCTATGATCTATAAAGTAAAAAGTAGGCCTAAAATTAAAATACTTACATTTACATGTCCTTCTGTAAAAGTTAAATAAACAACAAATGATTAATAGAAGAAATGTTAAATTATAATCATAATAGAGGTCTTATCTTATCTCATATTTTGTTATAGACACCTCTTCTATTCAGAAAATTATTGCACCACCTATCTATTTTCACTCCCTTACTATTAACTCGCACCGTCTGTCTGTCTGTCTGCTTGATAGCAAAACTTTGCATCGATTTTTTGACCACTTTCCGTCGTCCAATCGAGCCGAAACTTGGCCAGCAGACTTGTCCCGACTAACAATACATTCTATCAAATTTTCAGCATCGTAGCCTTTGGAATAGTCACGAATACCTTCCTTCAAATTGCGAAACGAAGAACATATTATACGAAAAAACATGGCTGCCTCTGACGGAAGTAATTAAAGTTTTAGGATATGTTCGTTTTTACGAAAACATACGAATGAAAACGACACAATGTGTTTGTGACACAATGTAGCCGAAACAAAGCGAGTTATCTTTTTATGTTTTTTGCGAGCCGAAGCTACAAAAAAAAAAAGGATGCGCAAAAGCAAAGCCACGATAGTGGTTTCATGCATTAAAAAAAAATGCCCAATCGTTATAATTAGATATGTATTTGCCGACATTACCGACTCGAAATTTTAGTTTTGTAGTGATGTGGAAATGGTAAACTTAGTTTACAAAGAAAGGTAGTATAATAAAAACTGTGTTTTTATGGTTTTCTTGTTAAAGACTTGCTATTTCCAGAATAGTATTTTCTTGAATGAGCGAGCTAGCAATATAGCTCAGTGGTATTGGGTGTATAAATTAGGCCTACTACTAGACCGAGGGTAGGTAGCCTTTTAGTATTTGTGTGTCAAAGTTAGGATTTTTAATTTAGTCAGCGTGCCGAATGTCACACTGCTCTTTTCTTTTAAGAGAGACTTGAATTACCTCTAAGGGGCGTCATCCACGTGCCACTCAAAGTCGCGTTATGTGTCAAGTCTGGCACTAGAGTCGTAAGTTGTCGACGCCTGTATTAGACTATACACGTAATGATTTTATATTACCTTTTTTTTTTTCAAATAAAATTTTATTTTGCTAAATTTGTATAGCCTTAAAAAAAAACAACAACAACAATAAAACAACAGCAACAGAGCCTATGAATAATAAGTCCGTTTATATAAGCTATTATGTAACTAACCTTTTGTCTATATGACACATAAAGTCACTAAGTCAATGCAAAAACTTTAATCTAATTATGACATTGATAGGCCCCTGCTCTATACTAAGTAAGTAAAGTACCCGTCGGACCAAATTAATCATTGGACCGGTGTAGCAGCATTCACCAGTATCCGTTGGCCTCGGCATGCAAGCCACAATGCCCAGCCGTTTTTACTTTACCCCAACTAAAGTCAGGTACCCATCAGAGCTGGGTTGACTCAAGGACACCCTCGAGTCCCGGGCAAAAAATCCTAGCCTTCACCAGGATTCCAACCCAGTACCTTTGGTACGCAAGTCTAACGCGCTGCCGCTCGGCCACCGTGCGTCACCCTAGATCTATACGTCCATATACTATCTTACTAATTTTAATATGCAAATAAATAAATGAATGCGACACTGACTTTTCTCGTGAAAACTCTTGGCGCCAGCTGGCACCGCTGTGGTCTGATTCATCTGTTTGCTCGCCTTTTTGTTGCTCTTTGGCCCTCCTCCCTGCACCGCGTCTCTTCGTACGCGAGAGTGGACGCCGTCCATTTTGATAACGTCACCGCCACGTGTTTCCATGTCAGAGCCAATGGGCTTCGGCGTGGTCAACTCTGCGGCGGGCACTTCCGCTGTTGGTTCCGGTTCATCGTTGTCATAGTGACTGTTGATCAGTTTCATTGTTGTATCAAACAGGCCCTCAGGTTCATCAGCGATCTCTTCGGATGAGTCGAACGCTTCAAATCTCTGATGATGGTTCTGAAATGTATTCACACCATTGATAAATAAAAAATTTTTTTTGGGCCTGGAAACTATAGTCTAGTATTGATGCCAAAATCAAATAGCTTTCACTTTTCTTCGTATCTTATACATTACAGACGGTCCTTCTATAAAGAAGATTATTGCGTCCTACGCTCATTCGCGGTTTGAGTGTAATCCTGAGTTTCTGTTAGTGTTTTAATAGATGGTTACTGGTTTTCCTGGTTTGTTCCAGTAACCCATACCATGCAAGGATGCCACTCGGGAAGAAAGAGTAGGCAACTTATATGATTTGTTCTCTCATAAGGTATAAGGAATGTGTTTTTTGTCCTCGTGTTTATTTGAGCATTGTTATTGTGTTGTACTTCTAAGTTAGAATTTATGTACGCTTATTAGGCCCAATTACTACTTTAATCTTTGCCCTACTGTCCTATAGTGCAGGGTTCGGCAACGTTTTCGCTAATTGTGTGCCAAACTAGGATTTCTAAATCATTCAGCGTGCCAACAACCTAAAAGTCAACCTGCTCTTTAAATGTTTTTACATTTTCTAAGAAAATGTATTTAGCGTCAAAGTAAGAGCAATGCCAAAAGCAAACGAGATGTATAGAGAAAAACGTTTAAGCGTTAATTATTTAATTTAAAAAAAAATGAATGCGTTTGTGGTTATCATCTTTTTTTAAATTTGCATTTACACCAAATAAAAAATTGTATTACTAAACTTTCACATTAATGGTTAATTATTTGCTCGGTGGTCGAGTGGTAATGGCTTTCGTCTGGCGTACCGAAAGTCCTGTGCTCGAAATACTCGAATCCTGGTGAAGGCTAGGATTTTTTTCCCGGGACTTGAGGATGTCCTTGAGTCTCCCCAGCTCTGATGGGGACCTGACTTTATAGTTGGGGCCACACAATCCGCTAGTATTCCGTGTCTAAAGAAACTGGTGAACGCAGCTATGATCAATTTGGTCCGACGGTTATTTTACTTTACATTGTCTAAAATCTATCATTTGGTTCTCAGGATATAGATATAGCAATTAGATTCATTAGAATACACTAATTATAATTATATCTCAGATTTACTGAGAATATTATTTTTAATTTTGAAATTTGTCAGCCGTTAATGTAATATAGTACAGCGGAATAAATACGTAGTAATCATACAGACTGTGTAGTTATTGTAACTGTTTCAAAACGTACATATAAATTCTTTAGTCAAATGATTAATATGATTTTCAATATTTACTTGATATTCAATTACCTGTAACAGTTTGTTGTTTTGAACGTATCAAACGTATTAGCGCAAGAAAACGGTTCAATTATCTCCCTTGTATTAGAAAAAGTTTCCCAATTTGATTCTATTATTATGCTAGCGATGCTAAATAAAAAGTTATGTTTTTAAATATCACTGATATTACGTTTTAATTTTTATTTCTTTCTACAAATCTAGGACTTTGATGCCCATTTTGTGTGTGCGTGTTTAAAGTCAACTTGCTGCATTTTAAAAATGTCATTATCCGTCACTTAAAAAAAAAGATCCACATCTAAGATGGTTGCAGTTAGATAAAACAAGTCAGGCTTTATCTTATCTCTACTGTTACTTTCAAACAGAACTTAAAAACTCATTATTTCAATATTTACCTTAGATAACATTTAACAAGCTTTAGAAACTTACTGTCTTATTTATGGGTTGGGTCGGTTAATACTACATTTATTTGTTTTGTCTTTTTTAATCATCAATTTAGCTCTGTCACCTGGCCTAGGGTAATATCCGTATTCTTAGTTGTATGTTAAACGCGCTCTGAGCTTACATTATGTTTGTTGGCAGCGCTATACAAATATTATTATTATTATTATTATTATTATGAAAACAGGAGTCCACGAATTTGAAAGTCTTGCCTTTGTTTATAAAACTCCGCTTTGAGTGCTTCAATGTACTTCCGAAAAAAGCCATCTATGTATAAGCCATAAATTATGAAACTAGTTACAAGTAGTTAAGTGTTTTTAAATTGAATTCTCGGCAAAATATGTCCAGTTTCAATGCAAATCCATTCCAGCTCGAGTGCTGTTTGACCCCGTCTTTGTAAATGCAAGTTCAACTCACTGAAAAATTCTCTGCCATTCAGAAACATCGTCTTCAACAGTTAGGTCCTCTCATTTAATACCCGAAACAAAATTCAGCAAGAAAAACCTCTTGGAAGTCTCTTGCGTGCCATTTAAAATCACCATGTGTGCCAAGTCATGCACGCGAGGCTTAGGTTGCCGACACCTGCTATAGTGTTTCTAGGTTTAGTGATTTAACTTTTGGTATTACTCTTGTCAGTTGTGAATAATGAACCTATAAAATTAGATTTCCTAAACACTGACCTGTAAATACAGTTCAAGTGACTTAGACTTCCTTATTATCGTAAAGATTTGTTCATATAGCTCACTTATATGTATAATTGAGTAGCTTAGATAGTGTAAGCTTATTCATTTCTAGCCTCAATTTGCACGTCCAAATTTATTATAGAGTCGCTATCCATTCTTTTTTATACGTCAGTAATTCGCACACCCTGATCCTTAGACCTAAAAGCTTACTAGATAAATCATCTCAGTCTGGACAGCAGCATACAAACAAACAACAACAACTCAAAGCTACTAAATACTAAAATAATGCTGCTTAACGTTAGTTTGGACGGTGCAACAAGATGGTTTACAAATTCCCAAAATTTTTAACCATAGGCCTTAATGAATGGGAAAAAAAACACAATAACTGTTGTTTGAAGATCTGTGGAGTTTCAAAGAACGGCTAGATGGACCGTCTTGTGGTACGCGGGCCACCTGCTGGTCACCCATGAGCTGGATCTATAGTACGATAAGCTTGTTTTGTCATCAATTTAAAAAATAATAATTGAAAAAAAAAAAAAAAAACTGAAAAGGGACTTAAGGGTAATTACAAGACGTAGACAAGACAACAAACAAGTGTCACATCAATACAATCACGATATTTATTAAAACTTCTGGTACGATAATTGTTTCGACTCGCGGTGTTGCAACTGTGGGGAGGAGGAGGAGACAGTGGAGCATATCCTGCGGGAGCGCCCCCGTTCGTCAGCTATCGAAGAGTTGGGACGGATGACCCGCTTTCCGCTGATCTCTATGACGATTTAAACGCGTTCAGGTGCACGACAGAGTAACGTACATATCCAGGGCTATAAGGGATTAATAATCTCAGCTCTCAGTCCAAACGGAGCTCAAGTCAGGTAAGATAATTAAATTGCCCAAGTAGTGACAAAAGCCTACATTCGACTTTCGATTCTTAAAGTAGAAAAACATAACAATAAACTAATAAAATACCTATATAGAAACAGAGATAGTAAACCTATTAGGACCTATTCAAATAAACTATATCCTTTCTTCCCGAGTGGTCATTCGGGCATAGAATGGGTTGCTTGATCATTTCAAAATATATAGGTCTAAGCATTGTATCTGCCGGAACAAACATAAAAAAAAGGATATTTGTAAGTGTTATAGAATTATCTAATTATTTAAAGCGAGAAAAAGCATTCTGGCTGCACAGAAACGTTATGTTCTTGTACATAGATACACCATTCTAACTGTCCAGATACATGTCCTTGCATATAGATATAATCAATATGATTAGTTGTGATTTAGAGCCACTCACAACTTTTCCGGAATTTGTTTGTAATCAAGATATTGATAATGAGAAAGAACTAGCCAACCTAGTTAAGCTACAGATACAACTTTCTCATCCTATGGCATGCAAGTCAGTGCCGAATTGACAAAATTAATAACTAGTAACACCAGTGACGTCACCACGCAAATCAAGATCAAAGTTTGGAAACAGTAGGCAAATTCAAATACCTGGGAGCTATTGCATAAAAAGAGGGCTCCAAATCGGGATATCCCGAACAACATCAACACTAAAGAGGCTCAAGACAATACGGAAAGGCAAGAACATAGCCCCCATTACCAAAATCAGGCTGGTGCGCTCACTGGTCCTCTCCATTTTCTTATATGCTTGTGAGTCCTGGACATTAACAGCTGAGCTAGAAAAGAAGATAAACGCCATGGAGATGAGATGCTTTAGAAACCTTCTCGGCATCTGCTGTAAAGACCGTATCTCTAATGAGCAGATACGAAAAGGGATACATAAGGAAATCGGACAATACAACGACCTGCTGGCCACAAGTCAAGAAAAGAAAGCCAGAGTGATATGGCCACATAACAAGAGTCAATGTTCTTGCCAAAACTATTCTGCAGGGCACCACCAGAGGGGGAGAAAAAGAGGAAGATAAAAGAAACGATGGGAGGACGACGTCAGGGAGTGTACGGGGTAAAACTGTGCGATGCAATGAGAAGGGCTGAGAGACGGAAAAAATGGAAGAAACTTGTATACATGTCATCTGTGGCACCCCAACCGCCCAACAGACTACGGGATATGTAGGATGTAGGTAGTATTCATAATGATTACAATCACCACCCATCTCCACCCACAGTTACTACCATCACGGTAATGGGCACAGAAACGATCAGGATTCGAACCCAGAATCTTTGGATTACAAAGTATGTCTCACTTTACTCCGTGCATTAACTGTAACAACCAATCATTTAAGTTCTTTTTTCATTTCTGGAAAAAAAATTCTATCAATAATAGTTTTAAACCCATTTCCAATGTATGCCTATAGATAAGCTTAGGCTAGATATTATAATTTCTTTTAAAAAGAAAGCCGAGATAAAATTTATATTAGTAAAAAAAACACTGCATACCTTAGTCTTATATTTATACATGGGGCTAGTGAAGAAGCGTTCAGCAATTTACTTGACCACGACTACTAGGGGATAGTGTGACTAGTACAATATCATGCCACTTTAATTCATAAATCTAATGTCTCTTACCTATTACCGAGCTGGGTAGCCCCCATCCAAACCCGGGAGCGAAATCGGTATAATAATTAGGGATTTGAACTCAACCCAGTCGCTACGCACCTAGAGAACAATGTTGATTTAACAAAAAAATAATTTAAAAGATGAAAACAATAAAAACCAATACAACATATTTAACATATATCCTACCATTCTGCGCATTGGAGCGTTTTCTACAGCACATTTAGTTATTTTTGTCTCCAGGTCGTTGACTTTCTCGTGCAATCCGCTCACGACGAACGCAAGCCCAGCCGATGCCGCTACCAAAAGAAGTATTGCCACAGCCACCACCGCCGCCGCTGCGGGGCACCACACGGGTGATCCGAAGCACGCCTTGAATGATCTGCCTCGACACCGCCTGTCTTTCTTGCTGGAGTCCCAGCTCCCAGCGCTGCTAGTCTCGTAACGGAGCAAACGCTGTTGGCCAATGTTCGGGATAAACTTTTCTGACGCCTTTCCCACTCCGACACCGCGTGCAGATTCATTCCACGCCAAGCGCGGGTACCTCCCCATCGAGTGGCGATCATCATCATAACAAGGTGATTCCGCTAACTCTGCAGGTGACCCAGTCGATCTCCGCAAGTCTTCCTTCTCAAAAGACATTCTGAAAAAAGTGAATCGAAATATTACTGCCGTCGCGCCCTTTATAGTTTTAAGTCAGCACATATGGTTTTTGCCCACAATTCAACCCCCTCCTCCGTTCAACCAATTTTCACCAAGAAGTATGATATCGAATGCAACTTTTTCATACGTTGAAATTTAAGTCAGCTTTGGGTGCAAATTTCCCTGAATTAAATTTAGTATACAAGTATTTTGACCTAGATTTGGATCGCAAATGACAAACATCTAGCTAGATTACTTCAAGGAAATTATCCAGATATATTTTTATCTCCCAAAACATTTGGTGTGAATGCTTCTTTTTTTCTGTACGACAACTCGGATTTTAATATAGTTGTGTAAGGGGCAGATAATTCTTACGTTATTGTATTTTCCTGACGATCAGTTTCTGTTTTTCGCCGTACGATAAAAATATGAATTTTTAAATATAGAAAACTTTCGCTTGCGGTAGCGATTATTTAATTTAAGATTAATGGGCGTCGGGGAGATGGGGAGGTTAACAATGAACAATGAACAATGAACAATATTTATTTGCCACATATAGTACATAGGTACAATAAAGGCATAGTCAAAAACATAAGAAAATTATAGCATTTGTGAATAATAAATTGAACAATAATAGTAATACCAATATTAGTAATAAAAATGAAGGTAATAAAAACTTTATTAATTAAAGGTTTCCTAAAAGAAAATTTAGGGGGGATAATTTAGTTTGTAATACAATTTTTTTGGGGGAAAAAAAACAAAAAAGAAAAAAAAAAACTTAATTTACTAACATAGACATACAGGTACATCACTTTCATTAGACCTGCACAGCATTAACAGGGGCGGCATCCGAACGGTTTGAACTAGTTTGGCCTATTGATATCGACCCGCTGTTTGTCGTACACTTTGGTTAGCGCCAGCCCGTTCACACTGCGCGTTGAAATTCAAGTTAAACACCTTTTTTTTTTGTTAATCGATAGTCTAGGGCGGGGATCAGCAACCCACGGCACGCGTGCCAGACTTGGCACGCAGAGAGATTTTCGGTGGCACGCCGAAGATTCTCATAAAGGCAATTCAATCACCCTCTACAAGAAGTTGAGTGCTAAAGCAGGATGACTTTTATGATTTTGGCACGCTTAATGAATTAGAAATCCTTATCGGCACACTTTTATCAAAAGGTTCCTGACTTCTGGTCTAAGATTTTGCACTTTTCACTTGTCACACAGGCTTTTTAAGCCATATCTTTGTATGCCGTAGCCACGAAATGTTGTGACTGCTGCGTTCACTAGCTCGATGGACCTACATGGTATGAAAGGGGAATACTTAACGTTTTCTCTCGGTTGTTGGACCAGAACAAGTTTTTAGAAAGACTACCCCACCTCATTGAACCGATTCACGTGAGTGTAACTAATTAAAGTTACACGCAAACAGGGCCGGTTTAAGACACTATTAAGCCCTAAGCACTTTAAAGGATTTCGGTGGCACCTCTTTTTTTTAAATTATGTAATTAAAAAGAACAACAACAATATATTCTAATAAATCATATATTTACATTTTGTATACATATTTTTTTTTCTAATTCTTTTAACTATTTGAAAACATATTTGAACATAACCTCAAAACGGATGTTTTTACTGTGGTTCTCCTCTGCTCCGTGCTTATCTCGCTTAATGGTTACTCCAGCCGTGCGAGTTAAGAAAGATATACGGACCAGTTTCCCAACTTTCCTATCATGAAACCACGTTTTTTCCCCGTCGATACGACTTGGTGTACGCTGCGTTAGTCTTAATAAAAAGCCAGTGAAGAAAAGGTTCACCATTTTTTTCTGACCATGGCATACAAGAAGATTGTGCAACCAGAACAATATTTACCATCTTCAACATTCTAACGTCCATTATCCACCAAGGTAGTGATTTAAAAGATACTTTCTATAGACCCGGGAAAAAAATATTCCACAGATTTTTCGAGGATTTTTCTTTCTTCCCGAGTTGCATTCGGGCATGGAATGGCTTGCCTGAACAAACCAGGAAAACCAGTAACTTAACATCATTTAAAACATTAATAAAAATGCAAGACTAGACTCGGACCACGATTGAGCATAGGTCGCAATAATCTTCTTTATAGAAGGAGCGTCTGTAATGTATAAGATGAGATAAGATAAGGATTTTTACTACATTCGGGCGGTGACAAGAAAGAAGACCTTATCGCCTAGGAAAATAAGTGAAGTAGTATGGAAAATCCTGGTTGAAATTTTCTTGATTGTTAAAAAAAAATAGAGAGAGAAATGAAAAATCTTTATTTAGATCTAGAACTGTCGTTTTGTACAGGAATTAATTTGAACCCCGTGGATTTTCTAAGTGCCGAAGTAAAATTAATCATGGAATAACCACCGATTTAAACAAATTTAGGGGAGTACTTTGAGTTTAATTAATGAAACAACTTATAAAAACAAGTTATTTCGTAAATATCATTAATAACCAATTTTGATATGCATTAGACTTCCCAAGATTTTGCACTTTAATACTTGCAAAGGAAGGACACGCAAAAATATAAGTTAATAAATCTATAGTGTATTACTAAATACACATGTATATCGGTCAGCCGATTTCAATAATGATTTTAAAATGCGTTCAATAAGGATTTTAAAATGCGCATCATTAAGTGTATCTTAAAACAACAACATTTAAAAGCTTTTTTTCTGGGTTCGTTAGGTTGGGGGGGGGGGGGGGGGGTACTGAGAGTAACATATGCAAACCGATATTCTTAATGTAAAAAAAATGCCTCGTACGCCATTTCTTTCCTTATAATTTAACAAAAATTATTTAAATGAGTTTTCCCGACTTTGACCAACTCGGTCAACTTAAGTACAGCCTTAAATTGACATTGTTTTTTATTTGTTTTATTTCAAAGAATAATTCTTTTTTTTTTAGTTTCATTTTTATATATCTAGTGGTAAAAGCTATCATGTGACTTGCACATAAGTGGTGAAGCCAGGATTGGGCGGGGGCAACTAGCGGGAACTACAGGGAAAATTTCTGAACACTTGGACAAATTCATACTATTTTTTTTAGAAAAATATTTATTTATTTAAACGTCAATGATTACAACTTTAATTAATCTAGATTAACTGAATTTTGAAATTCCCATCTTTTGGACGAAAATGTCTTCAGTAAATAATATTAGATTTAGTGATTTAATTTTTCTCAAGAATTAATTTTAATTTTTAAAAAATGCACCAAGCACCCACTGACACGGTAGCGCCCAAACTGACATTTACAGAAAAATGACCAAAAGTGGCAATTCCGAGTGGCATTCGGACATGGAATGGATTGCCTGAACAAACCAGGAAAACCAGTAACTTAACATCATTTAAAACATTAATAAAAATGCAAGACTAGACTCGGACCCAGGATGAGCGTAGGACGCAATAATCTTCTTCATAGAAGTAGCGTCTGTAATATATAAGATAAGATAAGATAAAAGAGCTGGCAAAATTAAGTAATTTATTTTGTAATTGAACAATTGTAATTTTTAAAATTAAGTAATTTGGGTCTAGCTGAGGAGATCTTAGATGGGTCATGTGCTCCCCGCTTTTCCCCTCCTCTCCACAAATGGGCTACGCCACTGAACACAAGTAAAGTGGTATACATTCTTTAATATTTATTTATGAATTTATTAGAAGCAGATTATTTTCCGCGAGTATACACATGCACTGAGTAAAGTAAGTAATCCCATCGAACCAAATTGATCCATAGGGCTGGTAAAGCAGCGTTCACGAGCTGATATGGCCACGGCATACTAGGGCAGACATGCCTACCCCTTAGGACTAAATAGAGGAACAATCTTGATGAAAAAGGATTTTTCAACAAAAAAGCGGAACACTCTTTATCTAACCATCTTTAAAAAAAAACAAAAAAAAACATTAGCTATTTAAAATGTAGGTAGGCCTACGTTTTACAGACAATTCGCAATGGATCTAGATCTAGTGTAGGCCTACAGAGAACAATTCACATGTTTTTCTTTGCTGAATAAACTCCTCTAAATATTCCTTCCTATAACTATAACACTGAATTAGTTTTTTTTTACAGTTTGAGCAAGTCATATTTAAACTTTCTGAGGCAGGACGTTTAGATATATTCACAATCTTAGCAATACAGTAAAGGAAAAGAAAATTCATTGCCAAACACGCGTAATACCACAAAAAAAAACGTCAGAGAAGCCCAGAATATCTATTTTAATAAACCCAGAAAACCCAAGTCATGATAATTATAGCATTGTGACCTTATTTGTGCCTTAGTTTTATCAACCTAGACACGGAATATATTTCAACAAATGGAAAACCCAAACTTTCCAATTTGGCGTAACAAAACTAGTAAAAAGCGGAACGGCGGAACAAAGTGTGTTTTTTTTATTAAAAAAAAAAGCGTAACAAATACGCCAAAAGCGGAACGGTAGGCATTTCTGCTAGGGGATCGTAAGGCCAGGACAATGCACTGACGTCTTTTCATTTTTCCCACAACTAATGCCAGGTAAGCCCATCAGAGCTGGGTAGACCCAGGGACAACCGCCAGACACGGGAACAAAGCCTAGACTTTACCAGGATTCGAACCGTCCCCCACACATGCATTGAGGGTTTTCAGTTTAAAAGTGAAGTGGGCCGCTTTTCTGTACGCTCAATGTGTTCAATAGTCTGTGACCCACCTCCATATTTTATTCCACACTCCCAGGACCCTCACAAGCCTATGTAGCGTCCCGGGGCAAAAGTTTCAGCGACGCCCCTTTTGCATACTGTGACTGCTCTGTTTAGTGCCTGCGCGTAGTTAGTTATTATGATTATAGACATTTTAAAATGCAATTTTTCATTACGAATACTCTAGATAAGCCAATCTTTTATGAAACATTTGCATAAAACAGTTTGAGTTTAAACAAAAAAAAAGTTAACTTCTACCATCTTTATTCATTAGACAATTCCTTTTGTTTACAATTTGTGTTTCAAATTTTATTTCCCCTTCAACTCTCCTAAAATTTCTGGTATGAATTTAGATTATATTTGCCACCCCCTAGAAGTGTCGACACCGGGCATACGATCCCTCTGCCCTCCCCTATGTGAGGGCACTGCCCAATCTAAATCCGACCCTGTTCCCTACTCCCTAGCAGAGGCAAAACGCTAAAAATAAATAAGGTGACATCATAATAATATAGCCTACATCAGGATGCGTTTAAAAATCTGGTAATTTTGAGTTATTTACATTTGTAGCTGGCTATTTGACTGAATTCTTATTTTATTACTATTATTACTATAGGCCTACTAGTCATTGTCAAAATTCAACAAGTTTGTGTACCGGTAGTTTGGAAAAGCCATTGCTGTGACTGAACCAATATTTTAAGCCAATGGATGGCTAAAAAAAACGTGTAGGTTATGACCATGACCTACTTAGCTAAGAAGATTCCGTAAGTCGAGCTGTAGACCGATACTGGGCTACCCATTTATTTTGTAAATAGCTATTTAACATTTTATTCACATATACTCCAATGGCAATGGTCGACAACAGTGTGCAAAAATAAAGGATTTCTAATTCTTTCAGCGCGCCAACAGAATTAACCTAAACCTGCGCCAACCAATCAATTTCATATTGATGAGATATTTGAATGACTTTGTTGTGTGTGTGGGTCTTCCGCGCGCCATTAAAAATCGCTATGCGTGCCAAGTATGTCACGCATGTCGTAAATTGCTGACACCTGTAGTAGGCTACCATATTGCCTTCCACACAATCTTCTTAATTAAACTGTAGGCCTATTACTAGGACGATGGTAGTCGAGAACTGAAGCTAAGATCGGATTCAAGTCACACAAAACTGGACGAAATCTGGTAGGCTATACATTTATACACCAGCCTAGTAGACTACACCAGTGGTCGGCAACCTACGGCACGCGAGCGATTTTCAATGGCACGCAGAGTACCACCAAAAAGGCAATTCAAGTCGTTTATACAAGAAAATAGCAGTATGACGTTTAGGCTGTTGGCACGCGGAATGACTTACAAAATGCTACTTTGGCACACTGTTATCAAAAGGTTGCCGCCCCTGGACTACATCACAATATGATGGTAAACGGAGCTAGATTCAAACCTTTTATTTTTCTTCTTAATTTTTTGTAACACCGGAAATTTGGCTTTTTGTGTTCCTTGTATACAGGGTTGCGAACGGCTGTTATGAAAACTGTTTGAACCTAATTCAAATCAGGCAAGTCTATACAAATAATAAGCCTGTATTAAAAAACAAAACAACATAAAAATGAATAGATCTAGTAGCCTATTGCTCTGTAATAAAAAAAAATGAATCTTACCGCAAATAGTGTAATGTAAAGTCTTCATAAGTCTATGTTTTAATACTAGACTAGAGATGTTTTAGTATCATTATTGTTTGTTTTTTTCTTTTTAGTTTGCAGGCTTTAAAAACGAAACTGAAACCTAGCTGGGGGGAATGGAAGGGGACACGAGAGGTGGGCATCGATTAAAAAATACTACGGCTAATATTTAAAAAAAATGAAGTTCTGTTTTTACTATACACCGCTAAATGTGCGCAGATGTGTTCGTTTGCCCATATGCATTCGTGAAGTGCCAACGCTGACGACTTGCCGGGGCTAATAATATTATGAGACAAGCCAGCGCGTATGACCTTCGTAACCTTTGACCCCCTCCACATGATATGCCCGGGAAGGTGGTGGGGGTGGTCACATTTCCAGGAAAACCTACGACAGTCCTTCGACCTATTTAACCGTTCACGCGAAACTGCAACAGTTGCGTAGATCTAAGACTTCTAAGTGTTTACCCTGAGTTTGGCGCCTTTAAAGGAAAACTCTTCATTCTTCAAGATATTCTTTTTACCAGAAGGTCAATTTGTATTCTTTTCCACCCAATGTTCTTGTAAATATATTCGTATTAAATTAACAAGTAGTATAGACTAGATCTATACCCGCCATGCATTGTTTACTCTAGGGAGATGAAGGCATGGACAATTAAATACAGGCATAGTATATACGTTTGACGAGCTTATAGCTGATTTGTCAATTTTTTAGCCAATCTGACTCCCTACTTTACAATGTTATGGTTTGCAAGTTCAAGGTCAAATTCTGTCCTTGTGCGTAAAAATTATCAGATAGGAAATAAAAGAAAAAAAAACACAACTGCTACTTAAAATAGACAAGAGGGCTTCGGTTTACGGTATATTATAGGTCTATGTTTATTTTATTATTAAACGAGTTAAGAGGAAAAAAAAAGATTTTGTTTTTTATCTGTAAAGTATCCTTTCCAGGTTCTTTGTGTGAATGAAAAGGGCAAGGGAGTGGGGGGGGGGGAGTGAAGGGGAGCTCAAGAGCTTTAGTGACAACCGCTTACAGAAGTGCTTGTGTGGCCAGTAGGATGTGTTTAATTGTAAATTAGATTCACTATCAGTAAAATAGTAGGCTAATAATTTAATTTTCTTGAAAACTTTAGGAGTTGTCCATAAATGACGTTGTTATCTTTAAGTGCACATTTATTTTTTAGTGACTAGATCTATATGTTAGCCCTAACAAAAACATATAGGCCTACATGTATAGAGGGTTATAAAAAATTAACTGATTTTTATGACGAATGGCTTTAATTCTCAAACATCGTCTTGCAATGAGTCAGTGACCATTTAATATGATTTAAAAAGAGTGGTTCAATTTTTTCTTTTTTTTCTCTTCTTTATTGTGTTGTGGAAAAAAGTCCACACTTAACCAAGTTATCTAAGTTTTGAATGGCTGAGAAAGGGTGCGCAATTATCGCGCCATTCTTTCGGCAAAGTTCAGATGTTTGTTTTTTCTATAGTTTAGAGACAGTAGTCAGCCTCAAGTACATATAGAGCGTTCGCAATGGGCGTGGCTTATGTTTTTTAGTGACTTATTTGTGTAAATAGACGCCAATTGGTGTACAAAAATGGTGAAGTACTTCTTTATCATGCCAATTTCACATCTGAATATTTGCTATCCTACGCACAAATCATTAGATAAATCGTCGTAGATCATCTTACTAGTACAATAGAAAGACTGACATGTTATTTTTTCAACGAATTTCAACATTTTAAGATCAATTCATCATCTTAATATCTGGCCGGTAAGTGTTGCATTTGAATGGATTTATCTTATCTTATCTTATACATTACAGACGCTCCTTCTATAAAGAAGATTATTGCGTCCTACGCTCATCCGTGGTCCGAGTCTAGTCTTGCATTTTTATTAATGTTTTAAATGATGTTAGGTTATTGGTTTTCCTGGTTTGTTCAGGCAACCCATTCCATGCCCGAATGCCACTCGGGAAGAAAGAGTACTTATATGCATTTGTTCTCGCATAAGGGACAAGGAAGGTGTTTTTGTCTTTATGTTTATCTGAGCTTTGCAACAGATTGTTATTGGGTTGTATTTCTAAATTAGAGTTTAATGCCTTATGTATTATTACTACTTTACTCTTTGCCCTTCTGTCCTCTAGTGTTTCTAGGTTTAGTGATTTGACTAATGGTGTTACTCTTGTCAATGGGGAATATTCACTAGTTATAAACCTTGCAGCTCTTTTTTGAATTTGTTCTAATTTTTTAATGTTTTCTTTAGTTGATGGGTCCCATACAGATCCTGCATATTCTAGTATAGGCCTAACTAATGTGAGATAGCATTTTAGTTTTATATTCTTATTACATTTGTAAAAGTTCCTTTTTATGAATCCTAATGTTTTGTTTGATTTTTTAATTACTTCATCAATGTGAGGGTTCCAAGATAACTTATCATTTATTATTACTCCTAGATACTTAGCATTGCTAGTTTGAGTTAGTTCTTTACCATGAATGAAGTAGTTTGTTATTATTTGTTTCTTTTTCTTGGATACCCTTATTAGTTGGCATTTTTCTGGGTGAAAAGACATACTCCAGTTTGATTCCCATTTTTGTAGTTCATCTAGGTCTTTTTGTAAAAGTTCACTATCTTTTCCTGTCTTTATTATTCTATAAATTATGCAATCATCGGCAAATAATCTTACTTTTGTGCCTGTGTTGATGCAATTTGGCAGATCATTAATGTAAATTAGAAATAGTAGGGGTCCTAGAACATTTCCTTGTGGAACTCCTGAGTTTACTGTTATTGGTGATGACTTAGAGCTATTTATTATCACTGTTTGTTCTCTGCCTATAAGAAAGTCCTGAATCCACTGATGTAAGGGACCAGAGATGCCAAAGTATTTAAGTTTTTTAAGAAGACTAGAATGATGAACTTTATCAAATGCTTTTGAAAAATCTAGTAATATAGCATCAATTTGGTTGTTATTATCTAATCCCTTAGACAAGTCATCTATTAAGCCTATCAATTGAGTCTCACATGATCTATTTTTCCTGAAGCCATGTTGGTGTGGGCACAGTGCATTTAGTTTGTCTATTTATTGAAGTGAATTATTGGAGTCATTCGTTATTTTCATTGTAGGCTTAATCGTTCAATAGTTATATAACATTTTTAATGTAAGAATCGTCTTGTGTCTATTAATCTAATATAGAATTAATAAAATCCATATTAATACATTAATCATCATTTTAAACACAAAATATCAATTAAAAAAAGCTCGAGCCTATATGAAACTATATTAATACAGCGGCCATTGTACACCATTACTCAAAGTAAACAAAAAACACGTGATTTTTGTCACGTGATTGCAAACGCACTATAGGAGCAATATAATCGGTAGAAAGTTCCAAGCCAGAGTTAATGTCTAGGATAACCCACACCTCTACAGCATTAAAGAGTCTTAATTAGACGATATCAAACGAAAAAAAAAAAAGAAAGTCATTGGCACCAATATGAGGCTAATATGCTTACTAAAAAATGTGAAGTATTCCGAACAAAATTGATTTAAAGGCCGGTAGAGCAGCGTTCACCAGTTTCAACGACACACTAGGAGATTGTGTGACCAGCACAATAGGCCTACTAGACCGCCCTTACGTTACCCCAACTAAAGTCAGGTATACACCAGAGCTGGGTAGACTCAGGGACACCTCTAAACATTGGAACAAATCCAGCATTCACAAAGATTCGAACTCAAATGACCCAATTAGAGGCGGCCCGAAATTCGGTTTCGGTTTCGACCCAGAAAATAGGCAAATGGCCTCTTTCGGCGTAGTTTCTGTTTCGGCCGAAACTTATATATACTTTCGGTTATCCGCCGAATATCTATTTTAACTTTCAAAATTCAGACCGTTACGCTATGCTAGTGCTGCATATATTAATCTGCTTTTTTTATCATTTAATTTAGTTAAACTGCTGCGAATCAATATGTGTGAAGTAGAAAATTGAAGTTAATAATAAAAAGAATATTTATCACCCCAAAGAATGTCGAAAATGGAGTGTGGCTTAATAAAATGGCAACTAGCTTTTTTTTTCATTTATTGCATTTGTCATTTTTGTGTTGTTTTGTCTAATTTGTATAAAAATTATATCATATCATTTAAATACAAAAATCGTATAATATAAAGTTTTTATTGCCTTTTAGGTTTTTTAAATCTTAAAGAGTATTCAATTCTGAATAAAATGATAGGCCTCTATATAATAAATGTATATACAACTGTATATTACATGTTCTATGGTTTACTTAAATAGAGTACCTATAAACTAGTTAAGACTACACAAGTATGTGCAGTCTTTTTAAATCTTTTGTTTGGCAATTTCGGTTCACCTTTCGGTTTCGACCGAAGGTGTAGTGGACGTTTGGTTTTGACTTCGGTTTTGGCAGAAAGTCGATAATGTATAGGGTCTGCCTTCCGGTATGGTTTCGTTCGGTCGGCCTCTAGCCCCCAAGGAGTCGAGCCCAATTCCCTACTGTGCTTACTGGTCAAATTAGTTTATTATAAAGCCAGCGAGACCTGGACATTGACAGATGAGCTTGAAAAAAAGAAATTATGCTGTGGAGAAGAGATGCTTTAAAATATTCTAACACCTGCTTTGAAGATCACACCTTCAGCGAGCAAGTACAAGAAATAATACGTCACGCTATGGGACTATAATAGTTTAAGATAGGGGCATTGGGGGAAATGGGAGAGAAATGAGTGCGAAATGGGGGGGGGGGGGATAGTGCAAGGTGGGGTAGAAATTGCGCAAGCCTGGCAAAGTGAGTCGAATACTTTATAAACACAAAGAAAATTTGATAACATTTTGTTGAAGATATACTAATTAAAATGCTAACAAAATTAAAAAATTTTTTCATAAAAAATTACTTTAAAAATTTTTTTATTTGTTCCTAAATTTTGTTATACTAAAAACATCGGTTTGAAACAAAGATTTAAGAATTGATTCATAGAGTTGAGTCAATGAGTTGATTCAATGAGTTGATCCAAAGAGTTGATTCATAAAGTTGAGTCAACGAGTTGATTCAATGATTTTTACCCAAAGACTTTAAACTTTAAACCAAGAAACAGACGTTAAAAAAATATTTTTATTAGTGTATGAAAATGACACAGGCGCTGTGGCCTTATTGTAGGCTTCGTTGGCTTCCTTGACCTACTTTAAGCACATACTGCAATGAATGCTTATAAATAGATCAAACATATAACAAACAAGCCTAGCCTATATTCTATATGAACATGTGTGCAGTAATGTTGACTAGAGGTTTTAAAAAAATTGATAGGGATTGGAGGGAGGGTTGACACTGACACATATTTCGAAAGTGTATGTTAAAGGGGCGTCCATATATGACGTCAACGTACCTAAGGATGTTTGTGTGTATGTTGGGGGGGGGGGGGTATAAGGCAAACATTCCCGATGTTCATGTTTAAATGAGAATTCCAATTTAAGAAGTTTAGCTTAATTAACTACACTAATTTTTTTATCTATTGTAATACGTATACAATGACAATAAAGTGCAGAGTCCAATCGTGTTCATTTTTAATTAGGTACTGAGGGGTGGAGTAGTGGTGCACAGCTTTCTGACGTTTTATTGGAAAAAAATTGGGGGGGGGGGGAGGGCGGATTCTTTTTTGTGACGACTTGTGGTATAAAGGAAAATCAACAATAGGTCAAAAATCGCGGGACGTCAGATTTATGGACGACTAAAACATTCTTATGAAGATAAGAGACACCGCCCCTACCGAATACAAACGGAAAGCAACAGTTTAACATAAGGAGTTTCATGCGCATTATGTCATAAATCTAAATCTGCACCTTCTCCAAGTCGGGGGTCGGCAATAACTTACGATACGCGTGCTAGACTTGGCACGCAGACCAATTTTCAATGGTATGCATAAGACCCCCTAAGAAGGCGATTCAAGACTTATCTACGAGAAATTAATGAGCTACCGTAAAATCTCGACTATAAGCCGCACCTGTGTATAAGCCGCAGGTATTCATTGGAAGGTGAAAAACAAGTACAATTAAAGTTGACGTGTATAAGCCGCACTAAAAAAATTTATTTGCAGTATAATTTAACTGTATAATTTCTTGATCCATATTTTTATTTTTCACTTTTGGTGTTTGTGAATTTTTATTTATTTGTCGTATGGAAGATCAAATATCAAGTATATAATATAGATTATTATAAGTCATTTTAAAGCCTGAAAGCCCAGGATCCAAATAAAAAAGTCAGCTGACTTTCCAATATTTTAAAATTAAGATTTTAAAGATAGGGAAATTTCCTTAGTTTCAATGTTACCAATGCTACAAAACTAAAACAAAATAGCACAGAAACACACAATATTGATATAGTTGATAGTTTTATTGCAAATAAAATCATAAAACGTACACATATACAAAAACGTACAAATATAAGTGAATATGTTGTGTTTTGTTATTTTATACTTTTTTTTATACAAAAACAACAACCAAAAACGATTATTTTGCTCCCGTAACTCAATTTTGAAGTCTGTCTTACTCTATGGTGCTGAAACGTGGAGGACCACAGCTAATAACACCATGAAGATCCAGAATTTCATAAACTCGGGAGACTTTTGTATGTACGCTGGCCGGGCATGATCAGTAACGATGAGCTCTGGAGTCGCACAGGTCAACAGGCAGCCGATCTGGAGATCATGCAAAAAAGATGGAGACGGTTGGGGCACACACTTCAAAACCAGCTTCCAACATCACCAGACAGTCCCTATTGTGGAACCCCCAAGGGAAGAGGAAGAGGGGCCGACCCCAAAACAGCCGGCGTCGTGACTGGGATGACGACGTTAAGAGAATAGGTCATTCTTGGGGACAGTTGGAAAGACTCGCTCAGAGCCGGGATGTCTGGAGAGCCATTGTTGGTGGCCTATTCCCCGGTAGGGGTAGTAGGCATAAGTAAGTAAGTAACTCATAAGGCCTACTCGTAAAATACAAACAGACAAAATGGCGACTTTGTCAGACTAACTGGGTCACAAATTAGAAACGTTTGGGAAACGCTGATCTACAGTATGTTGATACAAAGTGTCTGAAATAACCGTTATTTTGTTAAAAGTAATTACGATTTTTTTTTCATTATTTTCGAGTCTAGTCTTACAGTACTGCTTACGGTAGTCAACACGTCAATTTCAGTTGATATCCAAGCCAAGGAAAAAAACGTTATTTACACGCATCCTTTTCTCGGCCCAAATAGGTTGGTAAAAAAGAAAGTGCGGCTTATACCCGAGTTTTTACGGTAGATGAGTTTTAGAAAATCCCACTTGGCACTATTATCATAAGGTTGCCAACACCTGCTCTGAGTCCAGGCTTTCCCAAAACTTATTGTCTTTTGATGGCTTGGTTATTTTGTATTTTTTTACTTCCTGACCCACAAATTTTTATATCATCGGTTCTAGCCTAAAAAGTAACTTTGAACATATGCATTTCCACACGATTCTGAAAATGTGACGTCTGTACTCCAGTTCTGTGGGGGCGAAACACATAGTTGAAGTATCACACACAGTCCGCTTGGCTCGAGATATAGGCCTAATGTTCTGGGTCTATCTGTAGTACATCACAATTAGCGTAGCCATAATTTTGAGCTTTTATGTTTCGTGGTTCAGGTACCGGATCGCGCCCAGTGCCCTCACATAGCCCGGGGGCGACATTTCCAAGGGGACGGCAAATGTAGTCTAAATATAGCAAATTATAGCACTAAACAAACAGTTACAGTATGCAAGGGGGCGGCGCTGAAACTTTTGCTCTGAGCGCTACATAAGCTTGTAAAGGCTCTGGTCGCGCCCCGACATTTAGGACACGCTGCCTGCCTGCTTATCGAAATCTCGGCCTTACTGTATCAATCAGGCACCATAATATAGATGCCTAGGAAACTGAAATATTTCATTTGGGGGAGGGGGCGGTTCGAGAGCGCCTAAAACGCATTGAAAATACTCCCCCCCCTTTCCCCCCGAAAGTAAAATTACGAAATTGTAAAGCCATAGTTGCCCAAAATATGGATTCGCTCAGTCCAATAACTATCTTTTCGACCATGTTGATGACGTTTGACTTTGTTCGTATTTAGAATTTGTCATCGTGTCTTAATGACGATTTCAATGTACGAGCAATGAGGGGTTGGGGCTGCAAGAGGTGTAACGCGGTCCTATTGCGACCTGGTCTTAGGAAGCGTGACCCTCAAACGAGTGTTGGGAGAGTTGGGGGAGGAGGAACACAGCGAACCATGCCAGAGTTAGTCTCTGCTAACTGTAGCTACTGATTGTTTTTGGGTAGCATACTGTTATTTTGTTGATAGCTTGGTCATCACAGTTCTTGGCGAAAGTCCAAGTTCCAAGTATACAGTACATTGATGATTCAGGCTCCAGGCATTTAATCTTTCTGTATGTTTCCTTAATAAATAGGCGTAGTTACCTGCCTCGGACAGGAGCTAGTCTTCCAATCCTTAGCATATGACTCAAGAGCTGTACGGTAGGCTCGTTCCATTAAGATAGTGACACATTACGGACACAGAGCCTTTTGAGACGCAGACACTGTACTGACACACACAAGGTACATACCTTCAACAGACGCTGACACTCTTCAGACACATAATCTCTATAATATACGCAGACACTGTACAGACGCAGACACTTAACAGACGCAAATATACTCTCTTGACAAGTCGTTGTACCATTTTTCAATATATCACCTATCAAACAATCTATAGAGCGATTGCAATCACGTGACAAAAAGCACATGCTGTTTGTTTACTTTGTCTAGTGGTGATAAATGGCAGCCGTATTACTATAGCCGTAAGAAGGTTTTATTTTTAAATGTGATCATTTCAACAGTATAACGTAAAACATATATAAAACACTGTCAAGAGATGTAATAACAAACGCACGTGATCTCATAAATTAATGACCTTAACGTGATTGATCGGGGAATCTCTGATCACTTCCTCATCTCCGTCGAACTATGCCTATTAAAGCCTAAAAAGCAGTTGAGGAAAGTCAAATACAGAAAGATGAAAGCCATCAACATTTCTAATTTTAGATCTGATGTTAGTGCCTTGTTGCAGCAATCAGGTTCGATGGACTTATACACTCACTATATCACTTGCCTTAGAAATCTGCTGAACATTCATGCTCCTCTGACAACCCGATTAGTTCCTGATCGAGTATCGGCTCCATGGATGTCAAACGAGATCAGGGTAGCGAAAAAGTTGCGCCGTCAGGCTGAGAGGAAATACAAGCAAACTGGTCGAACAGTACACCGACACTTGTATACACAAAAGAAAAACTATGTCAATCGTCTGATTCGAGATGCTAAGACAATGCATCTTCGCAATAAGATACAGAGCGCGGACTCATCTCGGGTGCTGTATAGAATAACTACAGAGTTGTTGGGTGGTGCAGGTAAACCTGTACTACCATGTTCCATTCTCCCAGCCGACCTCCCCGACTCCTTTAATCAATTTTTCACAGACAGGATCAGGAAAATTAGGGAAGACCTAGACAATCAAACAAGTCTGCTCCACAATGATCCAGTCTTCCAGGGTTCTCACCTCACTGAGTTTCACTCAGTATCTGAAGCATCTGTTAAGGAAATTATTAGTAAAATGCCGAAAACGTCTTGCGAACTCGATCCCATCCCTGTCTCCCTCTTCAATGATTGTATCAACGAACTAGTACCTTTGATCACTGCGATGATGAATGCTTCATTAGCTACTGGTATTGTGCCTCAATCAATGAAACATGCACTGGTTAGGCCCCTCTTAAAGAAGCCTAGCCTCGATCCTGAGTGCTTAAAAAATTATCGGCCTGTATCCAACCTTCCATTCCTTTCGAAGGTCTTGGAGCGTGTTGTGTTAAAACAGTTATTGTCTCACTTGGAGCAGCATAGCCTATTGGAGAAGTTTCAGTCCGCCTATCGAAAGAGTCATAGCACGGAGACGGCATTGGTCAAGGTTGTCAACGACCTACTATGCACATCGGACACGGGTCATGTGTCTATTCTGGCAATGCTTGATCTGTCTGCCGCTTTTGACACTCTTGACCATGAAATCCTGATTGACAGGTTTGCAACCACTTTTGGATGCTCGGGTTGTGTTCTTCGTTGGTTCAGGTCTTACCTGTCCGAACGCACTCAAAGTGTTGCTATAGATGAGTTCGTCTCGGCACCTTCAACGCTGAAATATGGAGTGCCACAGGGATCTGTTCTGGGACCAGTGATGTTTGCTATGTACGTGTATCCACTCGGCCAGGTCATCAAACCGTTCGATTTATCTTATCACTTTTACGCTGATGACACGCAACTGTACGATCATGCGGTCCCTCTTGAGGCCCCCCGACTCGCTGCAAAGGTCAGTTGTGCAATCGCCGATGTCTATTCGTGGTCGGGGAGAAACGGGCTTAAAATGAATGAGGAAAAGACAGAGATAATCAGAATTGGATCCAAGAGTAATTTGGCCAGATTCACTGGTCCAGAATCTATCACTGTGATAAACTGTCAAGTGCCATTTGTTAACAAAGTGAGGAATCTTGGTGTTTTATCCCACGCTGTCTTTCGACCTGCATATTTCTCAAATGAGCAGAGGTCTATATCTACAGTTGCGTAGACTCGGCCAAATACGACCCTATTTGTCCAATGATTCTGCAAAGACACTGGCAGTCGCTCTGATATTTTCGCGTATCGACTATTGTATCGCCCTGCTAGCCGGCCTGCCCGAGGACAAAATCGCCAGGCTACAGCAAATACAGAACAGTACTGCGCGTTTGGTTATGTGCAGGTCTAAAAGAGACTCGGGAACTGCCCTTCTACGCTCGCTCCACTGGCTCCCCGTGAAAGCCAGAATTGAGTATAAGGTGGCGCTACTTTGCCATCAGTGCATTTTTAACAACAAGTTTCCGTCCTATCTCAAGGCCTTATGTCCCGCAAAGAACACTTCGTTCTGCAAACTCATCGTTTCTGGAAGAGCCCCGTTTCTCTCTGACGACCGTTGGCCTTAGAGCCTTCTCAGTATCCGGTCCGAAGGTGTGGAATCAACTTCCCATTCAACTGAGGCGAACAAGCTCTACTGTTACTTTCAAACAGAACTTAAAAACTCATTATTTTAATATTTACCTTAGATAACATTAAACATGCTTTAGAAACTTACTGTCTTATTTATGGGTTGGGTCGGTTATACTACATTTATATGTGTTTTGTCTTTTTTAATCATCAATTTAGCTCTGTCACCTGGCCTTGGGTAATATTCGTATTCTTAGTTGTATGTTAAACGCGCTCTGAGCTTACATTATGTTTGTTGGCAGCGCTATAAAAATATTATTATTATTATTATTATTATTAAATGGGCCGTATTGCTGCTGAGAGTTAACACCCTTGCCCCTTATACAAGTCAATCTTTTATGACTGACTTGTAAATTACAAGTCAGTCATAAAAGATTGACTTGTATAAGGGGCAAGGGTGTTAACTCGCAGCAGCAATACGACCCATTAACATTCAAAGCTAAAATTTAAACCATTAAAAATCAATGGAAAAGGTTCCGTAAGTGCCGAATATTTAATTGAAGATGTCGATTGTCGAAAGGTAACCTATTTAACTTACTATCTAAAAGTAAAGCATAAAGCAGAATGTACAATGTTTCAAAAGACCTATTAAAAAACTATAAAAAGCATAAAATCTAGTTTATTTCGTGGATGGACTACTAAGGACTAGTATCACAGTTAAATATCAAGATTTATGGAAACTAATTCCTTAAATTTTGGGTTTAAAATACACATGTTAAGGAACAATGTTTATTCCCCATTAATGCCATTATTGCCAAGATGGCCGCTATCTACACAAGTACGTCACTAAAAAAACCTAAGCCACGCCTATTGCAATCGCTCTATAGTCTACAATAGACCCTTCAGAGTCACAATCTTAGGCACAAGCCCTTCAAATGGATTGATCAATGTTTGCAATCTGGTCAATTTTATACTTCTTCTCAGCTAAAAGAACATTGCAGCAACATTGACTTACTTGACTTAATCATGTATATCCCCATAGGAGCAAAGCGCCGCAATTACATTTTTCCATCGGTCTCGGTCTTAGGAGGCTCTCTTTATTTACATCCTTGTGAGGCCAAAAACAGCCTTTGCCTCACCTACGACCGATCTCCTCCAAGTTTGCCTGGGTCTGCCTACTTTCATTTTGCCCTGGGGATTCCAGTCAAGTGCTTGTCTTGCTACATTGTCTTCTGTTCTTCTTAAAGTGTGACCAATCCACTTCCATCTACGGCTTTTGATGCAACTTCCATAATTAATTCCTTGCCAGTTAAAAAGACATTGGTTTGAAGACATACCAGGGTTGCCATATCGAAGGTCAAAGTTCGAATCCAGATAAGGTGCAGTTTTTTTCTGCCCCGGAGACTGAAAGTTGTCCGCTGATTTCACACAGCTATGATAAGTAGCTGACACAAGTTTTGGGGGGAAAATGTGGATGTGCATTGTGTTGGCCTTAAAATCCCCTTGCATGCGATGGTAATGGAAACTGGTGGACGCTGCTTTACTATCCCTAAGTACCAACATGATCTGAAAGGGATTCTGTTGTGATTGTTGTAATTATTTCTTGTGTTGTTTCCCTTGCTGAAATTGTTTGAGTGCTTGCCCCTATGTTATGACCCCAGAATCCCCCAGTGTGGCTGTTGTGATCTCGTCTATTACTTGGTGTGTGTCTCGTGCTATAGAGAAATAAAAGGCTTGTGTTAAAATGATAATGGTATATCGAAATTCATTATTTACTAGAATTTTTTTTTTACATAACTAATACCATACTTTTTACAATGACACAATTATTCTGGAATGACAATCATGAAATAATTTTATTGGTCATTAACATAATATACTCAGATTACACTGAACATCTATAAAGGCATTATAATATATAAATATATTATATACATAAAATAAACACAATTGTATAACTAGGCTAGAGTTTCAATATTTTATGTATTACTACTAGATCGACGTCTCTTATATGACATCTATATTCTCAATGTCATTAATGTATCTCAATAGATCTTCGTGGTGTATTACTGAGTCCACTGAATGCCTTGTGTATTATTATGTAATAATAATACTTTTGTAAAATCTTATTTCTAAGGAGCTTATAATAATAATTAGAAACACTAGAGGACAGAAGGGCAAATAGTAAAGTAATAATAATATATATGGCAAAAAAACTATACTTTAGAAATACAGCACAATAACAACCTATTGCAATGCTCATATAAAAATAAGAAGAAAAAAAAAATCCTTACCCCTTATGCAAGAACAAATGAATATAAGTATTCCTTCTTCCCGAGTGGCATTCGGGCATGGAATGGCTTGCCTGAACAAACCAGTAACTTACATCATTTAAAACCTTAATAAAGATGTAAGACTAGACTCGGACCAGTAGTGATTTTAATAATGATATTACACTTGTTAGTTGCAAATATTTACTCGTAATCAGTGGCGTACCGAGGGCTGGTGTCACCCGGTGCGGTAAACTTTGGGTGTTACCCCCTCTCCCCCCCTCCCCACAAATTTCAACATAGTTTTCGTCTCCTTCAAACAAACCTACAGTTCACATATGACAAAAACAATATTAATTTAATATTAGAAAGTAAAAGCAAGGTTAGTTATTTTTACATTTAATGTGGTTTATTTAAATTGTTCCTTTCCTGCTCTTTAAAACTGCAAACTTGTCAATCACCTCATCGAAATTTATATCAGTCACAGTATCCCTTTCTTGTTCTTTCTTTTCAAAATGACTTGAACAGCTCCATGGATTCCAGACATTGTGACAGCATTGTCGTAACCTTGAGCTCTGCACATCATTATATCAAGTCCGTCACTTTTTAGATTTTTAAGACTGTCAGAACTGAGATCGTCAGCTTTTTTCACCCTTAGAGGAAAAAATCCAAGAAACACTTCTCTCACTTCAACTTTCCCCACTGTGGATTTTCACATAATATCTGATAACTTCAGACATTTGGTCAATGTGTGCTGTCAAACATAATTCCAAAATACCTTGCTGCCTTTAAATCCATAACAAGATTTTTATTTGCATGGTTGGCCAGTACATTTATAAATTCATTTTGAATTTTTGGTGAAAGATAAGATACAGATGCTTTCCCTGTACATGTACTTATCTTTAGTCTCATTAGGTGCTCTTTCAGCACTGGGTCATATTTGGAAAGCATCTCAACCATCTCAAGAAAGTTTCCTTTATTCAACGAGGATTCATCTTCGTTGTGCCCACGAAATGCCAGATTTTGCTTCACAAGAAACAATGTAATATCTGAGCAACCTGTGAGTAGGATATTCCTCCACTTTTTCTTCTCCCTATCCATTAAGGCAATACTTTCGGCATCAATTGTTTTATGTAGCTAAAGTCCTTCTGCCAGTTTTCCATTTTTTTCCAGGCAACATAGGTGCTCTTCAAATGCTTAATGAATATATAGATTTGGACTCAATTTCCACCACTTATCAAACCCAGTAACAAATTAAGATGTTTCGGTAACATAAATAGCAAACAATCTGCAGCAAAAACAGTATAATTTCTCACTGACAAGTGAGTAAACCATCCATGAACGCATTATTTTCTCGCCATTGGGCATTACCTTGTAGAACCATTGTTTTGTTAGCTGGCGCACATCTCCCATAGCCTTTGCATCTTGTCTTGTCTGCATGCTGTATGGTGAACATAAACCGTGCTGCTAGTCATTTTCATTTATTTGATTATGATCTGCCATCCATTCTGTTATCGGAATAGACCAGTAGAGCGTGCTCTGTAAAATTATCACTTGTTTAAATATTCTTTTTTTCATTCGGGTGTCACCCCCTGAGAGGGTGTCATCTGGTGCGGTCCGCACCCCCCCCCCTCGGTACGCCACTGCTTTTTAATTAAAAAAAAAGATTTTTGTGTTTTATTATATTAGTGTGTCACAGACACAATATTCTTTCTAATATTAGTTTAAGTCTAATTAATGTTAATGTAAAATGTTAAAGTCTTGCTATATCTCTAATTTAAAAACGAAAATGTTAGTTAAGGTTTAATTAATGTTTGGTAAAATTTTAAAGTACCGGTACATCTCTGATTTAAAAAAAAACTTTTTTTTTTAGATTCTTTTCTAATTTATAGGCCTATAAATATATGTTGACGTCTATCTGAGCACTTTCTTATTATTGTAACTTATTTCTAGGTTAGATTAACTTGTAATACTATCAAGGTTGGAATATTGACTGTGACATTCTTTGGTCTGTTCTTGAAAAAGTCGCATAAAGTATTGGTATTTTTAAAGAAAAGAAAAGTCCTTGACAAGGCATGCATAACCGGATTACCGGTTTACAGTTACCGCGAGACCCTGATGAAATTTATTGATGATATCTCAATGGGCCGTATTGCTGCTGAGAGTTAACACCCTTGCCCCTTTTACAAGTCAATCTTTTATGACTGACTTGTAAATTACAAGTCAGTCATAAAAGATTGACTTGTATAAGGGGCAAGGGTGTTAACTCTCAGCTACAATACGGTTCATTCAATCTAGTCCTTCAAAGAAGATAAATTATCTAAGATCTTCGGTAAACTTTTAAACATTTATTGGACTAAATTTTTTTTTAATGTTCGTAGCCAAATAAAAGAAGACCGAAAAGAAATAAGTCACTACATAAGAAAATTTCCCTACATTATTTTTGTTTTACTTTAATGGATTGACAAAAATGGGTATATATTATTATACATTAGGTTTGGAACAGCTGAAAATATATACAAATCAAATGGACGTTCAGTTCTTCTCCAATGCTGCAGAGTCATGGAAGACAGTAAATACAAACGTTGAAAGCTGCCCCAGGGGTTTATCTATGAGCATGTCAAATTCATACAGTTCTGCGTGTGCTAGATGTCTGCAAGCAAAACTACGACAAACACAGATTTTCTTTCATTCTGTAGGTTGATAACTGTATTTGGTGCCATTGTTTTAATTTCTAGCACGTCGCCGATTGCCAATTGAAGAATGCCTGTATGGTAATGAAAAAAAAAACGTGCATAGCTTGTATGTGTCTGTCTGTATAAGCTGACATGAATCTGTCCTCTTATACTATCTCAAATGTGTCCTTACATCTGCCAGACTTCCCGCTAATCCACCCACTCAACCATCTACCGAACCATAAATCATTTATTGATATATTATTTTATCTAGCAATCAGTCAATCACCAAATCAATCAATATATCTCTATCTATATATCATCTATCTAACTATCTATCTATTATGTATATATATATATGTATAAATGTCTGTCTTTCTATCTATCTATCCAAAAATATATCTATCAATCAATCTATCTAGTAGGTTATCTATATATATATATATCTATCAATCAATCTATCTAGTAAGCTATCTATCTATTATCCTATTTATATGTCTATCTGTTAATCGGTATAACCGTCTAACCATCAGTTTTTCTGTGTCTACAAATGTAAAAATGGCATTAGACTCTAAATCGATTAATTAGACAACTAATCAACATATCTTTATGTTTACTATGAAACGTATTTTATTTATCTATTATGAAAAACACAAGAAAACAACGACCATAGATTCAAACGTTCAACCATTAATTCACTCTGCCAGGAAAGTCACTACCTCAATTATTTTCTTAATCGCATTAAAAAATTTACTTACCGTTAATATTACAAACACGATATTCATCGCTGGTTGGGTGATTAGTTGGGCATTTGAAGCCACCTGGTGGGCATGCCAGCACCATACGAGTGTTTAGAGTTATCCCTATGGAGTGGTTAGCAGTCTCGTCTTCTAAAGTAATCTGTGCACGAGAAAAGTAGTTGTTGCATGCTTTGGGTGGGGGAGAGAAGGAATGAGTGAAAGGATGTGTGGAAGTGTGAATGGGTGCTTGAATTGGGGATTGGATTGATGGATTAGTAGGTGGAGTAGATGGATCGATGGTTTGTAATGATGGGTGGATGGACGAATGGATGAATGAAAAGATGGATGATTGAATGGATTAATTATTACAAAAAAGGATGTATTAATAATGGACGAATGTGTTTTTTTAAATGGCTAAATTAGTGAATGAAAAGATTAATGGATTTTATGGCTTTATGAATGGCTAATGGATTAAAGGATTGATGGATTAATAAATGGATGAAGTCTTTTATTGGTGTATGAATGAATGAGCAAATGACTTTGTACATAGATCATCAAATAAAATGACTAGATGAATGGATGACTATCTTAATTTGTTTGAGATAAATATATAGATATATAGATATATAGATATATAAATAGATCGAAATAATATATGAGTGGATAGATAGATATAAAGATAGATAAAATTATCTCACATTTAAGCTCAAAATATACAAGCCCTTGGTTCGTACAAAAAACTTTCCACTGTACTTGTCAGTGGTCTCCAGGAGAGAATTGTTGACACTGTTCATATAGATTCCAAGAGGCGAACCTGTTTTTTTTTTTTTTTAAAGATGATCGTAATAACTTTAATAAGCATCAATTAACAACATCGCGAAATCTTTATGTCATTAGAAACAATTAGAAAAGAAATATCTAAAAACGAAATTGACACATAGCACCAGAAAGCCAGATTATGGCGAACTAGTGCTTTTGATATAGCGTAAGTAACCTTCGGACTAAATTGATCATTCACCATTTTATGTGGCCACAGCAAACTAGGGGATGTGTGGCAAGCACAATGTCCAGCCGCCTTTACTTTACCTCAAATAGTTACAGGTACCCGTCAGAGCTGGGTAGACCCAGGGACACCCCTCCAGTCCCGGTGACAAATCCTAGCTTTCACCAGGATTCGAACCCAGGACCTTCGGTACGTCAGTCGCATGCGCTGCCTCTCGGCCTTACAGAGTAAAGAACCACAAATGGTGACATAGTCTGACCAGTCACGTTACTCCTCTGACTGGGCAAAGTAAGGGTTTCACAATCGGTTACCAGAAAGCTAGGTAGGCCTACCCCAGGTTACCCGTATTTCTACAAGATTCCGCAAACTTGGTCTGAAAAGGACCCGAAACTTGGTTCCGATTCCAATTGTGAGATTAAAAAGTTTTCAACCAACAATATTTGCAACAAAACAAAATATTTTAATTACTATTTGTTAATAGCACATCGGTTATTCTCCGTACTATTGAAATTTTAGTTATAAAATTTAGACTTTTCTATGCAACATTGAAATATAAATAAGAGATGAAAAAGACAAAGCCAGATAAGGTTATTCTTGTGACTATAAAATGCTTCTAACTATTTTCACCCAATCACGTCTAATGAAGGAGGGTGGAGGACAAGGGCTCGTTTAATTTACAGACTAGACCTATACGTCTCGCAACTAGCGCTGAAATAAAACTTAAAAAGATCAAAATTTACACTCCGCAAATACAACAGCACCCCCTTTCCTTATAAAAAAAAAAAAAAATAAAAAAAAAAAAAAGAACAGCTAGAACTAAATCAAACAGAACTAACTTACAATAGGAACTAATAAGCATAGTCTCTAGTAGTATATACAATGAAATATAATTCATTTTTTGCTTATGCTGATCCAAATTGACAAGTCTTAATTAGGTGTGACCTTTTGAACTGGGATGAGCGTGAACTTCCGGTGAAATTTACCGCCATTTTCGTAAATAAAAACCATGCTTTTGGTGCTGTTTGACAATTGATTTCAACATCGACAGCCAGTTCTGGTCTTTTAGAAATATACAACGGCTACAAGATTAGTTATGAGGAATCCGTTTTTAACATCAAAAGTGAGTAGGCGATAATTAATACTCATAGTGTTAGTCGCGTTTGGTTAAATTTAGCTTTTGTTTATCAAATAATTTAGTCAAGAGTTGCGACCTTGGTAATTACAAAAAAACACAATGCGGAAATTCATAAAAAACAACAACACGAAAATTCTTTTGCATCAAGCAATTAGTTTGGGATTATAAATAGGTGATTCTTCAAATCTGACATTCACAATCCATCGTTTTCTTTTGGCGCCATCTTTTTGGAAATAAAATAAAATTTTATTCTCTACATATTTTCGTAGCCTAGAACCAGTAACATAACACACATGGCAGACATGTTTTTTTTAATAATGTGATCGAATTCATCCGGAAATGTTTTTTCTTGTGAACTTTTATGCATGCATACACGTTAAGACTTGTCAATGGAAATTAAAAAATCAATTGTGGTTTGTTTTGTACCAACCTTGTCTGTGAAAATTGATAGCGTTATGCTTAGATACTGTTACGTTTTCTCGTCCCTTTAGTTCAGACGGCCAGGAATTTCCTTTTATACCTAAATAACATAGCATAAAGAACGCAAACAACAATTTAAAAAAGACCACCTGTTTGCTAAAACTTCATCAATTAATTGTAGATGTGTGTATTAAGGAAATATAAATTGAGCTATATACATTTCCCTTCTCCACTGTGTACCACTGTAATTTGAAATGAATAGGACCAAATCAAATTTATATGTTTGTCACGATGTGGGCACTGCGAGGGGTGCGGGGTTGTGGGTGAGTGGGGGTAATGGTGGCTGGTTGTCGTGGGGGTATGAGGTACCGATGCTGTAGTTGACCTAGAACAATGATTACGTTTCTCCTGGCTCGTTTAGATGTTAAAAAACACACATAAACAGACAGTTCTAAGGTACGCAAGCAAATCGCTGGTTACAGTTCAGGTGTTTTTTTACGTTTCAAATATCCAATTGTGAGAATCACATGTGAATTTGCACAGGAATGGCTAACACTTAGTATATGGTAATGTTATGTAATCCAACATTAGGGTACACAACTATACTGATGAAAATACGATTACTGGCTAAACATGGGGGGAACAAGGTCTAAGATGTGAGTCTAAGTATATAAGTCCAGAGCTAAGTCAATACTACGTTACAGATTGGGCGCTTGAGCAAGACTGAACTCCTAAGTTTGGGTAGCGTCTGTGGGACCAAAGTCACGTGACCGCTCTCAATTTGGTTGGGTGATTACATTAGTTTAGATTTACATACGTTCTGGTTGGTTGGTTCGAAAATATATTTGCATAGAGAAAAGACTTATTGGAGGAAAACAATTGGGGGTGGGTGTTTAGACGGGGTGGGAATTGTGTAGATGAAGCAATAATACCGCCAACATTCCGCGGGTGGTGGGGTGTAGAGGGGGGTCTAGATGAAAGCATCTACTACAGTCGACAAGCGGGGTAGTAGGGGAGCATAGAAGAGGGGAACGCTTTATCTCTCTTGCAAGAATTTTACGATGGCAATGTCAAGTGGGGAAAGGGGGGATTCGGACGAAGAATAGTATATAGGTGCGAACTGTTTCTCCGGTAAATTCTAATCGAGCGAGCGGATCAAGGGGCTTAACTACGGGCCGCTGCGCTGAGTAGGGGAAGGGAGGTAAGTGGGGGGGGGGGAGGGAGTGGGGGGTCGATCAGTGACGTAATGTCTACAAACTAGAGGGGTTTGGGTTAGCAACATGAATGAATATTTACTATCCAAGCACATTAATATACAACATGAATTAATAGTTGAAAACATGACATAAATATATACATTGTAACTTCATTAACTAACACATTGATACTCATTCATTCAAGGTGTAGTACCAATTTGGTAGTATTAATTAGTAACCTCTGAATTGGGATTAAAGAGTGTAGTGAAGGAAAAAGAACAGGTGAGGAAGAGTGGCGGGGGGTTTCCAATTGCGTAAGAGAGGGAGAAGATGATGGTGTCAGACTCCTCTCCTCCTATCTAACCTAAACCCTACGCTAATATATGGTTCTACTTCCTACGCTACTATCTATCTATGTGTGCTAATAGTCAAAGTTACCTGCAGAACTGTGACAATGTTTATAATCATTTTCCTATATAAAGAAAATCACATTGAAATAACGATTTTATGAACTCATTACGGAGGATTAAAGGCTAAGCCACACTATACTCAAGAATCACGTTTTGACTGTAATCATGTTTCAGCGAATCACTAGAATTAGTTTCAGAGCGAATAAGAAATACGCTGTTTCACAATCAGCCATGCTACACGTAAAGCACGATTGACAGAAAAACAAAGACGCGCAATTTTATTTTCAAAAGAATCAAGAAAGTGTTGACAGTGACTGTTCTTGACGCCCTATTTTTTTTCACGACTCATGAATTGTAGCAGTGACGACGAATTAAATTTGGTATGTCCCACTGCGTCTGTTCTACTTAAAGCAAAAAAGAAATCGAAAACGAAAATGGTGGGTTAAACCTTGGATCGAAAGAAGAAAGATTTATGGAGCATACAATGTTCTTTTAAGCCAACTGGACGATTTAATAGCAGCCATCTTTGTTTACTTTTTTTTAACTAGGCTAATTATCACATGATCTAATTCCGCTTCCCATTGGCTGACACAGCTTGAATCAAGAATCGTGACTCCAAATTTTAGAATATGTTCTAAATCTGTGAATCATCGGGAATCACCACTGAAACTGACTTGTTTCGCGCTATGCCACATTAGAAACGGGGAGAATCATCGTGATTTTTGAATTCAATCGCAGCGAATCACTGATTTTGCTTCTAGTGTGGCTTAGCCTTAACCCAACAGGATGTTAAGAAATGCATCCATAATAATGAATAAAACTAGTGGTTATGACCGTCAAAATGACGGAGAAACGAATGACTGCAATGTGTTTTTTTAAAAAAGAGAGTGTAACTTTTTTTAAAAAAGTAGACGTAAATTGGAAAAACCCGATAAGACCTCGCGTTCAACATAGTAAATGAATGGTGTGAAAGCATTTCAAAGGGACATTATTCTGAAATGGCGCTCAGTTTAGAACCTTAACATACGGTGATTGGTAATAGGCCTACGTTTATTGAAAATAATAAATTGACGAATTAAGCAATATTGTTTAAATAATAAAACTTTCTATTAGAGAACGTTTCCAACTTATACATTTAACTTTTGTGCCGATCGGTCAAACGCTTAGGAGCCTATAGGGAACAAATATATAAACATATAAACAAACTCACGGTAATTATATTGTACAATCAGTTGTTCATCTAGTTGTTTTATTGTAAAACACATTTTTTTAATATTTACCTTCTTTAAACATTGTTAGAACCTCTTTTTTACTTTTATATTAAATCGGTTAATGCTACATTTATTTGTTTTGTCCTAAGTTTGTAACGTTTTAAATTATTAATTAGCTATATATTTTTTAGCCTAGTGTATTATATCCATGTTCTTAGTTGTTTGTTGCTCAATGTTAATGTGCTCCGAGCTTGCATTTTGTTTGTTGGCAGCGCTATACAAATAGAATTATTATTATTATTTGTAGACTCAGTTGCTCATCAGTGGTGCAGACACAACTGCTTGCCATTCTTATGCTCTCGGGTTTAATTCCTGGTCGGGCTATTTCGTACTGGACCTGGAGGGATAGTCTTGGCTCTACCCAGCTATGATGGGCGCTTCGACATCATTTGGTGAAAGTAAAGTATGAAGTTGAATGTGTTGACCAAACAACGCCCCATGTGAAACAGCCATGGAAACTGTTGAACGCTTACTTTGACTAGTCCTATGAAATATAATAGCTACAAAAATATTTTTCTAACACTATATAATAAACAACTTTTAATAGAGTTGTCACGTGCGAAATCAGCTACTGACGTATAATAATATATTTAGAAATGTAATATTTATACATTCTTTTGATTCACATCCCTCTTGGATCCTACAAGGTTGTATAAGAATTAGTATTGGTGTTATTGTAGTAGATTTGATATTTATTTGGCTCGTAGGATGTGTTTTCTGTGTATGAAGTGAATTGGGTAAACTGTACCTTAATATAGAGGAAATCCACAATCCTGTTTGAATGATTAAACACAATTTTATTCCAACAAGTTGAAATTATGAATATAACAGTAACACAGAATACAGGTACCAATATTATAGGATGAAACTTAATCAGTTGAGATTCTTCTATATCGTACTAAGCCGTAATCCTAACTTTAAGAAAGTGGTCAAAAACAGTCCTCACACAAAAGCGCCCAAGCTAGAACTGACTAACGGTCCCAAATCCTCGTGCATATGACGTATTTTAATGCTATGACGTAGTGTCTAGACATATACATGTTTTATTCCTAACGCGGAATTATTTCGGGTTTAAGATTATTTCTTTTGACCTTTAATTAATAATAATAGAACCAATATAATTATGGAAATAAAACTACTTTCATAACAGAGTCCATTTCAGTAGCTTTTAAAATTAGATACTAAATTAATCTTAGTAAATAATTAACTGTTTAACTTACCAAAAATATGTTCCTTAGGAAACATTGAGTAGAAATCAGTGTAATAACTATCGTACTGTAGTCTCTGCAATAAAAATTAAATAAGTCAGATCTAACACAACAAATAAACATAACAGATAAGTCTGCATTTGTTGTATTCCTCTGGCACATACACTACACGTTTCCCCTAACTGGAATTCCTTCGGATCATTAACGAGTCGGCATTACCTCGTATAACTGCACTTTTGCCCGGCAGTATAAACACCAGACTATGGGCCTGGTCATCCATACACCGGGCTTGGCGAGACAAGTATTGTTTTGCTTTTTCCTTCCTCCGTATTGAAATTCGGACGGTTCAGGCCTGTACAATAATAACCCTAGGATTCGGAACGGGAGATGTTCTTTATGCGGTAGCCAACCGGTGTACTCCACATGGAGGCGAATCGGTGGTCTACACACTGCAACAGCTTTGAGGCCCTTTGATAAAGAAGTGCTCAGTTGTGGCAGCCCTACTTACTTTCAATGAAATGATTTTAAAAAAAAACTAACTATGTAGCTGGGTGGATTTTCTGTAGAGCCTCTAGAATTAATAATGAGTGACAAGGCAGAGAGTTGACAGTCAGAAAGGGTAATTAAAGACAAATACTAACAACAGTTTGTGCCCCCCCCCTCCCCCACAGACCACAGGGCTCTGGCTCTGGAGAGCATTTCTTATTCTACTTTGGACGAGGATATTTATGGCAGCAACCTTTTGATTACAGTGAGCCAAAGTGGGATTTCTAATTCATTCAGTGTACCAAAACCCTAAAAGTAATACTGCTCTAGCATTCAATATTGTGTAGAAGAGACCTTTAATTGTTTTTTGTGGGGTCTTCCGCATGCCTTTGAATATAGTTCTGCGTGCAAAGTCTGGCACGCATTCCGTAGAATGCCGACCCCTGCATCAGCTGGAGAACTTTACTAAGGGGTGTTTTTAAGACAACACAATCCCATTAGCCAATGAGACAACTGATGAGAAAGGAGGTTGTTGTCCTTATCTTCTACCTTATAAACGTGTTTAAAGTTGTTTCGTATTTTGAATTGCTTCCTACTCCCATAGTCATATTTGAGTTGTTGTTGTATTACCTTGAACTGATTTAATGTCAGGGACGCAAGCGTATTTTAACGGCTTGGGTTCGAATCCCGATAGAAGAGTCAGGATTTTTCCCCCCGGTCCGGATGGCGTCCTTGAGCCTACCCAACTCGGACGGGTAGTTGGCGATATTTGGGAGAGAGTAAAGTTAGTTGGTCATTGTGCTGGCTCCCACACAGTCCATATTCATGCCACTAGCCTCAAGTTAAACACAGCAAAACGTGTTTATTACTTAATTGCTAGAAAGCATGCTCGAAATGGATAGCTATAAGAATGAGCTCTAACTCTAAATTACTCACCACTGGATCAGGTTCTGTAAAGATAAAAGAATTACAAAAATACATGATTCGATACATTTATACACACAACTATCTAAACGTCTATCAATGATTTCACCCGTTTATACACCATCTACCAAGATACAAATTCATCAACCCTACCATCCATTAACCCAGCTGTCGGCAACCTGTTGATAATAGTGTGCCAGAGTGGTATTTCAAATGGATTCAGCTCTAAATAAGTTTCTGCTCCAGCACCCACTTTCTTGTATAAGAGACATGCATTTCTATATTTGGGCGGCTCTTCCGTGTGGCATTTAAGGGGGTCTTCCACGTGCCACTGGAAATAGCTCTGCGTGCCAAGTCTGGCACGCGTTGCGTAGGTTGCCGACCACTGCATTAACCCATTCACCATAGCTCCAATTCACCCATCCATCTACACATCCAGAGATCGATCCAGCCAACCCTTACAGGCATAAACCCATCTATCTATCCGACGTTAGATTCATATATTAAGCTACCCGGCCTCCCGATTATCTATCTAAGAATTCCATTTAACAACATGACCAACATCTGGAAATCCTGTCAATATAGTACCAGAACTAAATTAAAACTATATAACGGCTGTGTGCTTCATGACCTTCTTTATGGTGCCGAATGTTGGCGCATGACACAACAGGACCTTACGAAGCTTTCCCCTTTTCACACGAAAAACCTCAGGAGGATTTTGAATTTTTTTTTCGCCAAAGAAAATAACCAACGTAGAATTAATGTCCCAATCCAAGACATGGGCACTATCATAATGAAAAAGCGTTGGCGATGTATTTGCCATGTGTTGAGAAGAGAGGAAGGGAACATCTGCAAGACAGCCCTACACTGGACTCCAGAAGGAAAAAGAAAGAGAGGTCGACCAAAAGTAACCTGGCTCAGAACAGTGGAGCAGGAATTAAAGGAATTTGGTAACTCCTGGGGTACGATTGGAATTGTCGCACGTGACAGAGAAAGATGGAAAGACTTTGTTGCTGCCCTATGCGCCCACGGCGTGACGAGCAGTAAGTGAGTAAGTAAGTATCTATTTATCTATCTATCTATCTATTTATCTCATCAACTATCCAGCCAGTTTAGACACATATTCATCCATTAATATTTATTCAATTATTCTATTTCACTTGCTTCCATTCTAACAACTTATTACAACACCCTATAACTATATATTCATATTAATTAAAACTGCAATAAACAAGCTTTTAATTAATATAATTTTTTTTTTTTACAATTATAAATACCTTTAACGGGAATTTCCTTTTTCTCAAGACTATTGCAGTAGTTCTTTAAGATATCTTGTAGGCCTACTTTCATATTGCACTTATTATTATTCGTAGTCTCTCTCGCATGTCTGGACAGTTTTATCATCGTCTTTTCGGTCATCTGCGTTGTGTCTCGGAAATTAGCATCACTTCCAACATAAATTCCTCTTTCTTGAAGCTTTTTGTCTTGTTCCCGTTCCCGCCCGGCGCTGGTTTCGTACTCTCTAAACGCTACGTTTGTATAAGAAGCTTCTGATGGCCCATCTTCTCTGCTTAGTAACAGTCTTTCTAAATGACTGACTTGATACCGAAGCTGGACGTGACACATCGCTAAGACAACTACAGCGATTAGTAAACAAACCTCGAGTTTCGTTGCATGCTCTTTCTTAACTGTCCAAGCATTTACAGATTTGACTCTCGAAGTTGAAAAGTCTTGGATATCAACACAGTTTTCCACAGTGATACATTTAGGGTTTTCTAAGTGTGCCAAGGTCATTTTATTGTTAGACCTATTTCTTATATTTCTAACTTATCTTCTTTAGTTTTTTGCACTAAGCATGCCCACGGAAAAGATGAATTTCTTCTACATTTTGGACTTCCGTACATTCAACGTTCTCTAATAAATGTCGGAAAGAAGTTTGATCAAAAGTATATGGCGTACCGTTTAGTCTTCTGTTATTACTTTTTAACTAGATAATGATATTATCATGATTTTGTCTGCCGTCTTTTTTCCACACAAGCCGGCAAGTGTCAAAGTTCTCCAGACTAACACCTGTGAGACAAAATAAACACAAAATGAAACAGTCTGACTCCATGAATTAAGTCTAAATTTTTTCAGTAAATTCAGAGACCCGGATTAAATAAAGTTGGTCTAGTCTTAGTCAGAAATGTTCAAATATTTGTTTCCTTTGGCTACAAGTTCGATCTAAAGAATTTAAAAAACTCAGAATTTACTGTCTTTTTTTTCCTCAAGCGAGTTAAAGAAACATACGGATAAAAACCCTTTTTTTTTTACTCCATAGAGAAGAGCAAATGTATATGTTACGGCCAAAGCCCGAAGTCGGCCAGATCGGCCAGATCGGCCAGATCGCGAAGTGGCTAATATCGCCTCACATTTGACCGGCCAATGCCCGATATTTTCTTCATTTCGGACCTTGGCCGGCCAGTTCGTGAAATGGCCAGGGGCGATCGGCCAAAGTCCGATTAAGAAGGTCGTGAGCAGATTTTGAGTGTTTGTATGTCGTAATTATCGCATTAGGCCTATATTGATTATTAATTATACTAAATTACAAAAGCAGTCATGTTCGTCTATTACTCTTCTGTGTGCACATAATCTAGTACAAAATAACGCTATTGTCTTTTGTTACTGGCACAATCAGTTTTTCTATGCTTTTTTCTGCTTTGCTTTAGCCTGTTTAACGTCCTCAATAAAAACACAGTATTTGCCTCTGCTGATGATCATCAGATGATCCAGCTATTATTAGCTTTTTCTTGCAGTAACGTATTCAAAGTAGGTCTATCTAAAACATAGTTTTCATATCAAATGTTGGTTCCGCATTTACATGTACGCTTACTTTGTCCAGCATACTAGTCTCGTCAGTAGATGCCATGGGATAACCTACAATGATAAGTTTAAAGTCTAAAATGAAGAAATAGACTACTTACCCATACAATCATAGTTTAAAGTCTAAAATGAAGAAATAGACTACTTACCCATACAATCATAGTTTAAAGTCTAAAATGAAGAAATAGACTACTTACCCATACAATCATAGTTTAAAGTCTAAAATGAAGAAATAGACTACTTACCCATACAATCATAGTTTAAAGTCTAAAATGAAGAAATAGACTACTTACCCATACAATCATAGTTTAAAGTCTAAAATGAAGAAATAGACTACTTACCCATACAATCATAGTTTAAAGTCTAAAATGAAGAAATAGACTACTTACCCATACAATCATAGTTTAAAGTCTAAAATGAAGAAATAGACTACTTACCCATACAATCATAGTTTAAAGTCTAAAATGAAGAAATAGACTACTTACCCATACAATCATAGTTTAAAGTCTAAAATGAAGAAATAGACTACTTACCCATACAATCATAGTTTAAAGTCTAAAATGAAGAAATAGACTACTTACCCATACAATCATAGTTTAAAGTCTAAAATGAAGAAATAGACTACTTACCCATACAATCATAGTTTAAAGTCTAAAATGAAGAAATAGACTACTTACCCATACAATCATAGTTTAAAGTCTAAAATGAAGAAATAGACTACTTACCCATACAATCATAGTTTAAAGTCTATAATGAAGAAATAGACTACTTACCCATACAATCATAGTTTAAAGTCTATAATGAAGAAATAGACTACTTACCCATACAATCATAGTTTAAAGTCTAAAATGAAGAAATAGACTACTTACCCATACAATCATAGTTTAAAGTCTATAATGAAGAAATAGACTACTTACCCATACAATCATAGTTTAAAGTCTATAATGAAGAAATAGACTACTTACCCATACAATCATAGTTTAAAGTCTATAATGAAGAAATAGACTACTTACCCATACAATCATAGTTAAAGTACCAAGTGACCATAAACATTACATTACCATGACACATAAAAAAAACCTTGAACACTTTCATTTAGCAAAGCAAGCGAAACTGAAACTAAAACGGCGCGAATTGCCAAACGGATAGATCTTGAGGGATTTTCTAAGACTCATTTCAGTGATCGTGAGGCAGTGGGGTCAGATAACTGGGTCAAGTTTGATACTTAACACATCTATTTATAGAGCATGCACAAAGTTTATGCTTTTATTTAGCTTAATCAAGGGAGGCATATTATGGATCTTTGACACATCCTTAACGCCCAGGCATTTTTTTTCGCGCCTCGATTCCCAGATGGAAAGATCTGTCGCATATCCAATTCCTCAGCATATAGATTTGCAAATTCTTCAATGTCCAGGCATATAGATCTAGATTTGTTGAACCCTCAATGCCCAGGTTGATTTGTCGAACCCTCAATGCCCAGGCAGATTTGTCGAACCCTCAATGCTCAGGTAGATTTGTCGAACCCTCAATGCTCAGGTAGATTTGTCGAACCCTCAATGCTCAGGTTGATTTGTCGAACCCTCAATGCCCAGGTAGATTTGTCGAACCCTCAATGCTCAGGTAGATTTGTCGAACCCTCAATGCTCAGGTAGATTTGTCGAACCCTCAATGCTCAGGTTGATTTGTCGAACAACCAATGCCCAGGTTGATTTGTCGAACAACCAATGCCCATGTAGATAGAATTGTCAAATCCCAATTGCCCCAGGATGCTCCACTCAATGGTCATCCCAATTTGAAAGAATAAAGTATTTAGGCTTCTGAATAGTCAACGCATAGGTAAATCCGGCTATGGCTTTTTTGTTTATAATTCTTTTTCTGATAACGTTTTCTAATAAACATTTTTTCTTTAAATAAAATAAAAATTCAATGCTGAAGGAGTTGGAGTTAAAGCGTTTTCTATAAGGACAAATTTCAATGTTACCGTTTTGTTATAATGGTTACCCAAGTTGTTAATTCATTGAACCCCCAACCCAACCCACCCCTCCGTGGGTGTAAAGACACCAGCTGACAGGAAATATGATGACTAATGTTCACAGGAAAAAAGATCACCGACGATGAGTAGCAGCAGGGCGTGTTCAACCGGCGGCCCGCGGACCGCAATACGGCCCATCAAGCCTTTTAGTGACTGCCCCCCCCCCTCCACCACACAGAGTTTATAACGGCCATCCGTTACTAATAAGTTAAATACAATATTCAGAATGAAAGCCATGGATAACAGTTTGTAAACAACAAACATACTCCTTAAGTACGGTACTAAGGTTAAAAATACAGTTTATGAAATTTTTTGATGCAATTTTCAATTTGCCCATTAGACAATTTGGCTTTCATAAAGAAAAGACATAGTCTATAATTTATTATACAAAATTTAAATGTAACACCAGCATAAAACTAAAATAAAAACTTAAAATTAGTCGGCCCATTATTTGTAGAATCTGGCATTTTTTACTAATACTATCGACTAAGGAAACATTTAAAAAAAAGCAGTATGGCTTATTATGATCAAATATTTACACGATATTTTACAGGAAAATGGCCCTCACTAATGAGTCATTATAAGTCAATGGAAGTGGTCATAATCTGGAGTTCAAAGGGTTAAGAACACTTGAAAAGGTTAAACAAAATTCGTCACCAACAAAAGTCAATTAGAACCCAAAAAAAGACATCTTTTGAAATGTTACAAAAAGATAAAACTAAAATGTTACTGCACATTAACTTGAACCGATACCAGTCTATCTAAATACATTATGACTTGAACTAATTACCCCCCCCCCCCCCCCAAAAAAAAAAAAAAAAAAAAAATTGAACAAATTCTGAAACCGTCTTTATGTTTTATTATAATGAATGTTTATAATTAGCATACGTAACGCATAAATGATCACAAATACTTTTGTTGTTCCGAAAGGAAGAGAAATGTATATCGTTTCTTTCTATTATTAATGGTTGGCATATAGGCATTGGGTTGTCCGGACTAGATAGGTAAACCAACAACTTAACATCAAATTCGAACTTAAATATACAACATTATAGTATAGAAAATATTCAGAAAGGATATATAAAGATTTATTTTTAAAAAGTGTCTTATTTCTTATATTTAATTATATTTCATATATAAGTTATCTTTCTTAACGAGTGACTTTGGGTCATGTAAGGGTATCCAGAACTAATCAAGAAGACCAACAGTTTAAGTCTACCACGCTCTGGTGGGTGCCTAGCATTAGTTGGGGTAAAGTAAAGGCGGCTGGGCATTGTGCAGGACATTGTGCTGGCCACTCAGTCCCCTTGTAAGCCGTGACCTCAGAAACTTTGCGAACGCTTCTCTAGTTGTCTTAAAGGCCATTATGTCCTAAAATGATAGTTTACTACTAATTGTATTTAAAAAAAACTACTATAAAACGCCTTTTACATACTAATCTTACATACCGTATTTTCAAAAAAGACAACGGCAAGTTAATTTCCAAGGAAAGCAAAATACGCTAATTGGTGAATGCAAGAATTTTCGAGTTTTACCGAATAATCATCCGTCTCTAATATTGCAACATAGATACACACAGCCACACACATTGCAAGAAAAGTAGTAGCACGTTAACAGTTGACAACCTCTGACCTTAAAGGTTTGCGTCTTGTCTCGTGCATAATATGTGTCATAACATGCCCTAGATTTTGTTCATGCTATATTTAGCCATTTATAAAAAAAAAAAGAAAATTTCCTTCCTCCTGTTTCGATTGCTGTGTGTAGTGTGTGTGTTTGTAGTGTGTTAATCGTAGTGTACGATGCTGTGTTCACAGTCTGTACCCAACGCATACCAAACACAGACAGGCTATACGATATGTTATTTTCAAGCGAGCCGTGTTGTGTTTAAAGTTCAGACATTACCACATTAAACAATGGCCATGATTTAAAAAGTGAAATAGATTTGGACAAATAGACTCTAGATCTAGAACTTCAATCTACCTTTAACATGATATCCATCCATGAGTTATCTTAGAAAAACCTATACAGGATACAGCTAATCAGTTTATGATACGCGATGGCTCAGCGGCGGAGTGTTGGATAGCCGATTCAGAGGTATGTGTTCCACGTTCAGGTAGGACATGAATGTCTAAATTTGTGTTTAATACATGCAGGGCCCTCACAAGCCTTTGTGGCGCCCCAGGGCATATGCCCCCCTCTGCCCTCCCATATGTGAGGGCACTAAATACATGTAGAATTTGTAAACTGTCTTTGAGGGTTATGGGACACGGTGGTCGAGTGGCAGCGCGTTCGACTGGCGATCCGAAGGTTCTGGGTTCGAATCCTGGTGCAGGCTAGGACTTTTTCCCGGGATTTGAGGGTGTCTCTGTGTCTACCCAGCTCTGGTGGGTACCTGACACTAGTTGGGATAAAGTAAAGGCGGCTGGGCATCCCATAGTATGCCGTGGCCAAAGAAATTGGTGAATACTGCTTCACCAGCCCTATGATCAGGATACTTTACTTACTTTTAGTGTTGATACGGAGTATCCGTTATAGGTAGATGGGAGATGTTCATTACACACAATCCCCTTGTTGGCCAAAGATATTAATATAACAGTTTCCTTTTCTGCACATGTCGGGCTAAGGAAGCAGCTTTCACTAGTTTCCGTGACCATTGCATGTAAAGGGATTACATGGTCAGCATCTTAGCAGGCACCCACCATGGCATGAAAGATCAGTTTGATCACCGCGTTTTTTTTTAAGTAAAGGCTCTAATTCAGCACCAACAATAAGTGGGTAGTCATTTTATAACTAGTGGTTATGCCCGTCAAAATGACGGAGAAACGAATGATTACAATGTGTTTTGTTAAAAGAGAAAGAAAAAAATAACGAACACTATTACAATAAAGACTGTAGTGCGAACGTATCTTTCGGTTTTTGTTCTTGTTTTATTTAATGCATTTCAAGGGGAGATCATTCTGAAATGGCGGTCATTCCTTTTTTTTTTAATTAACGTAAGCAATGTTATTTATATAATAAAAATTTCTTTTGAAGTTTTCCAATTTATACATTTAACTTTTGGCCCGATTAGTCAAACGGCTTAGGAGCCTATAGAGGACAAACATATATATATATATATATATATATATATATATATATATATATATATATAGGCCTTATATATATAAATATATAAACAAACATATAAACAAACTCACGGTAATTATATATATATATTGATAATAATTTATTACAAATATAGGCCTATGCTATGGCTAGCTAAATAGAATTTTATTATATTAAATGTTATATTTTTCTTTTATTTCATTTCCATGTTAATAATTATCTCTTTATTTCATCTATTTTCTTCTACACAACAACAATAGACCCACACAAACAAAGTTGGCTATAAAGGTTAAAAATGTTATCTACTCATAAATCAGTATACATGGAGTATTTATAGTTAGCAAACTAAACGTTTATTGAATAATGTACATACAAGATGACATTTCTAGCAGATAGCTAGCTATAGATAAACTAACTTTGTATATGAAATCATGGATTTGAATGCGGCTTCTTCAAACGAAAATACAAACAGGTATAATGTGCACTATATCGGGAGAAGCAATTCAAATCTGGCCAAATTTGAACATGGTGCCGATTCGGAAAAGCAGAGATATATGGCGTCCAATACACGCACATGTTTTAATGTCGAAAATTACACTTCCGGCGACGGCCAGGATTTTCACCAAAGTTTGACCGAAACGGTGCAAAATTTGACATCCAGAATTGAGGACCTGATCAAATTAACAATTGCTTTGATGGTCATTATTGTTGTCATGGGCATTCTCTTGTCCAGTGTGCAGTATCGGGTCAACGAACTGGAACATGTTTTGTCAAGAGGAGATAATGCTCATGCTCAATCAAAATCCTTCCAGGTAATTGCATTTCTTGAAAGAAAATATAATTCATGTCGTTTATCTTATCTTATCTTATAAATTACAGACGCTCCTTCTATAAAGAAGATTATTGCGTCCTACGCTCATCCGTGGTTCGAGTAAAATATGTAAAAAAAAAATTTAGTGTTTGACGAATCACAGACTATAATAAGATGGACCGCTTGCTTTGATATTTCTGCTAGTTCTGCTAACTTGAAATGCTCTGATTTTCAATGGAAAATAAAGATTTAAACAGAAAGTTGTATGCACCGGAAAACTTAAGTTACGTTTAGGAGTCATTTAGGACAGCGTTATTGTCTGCGCACGTAAACAACAACTCCTAATCTCTAAAAATAGACCAAGCGGTCCATTTTATTATAGTCTTTGGACTAATTACTATTACAAGAAAATCTACATGTTGATTGTATGATTTGTGGCTGTGGCACGATACTTATATTGAGTAAATAAGATTCTAAAATTAGATTAGATTCTAGAATATGATCTTTCCCCCCCCCCCTTTTTTTCTGTACTCTTCTTACCAAAATAATTAACTGACACACTTTCTTAGATCCACAAACACTGTCATCCCTCACCCCAACCCCTGACTCCACCTTAGCGTGAACTTCCTTAAGGACGGCACCTAAAGAATATGTTTTCTTGCTTATAAATTTGAGCACAGGCGGGCTTATTTCACCGGGAGGATGACATAATAAAACATCGCCACCAAAAGGCACACGCAGCGTACGAAAGAACTCAAGGCTTCGTCCCTGAACGCCTGGACAGAATGAAGGAAGCGCATGTCAATAGGCCCACTAACCAGCGCTCCGGGTTACAGGATGTGAGAAACCCGGACGAGCTCTCCCGACGCAGACGCAGGAGCACCGAAGATGCCAGGAAATGTTCAAATCTCAGCATTCGTGGAGTCTTGGAGAATTACTGTAGGTCTGAGAAGTACAAGCCAGTTCTAGCTGAAGGTGAAGTTTTGTCTTAGATACATAGATTATATCTGTCCATATGTGTATCTATCTGTCTATTTGTCAATATGTATCTACCAATCTATCAAATCGATAAAATATATTAAATATATCAAATCTATCAAATCTATTAAATCTATTAAATCTATTAAATCTATCAAATCTATATAATCTAATCTATGTAATCTATGTAATCTATGTAATCTATCTAATTTATCTAATCTATCTAATCTATTTAATCTATTTAATCTATTTAATCTATCTAATCTATCTAATCAATCTAATTTATCTAATCTATCTAATCTATCTAATCTATCTAATCTATCTAATCTATCTAATCTATCTAATCTATCTAATCTATATAATCTATCTAATCTATCTAATCTATCTAATCTATCTAATCTATCTAATCTATCTAATCTATCTTTTTCTAATCTATCTAATCTATTTTTTAAAAGACGTTTTATTTCTTTTTCATGGATATTTAATGAACATTTCATGGAAATTTGATGAACATTTCATGGACACTAATTTTGATGAATGTTGGATGACTCTATTGGACACCAACACTTTTAACGGTAAGGTACTTGTTTTTGTGTTTTTTCACATTTTAAAAACAAAGTATTAATCAGTCTAATCAATATGCCAATTAATAAAGTAATACATTCATTATGTTGTAGAGTTAGGGTTGCCAGATTCACTTTCAGAAAATACTGGGCACCTTCCCGTCCTTCCCCCTCCGGGTATCCCGTCTATAAGGAAATTAGATGTATATAAATGCCCGGTATTGTTTTATAAGCTTACAGACGTTCCTTCTAGATAGAAGATTATTACGTCCACTAGGCCCAAAACTCCTGCAGGGCGACAGGGATCCGTCGGTGGCAGGGATAGAACCCGCGATGTGTCAGTTGGTTTTTGGTTGACAGTCCGGTGAACTAACCGCTGGACCAGCCGGCTTCACTTTTCCATTTTATAAGTGGCCAGTTTCCTGAAATACCGGACTGTCGGGTCACATGGCTACCCTAAGGACAGTACAGCTTTTTAGTGCAAACAAATATTAACAAGCCCCGTTACAGCTTGCTATGCCAGACACTGGATAAATCAGACAAGCGAACGTAACTTTTGTAACTTGGTATATGACAGAAAGCAACGTGAAAGGCTTTCTATAAAATCTTTGTTTTGAATGTACACAGACTTATTTGGTTTAGCTCAGTGATAACATAGCTCAGTGATTACATACTTGATTAGTAAACTAACTTCATTATGAATCACTTTCTCACATTTTCATGCATAAAATTAAACAACCCCAAAAACTAAGTTTTTCATATACCCTTTATAAACATTTTGTGCAAATATTTTGAATTTACCTAAAAATTATTTTCCTAATTATTTGCCATTGAAATACAGGCATAGTGTTTAATCCATTATTTCCCCATTATTGAAAAACATTTATATCAATATGTTTTCATTGACAACGATTCTATGTGCTAAGTTTCAGCTAGATGTGATGACGGAAGTGCATTTATTTTGGACGATCGACTTCGAGCCAAAACTGTTGAATTTTTCCCAAATTAGTTATCTTTATTACGAAAAGAAAGACTGAGCTGGAAATGTTGGAAAGACATGTCGTGTTTAAATGACATTTCGAAGTATTGTAAACTACAGAGCAAGTTTACTGTTGGTATACCACGTTTGAAAAATGTTGCTCATTTTAGTATAGTGAAGTAAAGTACCCATCGGACCAAATTGATCATAGGGCCGGTGAAGCAGCGTTCACGAGTTTCTGTTTCCACGGCATACAAGGTGATTGTGGGGCCAGCACAATGCACAGCCGTCTTTACTTTACTTCCAACTAAGGTCAGGTACCCAACAGAGCCGGGCAAACTCAGGGACACCCTCCAGACTCGGGGAAAAAATCCTAGTCTTCAGCAGCAGGATTCGAACCCCGGACCTTCGGTACCCCCCAGTCGAACGCACTCCCTAACATTTTAGTTTACAGTATAGGTTATGACGTGTCAAATGAAGGGATAGGTAGTGTGAGTTTGTTTGTATGTTTGTTTTTTGTGTTTTTATTAAAACATGATATTGTATTTATCCTTTTTTGTTTTACATCTAACAGATTTCAGAAGCTTTTTTCCCCGCCGTATTTGACGATAACTTAAGCAATGAAATCTCGAGTAACAAATGTAAGTTTTTTTTTCTTTTCTTTTTTCTTATTTTATCCTCTTCTTCTTCTTCCTCTTCTTGTTCATTCGTCATCTTCTTCTTTTGCTGATTCCACTCCCCCCCCTCTTTCTTCTACCTCTTCTTGTGTTTCTTCCACCTCGTCTACCCACTCTTCTTCTTTCTCGTCTTCATCAATTTCCTCTTCGTCCTTTTCACCATCCTCTCCTTCAATGGCTATTCTTCTCTTTCTTCTTCTTCTTTTCACTATTTTTTTTCTTTCATTCTTTTTCTTCCTCTACTTTGTCATTTTTCTTTTTTTTTTCTGCTTCATCGACTTCTTTGTTATTAAATTCGTAACTGTATGAATAAAACGATATCAAATATTTATAATCAACTGCCCATCGGTTGTGAGCTGGACCAGAATAGAACTCGCATTGACTAAGAGGAGAGACTATAATAGGTCTCTTAGTGCTCTAAACGCCGACCACGCTGTCCAGCACCCTATGGATCGTAGACGTTCATCCCCCATTCTTTACGAAGATAATTATACATTCCCAAAGCGAGCACAAACTTTCTAATGGAAACCATCGACACAATTGGTTGCTTTTCCACAAGTTGTTGCGCGGCAAGGAGTGGGTTAAAGCAGGAATCTCTTGGAGAGTCCCGGAGACACGAGAGATTTCCACTGTACATGTTTGCCATAGAATTTCTTTTTAAAGATGTTATATTTTTGTTAATATTGTGACATCTAACGTATACTAGTTTAGATTAAGTCTACATGTCACCTGATGCAATTTAGAGGTAATTTGCCTTAAAAGAATCTTATTCTTATGTCAAAAGTTTACCTCATATCATTAGTTAACCCTTTTTGACTCAACGGAAGCCTGTTCTTAATCCACTGTAGTTTACTTTGGACAATGACTGGTCTTGAAAGGGTTCAGCCGCCATTCTAGATCTACTGGGCTGATGATGTAGAGCTAAATAAAATGATTGACCCGGAATATGAAAATATTGTGTGGCCAGCACAAATCCAAATTAGCACTTAGTCACCCCCCTTTTTCCAATCAATATGATAGCTACTAACTTGATTTTAAAAAGATGATAGTCTCAGCTGACTAGAACATGGAGAGTCGAGCACACCTCGTCGTATCGACGTGGAATAAATGTGAAAATCATGAAAACACGGGGAAACCACGTTTTTCCCCGTGGTGTGCCCGCTGGGTTAAAAATGGTTTTCATCGCACTGACTCTAGAACAAGCCTATTATCGATGTCTCCCATCGAAACATTAGTAGAATCGATGTAACGGCATTTGGGCGTTTTACTATCTGTTAATATCTTCATTTAGATTTAACGGCCTCAGACTACATCGCGCGTGGTATGGCTAGCCCCTCTGTCCCAAAGCGCATGCACTAAATCTGACCACATCTGCTACAGCAAGAATCTATACTCCTGTATATTCTCAGATTCGAACTTTCAACAGCATCGCCAAAATTTCTACCAAGATCACTTCTTCTAAGAATTTTTTTTTTAATGAATTTTCACGGTATTTTTTAAAAAAATATTGTTTGCTTCTTATATATATATACGAAAGTTTCGTATATTTCCCGTAAGCTGCATACATACAAATTATGTGACATTTTAAGTTTCCCTTTCGTAGCCACAGAAAAAGACCCCAACTGTCTAATGAAGGGAACATCGGAAAATCCCGAAAAATGGTGCCTGGGAAAGACTATCACATTCCGGAATCGCGGTAAGTAAAATAGAAAGATTAGGCACTGAAACAAAATATTTAGGTGCCATCACTGATCTATATAACATTATATTTCCTTAACATTGAGCTGTAAATATATTTGGAGTGGCCATCACTTCCTAATAGGTGAACATGTACTTAAAGATAAAGTTAAGAGGTTTTTCTCAAAGGAACGAGATTTGGAATAGCCTCATACGGAGGTGATGTTTGAGAAGACGATGTATTTAAAACAAAGGCACTTTATTTTTTAAATTGCTTTTTATTCATCCTTGCTCTTGTAGGCTATGAGGCCAATGTCAATAAAGAAATACAAGATCAAAATGAACTTTACTTTAAATTGAACACCAATGAAAAGAAAATGATAGAAGTAGTAAATAAAAAAAACTCGACGCTATAAATCTATATTTAACCATTTTGTTAAAAATAAGAACCGGGAAAAGATTCAAAACATGTGGCAATAGATTCAAAACACGTGACAATATTCATTTTTCCTAGTCGGAATCCTTTCTCTTACGTCACTTTCCTATGTTGCCGGAAATAAAAACATCTCAAATGGCTACGAGATTTGGACTTTTCCTCCGAAAAAAACACACATTTTAGTGCAAATAGTGAACTAATTACTTTAAATGTATCTTTAATATCTTGTATAAATTATTTTTATTAACATTCAGATGCTAAATACATTATTTAATATCAAAATGAAATGTTTACTCAATTTTGATAAAAAGCTCTTCACTTGGTCTTTAATGAATTCAAGTTTTAATTATAAATAATTTAATAATAATAAATAATTATAAATAATATAATAAATAATAATTTAAAAAATAAATAATAGAACTGGAATGAAACTAAAGCAACTCATTATTTAGAAGATTTTTTTCTAGTCTTTTACTAAAGACTTCCGCTTTTCTACATGTCGTACAATCAGTATTATCTTGTTTTAACTAAAAATTTATCTACACATTAATATCTTCTCTGCTTTTTCAACAATTTATCAATTTGTCTCAATTTATCAATTTGGTTTTAACAAAGACTATGATAAGATGGACCGCTTGCTTTTAATAATTATTTCTGCTATTTGATGACTCGAATGACTTCTTTTCGGAATTCCCGATTCCCTTTTGTACTCTACACTTCCGACTTATTTAATCGCTATGATTTTCTCAATGGAAAATTTAAATTTAAAATCGAAAGTTGTATACAGCGGAAACATTTAGGCAAACGTAGGAGCGTAGAAGTAATATATGACAACCTTAATGGTTGCGCACGAAAAAAAAAAGAACATATAAGCTCTAAAAATAGAGTAAGAGGTCCATCTTATTATTATTATAGTCTTTATTCTAACAAAAAAATTTCATGTTTTCCTAAAAAAAAATAATATTTTAAATCTCCACTTATCTACATATTAATATCTTACCTGCTTATTCCACAATTTTTCAATTTGTCTTTTCTCTAACTATAATCTCTCAGTCTTCTTAAAACTTCAGTTGCATTATTCTCAAAACTATATAATCTGATGACATAGAACAAGATAGCCTAATACTGAGGGTGACGATGTGCAGATCTTAAGAATATCTAAGCTGAACTACATTTGCGCATTTTTTGTCTTTTTTATTGTAAAAGTTTATTATTTTTTTATGTGTGGTGTTTTCTTAACAATTGAATTTCATTACTCGCTTACTTTGATAAGTGAAGACGAAGTAAAATGGCGGCTAGGTAGTTTTCATCCCTGATCTGTAAAAAGAATGGATAAACCACGGAAGTAGAATTAATGAAGAAATTTCCGCCATTTTGTTTGCCTCTCACTGATATATATATATATCACTCAGTGTCTCTCTCTCTTACTTTCTCTCTCTCCCTCACTGCGATACGATAATTTTGCTTTCGTTGACCCGGGACACGACCCGGCATTTGCGCGAGATGCTCTTTGTGTAGACCAGGGGTCGGCAACCTAAGACACGCGTGCCAAACTTGGCACGCATAGCAATTTTCAATGGCACGCGAGAGACTTCCATGAGGTGTTTTCTATTGTTTAAAAAAAAATATTATTTTCCGGTTCTGAACGAGGAAAACTGACTGTTGAAGTCGATGTTTTAGAATGACATAGCGACACGCTTAAGTGAATTGACCTTGCATTTACAAGGACCACTGGAATGGATTTTCATAGAATTTGGACATATCTTGCCGTGAAAATCAAATTCAAAACATTTAACCACATGTACATCCCTATTTAAAAGCATATATTTTAAGATCGATAGTTGGGCTTTTTTCAGAAGTACTTCGAAACACTCGAAGCGGATGTTTCTAATTAAAGGCAAGACTTTCAAATTGATGGACTAATTTTTTTCATACTACATCAAGCCTAACTGATTTGATATTATTACAACCATCTTAGATGTAGATCTTTTTTTAAGTGGAGGGATATTGGCGATTTTAAAATGCAGCAAGTTGAATTTTAAACATTTAAAAAATCGGCATCCAAACATGCCCATTTGCGGAAAAAATCTGGAAGACAGCTGCTTAAGAAAGTCGTCTGCTTTTCTCAACTGCTAGGCATTCGCTCTTTTATTTTCAGCTTTTGGTTCAACTTACACTTGTGAACAGATTTCATCGCACGTGAAAGTTGTTTTGTGCGTACAATTCTAAAACAAAATTATTTGTATTATTAATTTAATAAAGAAAAAATAATGAGTCAGTAATATTTGTTATAAGTTTATTACAAACCATAACTTGTTTTTGCATCACTATTGAATCAAATGTGGACAAGTTTTCAATTAAAGGGAGATAAGTAGCCCGTTTTTTTTAAGGAAATTTTTATAATGTTTCTTTTTTTTTCTTTTATAAAACAATAAATGGGTTACAATTTATAAAATTATAACGATCAAACTTAAAAATATTTGAAAGTTATATAAACATTATATGACTAAAAAATTTATATGTATACTTTCAAACATGACATTAACTACGCAGTTTGTATGATTACAATGTATCTATTCCACTTAACGATAATTTAATTCTTTCTGTTAGTCGGTCTCCTTTAACATATTATAGGACTCTTCAGTTAAACTGAGATCAAAACATAATAATAACTAACATTTGCAGGTGTTAGATCGCCATCATCACTAACAAATAATAATGCTAAGAGTTAAGACAATAGTTAAACTGTGAAAGATTAGTAATATAATATTGTATTTGTAATAGATTCTAAATGCAATCACAAACACGTTAATTTGTATTAAATATAAGACTCTTTGATTATTTTCTCCTTAAATAATCTCTTTTTGCTTTTGGCCTTGGTCATACTACGGAGTTAAATGAATCGTCCTATAAATATAATTTACAAAAATATGATACAGCAGGTAGACTTTGAGGCTGTTGACACGCTGAACGATTTAGCAATCCATCCTAGTTTGGCACACTGTGTTGCAAAAGGTTGCCGATCGCTGGTGTAGACCATGAATTGATAATCATTTGTTGTTTTGTGTAGATTCCCCAGTGAGAGTGTTTCGTGGAGCAGCCAACGACCTAATTACTTTTAACAACAACACAGGGACATTCACCGTGAGAAAGTCGGGAAGCTTCCTAATTCACGGCTTTGTAAGTTTTTCAAAAGTTTTGATTATTATTTTTTCTTTTCTTTCTTTCTACTTTTTGTTTTGCCTCTCTATAGATACGAGAGAACAGGGATCGTCCATATAATTTGTTCGCGTTGAGGAGGAAGGAGATGGTTGGATTTAGACGATTTTGCGTTCGGATTCGTACGGGGGGAAGGGTTTGTCAACTGAATGTGTACTAACGTATACATTTATATTATTGAATGAGCGTCTGTAATGTATAATAGAATATATATATATATATATTGTCACGTGCGAAATCAGCTACTGACGTTAGATGATATTTTTAGTAATGTATTATTATATATTATTTTGATTCATATCCATCTTGGATCTCACAAGGTTGTATAAGAATTTATATTGATGTTATTGAATTAGATTTGATGTTTATTTGACTCGTCGCGATATGAATCTTTTGTGTATAAAGTGATTTAGATAAACTGTACCTTAATATATAGGAAATCCACAATCCTGTTTGAAATTGAACACAATTTTATTCCAACAAGTTGAGATGATAAAATATAACAATACCACAGAATACATGTACCAGTATTATATAATGAAACTTAATCAGTTGAGATTCTTCTATAATGAGTTAAGCTGTAATCCTATCTTCAAGAAAGTGGTCAAAAACAGTCCTCACACATTAGCGCCCAAACTAGAACTAAACTAAACGGTATTCCACCCTCGTGCATATGACGTATTTTATAGCTATGACGTAGTGTCTAGACATATGCATGTTTTATTCCTAACACGGAAACATTTCGGGTTTAAGATTATTTCATTTTAACTTTAGTTAATAATAACAGAACCAATATAATATGGAAATAAATCTACTCGTAACACTCGCCCCCCCTTAAGACACAAAGGAATTACAGACAGCGTTAAGTATGGAATTCTTTGTAGAGTACCCATAAAATGAACCGAATTCCCAAACTTTTCGTAAGATTTAATTGACTATTGGACAATCTTTTAAAGATTAAAATGAACCATATATTACATATCCCCTTAATAACAAAGTCGCTATTATGGAATCCCTTATCACATTATGTTAACAATGATTATTAATTAAACATTTATTTATCAATTAATATTTACAATTATGATTATTGTGTGTACAACGTTGACCATAAAACTATTACCACCAATAACCAATCCCATAGAATTGATATGAATTACCCAAATAAGTGGAACCGATTAATAATTGATAGATAATTCTTTAGAAAGTTTAATTTATTTATAACCGATCACTGTATCATTAACTAATGATTTTCAGTTATTATATTATTATTATGATGTCTCAATTATGACATCAAGAATATTTTAAAAAAATGTTATAATCTCAGCTGATTTAGCTTTTACATAGCATAAAATAAGACATCCAAATTATAACATGACGACATAGAAACAAACAATTTTCAAAACACATCAATAATCAATTGAACAAACACAAGTGTGGATGTATTCAAGTTAAATACCGGTGTGTGTGCAATTGCTGTATGCAATAGTTACCTTTTACCTTACAACGTATGATTGTTTCTAGTAGAATTTGAAGTTTTGTTCTGTAATGTCTCATATTGCAATATTTCAAAACATAGTTTATTTATTGTCATATTTACAATAATATAAATGTTAATCAATACAATGAATGACATAAAAGAAAACATTTAATGAGAAACTGACTTTCATCTTCTGGTTTACCAGTTACATGCGCGACAACGTCTCAGCGACCACATTTTGTTTACCTGGTAAATATAACACATTTAAATTATATGCTTGGAGGAATAAGCTCCAGCGAATAATTCTTTGGTTCTGTTTAACCCTGGAAAGGAAAACTAAAGGGTTATGATCAGTTAAAATATCAATTGGATATGGAGAACCATTGATATAAAAATCAAAATGTTTCAATGCCAGGATTAATCCTAAAAGTTCTTTTTCTATCACACTATAGTTTCTTTGATGCTTATCAAATTTTTGAGAGTAAAAACTAATCGGGTGTTCCAGTGAATCATCACCCTTTTGGGAAATGACCGCTCCCATCCCTGTATCACACGCGTCAACGGTAATTTTAAAGGGTTTACTGTAATTGGGTGTTACTAATACAGGTGCCTCAGAAAGAACATCTTTTAATTTATCAAAGGCCTGGTGGCATTCATTAGACCATTTGAAAGTGCAATTCTTCTTTAATAGATTTGTTAATGGACATGCAATGGTTGAGAAATTTTGACAGAACCGACGGTAGTACCCCGCTATCCCGAGAAAACTGCGGAGTTGTTTACAGGTTTCAGGAACAGGGAACTCACGAATAGCCTTAACCTTTGCATTTAATGGTTTTACCAAACCATTTCCCACTATGTGACCTAGATACTCGATGGTTGCATGGCAGAACTGACTCTTAGTCAAGTTAATGGTGAGATTAGAATGAGTCAATTTCGTAAATAACAAATGTAGTTGATCTAAATGAGATTTAAAATCGTCACTAAAGACAACAATATCATCGAGGTATGCGTGACATTTAGGAATGTCCTGAGTAATGGTATTTATTAACCGTTGAAAAGTAGAGGGTGCATTAACCATACCAAAGGGCATGACCTTAAATTTGTACAGTCCGTCAGGGGTTACAAACGATGATATCTCCTGAGCCCTCTCAGTCAGTGGAATCTGAAAATACGCCGTCAATAGGTCAATTTTCGTCACAAACTTAGCATTACTCACTTGATCTATTAGATCGTCGATTCTCGGTATTGGATAGGAATCAGTTTTTGTCACTTTGTTTACCTTACGGTAGTCCACACAAAACCTCATGGATCCATCGGCCTTAGGTACCAATACGCAAGGGGAAGACCAGTCACTACTACTAGGTGTAATAATGTCATTGTCAAGCATGTAGCGAACCTCTTTACGGATGCATTCTAACTGGATAGGATTTGACCTGTATGGATGTTGTTTAATAGCTTTAGTATTTTCATTTAAAATAACATCATGCTTAACCACACTAGTTCTACTAGGTACATCTCCAAATAAATGGATATTTTCATTAATTAGACCTTTGATAGCGGATTGTTCGCAATCAGGTAAATGTGCCAATTTTTCATTTAGGTTTTTTAGAGCCTTTGTATTTTGCAGTTTGCTTTCTGCCACTTCACGCTCAATTTCGGGTGAATTATTCCCGACTTTAATAACAGTGTTTACCGAGGCAACAACTTTTTGTTCTTCTCTGGTAATGTATGGTTTTAACATATTAATATGGCACACTCGTTGCGATTTCCGTCTATCAGGGGTCTTTACAAGATAGTTAACCTCACTAAGCTTAGCCATAACCTCATAGGGTCCTGTAAACTTGGCACTCAGGGGTTGACCAGACAGTGGCGTCAGCATGAGAACTTTATCACCAGGTTGGAAGATACGGGTTCTTGCGTTGACGTCATAATAGACCTTCATCTTGTCTTGTGCCTGCAAAAGATTAGATCTGACAACTTTTAATGCATTATACAGTCTATTTTTAAAATTTTCCACGTATGTCAGTAGACCAGTGTCTTCATTGGATGATAACCATGTCTCTTGTAACAGCTTTAGTGGTCCACGAACTGTGTGTCCGAATACCAGTTCAAAGGGACTGAAACCAAGAGATTCTTGTACAGCCTCTCTGGTTGCGAAGAGTGCGAAGGGAATACCACGATCCCAGTCGTCGTTATGCTCGAAACAGAAAGTACGGAGCATATTCTTCAATGTTTGGTGGTATCGTTCCAGTGCGCCTTGACTCTGTGGATGATATGCACTCGATACTGCATGACGAATACCCAGCCGTTCTAAGACTTGGCGAAATAACTTCGATGTGAAATTTGAACCTTGATCTGACTGCACGGTTTTCGGAAGACCATATCGGGTGAAGAATCCGATAAGTGCATCAGAGATTTTGTCGGCATTGATGCTACGTAGAGGAATAGCCTCTGGAAATCTCGTTGCCGAACACATTATAGTGAACAGATACTGGTGGCCAGCCTTAGTTTTAGGCAACGGACCGACGCAGTCTATAATGATGTGACTGAAGGGTTCTGAGAATGCTGGTATGGGTCGTAGAGGAGCTACCGGAATGGTCTGATTCGGCTTGCCGACCATCTGGCAGACATGACATGATCTGCAAAACGATGTGACGTCACGACGTAGGCCAGGCCAGAAGAAATATGGAAGAATCCTATCGAAGGTTTTCTGAATCCCTAGGTGACCAGCATACGGTGAATCATGGGCCATATGTAGTATGTCCTTGCGGTAACCATTGGGTACCACGATTTGATGTACTTCGCTGCATGTTTCATCGTCGTTTTCTTTCCCTCTCCATTTCCTCATTAACAACTCGTCCCTCAGGTAATAACCTGCGGCCATTGTTTCTAATTCTCCTTCATTCTTTGCTTCCTCTTTTAGCTTCCCGATCTCTGGATCTTTGCCCTGAGCAAGAATGAGTAGTTGTCTAGGCGACAAATTATTTTGATCAGTATGACTTGAGTGACCACCCAGAACATCCGCCATGAAGGTTGCTTGTAAGTCAATCTCTGGTGTTGGTTCTGGTTTCTTTGTCGATTCATTAGTCATCTGCTGTTTCTCCATAGCTCTGGTGATAACACATACTGAATTTTCAGTATTCCTACACTGAACAGAGTCTTTGGTTTCTTTAAGTACAGGATGTACCTGATTTTTGGCAATGTCACTTCCTAAAAGTAATGAAATGCCTCTGTAGGGAAATTTCTTCACTATCCCAACAATAACAGATCCAGTGAAGTAATTACTCTTCAACTGTATACGATGTAACGGTGCCGTAAGTGTTCCAGCCATAGTACTGATCAAGGCATACTGGCCTGTATGAGTCAATTTCGACGTTGGTACAGTATTCTTCAACAGTAGAGATATATCAGCACCGGAGTCACGTAGAATTTTAATCTTCCGTTCTCTAGCTTGATTATCTATAGGTGACACATAGCCCTCGCTAACATCCGATAGCATGCACTCGGGTAGTTCTCTGCCTACTGAGTTTCTTGCTACACTACTGCCTCCATAAGTAAACGTTTTATTTACTGATTGCTCATCTGTCACACTCCCTTTGGAGTTGAAACTAGAATGTTCAATAGCCTCGGTCTTCATTTCAAAGACTTTTTCCGACTTTGAGCAACTTGGACATGCGTGTTTCGCCATCTCTTCATGACTAACATCAAATGTCTTTCTATCAGCTTTAATTCTTTTGTGGGCAGTTTTATTTATGTGAGTTTCAGTTTGTACGGCGATGTGTGATAAAACCACGTTGTTCTTGTTTTTAATGGGTCTTTTCTCTTTATGTAGACTCCAACAATTCTCTTTGATATGTCCATCTTTCTTACAGAATGTACAGGTAATTCTCTTTTGTACAAAACTTGAATTCTCTTGTTTATCGGCTTTTTGTTTACTTTTATCCTCTGTCGATCTTAACTTCCTCTCTGTATTACTGTTTTTAGTCCTCAAACTTGTTCTGTCATTTTGAAAATAATGGCTATGCGGGTGAATAATGACGTATTCATCGGCTTTAACTGCTGCTTGTTCTGCTATTTCAATACCACGATCAGCCAAATGAACTTTTATATCAGTGCGAATCTTCTCAGTAAAATCCTCCATCAGTATGAGATTATATAGTTTTTCATAATCTTTATTCACATTCTTAGAACGTAACCATCGATCAAGATACTTTTTCTCTAATCTCAGGAAGTCAACATGTGAAACTTCTGGTTCCTTCTTGTACTCACGATATAACTTTCGATACTTTTCTGGAGTTAGAACATAACTCAATAGTACTCTGCTCTTTATTAGTTCATAATCATTGCATTCCTCTGGAGTCAAATTCAATACAACATCTAGAGCCTTGCCTTTTGTTAGAGCTGAACGTAAAAGTACGGCTTTCTTATCTTCAGGAAATTTATAATCAATCGAGTTTCTTTCGAAGACCATAAAGAACTCATCAATCTCTATGTTCTCCATGCTTGGGACATGCTTTTTAAACTTATATAGTTCTACATTATTTGTTTCCTGAATCGTATGAGTTGATGAACGAGACTTTGCCAATTCAATCCTTTCATTACTAGCGATTCTTTCTTTTTCCAATTCTTTCTCCTTCAATTGTAATTGTACTTCTATTCTTTTACCCTCTAATTGTACTTGAATTTCTAACTTCTTCATTTCTAACTGGAATTTCATGTCTGCACTTAGTTCATTTCCATTCATTTTAAATTCATGGTTATTTATGTCTGTTTTCAGGGTTTCTGATACATTGAGAACCACTGATTCTTCATTATTCATAGTATTTTCTTCAAGCATTGCACCATGTCTTTTCAAACATTCCTTAATATCTTGAATCAATTTACTCCTTACTGGTGTAACTTCAGTAATGTCTATTCCCAGAGAATTTGCCATCTCTTTTAACTGGGTTAGTGACATGCTAGTTAACTGTTCTGACGTGATAGCAAAAATATTCAATTGCTCCAACGTAAGATTAGCTTCCGCCATGTTTTATATTAATGACGTAAATAGAAGATAAAAAATTTCAACTTTACCTTTCATAAAGTCCTTTGAAATATTTTACACCACTGTTAATTTGTAGAAGATAAATTTTAAGGATGGTTGTGTACAAAGCTGAAAACAGTATGTCCGAACACAGACAGTGCCTCCCACGTAGACAGAATTTGAATAAATATTTGTTGTAAATCGTTTTCACTAAAACAGTTGTATATTCTCAATTCTTATACATACAAACTTTAGATCCAGGACTTGAGCCCCCAATCTTTTGTCACGTGCGAAATCAGCTACTGACGTTAGATGATATTTTTAGTAATGTATTATTATATATTATTTTGATTCATATCCATCTTGGATCTCACAAGGTTGTATAAGAATTTATATTGATGTTATTGAATTAGATTTGATGTTTATTTGACTCGTCGCGATATGAATCTTTTGTGTATAAAGTGATTTAGATAAACTGTACCTTAATATATAGGAAATCCACAATCCTGTTTGAAATTGAACACAATTTTATTCCAACAATTTGAGATGATAAAATATAACAATACCACAGAATACATGTACCAGTATTATATAATGAAACTTAATCAGTTGAGATTCTTCTATAATGAGTTAAGCTGTAATCCTATCTTCAAGAAAGTGGTCAAAAACAGTCCTCACACATTAGCGCCCAAACTAGAACTAAACTAAACGGTATTCCACCCTCGTGCATATGACGTATTTTATAGCTATGACGTAGTGTCTAGACATATGCATGTTTTATTCCTAACACGGAAACATTTCGGGTTTAAGATTATTTCATTTTAACTTTAGTTAATAATAACAGAACCAATATAATATGGAAATAAATCTACTCGTAACAATATATATATAATTAATTATATATATATATATATATATATATATATATATATATATATATCATCATTGGCTCCATAGTCTCGAAAGACGATTAGATAGGCGCTCCTGTGATTTGTCCAGCCCTGCAAAATTGACTGTGTCTGTGGAGACCTATCCTTGAGAGACAGGCTCTATCGCATCTCTGGCACTTGAAAGACGGACCGTTGGAGATTGTTAGGGGCAGCCTACTTTTCTTCGCTGCTCGTTTAGCCTCCGCCATAAGGCGAAGTTTGCCCTCTGCCGCATTTATACCGGTGTGTAAGGTGCCTCTCCAACTATTTCTGTGCTGAGCAAGGTTCTCCCAGTTTCCGACCTCTACATCTATAGCGTTTAGGTCACGTTTGCAGACGTCCTTGAACCTGAGTTGGGGGCGGCCAGTAGCTCTCTTGCCCTCAGCGAGCTCAGCATATAGCAGGTCTTTTGGGATTCGCCCATCCTCCATCCTGGAAACATGACCAAGCCACCGTAGACGTCGTTGGCGAAGGAGAGTGACCATGCTAGGCATGATAGCCCGTGGCAAGACCTCGTTGTTTGTTATGCGGTCCTTCCAAGATATCCCAAGTATGCGCCTGAGGCAACGCATGTGGAAAGAAGAGAGTCTCTTTTCTTGCGATGCGTACAGGGTCCAAGTTTCGCTGACGTACAGGAGAGTGCTGATCACACATGCACGATAGACAGCTATTTTTGTATTAATAGACAGCATCTTGTTGGCCCATACTCTTTGCGTTAGCCTGGATAAAGTCGCGGAAGCCTTGCCAATTCTCCTGCTGATTTCTGTGTCCAGTGATAGATCGGTGGTGATGGTGGAGCCAAGGTATGTGAACTGATCAACAACATCTAATTTGGTACCGTTGATGTATATGTTAGGTGGGTCAGCTCCTTGAACCATCACGTTGGTCTTCCTTATACTAATTGTTAGACCAAAATCTTGGCAGGTCTTGGAGAAGCGATCCATCAAGGATTGTAGCTCCTCCTCAGTGTGTGTGACAAAGGCGGCGTCATCCGCGAACAGCAAGTCTTTGACTGTTCTTCTGCGGATTTTTCTCCTTGCCCTTAGCCTGGACAATCTGAAAAGCCCTCCGTCTGACCGGGTGTGCAAGTAAATCCCCTCCCTGGATTCTCTAAAGGCATTGTTTAGCAAGGTTGAGAAGAAGGTCCCAAAGAGAGTTGGGGCAAGAACGCATCCTTGTTTCACTCCTGTGCATATGGCGAAAGCGCTAGAATATTCACCATCATATTGTACAGTGCCCTTCATATATATATATATATAGCTTACGTATAGCAATTAAAACATTGAAACAATCTCTCAGGCAGAAGACTGGTTGAAAAAAAAATACATTAGATTTAAACACAAGTAATACTTTCTCACATGCAGGCAAATGGCTCACAAGAATTGTTCACACGCTTTTGCAATTCTAAAACGATCAGTTGCAAACTGCAATTGAGACCAACTGATTCATGAATGATGTGCAGCAATTGGTTATAAATGCAAATGACATTTAGTCAGTGGGGGTGAAGGGGTCCAAAAAATCGTTCGGGGTGGTGCACCATTGGGACGTAGGAGGGTTATGAAGCAATGACTATTGTTTGCGTACGTACAATAAGACGCTCTTCAGTTTTGATACGTATTTTGTAGTTGTTGTAGTTGTATTGGAGTAAAGATGGAGGAGAGGTCTTGCTAAACAAAATAAAAAAATTCGGAACCAAGTAACCAACGCTGTAGATGATCAACTTAACCCTTCCCGTACCGACCTACTTCTATCTATGCTGCTTTCAGTTCCGCTATATACGCGCCTGGGACTGTAAGGGTTAAAACGAGAAGAGAACTCAAAACCAATCTTAAGAGCGGCGATGTTTGCAAAGGAGTGGATCAAGTTTTCTAGAGCGGCATCTGGTCTAGCGGCGTAGCTAAAGTGAATGGCGCCTGGGGTGGGGCTTGAAATTGGGCGCCTATTAAGAAATGTTAGTTCTGATTTATTCATGGGCTGAAGTTAAGAAAATATATGTTAAGTGCCTATCCTATACATTTTCGATTAGGGCGGTCAACCCCACCCTCTCTTCTTCTCACTGTAGTTACGCTACTGCCCCTGGTGGAGATGTATAATATAAAACCTAACTGCTTGCTCTTCATTTGGTGGCTGCCTCCTAAAACTACAGAAGAGGCACACGCCTAAAACATTGTGCCCCCTACACTCCATTTCCCCACAGGAACCTCCCATTGTTGTGCATAGTTTAAATTTACACATGAAGAAAGTTGGCAGTAACTGCTACCGCCAGAATAGTAACCGTTATATAAAAAACAAAGTATTCAAGAAACACTCTAAATAATCACGGGTTTGATAAAATAGAAACAATAACACATGCTTTGGTAGGCGTGAACCCGTAGCCCTAAAAGAAAGTATATGGCTGGAAAAAAAATCTTAAATGAAAGTGGAGATGGTTAAAGCCATTCCACTAGAAAATCAAATGAAAACAGAGCCAGACAAATCCTTGTGTCCTAGACTGTAAACCACCTACCCCTAATAGTAAGAAGAATATCGTATATAAAACTTTTCCAATAAAATATTAAGACACTAGGAGTTGTGCCCTTCAAAATGACGGAGAAACGAATGATTGCAATGTGTTTTGTCAAAAGAAAAGAAAAAATAACAACAAATATCACAATAAAAACTGTAGTGAGAACGTTTCTTTCGGTATTTAGTTTTTATTGTTTACGTAGCCTGGACCTACAACATGCATAATATGAATTGTTGCTGTCAAGCTTCTGACTTCTTATTAATAATATTAAATAAATAATAATACAATCATAAGGAAAAAGGCAAACACAAATATCAAACAGTAGAAAAAAAAGTTTATATTAAAAAAAATGTAGACAATAATATTTCGCAGTACGGGAAAACGCTTTTTTCGAAAAACACAATAATGCTAAAGCATTTTAAAGGGACGTTATTCTGAAATGGCGCTCAGTTTAGAATCTTAACATGCGGTGATTTATTAGTAATAGGTTTACGTTTATAAAAAAAAAATTAACGAATAAAGCAATTTTGTTTATATAAAAAAAAACTAATTTTTTCGATAACGTTTCCAATTTATACATTTAAATTTTGTCCCGATACGTTCAACGGCCTAGCGTCTGTCTATAGAGGACAAATATATAAACATATAAACAAACTCAGGGTAATTATATATATTGGTAAAAAGCAACCAAGAGTATAAACACACATTGACTCTAGTCTTACATATTTTTTTTATATCTTTCTCAAAATTAGATCCCTATCATCAGTGACAAGATTCATAAACATCTCTTGGGTCTGTATGTCAACAATCAGACCATGTTGACCTGTCCGTCCGGCGTCCACGGCATTGTGCGCACAGACAACGCTGCAGGGAGCGAGAGAAAACGAATATGTAATTTGAGTGGTAAGCACCTGGACCCAATGTAATTTTAGAGTTAGAATCCAGTGTTAGCTTTTTTTTTCCAGTTGCTTTTTTTTAGACCAAGATTTTAACTCAATGTTATACTTTCTCTTTAAAAAGAACAAGAGTCCCACAAAGTCGCATGTTATTATTGATTAACAAAATCAATTGAACACAAACTAAATGTTACCACTTTAAACAAAGTATATTTGAAAACTCGAAAGGCTGTGATAAAGGTACTATGTAGAAGAAGAAGTCCGACCACATTTCACCTCTGCTCTACTCTCTGCACTGGCTCCCTATTCAAATAGAATTTCATATAAACTCGCATCTCTATGCTATAAATGCCTCAATGATTCTGTCCCGGATTATCTAATTTCCTGTCTGGAAATATATACAAAACCACGCCCACTTCGATCGGCTGCGCACAAATTCAATTTGACGATCCCGCGGACAAAACTCGTGACAGCTGGTCAGCGGGCCTTCACCTACTCCAGCCCCTCCGCATGGACCACCCTGCCACTCCAGCTGCGACAAAGCTCGAACTTTAACATTTTCAAGACCGGACTCAAGACGCACCTGTTTCTTATGGACTCCTAGCTCACTCACATTTTTAAATATTTGCCTGTTATTGTTATCATCGTCTGTAATTGTTAAGCGCATAGAACTGATTGCGGGATATGCGCTATATAAGCTTCATTATTATTATTATGTGTGTTCCAGGAGGTAATAATACACAAGTGAAAAGTATAGACTATTTATAAGTAATTGTAATTCAGCAATAAAATGTATGTTTCCAGGTGTGCTGGTGTTAAAGAAAGGTCAACTGCTTTCCCTTAGAACTATGGTGCCTAACCTTGAGCTACAACTGGAGCTCCCAGCGACCCCGCCAGCGAACCTCACAGCGAACCTACAAGCATATCTGTCATGGATCCTGTTAAGCGCAGGTTCGAGCGCTCGGTTTCTTGAAGCTTCTCCTTGAAATCAACACACGATGACGAAATCAAAGGGAGCAGATCCTAACACTTTTATTTTTTAAATTAAATGTGTAGTTTGTTCTTCAAATATTTCATGTGTGTTTTATCTATTACAACCTTTTGCTAATGGTGTGCCAAGCTAGGATTTCTAAATCATTCAGCGTGCTAACATCCTAAAAGTCAACCTGCTCTATTATACTTGTTTTCGTATAAGACAAGTAGGTACTTTAAATCGGTAGCTAGACAAAGGCTTAAAGTCTAAAGCAAAGGATATGGATAAAATCGTTGTATATTTAATTTTAAAAAATAATGTTTATCATCCTTTTTAATAACATTAAAACCAAATACATAATTATATTACCAAACTTTCACATTTATGATGGTAACTATTTTGTAAAGGCTATCATTTCGTTGTCAAGATACATTTCTATCATCTGATAGATGCAATATTCCTTATATTTTGTTCCCAGTTTAACTGAGATGTTCTTTAATTTATAACAGTCTATGATTTATTTGACATTAACTATTGTTATTACGAAATTGTTAAAAAGTAATCATACAAATTGGGTAGTTAATGAAATGTTCAAAAAATGTGCATATTTTATATTAGTCATAAATATTTATATAATTTTCAACTTTTTTTTGGACAGTTTGGTCATTATAAAGTTTTATGTTGTAGACCATTTAGTCTGTTATAAAATAAAAATTTAGAAACATAATATTAGAAATATTAGCTGAAATAAAAGTATCCAATTATCTCCCTTTAATCAAAATAAAGATTCTAAATTTAATTCAATAGTGATGCCAAACAAGTGATGATTTGTAATATAACTAATTTTACTGACTTATTATTATTTGTTTACATAAACTAGCGTTGTGGTATTCATTACAATCATTAATTATCAGAGGTATAAAATTAATTTACGTTAAACAGTTGTAAGTAAACATTTCCTGCATTAATTATTTGTCCATTCAACCTTAAGGAGTTTATCTCTTAAACAATTTGGCACATTTCGATGCCCATTTCATTAAACGTTTGAAAATCAACTGGCTACGTTTTAAAATCGCCAATATCCCTACACTTAATAAAAAAAATTATCTAAGAAGGTCGTAGTAAGATTAAGCCAGTTATGCTTGATTAGGTATGAAAAAAATCAATTTGAAAGTCTTGAAACTCCGCTTTGAGTGCTACGATGTGCTTGTGAAAAGCCCAAATATCTGTCTTAGTATATGCCTTGGTAAAGGCAAGTACATATAGTTAAATGTTGTGTAATTGATTTCACTCAATATAAATATTACTGAAAAATATAGTTGTTTTTGTTTTCATCAATTATAAAACACCTCTTGGAGGTCTCTTGCGTGCCATTGAAAATCGTGACAAGTTTGGCTCGCGTGCCTTAGGTTGCCGACCCCTGCTCTCGTGGATACCAGGTCATAAGCAGGAACTTAGAGTGGACAGGAACGGCCAACCCATTGTGCCTAACTTTTATGTATCAGTGGTGCGTGGACACAGCAGAGTTAGTTCTCCGAGCCCCAAAAGAATACGCTCGCTCGCATTCTCAAAAAAAAAGGTGGGGTTCAAGTCTGGTGTACTCACCGAAAAGTAATAATGTGACTTAAAGCGCGCTGGCTGTCTCCTTCTCGGCCGTATAGGTGTAGTGATCGACAACATGGTTGTATAAACTTCGCATAAAAAAATATAAAAAAAAAAAAAAAAAAAGATACCCACAAAATTTGAAAGAAATAAAAAAAGAAGAGAAAAAACTTTATTTTAAAGAAATTCCGTTTGTTAAGGATATAACCGTCGGGCGTGGTGTTTTAATAGCTGAGAGGAAAAAAATTAGAAAAGAATAGAGCGTTCTTATAACGTATCATAGAGACAGTGTTATGTAACTGACACATATATACTGTAAATAAAATGTTGAAACTCTGTTTTTTTAATCTCTTTAAAAATGTCTATATTGGCCATTTATCTCGTCTTTCAAAATTAAAACGAAGAAGAATTCAGTCATTTAGAAGCATTCGCATTGGTTCTATAAATACTTTTCGACACTAGATGTTCATCCTAAAAATGAGCAGCAGATGCAATCAATCGTGGATGGTTAAAAAAATACTGCACTATTATAGAGTGTGTGAATCCTGAGGCATATATGATATTCTTGTAAGACTTGCTACGTACATATTCTTAGTTCTTCTATTAATGTGGAAAAATTGCTAAAAGAGGGGCCTTTTTCCTAAAAGTTCGCTCCCCCTAGCGTCAAAACCTGGCAACGCCACTGCCTCCATGCCCTAATGCATCGTATAACTTGCACAAAACCGTGGCTACGCTGTTGATTTCAATCTAAGCATGTTCATTTGCCCATAAATCAACATTTAAAGACTAAAAATTTGTATCATTCACTCACTGAATCGACTGGCACTTGAGGTTAAAACCAACGATCTCCACTTAATTCGGTCCTCCACGGCTTCTAGGGTCTGTTTCTAGGTTCAGGCCTCCCTCATCACAGTTCTTCTCTATGTTTCATCACAGTTCTTCTCTATGTTTCATCACAGTTCTACTCCATGTTTCATCGCAGTTCTTCTCTATGTTTCATCACAGTTCTTCTCTATGTTTCATCACAGTTCTTCTCCATGTTTCATCACAGTTCTACTCCATGTTTCATCACAGTTCTACTCCATGTTTCATCGCAGTTCTTCTCTATGTTTCATCACAGTTCTACTCCATGTTTCATCGCAGTTCTTCTCTATGTTTCATCACAGTTCTTCTCCATGTTTCATCACAGTTCTACTCCATGTTTCCTAAGGTCTTCCTTTACACTTTATTTTCACCGGGAGGAATCATCTTAAGGTTGTCCTGGGGAGGGAGCCAGTACTGTAGATGCTTACTGCTAGCGGGACTACTCTTGATTCGTTGTGTATTTCCGCGTTCGAGATAGTTTTGAGCCAGAAGATCATTATGATGCTTCGTAGGCTTTGTGTCTGGAAGACAATCTAAATTTGTGTATTATAGATATAGATATTTTAGAGTTCCAATTGTCTGCTCAGAAGATCTTTTAGGAAGCGTAGGGGCCAGGATAGTTCGAAACTATGCCAACATGTATTAATTGTATGAACTGTAACCTTTTTTTTATCTTATATAGGGCCTATTACAGACGCCCCAAATATAAAGAAGATTACTGCGTCCTACGCTCATGCGTGGACCAAGTTTAGTCTCGCATTTTAAATGATGTTAAGTAACTGGTTTTCCTGGTTTGTCCAGGCAACCCATTCCTTATATAACCCGTTATAATGTATAGATTATTACAAAATAGTATGTGTGTGTGTCTGCGTGCTTTCAAAGTTTCAGAGGGGTAGGATGAATATCAACAATTGTACATAAGATATCAAATCATCATAATATCAACAATTGTACATAAGATATCAAATCATCATAATATCAACACTTGTACATAAGATATCAAAGCATCAGAATGTTTAGATAGATTTTTATTTTCGTTTTTTTTATATTACTGTACACATTTACACTATAATAGTTTTACACAAATTTAGAGTTAAAACCACACAAAAAACAATAAAAAGAACTATTGAATAAAAAAATTACAACTTATTGGTTGATGCAATAAATAGATTTAAAAGTTGTTTAAAATTTCAATAACAAAGGTTGAAAAGAAAAACAATAGACATTTTTAAAAACTCCAAACATTATGAACGAATTTCTCCAAATCGAATTAAAATATGTAAGAATGACTAAGAATTGTTGAATACAATTATTCTATATTAAACCAAATTACATATATATATATAGGCCTAGATACATTTAGCATCGATAAAAAAACATATAAAGAGATTGAAAAAAAACAACAACAAAAAACACAAGATTGAGTAAATATAGCATATAGTGATTTATAAAGAAGATAGAACAACACGCCAAATCGTTCTGTTTTAAAGAAGTTGGTATGCGTTCCTAATTAAAATAATGTATAAATCTATATTATAAATTTCTATATATACATAATATTAATAAAAGGCTTTTTATTTTCTGAGGAATTCTGACATTTTTGAAAATGTACTTTCAGAATATTATAACCCGCCCAACGAAAACCCCCCAAAAAATTAAAAAATTCACATTTTAAACATGACTTAAATTTGTTTTTTTTTCTTGTTTTTTTTTGGTTTTAAACATCGCATTTGACATCGTGTTAAAAACTAAACTATTATATAATTTTAGAACACATCAACAAGTAAGCCAATTTATTTCCAATCTAATTATTTTACAATGAAATTATTTTTTTCATTTAATTCAAGTTGTATTTTAAAAAGGAGAAGTATTGATGTTCTAGAGCAGGAATCGGCAACCCTCAGAACGCTTGTCAAACTTGGCACACAGAATAACTTTCAATGGCACGCCGAAAACCTACAAAACGGCATTTCAAGTATCTTCTTCGAGAAATTGATCGGTGGCGCGGATTGACTTTGAAGCTGTTGGCACGCTGGGTGAATTAGAAATCCTACTTTGGCACATTATTATTACAAATTTGCCGATCCCTGTTCTAGGGTCTTAGGTTTAGAAAGTAATACAAAATCTTGTAAGTTTACAGACGTTCCTTCTAGATAGAAGATTATTACGTCAATTAGGCCCAGGGCGATAAAACTTAATAAAACTCACTATAATTTATCTAATTTATAATTTATCTAATTTTATAATTTATAATTTAATAATTTAATAATTTTTAATAATAATAATAATAATAATTTAATTTAATAATAATTATAATTTAATTTATCTAAGTCTTAACGTTTTAAAAGATAATATTTTTTGAAAATTTAAGCAGTGAAATATTTAAAATATGGTCTTTTATTTTAAAACAATCCCACCAATAACCGATAAGGTTATATCTTTCACATAGTTTTAGCTTACTAGTTTGTAAACTTATACTAAAGGGGTTTTCTGTTTTATTTTAAAATATGTATTGCAACTGATGATTTGTGTGCGAAGTTATATAACATCAAAGTACAACTCCAGTGGATCAACATATTATATTATGTGTATTGACTTTTGCATGTATGTTTCCTATTGCTGAACTCAATCAAATATCGTTTTCTTACAAGGGCTGGGCACTGTGTTATAAGGGCCACACAATAATTGTTGCTGGTGAAAAGAAAAGCAATAACCAAAATACTAAAATAGAGCAGAAGATATGGAGAAATACAAATATTCTTTAGGGTGATAGATATGCTTGCTTACTTATAGAAAAAAAACAACTAATCTATCTCCTACCATTTTTTTCCTGACACCTGCACACTTACCCCCCCCCCCCCCTTCCACTCTCTCTCTTTTATTTTTCAGTTTAAGTATAAATGAAAAAAAAAAACATAGGCCTATGTTTAAAAACTAAAACAGATTATTCAAGGGGCGATTGTTCACTTATAAAATCACTGAACTATATAAACATGGAGTGTTCAATCAATGAAAAAAAAAAAAGCATAAAAATATGTAGAAAATTGCATACTCTTATAATAAATAGATATGTGAATCGGGGTAAGATGGTAGATTTGACCCGGAAATACATATAATCTAAACACTTTCCGGTAATGCATCAAAGAAGTTTGATGAAAATGAACTCTTTTACACTGAACAAACATTTTATGAATATAAGCCTACTCTCGTGTTGCTTTTAATGAAATTATTAAATATGTGTTCAATTTATATAGCTCAGTGACATTAACTTAAAAATAATCATTTGTACAATACGGTATTTATTAAAATTTGAAGTATTTAAAACAAGATAATAAAGTAAATATTTAATAGTTTGTATTTCCGGGTAAAATCGGCCATCTTACCTCGGTTCACTTATCTATATATAAAAGTCCGCATTTCATCGGACAATTTAAGTGATTGTAACCATGTATATATTAAGTATATATATATATAAATATTAAGTAACCATGTATATATAGCTCAGTGTATAAAACACTAATATTAGTAACGGATTGTATGTATTTAGCCTATGTGTTTGTGTTTTTTTAATGAATGCATGTTTGTATTCATGCATGCAACTTATATGCATGTAAGCTGTATTCGCGCAATAATTTGTATTTTTAGAATGTAAGCGTTTGTACGTATTTGTATGCTTGTTTGTCTGCGTAAAAAAGTGTTTGTAATTTTGTTGGATGTTCCCCAACACTGTTGTTCTGAACGGTATCACAGAAATATTGGAAAACATATTTAAAAAAAACGAAAAGAAAAGCAAAAGTGTAATACGCATGCGCGAACAGCGTATTCTAAATATATAGTTCTTTTCATTCTTCCGGGTCGACGTGTGGGTTGTCTTCACTTGCCGGCCTGGGGCGGTGGGTCCATGGGCGGATGCAGGAGAATCAGTTTGAAGAGGGATTTCTCCTCGGGCACGAGTCTCACCACAGTGTGGGGCTCCATCGTCTTGATCTCGACTTTATCGTTGACCTTCAAATTGACCATACCTGTCAGGTAGAAGGATATCAACCATTACATCAATCCTTTATTCAGTCAGTCACTTACTCGCTCGATTAATCATTCACTCACCAGATAGCTTATTTATACATCCACTGGCTCATTCACTTAGCAGCTCTCTCATCCAATCCCTTGCACGTCAAAACAACCAATCAGTATACCGACTAATCATTCAAACAGTCAATTAATCGACCTTTCAATCAGTCAGTCAATCAACAAATCATTCAAACAGTCAGTCTACCAATCAATCAGTCAACCAATTAATCAGTCAACCAATCAGTCAATAAATGGGTCTATCACTCTACCCTTTCAAATATCAATAGTAAATCAATCAGTAAATCAATCAGTCAACCAGTCAGTCAACAAATCAGTCAACAAATCCGTCAACCAGTCATTTAACCAATGAGTCAACCAATGCGTCAACCAATCAGTCCAACAATCAGTCAGCAAATCAACCAATCAGTCAATCAATGGGTCTATTACTCTATCCTTTCAGATATCCATCAGTCAACTAATCCGTCAACCAACTAGTCAACCAATCAGTCAACCAATCAGTCAATTAGTCAATCAACTATTCAATCAACTAGTCAACCAATCCGTCAACCAACTAGTCAACCAATCAGTCTACCAATCAGCCAATCAATCAGTCAACCAATCAGTCAGTCAATTAATCAATCAATCAGTCAATCAATCAATCAATCAGTCAACCAACTAATCAATCAATGGGTCTAACAATCAACCATTTATGGTATCATTCATTTAATCAGTCAATCAATTAGTCATCAATCAGTCAGTCAATCAATCCTTCGGTCTTAATGTACGTTTGCAATGTGTCGCTTAACGTATAATTATATGTGAGTATTTTCGTGCGAGTTTGTGTGTGTTTGTGAGTATGATTTCAAGTATGTATTTAGGTACTAATGTATGTTGTCACATTCGCGTTAAGGTACCTCTTATTACAGGTACATCTTCGAATTCTATATATATTTTATAAATTTACATTAAAAAAAAAACAAATCAACAATGTCCACCTACCATCAATATTGCACATCCTGAATTGGACTATGTCATCATGACCCTTCTGTGGCATCAAGAAACCGCCCCTAGGACATGCTAACACGACCTTGGAATTGACGAATACGCCAATGGAGTGATTCATGTGTTTATCCATCATAACAATCTATAGAAATCAACAGCAGTAAATAAACGTTTAGTTTATGTACAATTGTATAATATCTATAATGTGTGGATATAATATATAATGTTTACTAAGTTCAAGATTCGGATTATAAACTTAAAAGGAGCGACCGGGTTATGATCCACATAGATTTTCCACCCAAGGCATTGACATCTTAAGTTCAACGTATACATATTATTTTAAATTAATCCGCTTACATCCAGATGTAACAAGTATGATCCTGGTGTAACCACCTCGAAACTGGTTTTGTTCAGCGTTTTGATCAGTTTGGAACCGTCCGTGCTAGTGTTCCTAAGCTGGTACACATGTAGAGGAGCGTCTATGAGTAAAGATAACATACACAAAATAAATAGAGTTTATAATCTTTCTATTTAAAGATATGTTATGCTGTAAAGTAATTGTCTTTTGTTTTGGGTTTGATATAGGAGACATTGGTTATTTATATGATTTATATGCAAGTATTATTAATTGCAATATTGCTGATGACATTGATCTGCTCTCTCATTCTCAACCAGATCTCCAGGAGAAGACAACAAGAGTAGAACAAATAGCCAAAAGTGTTGGACTAAAGATTAACTCTGGCAAAACCAAACTCACTTAAAGTGAAGACAAAAAGCTCTCAAAAGACAAATGCCAATGGTGTAGAAATAGAAGAAATTGAAAACTTTAAATACCTTGGTAGCTACATCTCAGCTAATGGAAGCAAAGGCATGGAAATTTCCACCATACTAGCTATAGCAGCTCAGGCCTTCAACAAACTGGAAAAATTTGAAAATCATTCTCTCTGCAGCTAAGAACAAAACTGAAACTTTACAAGTCAAATGTTCGATCAGTCCTTCTCTATGCTGCAGAGACCTGGAAAACCAATGCAAAAATCGAACGCCGCCTCAGAGGGTTTGAAGGGAGATGTCTCCGGCGTATTCTAAAGATTAACTGGGAAGATCACATCTCCAACAGTGAAGTTTGCAAGAGAACAGGAATAAACTTCATCACTGAAGAGATTAAGAAAAGAAGATGGAGATGGCTGAGTCACGTTCTCCGCATGGATAGAAAGAAGCTTCCAAGCATTGCTTTGAAATGGACACCGTCGGGAAAAAGGAGAATGGGTAGACCAATGGGAACTTGGAGGAGAAGGATGGCAAAGGCCACCAATAAAACATGGCATGAGAACAGATGGTTCGCCCAGGATAGGGAGGCATGGCAGAACCTTGTTGATTCCTTGATCTACACAGAAGCGATATAGAATAAGAGAAGAGATTATTAATTGCAGTTTAATCTATTCAGCTTTTTATGTCTTTAACACTTTCACTAGAGCCTCAGGCAGGAACTAATCTCCGCTACTTATTCTTATGCTGGGATCAACCAAGTAATCTACGCTATGTCAGTATGTCTTCCTATTTGGGGTGAATCAACAAATCTTTGCTATGTCTTTGACGGAAGTGACGCCAAATGTCGCGCCTGGAGGAGGCTAACCCAACCGACCAATCGACTACTCACATTTTTTATGGTATTTTATGGAGGCGGATCTGCAAATTTCACAATCATTCTCAGTGTCCGTTTTACACTCCTCTGTTTCTGCGTGAATAGAGAGCAGATTCAGGTGTGAAAGTATTACTAATATACATGTATTTATCAGTATATATATATATATATATATAATATATTAGTTGGCTCTTAAGTCCGAAACGTAACGTAAAGGAATGGATCGAGGGGTGGGGGACACTCACCAGGACACTGTCCGAAGCATGTAACCATACATATATATATTTTTTCCTTTTGTTTCTTGAAAAAAAATGCTCTTTAATAATCCATACGTTTTAAAAACAAAATGAAAAGCAGTTTATCTTATATAGCAGGATAAATTTGAATGTCACTTAAACGCGTTCATAAATTAAATTAAAAATTACATTTTTTATAGTACACCAAGGACAAACACACACAAAAAACGCCACACTCAGGCAATAACAAAAAAAAACAAAAAAAAAATACTTTAAGAATAGAACAAAAACTGGTGTAAGTCTAACCCATAGGTTCTCAACCTTTTTTCGGCTCACACCCCCCCCCCCCCTTTTTTACTTTTTTCTTCCGCTCACCGCCCCCCCCCCCCCTTAACTTTCTTTTAGCGCCCACTCCCCCCCCCCCCCATTCGGCCCATCTGAACTATAGTTTCCGCAATTTTTCTTTAAGGCGGACTAGAATTTTTGTGAATAATTATATTGAAAGAAAACTGAAAAGGAAGAATTCATTGATACAAAAATTGCCTTAACAAAAGGTTTCAATAAATCATTATAAATGCGAATCGTTTGCCGGGTGTGTTGTTAGCAATTTGTCAATTTATGATACAATTTCGGTTGCAAAAGCCTTAGATCTAATGATCAGTAATATTTGTTATATTACAAAACAGAACTTGTTCGGCATCACTATTGAATCAAATGTGGAAACATGTTTTTTGTTAAAGGGAGATAATTAGCCCGATTGGTTTTTTTTAGCTAATATTTCTGTTTTTTTTTCTTTTATAAAAAAATAAATGGCTTACAATTTATAACTTTGAAATGATCAAACTGTAACCAAAATTTGAAAATTATATAAATATTATATGACTAAAGAATATATATGTAGATTATATTTTTAAGCATTACAATAACTACCCATTTCGTACAATTACTACTTATCTCTACCGCTCAACAATAATGAGTAGTTGATACGGTAAATGTTAAACACAATAAAAAAACTAAGAAAATCTCGGTTTAACTGAGATCAAAATATCATTAATATTAATATTAGCAGATGTTAGGGCGACAGTCCGGTGTACCAACCACAGGACCAGCCGGCCGCACACCATTATTGCCAATTAGAGACCCCTACTTCATCGAAAAGTATTTGCGATTCCTATTTCTTATTAACCCTTACAGTCCCGGGCGCGTATATAGCGGAACTGAAGGCAGCATAGATAGAAGTAGGTCGGTACAGGAAGGGTTAATATAATAAGCACTTGCACTAGCGTTTACATCACATTTCATCCTCCAAAAACTAATCGATTCAAATAGCTGAGGTGTTAAAATATATCTGGTGCGTTTGTTCCGCCCAATTGCCCTTCACCGAGCTACGCCTAGGCTATCTTTTCAAATCAGTACCGGGTAATAGGACCAACATTTTTACATCATATTGGCCTAATCCCATAATGTTGAAAAGAAAATGGGTAATTAAGTCAAATTTTTATAAAAGTAAGCCTATAATGAAAGATAATATAGCCCCTATATATATTGTATATATTTATGGTAGACCTAGATATCCTTTCTCATTTTACTATAGTAGCGTCTCTAGCGACCGCTGCCTAGCGTCAAAAACAAATGGCGGAAGCGAGCTTCACTTTTAGTGACTGCGCATATAGGGATTGCGCATTCTGTTATATACCTATTCTGTAGTGTAACCATGGAGCAACAACATTTTTAAAAAAAAAGATAGATAGTTAAGTTAGTAAACATACACAACAAATAAAATGAACAAAAAAATCTACCAGGCTCTTGTAACGTACTTGAGAAAAAATTAGTATTGTAGTTACTATAGAAGCTGCCTTCAAATTCAATAGTGTCAAGCTGAAATACAACAATAGTGTTAGAATACAGCAATGGTGTTAAAAAAAAACAATATTGATAGAATACAGCAATGGTGTTAGAATACAACAATGGTGTTAAAAAAAACAGCAATATTGATAGAATACAACAATGGTAATAGAATACAACAATGGTAATAGAATACAACAATGGTAATAGAATACAACAATGGTAATAGAATACAACAATGGGGATATATAGAACACAACAATGGGGATATATAGAATACAACAATGGTGTTAGAATACAACAATGGTGTTAGAATACAACAATGGTGTTAGAATACAACAATGGTGTTAGAATACAACAATGGTGTTAGAATATAACAATACTGATAGAATACAACAATGGTGTTAGAATACAACAATGGTGTTAGAATACAACAATGGTGTTAGAATACAACAATGGTGTTAGAATACAACAATACTGATAGAATACAACAATGGTGTTAGAATACAACAATGGTGTTAGAATACAACAATACTGATAGAATACAACAATGGTGTTAGAATACAACAATACTGATAGAATACAACAATGGTGTTAGAATACAACAATACTGATAAAATACAACAATGGTGTTAGATTACAACAATACTGATAGAATACAACAATGGTGTTAGAATACAACAATGGTGTTAGAATACAACAATACTGATAGAATACAACAATGGTGTTAGAATACAACAATACTGATAGAATACAACAATGGTGTTAGAATACAACAATACTGATAGAATACAACAATGGTGTTAGAATACAACAATACTGATAGAATACAACAATGGTGTTAGAATACAACAATGGTGTTAGAATACAACAATACTGATAGAATACAACAATGGTGTTAGAATACAACAATGGTGTTAGAATACAACAATGGTGTTAGAATACAACAATACTGATAGAATACAACAATGGTGTTAGAAATACAACAATGATGTTAAAATACAACAATTGTGTTAGGGATAAGATAAGATTGTCTTCTTTGTCTATTTATTGTTCTTTTATTCTTATCCCCAGCGAACTGTGAATAATAATTTGCAGATTTGTAACTTTTGTATCAGGCCCAGTTGTCAGTTTACATAAAAATCTGGAACGGACTTAACGGTATTCTTGGTGGTGTTGTTGTTGTTTTTTTCTTGGCATAGGAATCTTTTTGCATACCATTTTTTAAGTTTGACCACAGGGTAAGTTAATGCCTTACCTGTTTACCGGAAGCATTCTTGATCTGGGTGTCACAGTATTTCTTCATTTCCGCTTCAACTTCTGAACTCTTTTTCGGTGTCGGTGGTTTCTTTTTTTTCTTTTTCGGTTTTTTGGTTGCGTCATTTTGCGACTGTTGTCCGTCTGTCAAAGAGCGGATATTCCTCCGAAGGACATCGGGAAAGTGGCGGACAGCGGACGGATGCCCAGAAGGTTGTGAGCCTACAGTTAGTGCCTGGGGGTGAAATATTTAGTTAGTATCATGCAGAAACAGACCAACACAAAAACATTATTAAAGATATGAAGTAGGCTATCCGTTTACCATTCCAGAAGTCCCGGGTTCAAATCTAGCCCCCCCCCCCCTCCCTGAAACAAATTCTCCTAAATTTTTCTCTGGGTCTGGTGGCTATCATTTACTTTAGTTAAGTCCAGTTCAGTCCACACACATTTTTATAGACACAACGTGTACGTTGATTCTGCGGCCAGCACAATCTCAAGCTGTCTTTTTTTTTCAACTGGTTGAAGTTAGGTAGATTTTGTGTGAATATAGCATCCCACAAATTCCAAAGATCCCGAAATAATGAATCCTGAGTTGCTGATTTTTGTTTTCAATATAAATCTGAACACCACTGGTTCCCTTTGGGAAAACAATAAAACCCTCTGTCTGTATTTCCCGCCCAAACTAGTTTTGAATTCGTAAAGAGAAACTTTAAATTATATCGTGGTATATTTATTGGTGATCTTTGTTGATTCTGTACATGAAATTCATGCTAAATGATCGCTGTATAAGATATTATAACAAGTCTTCTAGTTTGAGCAATGGGATTGTAAAGACACCCCACTTCCAATCGTCTATTATCCCTCTCCCAACAACTGCCCCCACCAAACTCACACCCACAGACAAACACGCCCCATGCACACCGGGAATAAGAGATGGAGGCCTTTACATCATTTAAACCTCCGAAACAAAATATGATATGGCCAGGATTCGATCTCAGGCTCTTCGGGGTTGGACTATACTGCATTACATTGTGAGACCGAAATATTGCGATCTTCTTCGGGGTGGACTCTAACTGCATTGCATCGTGAGACCGAAATATTGCGAGCTGTTTTTATCAAGTATAATAATAATCTACACATATTTATAACGTGTAAGACTTTTATGTCGGCTTATCTGTTTATGCATAGAGTTTTCATCAAGTGTGATAATAATCTACACATATATTATTATACGAGTATGACAGACGTATAAGACAATATACCTGTTTACCACAAGAATTCTTGAAATGCGTGTCACAGTATCTCTTCAATTCCAATTCACGTTCAGAATTCTTTTTCGATGTTTTCTTTCTGTTCCTTTTCGGTTTTTTGGGTGCACCATTTTGCGACTGGCGCCCATCTCTCAAAGAGCGGATATTCCTGCGAAGGACATCGGAAACGTGGTGGACAGCGGACGGACGTTCAGAAGGTTGTGAGCCACTAGTTAGTGCCTGGGAGTGAAATAGTTTGACCAGCTTCAAGAAACTACCTAGCAAGTTAGCATCATGCAGAAACGTCTATCGTATAAGACTTTAAGACGACATCGGTTTATGCATGCAGTTCTCATCAGGTTTGATAATAATCTACACATATTTTTTACGAGTATGACAGACGTAGGCCTATAAGACAACGTACCTGTTTACTACAAGAATTCTTGAACTGCCTCTCGCAGTATTTTTTCAGTTCTATTTCAAGCTCTGAACTCTTTTTCGATGTTTTCTTTCTGTTCTTTTTCGTTTTTTTGGATGCACCATTTTGCGACTGGCGCTTTTCTTTCAAAGAACGGACATTCCTCCGAAGGACATAGGAAAAATTCTGGACATCGGACGGATGTCCAGGAGGTTGTGAGCCACAAGTTAGTGCCTGGGAGTGAAATAGTTTGATCAGGTTTAAAGAACTACATAGCAAGTTAGTATCATGCAGAAACAGACCTAAGCAAAAAAAAAACATTATCAAAGATATGAAGTATCCGTTTAGGTTTACCGTTCCAAAAATTCCGGATTCGAATCCAGCTCCCCCGCCCCCACCCACCAAAAAAACAACAACACAATCTGCTACAATTTTCACCGGGTCTGGTGGCTAACATTTACTTCTGTACCTTACCCAAAGGACCTCAAACCTAGAAAAGTGTGTGGAACACCGATACGCTCTTATTAAAAGTGGGGGTAACGCAACGGGGACTTTTCCTGTTGCGCGTCCGGGAATCATTGTACAGCCGAGAGCCGACGATACTGGATGCCTTATAATACCGTCTCGCCAAGCCCGGCACCCGGATGACCAGGCCTACGGTGTCGTATTTGTTCTACCGGGCGACAGTTCTGGTGAACGAGCAGTGCCGCCTCGTTAATGATCCATGGAGGGGATTTATTCCGCAGGCAGAGAAAAGTGTAGTACGTGTGGCCTGAGGTGAACCTACTGTTTGCGGCCTGCTCCATCGGCATGTCGTATGGCAGCTTGACTCGGACATGGTCGTGGTGTGCCCCTTTCCGACTTACCCCTTTCTCGTTACGCCCTGGACATAAATATATCTTATATCAATAATCACAAAAAAGATTACTGCGTCCTACGCTCATTGGTGGCCTGAGTCTAGCCTTGCATTTTGATCCATGATGTTAAGTTAGATGTTTTCCTGGTTTGTTCAGGTTACCCATTCAATACCCGGGTGCTACTCAAGAAGACGAGTACTTAAATGCATTTGTTCTTGCATAAGAAATGTGTTTTTGTCCTCGTGTTTTTCACTGATAAGGCGACAAAATCCGGTTTTGGTTCCAATAGTGCGATTCAAATATCTCAACAAATAAAAATAATTTTAAACTTTTAATATTTGCCACACAATTTGAAAACTTATAATTATAAATATAATTATTGAAATGCAAATAATAAAAAATATATTTAATCAAAAAGACAATTAATTACAATTATGTGTATCAAACTCTATAAATATAAACTTTAAACTTAAAGCGGTCGATGTGTTAAGCCTAGGAAAAAAATCTGTCACAATAAGTTTGTGTGACCAGCAAATTATGATCAGCCGTCTTGAATTCCTCCGCTCCTCCCCCTCTCCCCCCTATCTCTTTCACATCTAAACAAATAATGTCAGCTAACCATCAGAGACCTGGAGAAAACTCCAGGTGAGCTTTATTTCACCTAGATTCGAACCCAATGCCTACTGGAATGCATGCAAACGCTCTGTCGTTAATCAAGAGGTAGGCCTAATTTCTACAAGAATATTTCTTCTTCTTAAGTTAATTGAGAGTTTAAACATAATTATAACATAAAATAACAGAATAACAAAATCTAACTACCGAAAGGAACGTTCTCACTTCTGTATTGTATGTTAATTTTTTTTTATTTAACAAAAGACAATGTCGTCATTTCGTTTCTCCGTCATTTTGACGGGCATAACTCCTGGTTATAATAACATAAACATGCAAATCTATTCTTTGGATTTACAGGTGTTTTAAAAACTGACCTTCTCATCGGCTCTAAGCTTATCGTTCCTCAGGTCGTCTAGTTGAGTCTGGAACTCTATCATCTCCGACCGCAGCCCGACTACCAGCACCAGAAGCGAGATCACGGCCACGGACAAAATGACCACGGCCGAGGTCAGAACGACGATCGCCGTCGGGCATCCTTTTCCGGGCGAGCAAGACCTCGCGTCCTTGCGTTCTCCTCCTAATCCTATCCACGTCTGAACTTTCTCTTGATTTCCTCCCGCCTTCTCATCGAGTGGTCCCAGGCAGACGGAAGAAAAAGCGGGAAATTCCGGATTCGAACCAATATTCCCTTTGCTCATCTTTATTTTGCTGTTGTTCACACGAAACGCTATCAGATTTGAAAGTAAGCTTCTTTGAAAAACATTCAACGACTAGTCTAATAATTTTGTTTGATTAACAAACAAATAAATGGGGGAGAGAAGAGAACAGTAGGATATAGTTTAATAACCTGATTATCTCCCTTGTATCAAGACTTGAGAAGAAAAAATTATTTCCAAGAAAAGCTCTGGCTTTAGCTCCGAGAAACGATACCTTTGCTTCCTGGTTGGATCTGAACGGTGGCCAACGTACATCCTTTGGCACAATACAGGCGTTATAAAAAAGTCGTCATATACTGTGTGTGATTTGTGGCAGAATTGGCGACGTGTAATTTTTTTTCTCTCGTTTTTTCTTGTCCTTTGAAGTTGAAGTTAGGTCTATAGACTTTTTTTTTTTTTTTAAAGACTTAATAGTCTTAGTCTCCCAAATCTGGAGTTCAAAGGTTAGTATCAATGTGAAGGTTGTGACTAAAATGGCCTGCGAAATGCTGTGGATTGGAGAGAGAATTTTTAAACAAAATACCTTCGCAGCTATTTTGAGTTGTAAATAAATAGAGAATATTATTATTGAGGTAAACAGTTCTGTTTTAGAAAAGGAAACAGTTGAGAATCCTCATATTCACGTTTTAATTTATGTTGTAATTTTTTATATATAAATGACTTATAGACTACCTCTACAATCAGGGCCGGAGTAAGACCCCCAGATGCCCAAAGTAGTTGCACGATTTTGGTTACCCAACTCCCCTCCTATTTATAGGCTATGTATTTGAAAAAGGGTATATGCCTAAACAGTTATAAGCCGTGAAATACAATTTTTATTTATTTTGCAATTAACTGAAAATATGGAGAGTGTTCTTGTTATTATGTAAACGCTCGCTTGTTTTATATAATATGTAATTTAAAAATGTTTTTTTGTAGAACTGTGTAGCCTTGAGAATGGTAGACCAGATCTTATAAGAAATTACTTCTATGCCTGTTTTGTTCATTTTAATTTTTAAAACGCTTTAAGCTCACATAATGGCTGTTTGCAAGGCTATATAAAAACAATAATTATTATATTCTCATAGCCCTTTTATTTAAAACAATGTTGAAATATAATGTGAGGTACTTTTTTTCCTGATCTTGTTTCAGATGCATTACTTGCAATATTGCGCTTATTATGGCATTCGTTTGTCCTCAAGGGACGATGGCGTTTTCCCCTTTAAAAAAGGAAGCCACGATAGCCTCGGTGATACTTTTAAAGAGCCAGCTGTTGCCCATACAGCTGGCCATCTCTCTCTCCACGCAAACGGTACAGCTAAGCTGATACAGCAAGGGACTTTCTGCGTCTTAGGAGTTGCCAGAAAGATTGATTGTTCGCTTTACGACTGCCTTAGGGACTCCATCTCCTGATTTTCTGTTAGGGTTTACTCATTTAGAATCTCCATTGACAGGTGTAGCCGAGAGACGTAGGTGGGTTTTACTCACCTAGATGAGTTACCTATCAAGGTTTACGAGCCCCATCTGCCCGAAGCTACTGATTTTAAGGCGCCAGTGGCCCGCCTTCATCCCTTCTCGCCTCCTGTTAGTTGAAACAAGGTCCGCCAGACTTGGTGACAAGTCATTCCCTGGTAAATTTCTATGGGGACTCTAGTGCCGCCTTGGCTTTAATTCCTTAAACGCACCTTACTGTGCTTAATAGTAAATCCACCACAGCCTGTATCTCGCAAATTTGTAGCATAAATTAAAACTTTACATAATAGATAATTAAAATAGTAGCCCTTGTTTAATATGAAATCCTAATTATATTCTTATAAATTTGAAATGATTACAAACGCTGTGATCTATCAATTTACCCCACCCCCAATCGTAAACTTTTTTAATGTAATGAATGATTATAATTTAAAACAATGAATTACCTTTGAGTAAACAAATAATGTAACCATTATGATGTATGGTTTCTCTAAACTTAATTACAGACACTGTATACGTTTCACAAGCTGCTGCTTTATCAAGCAATAAAGACGTTATAATCTAACAATTACATCTGGGGCATTGATCTGTATTGAATTATATCAGTGGCGCCTATAATTCGTTATTGATATCGCATTTCCTTTGATTAAGTTTGATATCTAGTTATCAGGTAATTAAAAAAAATTCCTAGAAATTTAATTGTTTGACAACTCGACAGATGTATCCATGATTCCGACATTAATCCAAACATAGTCATCACGTTTGTAGGCCACTGCATACGAGGAGAATGTGTGACCTGAGCAAAGCTCAGTCGTTTTATATCTATGCAAAGATACTTTCACTATTGTTTACTTTTATATATAACTATTTGCATGTTGATATATACAATAAGACAAAAGATAAGCATGTGATACAAAAGCAGTTATTATAAACAATTATTAATGGCAACAACGTCAGTTGTTTATGAATAATTTCTTAAGAAACAATATTGAATTTATATTACAAAACATAGAAAATCTATTTTAATGTGGCGTAGCCTACCTATTGGACATAAAAACGAAGAGAAAAAAAAGTAATAAGTCTTATAGCCTAAGTTGAATAGCCAATATACATATAGAATGGTCTGTTATAGGTGATCTAACTATCAATTTCTTTTACTATCTTTCTATAAATGTAGTACTATATATATTTTTTTTATATTTCTATCTAACTATAGACAATAAAAATAGACAATCTATCCATACATCTACAATCTATCTATTGATGTATGTATCTATCTTTCTATTAATTAATCTCCCAATTATATTATCTATTAGAATTTTCATCAATCTATGTATCCGTTCATCTTTCTATCTATTTAGTTATATATATTATCAAAATCACCATCAATCCCTTGACAGTTGGGGGAGAGAGAGCTAATGGACACACCAGCAGTCAACTTTCTCGACTTTTGAACTTATATATATATAAATAAAGACAGTGGCTAAGCCAGGCATATTTTTTTCAGGGTGGGCTGAACTTTCGCGTGAGAAACATTTATCAATTTTTTTTGCGAATTTAGTTAACAAAATGTTTGTTTTAAAAATTTCAGGGGGGCTTAACCCAATCAGCCCCCCCCCCTCCCTTCTCGTGGCTTCGCTCCTGGATATAGATATATATGGCCTACATACAATTGTTCCATTGTTGCATTTTAATTAACGTTAAATTGATTTCAAGATTTCCAATGGAACAACAAAACATCAACATAAAGTTTAAGAAGATCAAGTACAGTCCAGGTTCAGATATAATTTGGAATTAATTCGATTATACAGTCTATATTATTACGATGTTGTTATTTTTTTTTCAGAGTTTTCATAATAAGCGTATTTCGTGGGCTGTGACGCATAGATCAATAATGATAAATAATAACAAACAAACACGTACATACAACAAAACAATAACAACGAAATGTAATGTTTACTATGAAGCGTGTAACAAAAAAAAATCCACAACAATAATGAAAAACTTACCACTGCGCATTGAAATCACACCTAAACACAACGCACGCACACACACTCAAACGCGCTGAACACACGAGCTCTTTTTGGCAGCTGTGACCCCTCGTGCCGTCTCGCCCAAAACTCCAGCGGGGAGAGACGAGGGAGATATAGACTAGCTCAAAGGGAAGCGACTCCTGGATACCTGGACCTGAAGTATAAACATTGGTTTTTTAACTTTGTCACTCCCCCTGTCGCCGTATTTATATATAAAGCTTATACATACATGTACAGTTGCCTCCCTCCTCTCCTCCCCTCTCCCCGACCACATTTAATTGTAATAGTTCAATAAGTGTCAACAGGTATGTACTACACCAGGGGTAGGCAATCTACGGCACGCGTGCCAGACTTGGCGATTTTCATTAACACGCGAGAGACCCCCAAAAACGGCAATTCAAGTGTCTTCTACAAGTAATTATGTGCTTGAGCAAAATGAAGTTTAAGCTCTTGGCACGCTGAATGAATTAGAAATCTTACTTCGGCACATTATTATCAAAAAAGTTACCGCCCTCTATACTACAGCACTATCCGCCAGCCTATAAAGACAATTATTAGGCCTATCGTTCTTTATTTATGTATCTATATTTTTTTTTAAATAGAGAAAACGACGTAGCATTAGCTTTACGACTTTTTTTTTTATCCTGTAATTTTTTTTTCTACTTCTCATGATTGTGAATTTCTTGGAAATACAGATGTGCCGATTTCGTCGTGTTAGTTTTGGTCCTCCTGTAGACCCAAATAAAAGTCACAAAGATATCCTGGACCAGATTATTGATTTTTTTTAGTCCGCTTTTTTTTTTAAATATAAAAATATACCTCTTTTTATTGCCCCAGACGGGGCAAGGATTAGATGTTAGAATGGATGTCCTAATAAAGGGCGTATTATGGTATTAGTAGGGAGATGGTTAGTGACTTAAAAACAGTAACAACAACAATAACATTGGGCGTTGTCGAAACGAATCTTTTATCTCTTATCGTAAATTGACGTCACCGATCACAATCAGATTGCAGCATTGAGAACAACAACAGTAATATATTATCTAGGTACGTGTTGTTTGGTGTTTTTTATCCCCTTTGTTTTAACTTCTAGGAAATAAAAAGAAGGGATGACTGTTGGTGATGTAACACCGTATACATAATGATCTTGTTAAAATAATATTTTTTTTAACAGGTAAACTTGCTCTAGTATTTAAAAGTTTCTTTAAAACCAGACGAGCCATTCGGCTCTTAAGTCCAGGGCTAAATATGTAAGAGGTGGGTCGAGACATCTTAGTCTTAATGCCCTGTCCGAGGCAGCCAGCTTTCTGGCACGCTGATGGGACATCTCCCAGTCTAGGACACCGCAAGACACATACACTACACCAGGGGTCGTCAACCTTTTGATGACAGTGTATGCCGAAGCATGATTTCTAATCCATTCAGCGTGCCAACAGCCTAAAAGTCATCCCGCTTTAGCAATAAATTACTTTTAGAAGTGAATTATAGACTTTTAAGGCCTCTTCCGCGTGCCGAGTCTGGCACGCGTGCCGTAGGTTGCCGAACCCTGCAATCCACTTTTTTCTCCCCGCTGACCATGAACGAGTCGGCATTACCTCGAATACTTGCACTTTTATCCGGTAGTACAAATACCATACTACAGGCCTGGTCGTCCAGATACCGGGCTTGGCGAAACGGGTATTTTGCGCCCTTCCTTCCTTCCCACCGTATTTCGGGTGGGCTAAGAGCCGTTGCAACGGTCCTATCATGCCCTATTGACTTTGTCCTGGGTGACATAGACTAGGCTAGAACCTCACTTCTTCAAAAGTTAGAATGCGAGCTAAAACTACTGTCCTAGAGCCAGGAAAACCGACACAATGGTAGCTCTCAAGATTTAAACTTCGCCACAAAGATCAAGCACAAATGGCACTTTTCTTCACCTTCATCTATACCATAGGGTCTCAACGGGGGCGTTATCGCCACCCTTCCCTGAGAGGGGGGGGAGGGGGGCGGTGGGATGCTTTAGGGGGGCGCTGACGTTCCAGGGGGCGATTGGGGGGGGGCGGTGAATGGCAGGTGGGCGGTACAAACGTACTAACAACAACTCAGCTATTTGAATCGATTCGTTTTTGGATGAAATGTGATGTAAACACAAGTGCTTCTAAATATCTGATATCCCCCAATAGTAGGCCTACACATTATTATACTAATAAGAAATAGGAATCGCAATGACTTTTCCAAGAAGTAGGGGTCAGTATTAGACGGCTGGTGCAACCGACACGTCAAAATTCACGTTGACGGTTCTATTCCTGCCACCGACCGATCCATGTACTGAAAAAACGTATGCTAAATGTAGGCCTAATGTTTGATTATCAGGTAGCGTAGTGTAGTTAGAAAATTGTGATGTCATATTGGGCTAATCTTATTGATATTTTGATCTCAGTTTTAATACTGAGATGTACTTTATTATACTTAGGGTGTTTTATAAAATCCATGAAGTACTGTTAAGAGAAAGAGATATGTAGTAATCAAACAAACTGGGTAGTTAATGTAATGTTTAAAAATATACATATAATGTCTTTAGTCATATTATATTTATAAAATTTTCCAATACTTTTGACAGTTTGATCATTCCTAAGTTATAAATTGTAAGCCACTTTTTTTATAAAAGGAAAAAAACATTAGAAATATTAGTTGAAATGAAACGGGTTAATTATCTGCTTTTAATTTAAAAAAATGTTTACACATTTGATTCAATAGTGATGCCAAACAAGTTCTGTTTTGTAATAAGCTTATAACAAATATAACAGACTGATTATTATTTCTTTATACAAATTTAACATTATGGTTGGTATTCATAACAAGATTTAATTATTAGAGTATTAAAATAATTTACGTTAAACAGTTGTAAATAAACATTTCCTGCATTAATTCTTTGTGGAGACCTAAGGTTTTTGCCACCAAAATTTTAACAAATATAGACAAACTACTCACAACACATCAGGCAAACGATTCACATTAATATTGATTTTGTTTTAGCCTCCTGTTTAGGTAATTTTTTGATATATTAATTTTTACAAAAAGTTTCTTTTTCAGTTGTTGTTTTTTTAATAATAAAAAAGCGCACAAATCTAGTCGGTCTAAAATAAATTGCGTAAACTATATTGACCCTTTAACTTCTAGGGGGTGGGAGTTATGGGCGCAAAAAAAAAGTTGGGGGGGGGGGGCGGTGAGCGGAAAATTTTTTTTAAAGGGGGCGGTGAGCCGAAAAAGGTTGAGAACCTATGATTATTCTATCCCATTCGTTGGGGCACCATTCACCATTTTTTTACAGTTGCCAACTGTATGCCATTCGTCTCGGTCCTGCTTCGCCATCTGGGAATTCGCGAGAGACAAGCCGGTCAACTCCTTGATGCCATCCTCCCATCGTCTCTTCTGCCTGCCTCTCTTTCTTCCACCCTGCACTGCGCCCTGTGGGGTGGTTTTTGCCACGCCTCCGGATCTTGCCACATGCCCATACCCTCTGAGTTTTCTGCAAATAATGGCGCTGAGTAAATCCTCGTGAGGGCTAACGACGTTGGCGATTCGCTCAAGGACAGCCTCATTTTTAACTCGACCTTTATAGAAGATCTTCAAAATTTTACGAAGGCATCTCATTTCCAGGGCTCTGGTTCTTGTCTGGAGATCTGCTGTCATTCTAATCTTCTGAAATTTTGGGTTATCGAAAATGGCATACTCGATCGTATCTTCTGCATCTCTGCAGTACGCGAGTGCAGGTGAAGACTGAAATAACCCCTCGTTCGTACAGTGGCCAATTCAGAATTCCAGCCCGTTCCCTACTGCGGAGCATCCACTGTTATTCGCCTCAACTCGGTCGCTTTAGATGCTCGGCACTTGTCAGATTCATCCAAGCTCTTAAATCACCTTTTTCACCTCCCACCCAGGGAGGGTTCTGTAGGCACGGTGGCCGTACGTCTGGCGAACCGAATCACTTCTGTACCCATGGGCCTCAAAGAATGGCGAAGTGTGTAAACAGCAGATACGTTCCCAATAAGAATACATCAGCGGGCGAACGAACAGGTCCGAGATCCATTTCACTGCCGAGAGGCCACGGGGTCTCAGTGGGGAGGATGCAATGGGCGCAGCAACCCCGTCTCGAGAACCACATGGTGCCTGGATGTCTATTCCTATAGTATAGGATTTGTGCTACCGGGTGACAGTGCAGGTATACGGGTGAGCCACCACGAAAGTGATCCTTAGGGGAACCGCAGTGGATAATCCTAGCTGCGGAATCCTCACTGTTACACGGCACGCCGCGCCTTTGGCGTGTCATGGGGTGGCTTCAGCCCGGACAGAGCTTGTGAGTGCCCCCCCGCCCTATTGTTACGCCCTGGACAAAAGAGCCCTTTAAGCTCGTCCGTTGTTTTTTTTAAAGATACCTTATGAATCGGCATACGGAAGATCCTGAGTTCGAATCCAGGTGCAGGGTAGGATTCTTTCCCGGGTCTGCATAGTGCTGGCCACACAAGCAACTAGTTATGCCATGGCAACAGAAACTTTTAAATGCTGCTTCATCGGCCGTATGGATCGATTTGGTCCGACGGGATAGTTTACTTTTACTCAGGGGGGTTCTGTGGGCACTCTCCAATGAACACCGTTCAAATGGAGCAGGTGGATCCCTTATTTGGCTCAGTGGGTTGCATCGAGAATTCGGCTCCAACCTGGAAAGCTTTAAGGTTGTGTGTATGTCCGTTTTCTGATGCTCCCACACTGTTCCCCAGTTGGAACAGTCGACATATCTCCGACTTCGTTGGGAGCTGCTCCCCTCTGGCACGGAGTGTGTCACTTCACTTTAGCCTCGTTGGCTGTCCCATCCAGCCATCCGCTGGGGTTTACACCCAACCTCTGGCTGGATTGCTGGGTAGAGAACAGGGTTCCCCGGCGGGTAGGTGAGGTAGGCTTGAACATGAGAGGCTAGTAGACATAATGAGTCATAATTTCGCATCACTGTCCCGTTTGTGCGCAAACCTGTTTTAAATGCTTAGATTAAAATTGCGCAAAAAAGGTCATGTCATTTACAAGTATTCTTTGTGTAGCACCTTTAAGACGGATGGAAATATTCACCTCCATCGAGGGACGTATTTAGGATTGTAAGGGGCCCTGTTCCCGTGGGCCAAATTTATGCTGGCCCCCTTGTGACCTCGCCCCTGCCTTCCGATATTGCCGTGTTAGCCAGAGTTTTGGGATGTGTGGGAGCCCCTGTTCCATGGAACATGTCCAAATACGCCTCTGCCGCCAGCTTTCCGTCAAGCCAATGAACCCACAAAATGACTAAAATGCAATTTAAAAATAAAAACAAACTTATGCTTCCAAAGTGAAGAGTGATCACAAGCGTTACTCGGCTCATTAAACTCATCAACACATCATCCAACTCCCATTAATTACACGTTCTCTATCGATACAATATTTAAATATATTTTTTTTTAATTCTTATAATTTGAAAGGCCAGTCTGGCGGCACGCAAACCGTTTATTTGTAGCGCATTTCCTTCGCACCATGCCCCAGGCGCAATGGACGCAGTGACACCACGAGGGTTGGTGGGGGGGGGGGGAGGGGAGAGGAGTACGATCTCACCTTATACCTCCCTTAGAGCATATGCTATTAATTCACCTTTTTCAATTGCCTCAAGCGCGGCATTTAACCAATTCTTAGAGCACCTGGCTGACGACCTCGGGTAAGCACTACACCTCCCTCCCCTTTCCTATCCGGGCCCTGTAGCCATATAGACACAGACACACACACCTGGTCCATAACTATTAAAGTTACTTGCGGTTGGTTTAATCTGTAATTTAAGCAAAATAGGATATATTTTCAATAATCCCTATGCACTGTGTTATTCAAACTGCGGAGTTCAGAATGTTTGTTTCAAAGGCATGGGGCATTGTGGTAATGGGGCATGGAACAATGGTTTCGTTTGCGTCCTAACCATTTTCAAAGCTACATATCGTGTCTTCAAAAAAAAAAAAAAAAAAATGGCGGGTTGATAAAAATTTGTCTACTAATAAACAACCAATCAACTACATCAATCATTCAATACATTATGATTCAATTCATCTTAACAACATAAGAATAAGAATGGGCATTTCTATAGCGCTTCTATCCATGCTATTAAATTAGCATACTCAGTGCGCTCTTGGTGTGATTTGCAGTGGCAGATGTATTAGCCAAAGAGAAAGGTCTTCAAGTTCTTTTTAAAAGTTTCTCTTGTCCCAGATTCTCTCAGTGTCTGAGATAGACTGTTCCATAAAGAACATGTCTATATATCATGGGGATCGGCAACCTACGGGCTCGCGAGCTAGACTTGCAGACATGCAGAGCTGTTCTCGATGGCACGCACAAGACCAAACAAACCAAGAAAACACAACTCAAGCGTCTTCTTTAAAAATTTTTTTATTATTTGTAGACTTTTAGGTTGATTGAATTAAAAATCATACTTTGCCTCAATATTATCAAAAGGCTTGCCAAACCCATGGTTTAGATTAGAGCAGTGGCGTAGCTAGGAAAGGGGAAGGGAGGGTCCGAATTGGAAAGCCCCCCCCCCCCGAGCCCCTACTTAAGGGGGGCCCCCAAAGGAGTGTCGGAATTGTTTTTTTCTCATGTCATAATGTCGAATGTCAAAACGCAGGGATCCCCTAAAGAGGCCAAGCCCCCCGGGCCCCCAAATCCCTTGCAACGGCACTGGATCAGAGGTCGGCAACCTATTGCGAACAGTGTGCCAAACTAGGATTCCAAAATCATTCTGAGTGCCAACAGCCTAAAAGTCAACCTGTTCTATTATACTTTAAAATAAAATATTTTATAGGACAATTGACCAAGGCCAAAAGCAAAAGGAGATTATTTATAGAGAAAATAGTAAAAGAGTTTTATATTTAATAAATAAAAATAACGTGTTTGTGATTATCATCCATTTTATTTTTATTTATATCAATACAATATTTTATATTAGTCAACTTAACTTTCACATTTATGATAATCATTGTCTAAATATTATTTTGGTACTCAAGATAAAGATCTAACACTTAGTAATATTAATTATATTGTGATCTCAGTATACTGAGATGTCCTTTTATTCAATGTATTTAGGTCTTTATGTTCTATTTCAAAATTACTGTTGAGCGGAATAGATACGTTGTAATCAAACAAACGGGGTACTTAATGTAATGTTTGAAAATATACATATGGGAATATAAATTCTTTAGACATAAAATATTTATACAATTTTCAAATACTTTTTAAAGCTTGTTCATTTTAAAGTTATAAATTCTAAGCCATATATTATTTTATAAAAGAAATAAATAAGAACACTAAAATTATTAGCGCAAAAAAAATGCTGAAATTATCTCCCTTTAATCAAAAAACGTTTCCAAATTTGATCCAATAGTGATGTCAAACAAGATATGTTTTGTAATATGATAATATTACTGACTTATTTTTATTTCTTTGTAAGTGTAAGTTGAACCAAAAGTTGAAAGTAGAACAGCGAATGCCTATCAGTTGAGAATAGTAGATGACTTTACTAAGCAAAGCAGCTTCCTTTCAGATTTTTGTCCGCAAAAGGGCACATTTGGAAGGACATTTTTGAAAGTCTTGCATTTGGATAGAAAACTCCACTTTGAGTACTTCGATGTACTTCTGAAAAACTCATAACTATCTATCTAAATGTATGCCTTAGTATAGGGATGTACATTGTCATGTGGTTAAATGTTATTTTGAAATTGATTTCACGGCAAGATATAGACTTATGTCCAGTGGTCCTTGTAAATGCAATTTCAACTCATTGAAATGTGTCGCTATGTCATTCAGAAAAATCGGCTTCAACAGTCAGTTTTCCACATTCAGAACCAGAAAATGTTGCTGTTTTTTTTAATCAATTAAAAAAAAAATAATCTTGGAGGTCTCTCGCGTGCCATTGAAAATCGCTCTGCGTGCCGAGTTTGGCACGCGTTTCTTAGGTTGCCGACTCCTGGTCTAGGCCACAGTTGCATTTCTGTTCACTAACACTAACGGGTAGTTAAAACTATTATTTGAGATCCACTATGTTCTCACACATACACACATACAGATCTATATAAATATATACACTTGACACACATATTATAAGTAAAGTGTAGACTAACTAGGTGTGTAAAGTCCTTGCACTATAGCAACACTGATCTGACCTTACACAAAACATTCTGCAGACAGCTGCGCAATAACCGAACGAGTCGAGCCGAATTTCTGAGAAAATGTTGAGCCGGTTTCAAATAGCCCTCTATCTAGTATCTATTTTGAAGTTCTTTATGTCTATTTATAAAGCTTGCGTGATCATAACAAACATAACAATTTAAGTAAGGACTTAAAGTTTCGGTCTGTATTGGAGTTAGATTTTCTTTATATTATTTCAAGGTTGATAATAAAGACGTTTTTTTCGATCCATGCGCTTAGCTAACCTTTTAAAAAGATTTTTTTTCAGCGATGAAGCACATGTCCACCTCAATGGAAATGTTAATATGCAGAATATAAGATTCTGGGCTTAAACCAAACCTTATCATTATGTCATTCGCCCTATGAGTTTTGAAAATGTGTGTAGGCCTATGATTAAAAAGTGGTAACATTTTATTGGTACTCCCTGTATATTTATCTTTCTCTATATCTGAATGTATATATATATATATATATATATATTTTTATATATATATATATATATAGAGAGAGAGAGAGTTAAAAGCCATAAATATAAGAGTTAGATAGAAATTCAATTTTGTCAAAGGGCGTTCTACGCCTGCAGATATTTTGAGATGATGCATTATACCGAAGTAGGAAAAGCGGCAGCAAATTTAAAAAAATAAAACAATATTTTCAAGGACTTGATTGGTGATTAGAGAAGTGGATTGGGGTCAAAAGTTCAATGTTTGAATAGAGCGTTCTCAGTGGGCGTGGCTTAGGTTTTTACTCTATTTTTAGTGAGGTATTTGTGTAAATATAAGAACCCACTTGAGGTACAAATGTAACGTGGTGAAAGTGAAGTTGCTCTTTATCATGCAAAATTCACATCTGAATATTGGCTATCCTTACTAAAAAATAAGGAGGTAAATAGTAGTACTGTAGATTAATTGATTAATGTGATTAGGTTAGGGCCGGCTAGACCTATTTACACTTTCAATTTCACTTTATAGGCCTACACTTTTAATGTTTCGTAGGCTAGGCTACGATGTCAAGTGATAGTGTTGTTGGTGTCTATGATCTATGTCTAAGATAATAATAAAATAGCCTATTTTATTTAACATACATAATACAGCTTAAATCTTAATAAGACTTAAAACACAACACATCATTTAAAAAAAGCTCGAGCCTATATGAAACTTTATTAATACAGCGGCCATTATTACTTGTACACCATTACAGAAAGTAAACACAAATCACGTGCTTTTTGTCACGTGATTGCAAACGCCCTATACTTCAATGTATTATTTTAATAGCACATCATGATATTATGATGAATTAACACACACACATAAAGTAACAACAAGTAAGTTTCTTTTTTTTTTAAATGGTTTTATTTTATTGATAACATTTTTATCACACTATTTCACTTCACTTGGGTACAGTGTTGTCGTCGGGAGTTCAATTCCAATAATGGTAGTTGGAGGGAGGGAGTGGGGGTGGGGCGGCGGAGGGTAAAAAAGAAAACAATTTGCCAATCTGTATCGAACACAATTTATATAGATCTAAGTGCGAAAGACAAAATACGTTTTTGAAGGAGGATGGCAATTTATGTTTATTTCTCGCTCACTTACTTTCCCCCCCTCTCTTTCCACTCTCTACCTCTGCCATTCTTTTTCGCTTTCTCTTCTCCCCTCTACGTCTTTCCCTCTCACTCTCAATTTTCCTTTTCCCGCCCCTCTCTGTCCTACTATTTCTCTCTTTTCTCGCCTCTCTCTGTCCTACTATTTCTCTCCTTTCTCACCTCTCTCTGTCCTACTATTTTTCTCTTTTCCCGCCTCTCTCTGTCCTACTATTTTTCTCTTATCCAGCCTCTCTCTGGCCTACTATTTTTCTCTTTACCCGCCTCTCTCTGTCCTACTATTTTTCTCTTTTCCCGCCTCTCTCTGTCCTACTATTTTTATCTTTTCCCGCCTCTCTCTGTCCTACTATTTTTCTCTTTTCCCGCCTATCTAGTATCTATTTTGAAGTTCTTTATGTCTATTTATAAAGCTTGCGTGATCATAACAAACATAACAATTTAAGTAAGGACTTAAAGTTTCGGTTTGTATTGGAGTTAGATTTTCTTTATATTAGTTCAAGGTTGATTATAAAGACGTTTTTTCGATCCATGCGCTTAGCTAACCTTTTAAAAAGATTTTTTTTCAGCGATGAAGCACATGTCCACCTCAATGGAAATGTTAATATGCAGAATATAAGATTCTGGGCTTAAACCAAACCTTATCATTATGTCATTCGCCCTTTGAGCTTTGAAAATGTGTGTATGATTAAAAAGTGGTAACATTTTAATGGTCCTCCCTGTATATTTCTCTTTCTTTAAATCTGAATGTATATATATATATATATATAGAGAGAGAGAGAGAGAGAGAGTTAAAAGCCATAAATATAAGAGTTAGATGGAAGTTCAATTTTGTCAAAGGGCGTTCTGCGCCTGCAGATATTTTGAGATGATGCATTATACCAAAGTAGGAAAAGCGGTAGCAAATTAAAAAAAATAAAACAATATTTTCAAGGACTTGATTGGTGATTAGAGAAGTGGATTGGGGTCAAAAGTTCAATGTTTGAATAGAGCGTTCTCAGTGGGCGTGGCTTAGGTTTTTACTCTATTTTTAGTGACGTATTTGTGTAAATATAAGGACCCACTTGAGGTACAAATGTAACGTGGTGAAAGTGAAGTTGCTCTTTATCATGCAAAATTCACATCTGAATATTGGCTATCCTTACTAAAAAATAAGGAGGTAAATAGTAGTACTGTAGATTAATTGATTAATGTGATTAGGTTAGGGCCGGCTAGACCTATTTACACTTTCAATTTCACTTTATAGGCCTACACTTTTAATGTTTCGTAGGCTAGGCTACGATGTCAAGTGATAGTGTTGTTGGTGTCTATGATCTATGATCTATTTTTCTCTTTTCCCGCCTCTCTCTGTCCTACTATTTTTATCTTTTCCCGCCTCTCTGTGTCCTACTATTTTTCTCTTTTCCCGCCTCTCTCTGTCCTGCTATTTCTCTCTTTTCCCGCCTCTCTCTGCCCTACTTTTTCTCTCTTTTCACGCCTCTCTCTGTCCTACTATTTCTCTCTTTTCTCGCCTCTGTCCTACTATTTCTCTCTTTTCCCGCCTCTGTCTGTCCTACTATTTCTCTCTTTTCCGGCACCCTTCTGTCCTACTTTTTCACTCCTCTCCCGCTTATCTCTGTCCTACTATTTCACTCTTTTCCCGCCTCTGTCTGTTCTACTATTTCTCTCTTTTCTCGTCTTCTTCTGTCCTACTATTTATCTCTTTTCCCGCACCCTTCTGTCCTACTTTTTCACTCCTTTCCCGCTTCTCTCTGTCCTACTATTTCACTCTTTTCCCGCCTCTGTCTGTCCTACTATTTCTATCTTTTCCCGCCTCTGTCTGTCCTACTATTTTTCTCTTTTCCCCTCTCTCTTTCCATCTCTCTCTTTCCTTCTTTCCCCATCAGTCTTTCCCTCTCCCACTCTTTCCATTTCTTTCTTACTCTCTTTATCTTCTTTCCCCACTGTCTCCAACACCACCATCCCCTGACTAAATGTTATTTAAAAATAAAAACAAAAAAAGTGAAATAAATCCAACAATGGGTAACATAATATAATAATATACAAGTCAGAGTACATGTACTAAATATGTCATCTAGGAACAACATCACAGTGTGTCCTGGTTCCACCTTGATATAATGACAAACATTAATACAAAGCAGAACGCAGTCACCTGTAATATCAAACTTTTACATTAGATTTAAATATATAGACTATATATGTTTTTCTTTCTTTTCAATTGTGTGTGTGCTAAACACAGTGAAAAATAAAAGTCAATACATATCAACTATGTACATGAATTTTGTAGTAAGTAAAGTACCCGTGGGAGTAAATTGATCGTAGATAGGACCGGTGAAGCAGCTTTCACCAGTTTCTGCAGGCCACGGTACAATGCCCAGCCGCCTTTACTTTACCGAAACCAGGATTGGAACCCAGGACCTTCAGTAAGCCAACCGAACGCGCTGCCGCTCGGCCACCTTGCGCCATTCAATAAATTTTTAAGCAAACAAAAAAAACTTGTAAAAAAATGTGAGTTATGTCAATTAAACAAAGTTTTTTTGCTATATGAAACCGGAAGTTTAAGATATCGTATGAAATGACGCATTGATTTTGCATTGATCACTTCCTATAACTTTATCAATGGACAAAAGGGGAGGGGGGGGGGTGTTCGTAACAGATTTATTTCTTAATTTTCTTAATTTTACAAGTTTTTTTTGTTTGCTAAAAAATTTGTGAAGCCGGCTGGTCCAGCGGTTAGAACACCGGACTGTCAACCAAAAACCATCGTGGGTTCGAGCCCTGCCACCGGCGGATCCCTGTCGCCCTGCAGGAGTTTTGGGACTAGTAGACGTAATAATCTACTAGAGCGCACTGAGCATGCTAATAGCATGATAGAAGCGCTATATAAAAACAATAATTATTATTATTAATTATTATTCTCTTTAGGGATGGCTTTCACTAAATATTTCCTAGTCACTATAAGGCACAAACTCTTATAGCTTTATCAAATTATAACTAATACTTCTTTTTAAAAAAACAATTGATAATTGCTAATTATCTGACTGACCATTTGAGAATCATTGAACTAAGCATTTTTTTTTAAAGTACAAAACAAAATTTCCAAAACAACAGACCAAAATAGTTTAAGAAACAATTAAGCCTATAACTAGAAAACTTAAATTACTGCACCCCCTCCCCACCCCAAAAAAATCAATATAAGAAATACGTTTGCGAAATTTTTAGTTTCACATACATAGATATCACAGGATGGATTTTATTTTATATTTAAAAAAAAATAAATAGACAAATGCATGCTAAAATATATGAACATAAAAATGTCTGGTCGTTCTAGCAGCGTCCTCTTGTTCTAGCAGCGTCCTCTCGTTCTAGCAGCGTCCTCTCGTTCTAGCAGCGTCCTCTCGTTCTAGCAGCGTCCTCTCGTTCTAGCAGCGTCCTCTCGTTCTAGCAGCGTCCTCTCGTTCTAGCAGCGTCCTCTCGTTCTAGCAGCGTCCTCTCGTTCTAGCAGCGTCCTCTCGTTCTAGCAGCGTCCTCTCGTTCTAGCAGCGTCCTCTCGTTCTAGCAGCGTCCTCTCGTTCTAGCAGCGTCCTCTCGTTCTAGCAGCGTCCTCTTGTTCTAGCAGCGTCCTCTCGTTCTAGCAGCGTCCTCTCGTTCTAGCAGCGTCCTCTCGTTCTAGCAGCGTCCTTTATGTTCACTTCTGGGGATTGGTGAAGGAGGACAGCCTTGAACTGGGATTGGCGATGGTTCTCAAGGCGCACCACGGTGTCTTTGTGCAACGTGCGAATTTGAATGACATCTTTCTCCGACAACTCCAGCATCCCTGGTCAAATACAAGAACAAAAACAAGACAATTTAGTGATACAAAAAAGACTAAATTATTTAAACCTATCCACACACACACACACACACACACACATCTTTAGGTCTAGAAGCCGAAAGTCTCAGAAACTGTTCGGAAGAAAACAAACTAATTTAAACTGGCAAAAAGATTTTTAATAATTCCATGAACAGGGAAATACTAGGACCAGACTGCAGTTGTCGATGAGATATTTAGAAGATTGTAAAGACAAATACAATGAAAATTAAACGATAAAATTGTTGACTAAAATACACGATTCGCACAAATTCTTTGATCAATTATTACTTTAGGTCTAAAATAAAATATCGCATTCTTACGTCAGTTGTAGTCAGCTTCTTATTTCTAACAATCATTTACATCTATAGCATTGCGGGAGAGGGAAAAGGTCTTCCTTGTAACAAAACATTAGTAACATTAATTTGACATAGCTAATTAACTGTTTTCATATTCACTAACACGTAAATATTTGTTCAGGGCGTATCAATTGTTCAGGACGTATCAATTGTTCAGGGCGTATCAATTGTTCAGGACGTATCAATTGTTCAGGGCGTATCAATTGTTCAGGACGTATCAATTGTTCAGGGCGTATCAATTGTTCAGGACGTATCAATTGTTAAGGGCGTATCAATTGTTCAGGACGTATCAATTGTTCAGGGCGTATCAATTGTTCAGGACGTATCAATTGTTCAGGACGTATCAATTGTTAAGGGCGTATCAATTGTTCAGGACGTATCAATTGTTCAGGGCGTATCAATTGTTCAGGGCGTATCAATTGTTCAGGGCGTATCAATTGTTAAGGGCGTATCAATTGTTAAGGGCGTATCAATTGTTCAGGACGTATCAATTGTTCAGGGCGTATCAATTGTTCAGGGCGTATCAATTGTTCAGGGCGTATCAATTGTTCAGGACGTATCAATTGTTCAGGACGTATCAATTGTTCAGGGCGTATCAATTGTTTTTTTAAAATTAGTTTTGATGTGTTTCTTTGTTGTTTGACATTTACCGTGCATATTGCAAATTCTGTATTTGAAAGATCCAGGCTCGTTTGTTCTGGGGCACCGGAAGCCCCCATTGGGGCACGCCAACACAGCATGGTCATTGAGAAACAAAGCGAGAGAGTGGTTGCCGCCTTCGTCAGAAACCATTGTAATCTGTGGAACAAATCAAAAACATTGCAACAAAAAAATAATTTAAAAAAATAACACCACAGCGTTACACAGTTTGCGTCATTGCTTGAAAATTCGAAGAACCAACCTTGGCTTTCCTTCTAAACTTTCTAAGAAACAACCTTAACTTTCCTTGTAAAATTTCGAAGAAAGATCTTTAATTTTGCTGCTAAAATTTCGAGAAAAAATCTTACCTTTTCTAAAATTTCAAAGAAACATCCTTAACTTTGCTGCTAAAATTTTGAGAAACAACCTTAACTTTTCTAAAATTCAAAGAAACAACCTTAACTTTGCTTCTAAAATATCTAAGACAAAACTTTAACTTTGTGTCTAAAAATTCAAAGAAATGCAAACTTTGCTTCTTAAAATATAACAACATCGAAGAAAGCAAATGGAGATAACGCAGCAATCAGTTATTGAAATTTTCATTTGAAGTGTTGGATGGATTAAAACGGTTGCCAATGGAGTTAAGATTTTAGCCAGAAGTATGTTCTTCTCTTCACTGATGTAACTGCTGTAGTACCGATAAGTCATATTATTGTATAAATCAGGGGTCGGCTACATGTCAGTGAGAGTGAGTTAAATATTTCTAATTCATTATGTGTACCAACAGTCTAAACGCCAACCTGTGCCACCAATCAATTTCTTTTAGAATAGTTTAAAAAATTGCCCTCGGGGGGAGGGGGGAGGGTCTTTCGCGTTTTAATGAAAATCTCCCTGCATGCCAAGTCTGGCACGCGACCATAGGCTGCCGATCCCTGGTATAAATTAAATTAGAACGTTTTAGTTTGCATAGATTTATTGTACTGTATCATTTATATCAAGGATGTTTTTTTTTAAATCTTATGTTTTACTCGTACACGTCACACACTCATTCTTTAGTGTAGATCAGGGGTCGGCAACCTACAGCACGCGTGCCAAACTTGGCACGCAGAGTAAATTTCAATAGCACGCGGAAAATCCCCGAAAAAGGCAATTTAAATCTTGTATACACGAAATTGATTGGTGGCGCATGTTGACTTTTAGAATGTTGGCACGCTGAATGAATTAGAAATTATTCTTTGGCACTCTGTTATCAAAAAGGTGCCGACCCATGGTGTAGATTGTAGATTATTGCGTCCTTTGTTTTAATAAAGGTTTCAAATGATGTCAAAGTGGGTTAAGTTTTCATGCAGCAACCATTTCCAACCCAAATATCTTGCAGCAAAGAAGAACATGTAGACTCTATATGAATTGTTCTTATCTGAGTTCCTAATTGGCTACATTTAAGTGGCGTATTTATGTAAAAGTCCTTTTTTCTGTAAAATGTATATACTTAGTAAACTAACAAATAATCTAACAATAGTTTGGTGTCGATATTCATCTCTCAAATCTTCATAGTTTTTTATATATATTTTCTTATCAAATGAATAGATTACAATTATTTCCATACGGATCAATCTAGGCCTGGCGAACAAAACAAAAATAGCAACTTTGACCAGAGACTTACATTAACATGTATAGAGTAGATGCCTGGAATTCTGACTGTAAAATCTCCGGAGGTGTCGTCTGCTATTTCTAGAAGAGGACCACCGCAAGATTTATTCTTCTTCGTGCTTGCCTTTTTGGTACCGGCGTGCCCTTTGACGGGCCGGTAGACCGCCAAGACGGAGTCTGTAATATGACGGAACCCATAGCTGATTTGATTTATATTGATAGATAGATTGACATATAGATATATATATAGCTATTTAGACAGACAGAGACAGGTCGATAGGTAAACAGACAAGTAGATTACTCTTTTTAGATACTGATAAATCAAAAGACAGATAGAAAGATAATAGAGATACATAGAATGGGGGATAGTTAGATAGATAGATAAATAGTTAAATAGATGGATAGATAAATATATAGATATATAGATTGATAAATATATATATAGATAGATAGATAAGTAGATAGCTAGATAGATAGATATCGAGATAGATAGAAAGATAGATAGAGAGATGGATAGATTGATAGATAAATAAATAGATAGATTGATAGATATATATCGAAATGGATAGAAAGATAGAGAGATGGATAGATAGATATAGATAGATAGATAAATAGACAAATAGATAGATATACAAATATATATATAAATAGATAAATATATAGATAGATAGATAAAAGATAGATAGATTGATAGATAGATAACGGATAGAAAGAGAGAGAGATGGATAGATAGATAAATAGATAGATAGATCGATAGATAGTTAGGTAGATAGATAGATAAATAGCTAGCTAGATAGATAGATAGATAGTCAGATAGAGAGATAGCACGACGAAAAAAATGATGATGTATTCAAAAATGTATTGCATCATACGGTACTCCTTGGATTGAGCATTGTCTCAGTGAGATTTATTCAGATTCAGTAATTTTCCGCGGCAGATAGTTTAATTTCGTGGCACCGCGGCAAAACGATTAAAATTATGCGGCGTGAAATCCCTCGAGCCGCGAAAAGTCGCGGGCCCTAATAGCTATGCCACCATTCAGACATCTCTAAACACACATTGCCTGGTCAGACAAGGTCTGCTTACCCTGTTGAGGATACCTTATTGTTGCCTCCTTGCATACGTAAGGCTCCGTCGGTAGGCTCTTATCATGAAAACAATCACGGGATTCTGCGAGAGAATCAAGGCAAACAAATTGTGCCAGGAGAATATAATCAATAGGCCATATTATAATAATAATAATATTCTTTATTATCATGAAGGAAATTTGTTTAACAATAAAATTTTGCAATACATAGAATATAAACACCAGAATTAAAGAAAAAAACTTTTTAAATAGGCTATTACTAACATATTAAGTACAATCAAAATAATCAGACATTAATCTAGCACAATCATACATTTCAAAATGAACTACGTCGTAGAAACAATCAGACATTAATCTAGAACAATCATACATTTCAAAATGAACTACGTCGTAGAAAGAATCAGACATTAATCTAGAACAATCATACATTTCAAAATGAACTACGTCGTAGAAACAATCAGACATTAATCTAGAACAATCATACATTTCAAAATGAACTACGTCGTAGAAACAATCAGACATTAATCTAGCACAATCATACATTTCAAAACGAACTACATCGTAGAAAAAAAAAGTTTAATTTCTATTTAAGATGAAAATCTTTCAGAATATAGTTACTATAACTTAACTTTTCGATATTATACAATACCATATTTACAAGACTAAACTATACAACGAAAAACAAAGTTATAAACATACAATATGATAATATACTATACCCTATTTTAGTATTTTATACTTTACAACATTAAGCAATACTATACTATACATTAAAACTCCGGAGTAGTAACTGCACAAATTAATTAAGAAGATGGATGAAGAGAGGGTCAAAAGTATCTTTCTCTCTGTCTCTTTCGATCATTCACACTATTTCTCTAGATCTTTCGCTCTAATTCACTCTCTCAACATTCACTAATGCACCTTTCCTTTTTCAAAGATCCATTTTTCTACACTATATAATACAATATAAGAATTAACTTACTGTTAAGGAAATCTCGATTGTAGTCATAGATATGGTAAAAATCTCCAATGAACTGTTCCGATGGTAGCTGTGTTTATATAGTTATATCTGTAAATATCTTCTCTATCTATCTCTCTACCTATCTTTCTTTCTATCTATCTATTTATCTATCTACCTACCTATCTGTCTATTTTTATATATCTATTTATCTATCTATATTTATCTAGCTACTTGTCTATTATCTATATATCTATCTTTCAATCTATCTATCGAACCGCCCACCTACTTCCCACTACAGCTTCACCAGAGCCCTAGCTTGGACACCTTCAGGAGCCGACTGAAGACTCACCTATTTCGTTAGCATTATTTGCTTATACATATTTACATTTGCGTCTGTTGTTCGTTGGCTGTTATCAACGTGATATGCGCCATACAAGCACCATTATTATTATTATTACTATTATTATTATTATTACTTACCTACATACGTGCCTATCTACATAGCTACCCACCTATCTATCTATCCATCTTCCCCAGTGGCATTCGGGCATGGAATGGGTGGCCTGAACAAACCAGGTAAACCAATAACTTAACATCATTTAAGACATTAATAAAAATGCAAGACTAGACTAGGACTAGACTAGGACCACGGATAAGCGTAGGACACAATAATCTTCTTTATAGAAGGAGCGTCTGTAATGTATAAGATAAGATAAGATCTATCTATCTAACTATCTAACTATCTATCTAACTATCTAACTATCTATCTAACTATCTAACTATCTATCACCATGTCTAATTACGCAATGTCACAACTTACCATCAAAACTGAAAAGCAAAAGGAAATAAAACAAACTTTTAAATATAAACATACATTATAAATATGTAGATCTAATCGTAGACTATAATAAGATAGACCGCTTGCTCTATTTTTAGAGCTTATATGTACTTTTTTTTCCGTGCGCAACCAATAAGGCTGTCTTAAATTACTACTACGCACCTCCTTGTTTCTTAAATGTTTCCGCTGTATAGAACTTTCGATTTTAATTTTTCATTGAGAAAATCAAAGCGATTCAATAAAACGGAAGTGCAAAGTATTATACGAATCGGGAATCCCGAAAAGCAGTCTTTCGAGTCATCACATATCAGAAATACTAAAGCAAGCGGTCCATGTGTATTATAGTCCTATGGATCTAATTGTTACCTTTATAAAAAAAAATATCACGGGAGGAAATACCGATTACTTTCGGACTTTAAATAAAACTATACACAAAAAAAACAAGAACAAACTAACTCTCTGTAAACAGCTTTACTGAAAACTCAAAATATATACCAACTTTTGGACTTAGAATTGAAAAAGAAATGATCGAAACTAAAATTGAATTTAGATTTATAAAAAGATATTATATACCAAAAACTCCACCATGGCTTTTTGAAATCCCGCCTATAAACTTAGAATTAAACCATAGAAAGAAAAAGGATCCTTGCAAGGATATGTTCCAAGAAGTGCTACAAAAATACCCAAATTATGTACAAATATACACAGACGGATCGAAAAATGATACAGCGACATCTTCGGTTGCTCTTACCTCAAATAAAAGTAAAAAAAGAAAATATAATTCCAGTATCTCAATAAATACTGCAGAGGCTTTAGCAATGTGCCTGGCATTAGACATTGCAGAGGAATCAGAAAACCAAAATTTTGTTATATTATCCGATTCGTTATCTTGTCTTACTGCTATGGGAAACTGTAATACCAGGAATATATCTGCTTTGGACATTTTGACAAAATACCAATCAATATATGAAAGAGGCAAACGTGTCGTTTTCTGTTGGGTTCCTGGTCATGCAGGGATAGATGGAAATGAAAAAGCTGACAGAGAGGCTAAAGCCGCCCTGTTGTTATCAGAGAGTATTATCCCAATACCAAATCGAGACTTGAAACCTTTAATAATTAAACATGAAAGACAAACATGGACTAACTTCTTGAAAACCGAATGCAATAAACTGCAGTATTTGGAAAATTCAAAAACCTGGCATGATACAGGCCAACTTGTTCGAAAGGACGCAGTTATTCTCTGCAGACTACATACAGGACATACGAAACTAACACATTCGTTTATCTTAAAACGAGAAATGGCCCCAATGTGTGCTTTCTGCAATGCCAACTTAACAGTGTCTCACATTTTGTTGGAATGTAATACATTTGATGACATTCGACGTAAATTCTATTACTTTAGAACTCTTCATGAACTTTTCAGCAAAATTAAACCAAAACATATAATAAACTATATTAAAGACATACAACTGTACAACCGAATCTAAAGATATAAGAACAATAAAATGGATACAAGAGAAAAATGACAACAACGTTATCAAAAAGGCCCTATATAACCTTCGATGTTGATGAGCCGGAAATTCAACAATTCATTCATTCCAGCATACAACATTCTATTACACGTGTAATTGTGATTTTAATTGTGTTAAATTGCTTGTGCACTAAAGCTTACCTTGGTCTTTCGACTTCTTACAAACTTTCCTCTCGCAGAATCTCTTGAGTTCTTTTTCCGTGTACTTTACAGAGTCTCTTTTTGATCGACTCAACGGTAAAGATGGAATCGATATTGAACCACTCACACGATCAGAATCAGCCGCTATTGTGTTTAATTTGAGAGCTTCTCTCCACGATTCTTCTTCATCGTCGACGATGCCTTTTCGATCCGGCTCTTTGCTACCGCTGGCTGGAACACTCTCCCGTGTACTAGTGGACGACGGAAGCTTATCACCGGAAAGAACCGAAGTGTCCATGCCGTTTTTATCGGCAGCGGGAATCTTCCTTTGTGCATTATGGAGTTTCTGACTTTCCCGATGGCCGCTCTGAGGCGTGTGGGGGCGAACGTTACGTGTCGGATCTTCCCGATAAATAAGCAAAGAGTCCGTATACCCGATTGGGTATGACGTGGACGCTTTATAAAGATTGCTGTCTGCAGTGGGAGTCATTCTGTCATCTTTGGGAGCATCGCTTCTAGCCTTAGTAAGTAACAAAAATTTATGTCCACAATTATTTTTTCAAAGTAACAGATTTATGCTATAAATATTTTTTTTTTCTGATTTATATTGAATGAAATTGATATAAAATGCTTTCGTTTATATAAATATAGTTTATAACACATCTTATATGTTCTTCTTTTGTAAACTTTATATCAAACACACATAAGAATGTTGTTATACAAACATTAATATATATATATATATATATATATATATATATAAATATAGATAGATAGATACATAGATACATAGATAGATAGATAGATAGATAGATAGGCTAGATAGATAGATAGATAGATAGATAGATAGATAGGCTAGATAGATAGATAGATAGATAGATAGATAGATAGATAGGCTAGATAGATAGATAGATAGATAGATAGATAGATAGATAGATAGATAGATAGATAGATAGATAGATAGATAAGATAGATAGATAGATAGATAGATAGGCTAGATAGATAGATAGGTATAGGCCCTATTTATATATATATTTAGATTATAGGCCTACAATTATGCAATAAGACGTCTTTCATTACACCCGCAATAAGAAGTCTTTCATTAACCCGCCAATAAGACGTCTTTGTTGGGACATGGTGACCGAGCTGCAGGGCGTATGTAATTTTTTTCCACGGGCAACGCCGGGCAATTTAGCTTGTGTAAAATATAACCATTGTTTTCCCCAGATGCCGGTACCGGGTACCAAAATAAACAACTACCGGGACACAGATAAAAAAAGGTTCTAACATAACAATAGATTATATTGATTAACTAGCGGTAGATAGTGATTTATATGGGGCGTAGCGGCCGATTGGCGGCGCGGCAGAGCGTTCGACTAGCGTAACAATGAACAATGATTATTATTTTGATCTGCCACATAGTACGATAAAGGCATAGTCAAGACGTTAAAAGAAAATTTTAGCATTGGTAATGAATATAATGAACAATAATAGTTATACAAATAGAAGGTCCTGGGTTCGAATCCTGGTGAAGGCTAGGATTTTTTCCCAGGGACTCGACGGTGTACCTGAGTCTACCCAGCTCTGATGGGAACCTGACCTTAGCTGGAGGTAAAGTAAAGGCGGCTGGGCATTGTGCTGGCCACACATCCTCTAGTATGCCGTGGCCACTGAAACTGGTGAACGCTGCTTCACCGGCCCTATGGACCATTTTGGTCCGACGGGTACTTTTACTTTTTACTTAAGACGTCCTTGAATTAACTATGGTAGATTAATTTGGGGAAATAAAAAGGTCAAAAGTGTTTACTTATCGACTTAATATGAAATGGGCCGTATTGCTGCTGAGAGTTAACACCCTTGCCCCTTATACAAGTCAAACTTTTATGACTGACTTGTAAATTACAAGTCAGTCATAAAAGATTGAATTGTAAAAGGGGCAAGGGTGTTATTTCTCATCAGCAATACGGCCCATTGACATAATCTTCAATAAACAATCTATTAATCACCTATATCGGAATATAACGTAAACTTAATTGTTATTATATTATTCAACATACAAAAAAGTGTATGTTTACTAAGTCAAGTCAAGTAGGCCTATCCAAGTTTGCAAATCAAAGTAAAAACAATCATTCCCCCAAATTTATTTGTTAGTCGATTAAAAAAATGTACCGTTACTTCTTGACACACCTTATACATTTTGTTTTCCCATTTGACACACAAATAACGGGTATGAATTTTCGAGACTAGAGGTGTCTATTCTTGAAGGCTGTAGCTAAAATCTAGGTTTCAATTTCACACAATGACAGGTCAGGGAGACATGTATTATTACAAGTCTATCGCTAGTTCATCTCAATAATCTTACTTTAACGTTTCTTCTCGTTGTTTAGTCCCGGCAATATTGTTTTCATGGCCCGGAAAGGGTCCAGACCCGGTCTTTGTGGAAAGTTGGTTTAAACAATTCTCCACGCTTGTCAAATCTAGCAAAAGTCTAGAACCTTACTTTATATGAATCTTTAAGGGTCGCTTTTTTTGTTGACAATGTTATCTTAACTTGTAATCTTGTATATTTAACAACAACCAAAACTGATAAGAAACTGTTTTCTTCACGTACCTGGACATACTTCTGGATCATTTGGCTTAACCCTTGGACCTTGTCCTCGAGATGATCAACCCGAGCCTGGAGTCGAACATAGGACACTGCAAGGCCAAAGAGAAGGAGAATAGAAATCCCGTATGACGTCCACGTTTTGAGGTTCCAGTTGTCCCGTCTTTGGTGGACATGACGACGAGCAGCACTGCGGCCACCAGCAAACGTGTCCGCACGTTCGGAATGCTTGTATGAACTCTGGGGAAATTCTTGAAGGCGGGGTTCAAACACTGTTTTATATTCATCCGTCAAGCCAGTTGAAAATGAAGGGTTTCCAAACCGTTCAGGTGTCATGGGACTTGGTTGAAATTCATTGTCTACTTTGGAATCTTGCGCCGGAAATGTATTGTCTTTTCCAAAGCTGTCGAAGAACACTTCTTGCTTGGCGTTTATGTTTGGATTTATCGGGAGTATTCCATAGTCGAAGACGGTTTCCGGTTTTAGTTTAGTGTTATCATTTTGACATCTCTTCAACATTATATTTTCATTTCGTTGAAGTTGAACGTTTTCCGTGAGTTCCCTGAACGGAGTTTGACCGTTATGGTCCGGATGAACGGCAGCGGAAATCAAAAGATCACATTCACAAAGACGAGATGATGATTGCGGCTGTCCGGCGCTGTACTTGAAAGCTGTCCATGGGAGGTCTCCTGGGTACAGGCTTACGTCGCTGGAGCAACTGTCCTGTCTCGTGACCACACGGTTTGATACGGAGTAATGGACAGGAGTCAGTGGTTGGTTGACTCGGCGATGATCCAAATGCAATTGATGGCAGTCAGGGGGATAACAATTGTTGGCACATTCATTAGCCATAGTTCATAGTTCACATTGCACTCTATAAACCAAAAAGGGACAAATTAGGGAAGAAAAATAAAGCCAATGAAAATTCAACTAAAGTCTGGTCAAGCTTTGTTTAATAAGTTACAGCAAAGACTATAATAAGATGGATTGCTTGCTCAATTTTTATAGCTTATGTGTTATTTTTTTTCCGTGCCAATAAACAAGGTCTTACATGACGTCTACGCTCCTACGGTTGCATTAAAGGTTTCCGCTGTTTACAACTTCGATTTTAATCTTAATTTTCTATTGAAGAAATCAATGCGAATTACTAAACCGGAAATTCTGGAGGACTTAGTGCGATCAAAAGTTCCGAAAGTAAGTATTTCAAGTTATCAAATAGGAGAAATATCAAAGCAAGCGGTCCATCTTATTATAGTGTTTGGTTACATAGAAAGAAGATGATTACAGTAATAATTATATTTATTTTTGTAATACTTATACGACAATGACTATAAAGTGAATTAAAACATGGTAATTTTGAACATGGAATTATGGTAGGGTAGAGTTTTTTTTGTAGGAAAGTAGCTGGCAAGGGTTGCGGAGATTTGCGACGTCATATTGGATGGCGGTCTGACTTTGTGTGACGACTTTTGACGATTTGGACAAAGGTAAGGGGGGGGGCCTTGTGTTGTAAAATTGTCCGAAATAGCGTGACATTATTAATTAACAGACCCTTTGGACTTTTCATTTCAAGACTCTGTTGCTGGACAACTCAGTAATGGGTTAATTAAAGCAATACGAATGATGGGAATTTAACGCATTGAGCTACTTCCAAACATTTATTTAATCAATATAACTCAATATTGTTGCCCATTTGTCTTTAGGTTAAAATCCACAGAAACTATTCTCTTTTTTTTCTAATATTATTGGTTTTCATTGTGCGCTTTTTGCTTTGAGATCTGAAGTAGCCAAAATTTTCATCAGTCAATATAAAGCACATTATTGGATAAGTGTCTTAAAAATGAACAACCTCCGAAGCTCATGTATTATAATGCGGATGTATATGGCTTCAAAATTACGTTCAGACTATCTCCAAGCAAATCTGCCCGAGCACAAGGTTCTCCTCATTGGATTCGAGGTTAAGCCGCTCTTCAGGCTGAGCTGCGAATGCTCTGAAGATGAATTCGCATCCGGGTGTGCACTGGGAATGGGACGCAGGAATTGGCTTCATAAGTTCATAAGCCGTGTCGAAGTTGCGTAATGTGCTTTCTTGTGAAATGGATATAAAAAGAGTATGGAATATAATTCGAGGATTAAGATCACACGGAGAAAGCGGACAAAAGCCCGACTCCATCATCTTGGCGAAGTCAGAGAGTCTTCAGTTTGATTAGAGGCAGGGGTCGGCAACCTTTTGATTATAGTGTGCCAAAAAAGGGCTTTTAATTCATTTGGCTGCCAACAGTCTAAAAGTTATTTCGCTCTTGCACCCAATATTTTTTTGAATAGCATTTTTGAAGGGCTTCCGCGTGCCATTGAAATTCACTCTGCTTGCCAAGTAACGCACGTGTGCCTTATGTTGCCGAACCCTGGAATAGAGTATACTGATTTGGAGATTTCTGGATTTTCTGGAAACTTGCCAATTTAACAAGGTAAGCTCTTATCAGATATTCGAAGATAAGCCTATTTTTTATTTACGTAAAACTATATCTTCTTTCTGACCCGATTACGAAATTACGAATTTGAGGTGGAAAATATGAATTACTGATATACTTCAATGTTAAAATGTGTGTGTGTGTTTAAAGCCGGAATGTTTGATAGTGCCTTGCCGATCGCAAAACAAAATCTCAAATTTCGCGGATATAGCATATGAAATATTAATTTTAAATTAAAATCTGAATCTGAAAGTGATTCGCATTTCTTACATTCACGCGGTGGCCGAGCGGCAGCGCGTTCGACTGGCGTACTGAAGGTCCTGGGTTCAAATCCTGGTGAAGGCTTAGGATTTGTTTCCCGAGACTGTAAGGGCGTCCCTGAGTCTACCCAGCTCTGACGGGTACCTGTCATTAATTGGGGGGCTAAAGTAAAAGCGGCTGGGCATTGTGATGACCACACATCCCTTAGTCTGCCGTGGCCACAGGAACGGGTTAACGTTGCTTCACCGGCACTATAATCAACTGGGTTCGACGGGTACTTTACTTTTACTATTTTAAAATGTGCCATTAGCGATGTAAAAAGATTGCACCATCAATTATAAATGTATATATGCCACTTTAAGCATACATCTGAATGGAATTTGGATTATAGGTCATACGAAAATAATAAAAAAAAAACACACCGGTGTAGTCCTGCCAAAAAGATAATCGTTTTAAAATAGACTAGTGTTTGACAACAAAATTTCTAATTTAAAAAAAAAATAAAAGTGAGTAAAACGAATAACGTATTCACAAATAAAAAAAGTAAAATTGCATTTTAAAATGGTACAAATGGTAGATTATCAATATAGGCCTACGCAATAATTAAAGTGATAATAATAACAATATTTGTATTGAGCTGCCAACACTTTACAAACATAGGACAAATTAAAGAAATGGGACATTAACCGACATAACATATATAAGTAATACAGTAGGGGTCTAAAGCATATATATATATTGAAATAATAAGTTTTTAAGTTCGCTCTGAAAGTAGTACTATAACTTGTTAGAAAATAGAAAGTATATAGTATAATAAAAGTGCTTTGTTTTTTTTAAAAATGATGATGCATTTTCGCTACAAATTAAAATTTGTGTCATGTTATAGAGCGTTCTCAGTGGGCGTGGCTTAGGTTTTTACTCTATTTTTAGTGACGTATTTGTGTAAATATAAGAACCCACTTGAGGTACAAATGTAACGTGGTGAAAGTGAAGTACTTCTTTATCATGCAAAATTCACATCTGAATATTGGCTATCCTAATAAAAAAATAAGGAGGTAAATAGTAGTACTGTAGATTAATTGATTAATAAGATTAGGCTAGGGCCGGCTAGACCTATTTACACTTTCAATTTCACTTTATAGGCCTACACTTTTAATGTTTCGTAGGCTAGGCTACGATGTCAAGTGATAGTGTTGGTGAATATCTAGTCTAGTCAAGTCACTAATAGGCTCACATCGTCTATGATCTATGTCTATGATAATAATAAAAAAAAACTATTTTATTTCACATACATAGTACAGCTTAAATCTTAATAAGACTTAAAACACAACACATCATTTAAAAAAAGCTCGAGCCTATATGAAACTTTATTAATACAGCGGCCATTATTACTTGTACACCATTACAGAAAGTAAACACAAATCACGTGCTTTTTGTCACGTGATTGCAAACGCCCTATTACACATTTTTGAAAGGCGTATCTGGATATTTGGTCTGTTTTTGCATGTATATATTTATAGGTTTATGGTATACGGTGTCTTGCTATTGGTGAACAAGGTTGGACTTAGCAGATAGTACAAGATCAATTGAAAAAAAAATGAAAAAACGTGGCTTCTTTCTCTCTTTCTTTTTTGTTCTTTATGTTACTTTCTCTCTCACTCTATCTCTCTTCATTTCTATCTCTCCATCTCTTTAACTTTATTTCTTACTTTCTCTCTCTCTCCACTAGGGCCTACATTCTAGCCGTATCTCTTTTCTCTTGTTTTTTCTCTGTCTCTTCATCTCTCTCTCTCTCTTTCTTTCGCACACTCCCTTCATTACGTACGGATTTATAAAGTGGTATTGCTCCTTCCTATCTTCGAGAGCTTATATCAAGAATGAGCCATACAGGGAACTTCGCTCTTCTTCACAGTCACTCCTCAAAACTCTTTGGCTAATACATCTGCCATTGCAATTCACACCAATAGCGCACTGAGCATGCTAATTTAATAGCATGGATAGATAGAAGCGCTATAATAAACGCCCATTATTATCTTATTTCTTTCTCTCCCCTTCACTCGCTCCTTTCTCTCTCTCTCTGTCTCTTTCTCTCTCTCTCTCTCTGTATCTTTCTCTCTCTCTCTGTCTCTTTCTCTCTCTCTCTCTCTCTGTATCTTTCTCTCTCTCTCTCTGTCTCTTTCTCTCTCTCTCTCTCTCTCTCTTTCTCTCTCTCTCTCTCTCTCTGTCTCTGTCTCTCTCTCTTTTTCTCTCTCTCTCTCTCCCTTTCTCTCTCTCTCTCTCTCTCTCTCTCTCTCTCTCTCTCTCTCTCTCACACACATTCTCTTATCGATTTTCCTACCCGCTTATAACTAACACAGCTGATAATCAAAATATTTACATCGCAATTGGCGCCGTTCGTGAACTTTGACCTTTAAACCCCTTGACAACTATAAATTAAAACTGTCTGTTTGCCTTTCTTGGATTGGTTATTTATAGTTCTAGGAGGCATACGAAAGAAAATACAACCAACTAAACATTTGTCTACAGCTTAAACATTTCTTTCATACAAGCTTGTTAGTATTTTTAGCTAGATAAAACTATCATAAAACAATGCCTGTTTCACTATTGTAACAAACACACAAAGACACAATAGGCCTACAAACACATTATAGGCTATATATTGCACTCATAGAGTACACACTGTATGTTCGGTACACAAACACAATACAAAGTACACGGGGTCGAACACGGTACATTTGCGCACACTTAAAGTGACCTACAAATTCACACTTTGCACTGCCTGCACACTAGCACACATATAAAAATGTTCTGACAAATGCAAGCACAAATACATAGGCTACTTACATACACATATTTGCAGATACACCCACTAGTGCTTCTGCACACATAATGCCTATTATGCTTTAAAACATACACTATTCATAATATATCACTTAAGTAGGACAGACACACGAACACACTCATACACGCATACGTACTCGCCATCAAGCATACACTGAAATACACACCAATTTTGACACACACATATAGATCTACATATAATTAAACATAAAACCTAGACATGTTTAGTAGATGATCAAGTCTTTCTTTAAAGAGAAACAAATCTAGGTCATGTGGTCAACACAAAGAAGAGCCTATTTTTCTCAGAAATCTGAACAAACAGTAAATGTCACCGATGTAGTTTATATAACACGTAAACAAAGAAAAAGCCATTTTATAGTCTTATGGCAAATAAAGAAAAACACCTTATAATAAATTGAAAATATGACATCTTATCTTCTAACAGAACATGATGACTATATTTATATATAAGTGCAGAACGATGCCTATAAACAAATGAAAAGTTAAATAGCGTCATATTATATATTTAAAACTAAACCTACCTTAACATAAAGATATAGTGGATTTTTTTTCTCTTTCATAGCCGACTGCACTGCAAGCCAGTGTGACACACGCACTAACATACACACACTTATACACGCATGCACCCAGTAACACACACACACATATATATATACACACACATGCACCCAGTAGCACACACACACACACACATATATATATATATATATATATATATATATACACACACATGCACCCAGTAACACACACACACACACACACACACACATATATATATATATACACACACATGCACCCAGTAACATAACACACACGCTTAGGGACACACATACATGCAAACACAGACATAGAAAGGTAGAGATTAATTTTTCATTTCGTGCCTTAACCCTGTATGACGTATTAGGCGACCACAAATTGAAACTAAAACTAGAAGAATTTTTTTATTTCTAATTTCTATATTAGTATAATATGTGTTTATTTAGGCAAACACCAAAAACTCGATAACCAGGGGTCGGGAACCCATGGCTCGCGAGCCAGATATGGCTCTATTGGTGGCTGCATCTGGCTTGCAGACAAATGTTCGATTATTAAAAAAAAATGATTCCATTGCATATCAATATTTCATTCTACAAATGAGCTAAAGTCTACTGCAGCTCAGCATCATAAGTGGTAAAGGAGATAAACTCCGCTGATCTAAAAGACAGAAAAATAGCAACACTGCATTCATTGTAATTAAAGGGAAATAACTCTTGCACACATTTACTTAAATTTTAGTTTTAAACATAATGTATGGCATTCACAGAATTACTTTTCAAAATATGTGGTGTCCTTGGCTCTCTCAGACAAAAAGGTTCCCGACCCCTGTCTTAAACAATCTCGAACATTGAGTCACACTTTTAAATTCACTTTGTACGAAATATTAGCCATCTCGCTCTTAGATTTGGATATCACGCAATTAAAAAGAAAAAATGGATTCTGGTAAATAATTTAATTGTTTTTTAGAAAAGGGAAATGGAAAAATTTGAATTATAAACCATGAAGTTTTCAAGATTCTTCGCGATATCTAGGTATATCTACCTATCAAACAGTATATCTATCTTTATTTTTCTCTTTGTCTCTCTATGTATAGGCCTACCCTGTGGGCGCACCACGTCGTATCAACGGGGTAAAAACGTTGAAATCACGTCGATACGACGTGGTGTACCCGCTGGGTATCCATCAATGTATCAATCAATGTCCAGTCACATAATCCCCCACCCCCACCGCGGACCCTTCCCGATGTACCCTAGTCCTTGGGGACCACCGTAAGCCCAACCCAAACTCTTAAGGTGTAAGTGGAGGGGTTAAAGGGTATTGCAGTGTGCTGGCCACACAATCACATTTTTTGGCGCTGCAGCCATTGAAAGGGCTGTAAGCTACTTCATTTGCCGAACATACATTCAAGATTTCCAAGTCTGAAAGCCACCATCCACCAATACTTGACATCTCCGTGTATTATGTTAAAAAAACTAAAACAAATTTGTATTGAAAGAAACATAATTGTTTAACGTAACCTGCAGAGATGTTCAGATGTCACATCTCAAGTGCATAGGCTCCAAATGGGGCTGTTGTTGTCCCTGGGCTTGCCCGGGCGCCAACAAACGTAAGGCAGGCCCTTTAAAAAAAACACTCAGTGTTGAAATGCAAAGCAGTAATAATACATTAAACATTGTATTTTAACATATACTCTGATGCAGAGGCGTATTTAGGCATGTTCACGGTCATGGGCCCCACACATCCCAAAAACACAGGCTAACACTGCAATGTCGGAAGGCAAGGGCGAGGCCATGAGGAGGTCCACACATAAATTTGGCCTCTTGTGAACAGTGCCCCCCACAATCCCAAATACGACCCTGGTCTGATGATAAAATACACAGACCAAGAGAGCTATAATAAACTCATTTATTCCATATGCAAGGATTAATTTACATGTGGGTTTTCTTTTCTTTTCAGAAAAACGAGCGTTCAAGGGTAAGGGGTTGCTTGAACTAGAACAGAAAAAAACAACACATCAACATCCTTTAAAACTCCTATCAAAAACGAAAAGATGAATCTTATACCACGGGAAAATGTGTAGCCTCTAATAAGCAATCAGCAAAGAGGAACGCCCTGTAAAATTATAAGCTAAGACAAGACAAACAGTTTGCGCGGCCATTTTGATATTCTAAGAAAAGGTCATAACGTTGTCAATAGGAAGTGAAGTTGTATAGCCCGAGGCTACCAAAAGCCCATTCGACGTACACACTTCCATATAGGCTCAAGTAGACTATAGTAAATGTGTACTTATAGATTTGTTTTGGTGAATATGTAGGTTATTTAAAGTTCTTTATTACACGTGTCTATAATCCAGGTTTGCAAGACATGGTTATTATAATACATATTGCGCAGTCACATGTGTATAACTGTGTAAACACATTTTATACACACCTGATTGATTTTTTACTTCTTTGCTAAATGCTAAACTGTGCAGATAAACGAAATAGCTATCTGGACCAATAACTTAGTGAATGGCTCTCAAAGGGTGTAGCCATGGCCCCCCCTATTGATGTAAAACCACAACCTCGTTGTTTTATTCTTCCGCTAAAAACAATTTGGACTAGATTTAAAAGCAGCGAGAACCTTTTTTTTTAAATCCTAGGATTTATGGTTATGGTTAGGATTAGAGATTTAGCTGAAGCTAACTAAATGAAACATTATTTTCCCAGCGGACATACCTCATCGTATAGACGGGGGGAAAATGTGGAAATCACGAAAACACGTGGAAACCACGACGTTATGTGCCCGCTGGGTTAACGCTAACAGCGTCATAAAATTAGGTGAGAATACAGAAAAAATTAAACGCTGGAAAATGTTTGTGAAGTTCTACGCACTGAGCTATATATATACACATGGAGTGCACAATCACTTAAATTTGTCGGGAAATTCAAGACTTTTAATGTATAGATAAGTGATGCGTATGCTAATGGCGGATTTAAGACACTGACGTACATAAAAAAAAACTGTCATATTATCATTACGCCTTCATATCATTTATTTCGTGTCTGAGTATAAACCTGAGTTTTAAACTAAAAAAAATTGTTTAGGTGCATATAATACATTACTTACTCAAATAATAGTTTTATTTTTGGCCTTCAACGCATTTGAGAAAGATCAACAGCCATTTTGTTGAACTCATTTGCATTAACCCATTTCCGGAAAGTGTTTAAAGCAAAATCATAATGTACATATTTAATTTTATGTATGTCAATGTTTAAAATCAGCCATTAGCATAAGCACCATTTATCTATAGCCTATATAACATTGCATTAACGGTTTCGCTGTATACAACTTTCGATTTTATGCTTAATTTTCCATTGAGAATTACTAAACCGGAAGTCTAGAGGAATTAGTGCGCTCGGAAATTCCGAAACTAAGCTTTTCAATCTATCAATAGCAGAAAAATCAAAGCAAGCAGACCATCTTATTATAGTCTTCGGAATAACTAACAATTTAGCAATCGTAACATTGTGGATGCCCACAGAGTTGTGTTAATCAAGGACGATGGTCTAAGATGGTCATTTATATAGTGCGACGGTCCATGCTATCACATTTAGCATGCTCAGTGCGCTCTTGTCCACAGTGTTTTGGGTTTGATCCGAAAAATGTATATGGAAATCATTCACCATTGTCCAAGTGTTGCGGCATCTTGCTTGTTGAACTTCTGTGTATGTTTGTGTATGTGTGTGTGTTATCTGTAGGACAAAAAAATCTACACTTATTGAATCTGATAACGATTAATGGGTTTTTAATAAAAGAAAAATCAAATGTAACTCACACGAACACGGTGGTCGAGCGACAGAGCGTTCGACTGGCGTACCGAAGGTCCTAGGTTCGAATTCTGGGGAAAGCTAGGCTTTATTTTCCCGGGATCGGAGGGTGTCTCTGAGTCTACCCAGCTCTGATGGGTGCCTGACCTTAATTGGGGTAAAGTAAAGGCGGATGTGCATAGTGCTGGTCACACAATTACCTAGCATGCCGCGGCCCAAAGAAACTGTTAAACGCTGTTTTACCTGCCCTATGGATCAATTTGGTCCGAAGGGATACTTTTACTTTTTACTTTACTCTACAACACAAAACGTAGAATTGCTTAATTGATATTAGTTTGATAGTTGATATTGATATTAATTGATATTAGCTCACATTATAAAACACGGTTTTCTTAGTAGGTTTTTAAAATATTGATATATTCATCGCCTTTATTTCTTAACAGGTCTTGATTGCAATAACGAAAATGGTCTTTCGCAAGAAAGACTAACAGCAGTTGGAATAGATCAGTTCATGTTAGCGTGGCATGCTCAAAGGATCGTGTCGACGCTACAAAGTGATCAGGTAGTTTTCAAAACAAAACTGTTCCCTGGGAAAATCCGCTTTACTGAGTAGACCTTAATCTATATTCGAACTCTCAGCCTCCGCAGAAGTAGCGTAACTATGGAAAATGGCGCCTGGGGCGGGACGTGACATTAGTTTATTTATTAGTAATCTAAACGCACGTAGAGGCTAAGCAAGTTCCATTTGTGGCGCACATTCAAACTTTGGCGCATGGGGAAGCAGACGCCCCTATACTTCTCTCTAGTTATGCTACCGCGGAAATAGTCTATACCAGGGGTCGGCAACCTAAGGCACGCGTGCCAAACTTGGCGAGAAACCTCTAAGAGGTGTATGTTATCGGAAAAAAAAACATTCCAGTTCTAAATTAGGAAAACTGACTGTTAAAGCCGATTTTTCTGAATGACATAGCGACACATTTCAGTGAGTTACATTTCCAAGCACCACTGGAATAGATTTGCATTTAAACTGGACATATCGTGCCGTGAAATTAATTTCAAAACATTTAAATGGTGCACATCCCTATAGTAAGGCATATATTAATATAGATAGTTTTTCAGAAGTAAACCGAAGCACTCAAAGAGGAGTTTTCTAACCAAAGGCAAGGCTTTCAAATTGATGGACTCATTTCTTTCATACCATATCAAACCTAACTGGTTTGATATTATTACAACCTTCTTAGATTTAGATCTTTTATTAAGTAAATGGACATTGGCAATTTTAAAATGCAGCAAGTTGATTTTTAAACATCTAAAAAAATGGGCATCCAAGTGTGCCTATTTGAGGAAAAAATCTGGAAGGAAGCTTCTTAGGAAAGTCGTGTGCTTTTCTCAACTGCTAGGCATTCTCTCTACTTTCAGCTTTTGGTTCAACTTACTCTTGCGATCATATTATACTAATTACCGCTAATTAATTCATACAGACTAATTACATTTAATAAAGTTTTTATGCTCATCATCTTTAATTAAACATAGGCTTATTATAAATAATTCTAAAAGAAATTTATTTGTATTATTAATTTGATAAATATAAGTTACTTATTTAATTACTCTATATTATGTAATTTTTGTAATTATTAATGTTTAAAATATAAACTCCTTAAATGGACAAACAATGGGCCGTATTGCTGCTGAGAGTTAACACCCTTGTCCCTTTTACAAGTCAATCATATATGACTGACTTGTAAAAGGGGCAAGGGTGTTAACTCTCAGCAGCAATACGGCACATTAAGGCAGGGAATGTTTATTTACAAATGTTTAACGTAAATTATTTTAATCCTCTAATAATTAAATCTTGTAATAAATACCATATTGTTCGATTATATAAAGAAATAATAATTAGTCAGTAATATTTTATGATATTACAAAACATAACCTTTTTGGCATCACTATTGAATAAAATGTGGAAAAGTTTTTTTTAATTAAAGGGAGATAATTAGCCCGTTTTTTTAAGCTAATATTTTTACTGTTTCTTTTTTTTTCTTTTGTAAAAGCATAAATGGCTTTTAATTTATAACTTTGAAATGATCAAGCTGTAAAAAGTATTTGAAAATTATATAAATATTATATGACTAAAGAATGTAGACCTATACGTATATTTTTAAACATTACATTAACTACTCAGTTTGTATGACTACTACGTACAGATTCCGCTTATGTGATACTAATGTTTCTCATGGTATTTGATTAATCAACATTAAAGGAAATCTTTGTGGGATTACCTGTGAATGACACCTTTCGTCACCCGTCTTCTATGGGTGTTTCACTTTTCTTTGTCATCTGTGACCCTTTCTTTGTTTTTTAATATATATACATTTAAGACCGCGCTTGTTGGTTGACATTAAATATATACTCCGAAAGGGATATAACAATTGAAGCTAGATGTACATAATTTCTACCAACTTTGGTTCATTTTTCTCCATATTATGTTGTTTTAAATATCTTACAGTTAATAATGGATGGTTACGTTTATTATATGTTTAAATTAATTAAAATATGTATGGATGCTAAGCAAGAATGTCAAATAAAAAAGATAATAATAATAATAATAATTGGTCATTTATATCGCGCCTCACTCCATGCTAATGCAAGCATGCTCAGCGCGCTCACAAAAACGAAACGACAAAAACACTCTAAAATAGTTTTAAGCAAGGTTTCGGCCGATGGAGGCACGAAACGACAATAACATTTTTAAAATAGTTTTAAACAAGTATTTTGCTGATGGATGTGTACCTCATCAACTTAGTTGAAAAGAAAAGTCTTCAAATTCTTCTTGAATGCTTGTTTTGACACAGAGTTTTTCAGTGTCTCAGGTAAGCCATTCCACAGTGTTGGAGCCACAGATTCAAACGAGCGTACACCAAGAGTCTTTTTTCTGTGACCTTCCAAACCTGGAATTTCCAGGAGAGATTGTGTTGAAGATCGCAGCATCCTTAACGGGACATGCTTCTGTATAAGCTCTTTGAGATATGCAGGTGCTGTGCCTTCCACGCATCCATAGGTAAGGGACATAATCTTATGATCGATGCGCTTCGTCACAGGGAGCCAGTGGAGCTCTTTGAGAATTGGAGTGATATGGTCATGCTTCTTTACTCGTGACACAATGCGTGCTGCAGTATTTTGAACTTTCTGAAGTCTATCCAGTTGTTTCTGGGGTAAACCCCACAGGCAACTGTTACAATAGTCTAGTCTTGACTGTATTGTTGCAACAGCAAAAGCATTGGCTGTTTTTTTTATTAATCAGAGGTCGCAGCTGACCCAGGGCACGAAGATGGAAGGAGCATGCCCTAACCACAGTACTGATGTGTGGACCCATTGTTAATTTACTGTCAATGATAAAGCCCAGGTCTCTGACAGTGTTGGACAAAAAGATATCAGAGGTCCCTACTTTAATAGATGGAATATCGACTTTCCTAAGATTGAAGTTTGAACCGCACAGAATTGCCTCAGTCTTGTCGTCATTTAGTTTGAGTTTGTTGGCAGTCATCCACGCTTTCACCGCTAGACAGCATTCTTCCACTGCATTAACAGCGGCAGCACAAGCATTATGATCAGGATGGAAGCTTTTGTACAGCTGGGTATCATCCGCATATAGTTTGCGAGATAACCCTTGGCTATCAATTATTCTGCCAAGCTGGCTAGTGTAAACAGCAAAAAGGATAGGCCCTAAAACTGAACCTTGAGGTACGCCACAGATGAGAGAAGTGGCTTTTGATAAGGTCTGATTGATAGAAACTCTCTGAGTGAATGAATGAATTTAAATTTAAAGTTAGTTAGAAAACTCTTTGTCTCGTAAAACATTTTGTCTTCTATCCCCTTAAATGTGTATGAACTGTTCTTCTATTTCCTTTTCTTCGTGTAAAATATTTAAGATTGTGCAGGTAAACTAAGTATTTAAATATGCTCTGCTGTCTTCTATCTCTTTGGAATTGTAAAAATGCAATAAATGTCTCCTATCCCTTTTTTCTCTGTGTAAAATAATAATTTTGGTAATGTAAATGCAATTTTTCATGAATAAAAATTTTTGGGAAAAAAAATTATAGAACATTTCAGTTATGCTGAGATCAAACTATGAAGAATTTATCACTTTTAATAAAATAATATCTTGAAAAAAAAAAAGGAAATCTCCAGTAAAAGAAGTAAAACTGGGATCGAAATATAATTAGTATTAGCAGGTGATAGATCCTCACCTTGACTAACAAAAGATAATGTTAAGATAATAATAACCATACATTTTAATGTGAATGCTTAATAATAAAATACTGCATTTAATGTAAATGCAAATAAAGAGGATGAAAATAACAAACACGTTAATTTGTATTAAATATAAAACGTTGTAACGATTCTTTTTTGGCTGTTGGCACGCTGACTGCTTTAGAAATCCTAGTTTGGCACACTGCTATACAACTACTAGACCAAAAACATACCGCATCTTGTACATCAGAGGTCGGTAACCTTTTGCTATTAGTGTGCCAAAGTAGGATTTCTAATTTATTCAGCGTGCCAACAGCCTAAAAAGTCATTCTGTTCTTTACTTGTAGAAGAGACTTGTGAAAGTCTTTTTTAGGGGGTATTCCGCGTGCCATTGAAAATTACTCTGCGTGCCAAGTTTGGCACGCGTGCCATACGTTGCCGACACCTATTGTACATTATATTACATAATATTGATGTGAAACAGGAAAACTAAGAGATATTACCTCTGTGTATGGCATTACGAACCCTTAGTCTCTGAATGGCACCTGAGATAACGAGGTGGAAACGTAAATTGCCAGAAAGCACTTGAAAAATCCTATTTGCATGATCACGTGAAATATCCTAAAGGCCTATTCACGCGATATGGGGTACGTGGTCGCGCGACAGCAGGCTCGACTGGCGATCCGAAGGCTCTGCTGGGTACGAATCCTGGTGCAGGGACTTGAGGGTGCTCCTGAGTCTACCCAGCTCTGATGAGTACCTGACACTAGTTGGGGGTAAAGTAAAGGCGACTGGGCTTTGTGCTGGCCACACATCCCCTCGTATGCCGTGGCCACAGAAACTGGTGAACGCTTCTTCACCAGCACTATGATCAGTTTGGTCCGAAGGGTACTTCACTACTACTATTCACGCGAAAACATCCTAATTAAAAGGACCTTTGCTATACTAAATCCCCCCTCCCCCACCTTTTCCCCAAATGGCGCCCTAACATTTCCCGACGGGTGACTGAGATCATTAAATAGCTTAGAATCACATGCCGACACAGATAGTTTCAAATGTGACACTCAAACACATCCCAGCACTCTCGCCAGCACTCGACAAAGGCCTCTATATTTGTTCGTTATAGCGCAAAAGTTTTAAAAACATTGGTCTCATCCTGGGATGGTAAACTGCTTGCATAGACGGTTGACATACATAATCTTGATATTTCCCTCTGGTTGTTTTGTCACGGCGGATAGGGGCAAGTCGCACCTGCCCTTAACTTATTCCAGAAAACTTCTGAGAAAACATACTATTTTTTTTCTTTCTAAAAAAAAGCAAATGTTTTAAAATTTAAAAACAAAGTACTATTTAAAACTATTTTTCTCTGTGTCTATAGCAAAGGCGAATCATCGTATGAAGTATGAAGCGAATTTAGTGAAACCTCCACATTTGGACACGTATCTACGCCCTTGGGAAATCATGGCCACCCGCTCATGGATTATACAGCGGTTGTAAATCCTCCCCGCATTCTACACTGTTCCCCAAATTCTGCATTCCCACGCCAGGGGACTTACGGTGATTGTAACAAACAATTATCACCGGGTCTACTAATAACATAGAAATGCGGTCAATCACGTGATAAGCATTTTGTCCTTGAAGTCTTCACTATTTCTTCAGAAACCAGTACCGATTTTTAAATCCTTCATATTGACGTCGCTTTTGTGGCAGCAGAATCTTCGGAAGGCTTATTGGCCCTAATGTTTGTCTTCACATCCAGCTGAAACTTAACACATAGGCTCGTTGCCGATGTCAGCGCCGTGCTGTTTCGCCCCCACCCCCCATCCCTCCCAATTCACCTGGGCCACGGTGGTCGAACGGCAGCGCATTCAACCTGGAGTATTGAAGGGTGTCCGGGTTCGAATCCTGGTGAAGGATTTTTTTCCCCCGGGTCTGGAGGGTGTCCCTGAGTCTACCCAGCTCTGATGGGTACTTGACATTAGTTGGGGTAAAGTCAAGGCGGCTGGGCATTGTGCTGACCACACATCCCCTAGTATGCCGTGGCCACAGAAACTGATGAACGCTGCTTCACCAGCCCTATGATCAGTTTGGTCCGAAGGGTACTATACTTACTAAACTTTTGCTGCCTGAGCAGTAACTATCTATCAGGAAGGTGCGTTTGCAAAATATTCCCAGCAGGCCTACCACATCGTATCGACGGGGGAAACAACGTGCAAACTACGAGTCGAATCCTCGTCGATACGATGTGGTGTGCCCGCTGGGCAAGAAAATAAGAAGAATGGATTGTGGGAAGCGGGGATTGGGGGGGGGGTGGAGAATCGCTACTACAATCAGCCTTTACAATCAAGATGTCAGAAATTAGATTTGAAGTTGACTTATGGATAAAATACTTGTAAAATCCTGGGCACAAAATGTAGCCCTACTGTTGAATAATTTGAGCCTGGGAATGGGAATGTGTCGACCAGTCGATAGAGCCAAGGCGTTCTAGAATTCGTGGAAAAAGAAAATTCCAGGATGCAAGATTTGAGAATCGTTGAGCTGTGTCCTTGACTTACCTCGCAGATTTATATAATAGATTATCGATTCTACATAAGTTCTATAAATAGCTTATATACAGAAATCGGAACCGAGGTGAACGGGGGTGAAAGGGGTGGGGGGGTGGGGCGGGGTGCCAAGAAGGAAGTTTGGGTGATACTTATTCGTAGCGGGGATGGGGGTGGGTTAACAGGTAGGTTCAAGGTCGCTTGTTGTCACTTATGTAAATATTGTTTGTTTGACACTGGCATGTGACTGCATTGTATGACGCACTCAGTCCCTCAGTTTTTCCACGGAGCTTTGTGCGTGTGTGTGTGTGTGTGTGTGTGTGTGGTTCTCTCTCGCCTCTTCCCTCACCAACCCTCTTCTCTCTACCTTCTATCTCTGTCTCTCCCTCCCTCCCGCCTACCCCCCATCACCCATGCCGCCGAATGTTTTTTTTTCTCTCTCAACGTCATTCATGACACGCCGTGTGCCGCAATGAGAGTGTAGGCCTAAATTAACGCAATTAGCGCAAAAACATTGACAGCGTTGTTGTCTCTGACAGGGAGCGTCCACCGCATCATGACACTATGATTAATTGACAATGAGTCTATACGCTATCGCCTTTTAGTTTCCCAATGCGTTACAATAACATCTGATAACGTTTTATTATCATAGTGACATCTAATCAAGATATTAACCCTTACAGTCCCGGGCGCGTGTATAGCGGAACTGAAGGCAGCATAGATAGAAGTAGGTCGGTACGGGAAGGGTTAACACACTATCATCATAGTACTAGTAAAGAGGAAAGTAATCTCGTCGAACCAGATTGATCAATAATGGGGGCTCGGTGCGGCAGCGTTCACCAGTTTCTGTGGCCACGGCATACTAGGGGATTGTTTGGTCAGCACAGCGCCCAATCACCTTCATAGCAGGGTAGAGGCAGAGACACACTCCAGACCCGGGGAACAAATCCGAGCCTTTACTATGATTCGAGCCAGGACCCCCGTTACGTATGCGCTGCCGTTGGGCCAAAGTGCCCCACAATATTATTCGAGCTTTTACAAAAAGATATACTGTTTGTTCAACTTATAAACTTATCCTTCTATTAAAAACGTATTAAAACAGTGTATATAAAATTGATTCCCTAAAATAACACCTATAAATACTAAATATTTATTTTTGAAGCATTTTTGATTCAATGGCACGGTGGCCTAGCGGCAGATCGTTCGACTGGCGATCCGAAGGCTCTGTGTTCGAATCATGGTGGAGGCTAGGATTTGTTCCCGGGACTTGAGTGTCCCTGAGTCTACCCAGCTCTGATAGATACCTGACATCCAGCTGGGGTAAAGTGCAGGCGGCTGGGCATTGTACTGACCACACATCCACTAGTAAGCCGGGGCCGCAGAAACTGGTGAACGCTCCTTCACCAGCCCTATGGTCAGTTTCGTCCGAAGGGTACTTTACTTACTTATTGCATTTTTCATTCAAAATTTTAAAATGTAACCTCCTTTACTCTTTTAATACCACGGCTAATTTGTGTCGTTTATCTTTCTCTTAGATTGGCGTCCAGTTATGGATTGGGTTGCCTGAACTGAAAAGAAGAACCACTAACTCAACACCATTTAAAACTAACGTAATGAGAAGATGTGTGCGCCCAACTTTTATGCATGGGTGACGATAGATGACGTCACAGCGGAACAACGGAAGCAGTGAAACCATTTTATTGTTGGTATTTTACAACAATTTAAAATTGAAGCGATAAACGCTACAGATCAAGCAAACAACGTATCCTGGCAATTGGGCCTTTGGGTCGAACTCCATAGAGCATAAATGCGGGCCGTTAAATATTGTTGTAAATAAGTAACGTTTTCATTTTAGACTATCTGGAATAATCTGGATCTAATGCAAGTGAAGCAGCGTTCACAGGGTTTCTGAGGCTACGGCATACAAAGGAATTACCCGCATCTACTAGTTTTTGGTACCTGGCAGAGCTGGGTAAACTCAAAGGACAACTCTCCAAACCCCTTGAAAAAAATTCTTAGTCTTAACCAGGACTCGAACTCCTAACTGTCCGTACCCCCATCTGACAGAGTTGCTCCAAGACCACATTGTCCATAGTCGTGAGCTGGGTAAACTCAGGGACAACAATCCAAAACCCTTGAAAAAATTCTTAGTCTTAACCAGGATTCGAACACTTGACCGTCGGTACTGATAGCGCTGTTGTAAGTCCACATTGCACATGATCGTGAAATATCCATCCGTATCTTACTTTGTAGCATATTGCTAAGCAAAATAAAGCTGCTGTTTTTGTTTTTGAATTATTCTTTTTTGCATCATTTTTTAAACACCAAAGCAGTGACTGCCAATCTGTGTTTCAGCGGAAAGTTTCCCTGAACAACCTAAAGGGTTTTGTGAGATTCTAAGCTCTCGTGAGTTTTCAGCAGCAAATTAGCTTACGACTCAGGAGTGCTACGATTGCTGACCATTGGTCAATAAACAAGGTTTAATTATCTTTGGTTTTAACAACAAATCGAATATTTTTGCTGTAAAAATGCCAAATTCTTATTTTAAAATTGTATACTCAATAACATTTATGAGCATTCATTTTTTGTTGCTGTTGCTGTGCAATTGTTGGCGTTTTTGTAGCTTTTTTTGTAGCTTTAAGTCTTCATGGAGAAAATAAGTTTGTAAAGTACTCTTTAGTCTTTAGACCAGGTTTGTGCAAAACGTCCACTCTTTGAGTCATAAGGAGTTCAATACAATAATAGATGGGCCAAAACCTTCGAAAAATATTTTCACATTATTTATTACAACGAATTAGAAGCTCTGTGGAGGTTACACAAAAATGCTTAGTTGGTCGTGCTGTGGCCCGCGGGCCACCTGCTGCACACCCCTGGTTTTGAGCTTCCTTTTCTATGAATATCTTTTTTTCATTAACATTTAGATCTAATCTTAACGTATTTGATTTTTTTTTTTTTGCTTCTAAGAATTCACACCATATGAAATTTTTCGTCTTATATATTACAGACGCCTATTCTATAGAGAAGTTTATTGTCCGTGTCCAAGGTCATATTTCGTAATAGCAGGATTTCTTTTACTTTTTAAAGGTATATAAAACTTCGTGTCTCATCTAGTTCATATTGTTTATATTGATTTCCAAGAAAGAAGCGAAGAAATATGAACGTTTCTTAGAAAAAAAACTTCAGGCAAGCGAAACGAGGCTTCCATGCAGAATGGAAGGTTTTTTTATTGTTGATGTTGTAATTATTATAAAGTAACATTAGGCTTTAAACGTTCTTAGTTTTTAACCACTGTAATGGATTTTGTTTAATCTAGGGATTTTATAGTCTTTAAAAAAAAAGTTGCAATAGTTGCCAACCAACAGCCTAAGAATGAATCAGTAGGCTACTGTGTCATCAAAGGAAATACATGTGAGATATTAACGATCTGACTGTAAGATTATTAAAAAGATTATTACAAGATTATGATTGCAAATCTATCTATCTTCATCTATATGAGTGTTTTTTTGGCGTATGATACTTTAGTAAAAGTCTAAAGCAAAAACGATATATTTTGTTGGAACTTGAAGTGTGTAAAGGGAGGGGGGGGTGATCCGCCTCGTAGTACACGTATAATTCTCGCGCACACTCAAGCAAACTTATGCAAACAAATGAACACACGCAGACACAATCACAATCTCATTGGTCGAGAGGCGACCTATCAGTAGAGGTCCTCTGAACAAGGCTGTGAAATTGTACACAATCTGTTGCTATGCAAACTATAGCAACAAGTTATTGAATTGAAATTTCAGCTATAATAGATTCTACTATATACTCAACAGTATTGACAAATCTTTTTTTTTAGGTACTCCGTTTCCCCATCACTACGCTCCTTATTGCTGTGCAACCCGTTACCATGTCCTCTATAGCTAAGTACTTAACGGCTTTGCATTCTGTCGTCGGTTAAACAATCTCCCTCCCTACAAATGCAAAACTAACCCTAAACATCTTTGACTATGACTGCCTTTATTGAACGTATATACTATGTGACAATGAAAATAGGGATCATTCTTCAGTGTCACCAGTCCCATACAAAAAGAAAAACACACTTTATAATCAACATACACAAGAGTATAATATGTTAGATTAACTTAACCTTGTCACGAATCGTTTTGTGCATAATTGGGTCACAAGGTTTGACGTAAGCAACTTTAAGTCTAACATGTTTCGCAATACTTCCTTTTTATTTCGGAAAATATTTGGCTAGCATAAAAGGTAGGTTTCTCACCTGCAGGAAGTTTTAGGAAAACGTAGTTTCTAGTAGACCTAAACCTATTCTTGGAAAGGCCCTCATGTCCGCACACAGTTCTAGGAAAAGATCCTTTCTGCACCAAAGTAACTAAAGCCAAAAACTTCTTTCTTATAAGCCAATGCCTTTCAGAAATATGTCTGCTTAGAGGAATGACAACGCTTATGCAGATGTTAATGACATAATTGTTAACATGACGTACACTTAAGCATGGTGCAAGGTGAACTAGCGGCTGGGGTCTAGTTTGCTTCCAAGAATTTGGGTTCGAATGCAGCTTTTTTTTAAAAGTCTTTTTTTTTTCGTTTGTAGAATGACCTTAATTTTATGCAGCTATGATGGGTGCCTGATGATAATAATAATAATAAGACTTGTATAGCGCATATCCCGTTTGAAACAGTTCTAAGCGCTGTCCACAGTTACAGACATAGTACAGACAACGAATAAAAGACAAAAATGTATAAATGAGAAATAATAAAATAGTTAAACAAATAATAAACTGTTAATTGAATAGGTAGGTCTTCAGTTGGGTTCAGCTGATATAAACTGGGCGATTGGGAAGTAAATGGTATCTATAGAATGTCTATTGTGTTTGAGTACAAATGGGTCTTTAATATTGTTTTAGGTATGCTGAAAGACGGAATTTATGTAATCAAGTCAAATTTCCATTTATTTGGATCAATAAAGCAATCTTATCTTATCTTATCTTATCTTAAATGTGGGTGGGGGTTGTCCTTCTTATGCCATTGACACAGAAACTATATATAGTCCAAAATAGATGTACAAATGGAGCACAGCGTAAAATGGTTGAAACGGAGCTACAAATAGAACACGATGGGAATTAGTCCGACTAGATTGTCCGTCACGGCCTAAAAGGTTGTTGTTGCTGTTGTTGTTTTTTCTCCTTTTTAAAAAATTGTCATTATAGTATTCAATAAATCAAATTTCGCCATTAAAACTCTTTTGTTATTACTAATTGCTTCCCCCCCCCTCCCCCACCTTGGCACACTTTTTTATAATGTGTAGCTTTGATATAATGTGAATATGTTATTACATTATTTAGTTATTGTTACAATATCTACTTAGCATAACAATCTTGCGTAAAGCCAAATATATAACTTCATGGTTCATTGCTCGCTACCATACATTTTCGCCCTTTGTTGATGATATCCTGTTCATTTTTTTGTTTTTGTTGACACAAGGAATCATTCTATTAAAATACCTGAAGAATCTTCTGGAGTTATATTAGAGTGGTTCACGCTAGAAGACCCCCCTCCCACCCGACCCACCCCAGACATACGCCTATTCCCACCTCCCTTTTTTCTACACACATAAACACAAACTTTTGGTGTTGATTATGTTGATGCAACATTTATACTAAACATTACCTTGATATTATAAGGCATTTGATAATTTATTTTTAATTCTTAATGTATAGACATAAGGGCACCAAAAACACTTTCCTTAGCCTTTGTGCGAGAAGCAAATGCATATAAGTACTCTTTCTTCCCTAGTGGCATCAGGGCATGGAATGGGTTGCCCGAACAAACCAGGAAAACCAGTAACTTAACATGATTTAAAACACTAATAGAAATGAACCGAAAGTCAGAGCCATCAATTCAACAACTTTTGGGCAATTAGCGATCTATATTTATTTTTATATATCCGTGGTAGTAAAAGTCACAGTGTGCAACATCTTGAGAAATCGAAACCTGATATACCCTTGTCTAAACCATAAACAAAATGGCCGCTATATATTATAAACGCACATTGTGATTTCTAAACAAAAAGTAGCCAGAAAGACTTTTACTGTCATGTTCCTTTTTCGTTTTACTTTTTCGTCACTCTGTGTATGAAGATGTCTGCTTTTTGTACGTTCTTGTATGAGTTTCTCGTAATTGTTATTGAGAATAATGAATTAATGCATATTTAGTTATTCTTCTTTACTTGGCTTTCATTTCAGAAACTAGTTTAGACAGAAAATTAGGAAAGTCTTTAAATAAACGGTTATCCGTCCGTCTGGAATCACCTCCCACTACAGCTTCGCCAGAGCCCTTGCTTTGACACCTTCAGGAGCTGGCTGAAGACTATTCTAGTAGCAGTATTCCAGTGTACATACATACATTTTCGTCTGTTGGTCGTTGTCTGTACTCTGTAATTGTCGTCAGCGCATAGACCTGTTATGAACGGGATATGCGCTATACAAGCACTATTATTATTATTATTATTATTATTATTAATCTTTGAATATATGATTGTGAGCATCTGTAGCCTCAAAAAGTATTCATTAACCTTGCAGCTTTATTAATTAACTCGTAGAAGTTGCTTCCCTTGCACCCTTGGACCAACAAGGTCTGTAGCCGAAGGGCATACTTTTACCATCTGGATATTTTATTATCTTTTTATTATCTAGAATAATCTAGATCTATATCTTATTTAAAAGGTTGTTTACACTCAGAACGGCCGTGGAGAGGCTAGAATGGAGGTGAAGTCTGCAGTGGTGCAAGCTAAAACGTTTTTAGAATGCCTTAAAAATTTTTTTCGTCTTTTAAATTTTCTTAAAATGTACTATTATCATAACAATACGTTTGTTGTATAATTTAATGAGGGGAATGATTGGGGGGGGGGGACAAAAACATGCCTATTTTTATTATTATTATTTTAGGATACAGCAAAGACTAAAAAATATTTAGAATTTAATGCAAATTCGATTTTGAAGCCAAGGGAATTAACCATGAAAATGATTGAGCGGGTATTATACTTGTTTTTCGAACAACGGTCTACTTGTATAACAAGAGAGCCTTTCTGTTTGTTTTGCACTGCGGGTAAAGACAAGTCTGCTGGCAATCAACTGACCCACAGAACGGTACGCGGAAGTGAACAACCATGTGCAATCACACAAGTCAAAGACTGATCGAACTGTTTTGTTTTTTTTTTGGGGGGGAGATTCGATAAGACAGGATACAAATCAGATTTTTTTGTGTGGACAATTCAGGATTACGCTTAAGTCTGACGCCTTCTGGTTATGTATACAATAATTCCAAGGTCTGGGGGGGGGGGGGGGAGGGGGCGGGTTAAGAAAAACATTTCTTGGCTAAGAGTGTAGAATGCGTCACTGTTTTCTAATATAAAACAAAAAACAACAACATTCGCATTACCTTACTCTAAAAGTACTTTTAAATGTATGGCTAAATTTTCGTAGTAATACAAAGCTGTCTGTACACCCATACTAATTTACAACGAAAGTTTTCAAAATTAATCAGTGCGCATGTGCTAGAGATCCACTAATTGTGTTTGACCCCGTTAGGGCGCCAAGACCAAAATCTGCCAAAATAAACATTTAAAAAAAACTCTTCGAGTGGTCTTCTGATCTTCTGCCTCGCCCAAGATCTTCTCGAGGACGTCAAATTCATTGTTGTTGTCACGATGTGGCAATTGAGAGGGGGGTAATAATGGCTGGTTGTCTTAGAGGTATGAGGTGCCGATGCTGTGGTTGACCTGGAATATTTATTTGTTCTCTACTGGCTCGCTTAGATGTTATTGAACACACACAGACAGACAGTTCTAAGTTAGGCAAGCAAGTCTCTGGTTACGTTTCAGGTGTTTATTTATGATTCAAATTCAATATCCAATGATGAGATACACATACTAACATGCAGGGGAGATACAATGCTTGAGATATATGCACAGGAACGTCTAACACTCAATATACTGTGTTGTTACGGAATCCAAGGTTAGGCTACGTAACTATAATGAGGGAATTACGATTACTGGCTAAGTATCTGCAAGTCCGAGTAACAATTTGGGAGCTAGACCAAGACGATGTATCTAGCTCGGGAGCTGGGGGAGATCTGCTTTAGTTTAGTTGGGCGGCTTTTTCGTGGACACTAGTCACCTGACCCAAAGTTAATTTGGTTGGCTTACATTTAATTACATCCTATTCTCATTGGCTAGATTGAATACACATTTGCATAAGAAAAGCTTATTGGAGCCAAAAATGGATTGGGGGTCGGGGTTGCGAGGACGGAAAAGGGGGGGGGGGAGAGAGGTCTAGATGAAAGACAATTTATACAGACGTCCTGCTGAGTGGGGAAATTTATCTCCCTTTGGTAGAATTTTAAGTAGTTAACTCAAGTGGCTGGGGGGGGGGTTCGGACGAGAATTTGGTATATGTGTGCGAACTGGGTTCTCTGGTCAGCGTTCAGGGAACGACCGTCTCAAAGCAATTGCATAACATGCCGCTAAGCTGAAGGGATATAAAGGGGGGGGTGGCGGGGGCGCGAAGAGGGGGGGATGAGTGAGGGATCGAGTAATGACTGTCTACATATGCGTTAAAATAGCACAAGATATAAATACATTAAGACATGATATGAATACATTAATATAGCATAGGATAAAATATATACATTTTAACTAACACATTCGTACCCATTCAACCAAGATGTAGTACCAAGTTGAATCGTATTAGTCAGTAGACTCTGAATTTGGGCGTAGTACAAGAGTATAGTGAAGGGTAGAGAAACAGGTGAGAAAGAGTGATGGGGAGATGTAATTGCGTAAGGGAGGGAGAAGATAGTGGCGTCAGACTAACCTTCTCTCTATTCTAGCTAAACTTAAGCTAATCTAAGGTTCTAGTTATACACTGCTATCTATCTAAGTGCTAATCGTCACGATTAAATCCAGAATTGTGACATCCCTCCGGGCTAATTTGGAATACACGTGAGAGTGGTGTCATGTATATTGTTTTTCGAAGAATTGGAACACGCAATGTTTATTCTCCTCTCTCTCTCTTTTCTTACTACACGCGATATTAGGACGTTTAGTAGGAAAACGAAAGGTTCTAGGTAATGCTGGGATTCTGTGTTGATCTCAAATTCTCAGAGTCTGGGAACGACTCATTATTTAATAGGGGAAGTTCATATCGTTTTGTTATGAGTTTTGTAATGTTACCATGATTTTCACCCCTACTGGTAGTGGGTCTGTCCCTTGCACCACTCGGATAGTATTTAATGATTTGTTTTGTCTGAAAGACAGAGAGTTTTCAAAAGATGTTCCTTTGAACGTTTGTGTTTGCACTATTTTATTCTAACTGTACATAATAGATATATTGTATATATTGAACATACCACCTGAAATAAACTATCAACAACAGTTACACTGAAGCTTCTTTGTCAAGTTACTATCCTATTGTGTTGTATACATTACTATAAGATTTATCTACTACCATAATTTACAAGAGAGGAAATGTTGGAATACAAATACTGAATTTCTGCCCAGGACTATAAGAAGAGTTCGTGTAATACTGAAACATAAATACTAATAATTAAAGTCTCCCCTAGGACTAACGAGAATTATCAGCAAGATCTACACAGCTCTGGCCACAAGGGGATTGTGGACGTAACAAAATTTGGTGGTCTCGCCCGGTATATTTGAGTTCTACTTTTCCTGACCTAGGATTGACAAGATTTGGTAGTCTCGTTCGGTAGATTTGAGTTCTACTTTTCTTGATCTAGCTGACCTATAAATATTTTGTGACATTAGTAGTACTGAGAGCGGCATATTTGTGTTTCGTTTTCAGGACTGTGAAACTATTCTTTTTAAAAAGAGGAGAGAACTGGTTTGCGTTCTTATTTCTTGGGAAGTGTGAAGATTCCACGAAGTGTTTAATATTATATTGTGCAAATTTCTGGACAAATCGTAAGTTGGAACTTTATATTTTATTATACAATATATACTACTCTACTATCACAAATATTTCGAACGCTATACTATGGCTTCGAATATATCAAGTGAGGAACTTAATGCCATGTCATTTGCTGAACTAAAAGAATTAGCTGAGTCCTTTGGGATTGAGGCAGGACAGGCAAGACCTAATCGTAATCGTTTGACCAAAGAAATTATGACATGTTTGAACGGGCAGAATGCCATGAACACTGGTAGTGTAGTTGAAGTGGGACAGAACGATATCAATGAAGGTTATGTAGCTCCCAGTGGGGGCGAGGTAATTGCCCACGGAGACGAGGTAAGAAATATGTCATCTAGATCATCAAACAATGATGAAGATGAAGGGTTGAGTGAAAACCTAAAATTCCAATTAGCTATGAAGAGAATGGAATTGGAAAGAATTAGGATTGAAAGCAGAGAAAGGATAGAGATGGCACGCATGAACAGACCTGACCATCGTAGGGACAGCAATGGTATGGATATTAGCGCAATGAAGCAACACTTGCCTATATTCAGAAAAGAAGATGTTCAAGATTTCTTTTTGCTTTTTGAGAGGATAGCTGTAGATTATCAGTTCCCTGATGATAAGATGGCTTTATTGTTAAGGTCAACTCTCAACAAAGGAAAAGCATTGGACGTAGTGTTGAGTTTAACACCCGAGGAAATAAATGACTATGAAGTAATCAAAGATAGGGTGCTAAAAAGTTATTCCCTGACACCAGAAAAATATAGAAAGCTATTTAGAGACAGAAAGAAGGCATATGATCAAACTCATGTAGACTTTTTGAGACAAAAGGAGAAAATGTTAGAACAGTGGCTAAGGTCACAGAATGTAAGTGAGTTTGATAAACTCAAGAACCTAATATTGTTTGAGGAATTCAATGATTGTATTCGAGTGGATATTAAAACCCACATCTCAGACCGAGGGGTTGAAGATGTGCATGAAGCTGCTAGATTGGCAGATAACTATGCCATAATTCACGCCAGCATAAAGCCATATTATGCTGACAAACCCAAAGTGCACAAACCAGAGTCCAAGGAGGCTAGTAAACCAAAAGAGACAAGTGAAAACAATAATAAGAACAGTGGTGTAAATAATAATAGTAACTTAGTTCATTTCAGGAAGCAGACAGATGTAAATAAAGCAAAGGTGGTATGTTTCAATTGCAAGAAAGAGGGCCACATGAAGAAAGATTGTTGGATCCTTACCAAGAAGCAAGGTGCTATTCTACACTGTGCCAGAGTGCAGAAAGATAGCAAGCAGACAGAAGAAGTGTGCAACACAGGGTCAAGAAACTCAAAAGAAATGCGGCCGGCATCGCCCATAGTTGTGGAGTCGATGGTTTTTGAGAACAGTCTATCTAAGGTAAAAGAGAATAGCTGTACTCAATCTATTATGCTTTCAGAAGGCCGTGAGGAACAGATGGTTCCTGAAGTCCCGGAAGAGGACGACCTATCCGATTTTCGACCCTTTGTCTACGAGGGGACAGTGTCGACAGAAGTCGATGTACTCAGCAAGAAGAAAATACAGATATTACGTGACACGGGTTCTGCTGTCAGCGTGATCCTGGAGGGCAGTGTGCCGTTAACGGATGCCACCAGTACCGGTGAGTCTGTTGTGCTGAGAGGTGCTAGTATGGAGGCTGTGGAAGCTCCACTGCACAGAATAAAACTCGAGTCGGATATTTTTACAGGTAACATCGTAGTGGGAGTGTGGCGCGCACTACCCGTCAAAGGCGTTTCCATGATATTAGGAAATGACATTATGGGCGGCAGAGTCACTGTCGAGCCCATGGTTAAAGTGTTGGAGACAAAGATGGCGGAGGACAAAAACCTACGTCCTGCCAATGAACGCCCAACATGTGCACTGACAAGAGCAATGCATAAAAAGAAGTCGGTAAAGACTCCTGCTACGCCGTGTAGTGCAACAAAAGATGTGTTTGTCTGTTCTGAAGACACACATGCGAATGAAACAGTGATAACAGAAACACCTGACATCGATTTAAGTGCTACGTTCTTTGCTGAACTAACAACTGGTGATGCAACCGAGAACGATAACATTTTGTCACCAAAGCAGAAATTGGTGAAAGAACAATTGAATGACGAAGTAATAATGCAACTCAGAATGAAAGCTGTTGATGAAAAGACTGCAGATGCAATGGCGGAATGTTTCTACATGAAAGATGAAGTGTTGATGAGAAAGTCGAAACCGCTCAACTCAGGTACAAACGAGTGGGACAGTATTCACCAGATTGTAATACCTAAGTGCTATCGTCAAGATATACTGCGTATGGCGCATGATCTTCCTTTCGCTGGTCACATGGGAGTCCGAAAAACGCACCACCGTATCCTCCCTTACTTCTACTGGCCAGGACTGAGAAGAGATGTCGAACAATACTGCAAGACTTGCCACGTATGCCAAATGGTAGGACGTCCTAACCAACGAATTCCTGTCGCTCCACTCCAGCCGATACCAGCGTTCGACGAACCATTCAGTCATATACTCATTGATTGCGTGGGCCCGTTGCCGAAAACAAAAGCCGGTTTTCAATACCTGCTCACAGTCATGTGTTCATCCACTCGCTTCCCGGAAGCCATTCCGTTGCGGAACATAACAACAGTGAAGGTGGTAGACGCCCTGACAAATTTCTTCACACGTTATGGCCTACCGAAGACAGTACAGTCCGACCAGGGGACTGACTTTACTTCGAACATTTTCAAACAAGTCATGGAACAATTAGGGATAAGCCATAGGCTATCAAGTGCCTATCATCCTGAGAGCCAGGGAGCTCTGGAAAGGTTTCATCAGACATTAAAATCGATGCTTAAAAAGTACTGTTATGAAAACGAGAAAGACTGGGATAAGGGTGTGCCTTATGTACTGTTCGCTGCAAGGGAGGCCACTCAGGAATCCCTGGGGTTTAGCCCATTCGAACTTGTGTATGGACACTCAGTCAGAGGTCCGTTGAAACTTCTACATGAAACTTGGCTAACGGACAGTGAACCGATTGGACTTTTGTCATATGTAGATAAATTTAAAAATAGGCTTTATCATGCTTTTAACCATGTGAAGATTCATTTTCCACAGATGCAGGAGCGTATGAGACAGAACTATGACCGTAAAGCTACAGCTAGAACTTTTGCACCAGGTGACAAAGTTCTTGTGTTTCTACCTTTGCAAAATCAGCCTTTAAGTGCAAAGTTTAGTGGACCATATGAGATAGAGTCAAAGCTTGGCGAGGTCAATTATTTGATAAAGACTCCTGACCGGAGACAAAAGCAGAGGGTATGCCATATTAATTTGCTTAAGCCCTATGTTTCCAGGGAAAAGAGTAAACCACGGGAGGTCCCCATGATTTCGTTAGCTAGAGTCCCGACGGATTTATCTAGGATAGAATATAAGTTTGCAGAAAGTAAACTTAATAATACAGATGCCCTTAAGAGTTTAGATACAAGGCTAGAACATCTTCCGGTAGAAGATGAGGAGAAGATTATTGAGCTGGTACATGAATATAAGTCACTGTTTACAGATGTTCCCAGGAGGACACATCTAATAGAACACGATGTAGTATTAACTGAGGGTGCCAGGCCAATTAAACAGCATCCATATAGAGTTAACCCCATCAGACTTGAACATATTAGAGCAGAGGTGAAGTATATGTTAGAAAATGACATAGTGGAAGAATGTGATAGCGAATGGTCTTCACCCTGTGTGTTGGTACCAAAAGCCGACAACACATTGCGGTTTTGTACAGACTTTAGGAAATTAAATAATTTGACAAAGACTGACTCGTATCCCATTCCTCGTATTGATGACCTCATTGATAAGATAGGTGATGCGACGTATGTGACAAAAATTGATCTTCTCTCCGCGTACTTTCAGATTCCTTTGACGCCACGGGCACAGGAAGTATCCGCCTTTGTGACACCTGACGGACTTTACAGGTATAAGGTCATGCCATTCGGACTCCGTAATGCCCCTGCGACGTTTCAAAGGCTTATAAACACCCTCACTCGCGGTATCTTCCAGTGTAATGCCTACCTCGACGACATAGTGGTGTATAGTACAGATTTCAAGACACATGTCAGTCAACTACGACACTTGTTTGAACGACTGAATAACGCCAATTTGACAATAAACCTGGCTAAGAGTCAGTTTGGACATGCCACTATCGAGTATCTTGGACATGTAGTGGGTGGTGGAAAGGTTAAACCAGTAAATGCTAAAATAGAAGCTATTCAGAATGTCCCAGTGCCACAGACAAGGAAACAACTCCGTAGTTACCTTGGAATGGCCGGGTATTATCGTAAGTTTTGCCAGGACTTTTCTACGGTAGCTTGCCCCTTAACTGACCTACTAAAGAAGAACAATCGCTTTGTTTGGTCTGACAAGTGCCAAAAGGCGTTTGATGAGTTGAAGTTAAGATTATCCAGGGCACCTATTTTGGTGACCCCGCGTTTTGATAGACCCTTTAAAATTGCAGTAGACGCGTGCGATACTGGGATGGGAGCGGTGCTTACTCAGCAGGATGACCACGGAGAGGAGCACCCGGTGTGCTACCACTCACAGAAATTCAATATCCATGAACGTAATTATAATACAAGTGAGAAGGAACTTTTAGGGTTGATCCTAGCGTTAAAACAGTTTGATTTCTATGTAAACAGCTCTGGGTACCCGATAGAAATACTGACCGACCACAACCCTCTGACTTTTCTCTCCAGGGTCAAGCAAAACCAGAGGCTTGTTAGATGGAGCTTATTCCTCCAAGCCTATGACTTAAACATAAAACACCTGAGGGGTAGGGACAACGTCACAGCTGATACTCTATCTCGGGTGCTACATGATTGACTGAATAACCCATACTTCTTTTTCAGATCATCTCACTTATTCATTAAGAATGTGTCATGATAACCTATCATTCGTTTGAATTTTGATTATGGAATACCTATAGAATACTTGTATCATACAGAAGTCAAGTCTTTTGAAAGTATTAATAATTCTTATAATCATGTATAATATTGATGTTCTGATATATTTTAAATTCATTTGATTATGGAAAAGAAATTCCATTTAAATGTTGATGCATGATGCAATAAATATATAATATGCACGTATTTACTTGATATGGATGGATAAAAGTAATTGTCATCACATGCAATTAAGTGGGAGAACTTTGAGCTAGTTGATTTATTATCTTGTTTTATTTTAGTTAATGAATGGAACTAAATAATAATATGTACAATTTTTATCCTAGAAAGAGATGTAATATCAATTGGTATAAATTAATAGATAATATTGGAAATCTATTGCTAAATTGTTATATCATGGCAATAGAATGAAAAAAAAAAAAAAAAACTAGTGGATATTCACTATGTTGTATATAGGTTGTTATATATTCCATATATCCGGGAATGGAGGGAAACAAAGGTACCTAAAGGTGAGCACTCATTCAACCCTGAACAATCTTTTATATTAAACTTTTAAATTTGCCAAAAACGCATAATAGTGGATTACATTTTAATATTTAGATTACTGTAGTAATCGTAACTAGAGTGTATTTTCTCCTCGTATTTGAGAAAAGGGGAAGTATCAACCCTGTTAATGTCAAGTTGACACTGTAATTTAAAGGGGAAGTAACCTATAGTTTGATTCGAGTTACGTATTACTTATCTTTTGGTTTGTATATTAGAAGTAAACTGTTGGAAATTGACAAGAGTTTGAGCAATGTTATATTTGTTTAATAGATTAAAACTTTTTGCAAATTTTTGGTGGAAATCCACACAACTGTACATAGTTAAAATAAGAATGACTAGAATATTTTTGAATTATTTGTACTTGTTGAGACATTAGTTAATATTAATACTAACGGTGAAATATTTGTCCATCACGTTATAATCACAATTACCATTGGGTAGTGACACTTTTTATAATTTAGTTGTGCCAGTGAGCCATGTTTGCTTAAATTGTCTAATAATCTTCCATTGATTGTTGGTTATTAAAACGATAGTGTTAAGTACGAAAAATGTACCATGTTGAGTATTACTTGGGTAATTATGGTACATTATTTCTTTCATTGGGTGGGGGCGTGTCATGTATATTGTTTTTCCAAGAATTGGAACACGCAATGTTTATTCTCCTCTCTCTCTCTTTTCTTACTACACGCGATATTAGGACGTTTAGTAGGAAAACGAAAGGTTCTAGGTAATGCTGGGATTCTGTGTTGATCTCAAATTCTCAGAGTCTGGGAACGACTCATTATTTAATAGGGGAAGTTCATATCGTTTTGTTATGAGTTTTGTAATGTTACCATGATTTTCACCCCTACTGGTAGTGGGTCTGTCCCTTGCACCACTCGGATAGTATTTAATGATTTGTTTTGTCTGAAAGACAGAGAGTTTTCAAAAGATGTTCCTTTGAACGTTTGTGTTTGCACTATTTTATTCTAACTGTACATAATAGATATATTGTATATATTGAACATACCACCTGAAATAAACTATCAACAACAGTTACACTGAAGCTTCTTTGTCAAGTTACTATCCTATTGTGTTGTATACATTACTATAAGATTTATCTACTACCATAATTTACAAGAGAGGAAATGTTGGAATACAAATACTGAATTTCTGCCCAGGACTATAAGAAGAGTTCGTGTAATACTGAAACATAAATACTAATAATTAAAGTCTCCCCTAGGACTAACGAGAATTATCAGCAAGATCTACACAGCTCTGGCCACAAGGGGATTGTGGACGTAACAGTGGATTCATACCTAATTTACTGAGTCTGAGGCCTGGGAAAAGGGGAGTAACTACACACTCATTAACAGTGTGCGCGCGTGGGGCCGTATTACTGAGTATGCTGGGCCACGAAGTGTGTAGGGGCACTAGTTAGTGTCCGCTCTGCCGCGTGTGTCGAAAGGGGTTTTGGCCTAGGCACTGTTGCAATGTCTCGAAAGCATCAGTAGCGAGTTTGTCCCAAGATAATGGGAACGATGTGGGTGCGTTTAGCAATCTAAATAACGGACGGGTAATTTTACGGAAGTTTGGTATAAGGGTATTCTGATAGTTGCTAAATTCGCCCAGTGTTTGCCTTAGTTCGAGTCTCGTCGTGGGCAGCCTTGCATGACGGAGCTTATCTTTAATGGACATGGGGTGGGGGAGATGTGTCCGGTTGGGGGTGGGGCGGGGCGATCCGTAGGTTGCGGGTGTAGGCAGGCAATGCGTTTGTTTACCTACAATCGGTCTTCCGAGTAGGATGTCTACTTGTAGGCCTTCTATTACGGCGGCCTCAATGGGGCCCGTAAAAAGTGCTGAGCTGAGGTTTACGAGTGCGGTCGGTCGCTGCTGAATCGGAGAGTTATGAGATGGACCTTGGAGTCGCACATAGCGTCCTGTGTAGTCGCGGGGGTCGATTTTTGATTGCGTTACTAGGGCCTCAAAGCTAAGACCGGAATCATACGTACAAGAGGCGAGTCGGCCGTTGATTCTGACTATCTCGTCGACGTAGCTACGAGGGAATTGGTTATGTTTGTCTGCCGAGGAAATAGAGAACACGTGGTGGACTCGATCATAGTCACTGCTTGAGTACTGGTCACGCCCCTGATCGGCGGGTTCCTGTTCGGGAGCTAGGTAGCTCGGGTAGCTGGGCATTTCTAACTCGTGCGTTGCAAGTCCGTTAGTGGGATCTTGCGCTGGGTCTACGGGGTCTGTCGTGGTGTAAAATGCACCGGCGGCAAGATAGGGGGTGGGGTCGCGTCTGTTTCTGTCGTGAGCTAACTGAGGGGTGGGCCTAGTGTGGCGGTGGTCTCTATGTGCGTTGTGAGGACGAGGTCGCCCGTGGTGGTGCGTGTGCGGCTGGGGAGCGGTTGATTGAGGGGGAGGGTTGGCGCGGTGGTTGTCCCCATAAGGTCGGTGCGGCTGCGGGTGTCCCGGGCGGGAGGAGGGGGATGACTCTATTAGGTTTGATTGCAGAAACCTATCTGCGCCCTGCAGGGAGGGGTTTAGACCGGTGATTCCTTGTTGAATAAGGAAGGCCCTCAGCTTAGGTGTCATCTGTGACTCTATTTGCTCAGTCATTACGAGGGTGACCATACCGTCGAATGACTGTTCAATATTGCCTAACTCAACCCACTTGAGTAGGTAAGATTGTATTCGCTCCGCGAATTGGGTATAATTTTCCCCCGGTCGTAGCGTGGACGACCGAAACTTCTTCTGGTAGTGGGATGAGTGTAACTGGTGGCGATTTAGCAGCGCGTTTTTCAGTGCCACGCACGACTCCCTGTCTTCTGGGGCCAGTTTACAATAGGCGTCATAATCCTCTCCCCTTAGAGTGGAGACGAGGATCCTACAATGTAATTCTGGGGGGACCTCATTTAACTCCATACAGTCGCTAAACCGTCGGAGGTAAATGTCGAACTGTTCCAGTCGGGGGTCGTGAACTTCAGTCCATAGAGAAGCATGTCGGGGGAGGGGATGGTTGCTGGGGGTGGCTGAGCTAAATGATGAGGGGGAGTTTGGGTTGTCGCTGTTGTCCGGGGGCCTAGTGCTTGCGGCTAATTCAGCTAGTCTGAATTCATGTGTCCTGCGTGCCTCCTCATCTAGCCTATTTTCTTCTCTAACCCTCTCTTCCCTAGCTAACTGTTCTAACCTAAGTGTGTCCTCCCTAGCTAACTGTTCTAACCTAAGTGTGTCCTCCCTAGCTAATTGTTCTGCTCGCTCCTCTCTAGCTACCTGTTCTGCTCTAAGCCTATCTTCTCTTTCTAATTGCTTTGCTCTCTCCTCTCTAGCTACCTGTTCTGCTCTCTCTGTCTTGGCCTCATGGGCCGCTACCTGCTCTACTACGTATTTAGTGATGTCTGAGTCAATGTAGCCTATAGCTATAGCCTCTTCTCTCAACTGCTTACGCAATAGTACACCTTCCGCCATAGTAACAGAGTGAGGCGAGATTAAGATACTAGAGGCGGACAGAGATATAGCGAGATAGGAAAGGAAATTATAGGAGGGGTGTTGGGGTTCAGAGTTTAGCTAACGTAATACAACTCAAAATGGTACTCACCAGACAGCAATTCCAGAATTTTACACACATACACTAACACACGTATATCCAATCATAAAGTTATCGTTTATATAGCGCTCGGCGCTGTTGGTGCAGATCTTCGGGCTGGTTAGGAATTCTCTTTCCCCGTGCCGGGACTGGATTAGCGTTTAATGTTAGTGTCTATTTTCCCGGGTTTGGATACCGGGAACTACGGCGGGTTCCTACGGGGAGGTTGACAGGGCAGTTGTCGGGTTCTCGGCGGTCTCTAGTTGTCGGGCAGGCTGATGCGGCGGCGGTGGGTCTCTCTGCTGACGTCTCGGGTGCCGGTACGTTGATGCGGGGCCAGAGGGTGGCGACCTGGCGGTTGGGGCGGCAAATCTGACGTAATGGGGTGGCAATTTGGTTGCTGGTGTGTCTGGGGTGACGTAGGCTGGCGTAGTGTGGCGAGCCTGGCTTAATGGGGTGAGCTGGCTGGGGTGGCGTAGATTGCTCGGAGTGGCGAATCTGGGGTGGCTTAGGTTGGCGTATCTGGGGTGCGTAGGCTGGGGTGACGTAGGCGTAGGCTGGGGTGGCGTAAGCGTATGCTGGGGTGTCGTAGGCGTAGGCTGGGGTGGCGTGAGCGTAGACTGGAGTGGCGTGGGCTGCGTAAGGTGGCGAGCCTGGTTTGATGGGTTGATGGATCTGGTTGCTGGCGTTGGGATGACGGGTCTGGTTGCTGGCTTAGAGTCTTTGTGTTGTAGAGAGATGAGCCCCCATCCAGGGTCGGTTTCAGAATCGGCGTAGTCCTCGGGTTGTTGCTGTTGACAGTGCGCTGAACGGCTTGAAGTTCAGATAATCCCGGATACGAGGTCCCACTTTGTCACGATGTGGCAATTGAGAGGGGGGTAATAATGGCTGGTTGTCTTAGAGGTATGAGGTGCCGATGCTGTGGTTGACCTGGAATATTTATTTGTTCTCTACTGGCTCGCTTAGATGTTATTGAACACACACAGACAGACAGTTCTAAGTTAGGCAAGCAAGTCTCTGGTTACGTTTCAGGTGTTTATTTATGATTCAAATTCAATATCCAATGATGAGATACACATACTAACATGCAGGGGAGATACAATGCTTGAGATATATGCACAGGAACGTCTAACACTCAATATACTGTGTTGTTACGGAATCCAAGGTTAGGCTACGTAACTATAATGAGGGAATTACGATTACTGGCTAAGTATCTGCAAGTCCGAGTAACAATTTGGGAGCTAGACCAAGACGATGTATCTAGCTCGGGAGCTGGGGGAGATCTGCTTTAGTTTAGTTGGGCGGCTTTTTCGTGGACACTAGTCACCTGACCCAAAGTTAATTTGGTTGGCTTACATTTAATTACATCCTATTCTCATTGGCTAGATTGAATACACATTTGCATAAGAAAAGCTTATTGGAGCCAAAAATGGATTGGGGGTCGGGGTTGCGAGGACGGAAAAGGGGGGGGGGAGAGAGGTCTAGATGAAAGACAATTTATACAGACGTCCTGCTGAGTGGGGAAATTTATCTCCCTTTGGTAGAATTTTAAGTAGTTAACTCAAGTGGCTGGGGGGGGGGGGTTCGGACGAGAATTTGGTATATGTGTGCGAACTGGGTTCTCTGGTCAGCGTTCAGGGAACGACCGTCTCAAAGCAATTGCATAACATGCCGCTAAGCTGAAGGGATATAAAGGGGGGGGGGTGGCGGGGGCGCGAAGAGGGGGGGATGAGTGAGGGATCGAGTAATGACTGTCTACATATGCGTTAAAATAGCACAAGATATAAATACATTAAGACATGATATGAATACATTAATATAGCATAGGATAAAATATATACATTTTAACTAACACATTCGTACCCATTCAACCAAGATGTAGTACCAAGTTGAATCGTATTAGTCAGTAGACTCTGAATTTGGGCGTAGTACAAGAGTATAGTGAAGGGTAGAGAAACAGGTGAGAAAGAGTGATGGGGAGATGTAATTGCGTAAGGGAGGGAGAAGATAGTGGCGTCAGACTAACCTTCTCTCTATTCTAGCTAAACTTAAGCTAATCTAAGGTTCTAGTTATACACTGCTATCTATCTAAGTGCTAATCGTCACGATTAAATCCAGAATTGTGACAGTTGTCGTAAACCTGTTTTTTTAAAATAGGATTTAGACTTCAAGATTTGCAAATTTCAGGGCATCACAAAGTTTCATTTCAAATTTTATTTTTTGTATATTAATTTTTGCAATAGCTAATAGACAATCTGGAAAGGGTTAAGAGCAGCATTGTGGGTTTTACTCAGTTTATTCCCGTTGTTGGCGGGAAAACTTACAATTTCGCAATAGTTTACCCTAGCGATGGGACACGGAGGAGTGACAGCACGTCGTATCGACTGGCGTACTGAAGTTCACCGGTTCGAATCCGGGTGAAGACTATGATTTTTTTCCTGGGTTCTGGATGGCGTCCCTGGGTCCACCCAGCTTTGATGGATAACCTGACCTTAGTTGGGGTTAAAGTAAAGGCGGCTGTGCATCGTGCTGGCCCCACAATCACCTAATATGCCGTGGCCACAGAAACTGGTGCACGCTACTTCGCCGGACCTATGGATCAATTCGGTCCGACGTGTTCTTTGGCTCTTTCGATCCTCAAACTCAAGTTAAAAAATTGACTCTGCTGGCTGCCAGGGACCAACCTAAACAACCCGGGCCCTTTGTATCGTGCGATCCAGTTCCACGCCCCTGGTTGTGATTCACACCTGAATAAACATATACAATTCAAACCATTGGGGGAACGCAACATATTTTTTATGTGTTTCAGCCTTGTTTTAAATCATTACGTGTAATGGTGTTTAGTTTTATCGGACAATAACACTTATCAAAAGAGGGATAACAACAATAACAAAGCAAACAAAAAGTAAAGCAACCGTGTGTTAGTGTGATAACACAGTAAAGGCGTGTGATAACCCACACTCAATCACTTTTTTATGTTTTCTCTTTGTCATTATCAATACCTGTATTTATCACCCATCATGTCACGTATTAGTAATACAAACAAAACAAACAAAGAATTAATCTTTCACCACTTTAGATCTAACCTTTGGCCTAGGCTTGAAAAAAACAAACAAACAGCAAACGAAACAATAAACTATAAATAGAAAGCTAAAACAAATACATATTTTATAAAAGGGTTAAAGTTTCATGTTCTATCTCCAAAGAAAACTTTCCCACGGCCTTAAGGACTTGTCGCTAAACAAGGATTTGAGGTTAGAATAAGGAATTCTGTTCTACTTTTGGTTTTAGATTTAGGAGATTCTTAATAGTGCACTATAACCTCGTTTTTAAAGTACTTTTTGTAAGCTATGGAGCGAGGGCGGAAATTGAAATAAAAGTGAGTATTCCTTTCAGACCATTTGATATATTATAGGGGAAGTAATGCAGCTTTCACAAGTTTCTGTATTCCGACATACAAGGTCATGTGTGGCGAACACAATGCCCTGCCGCCTTACTTATCACCAAGTACTGTTAGGTAGCTATCAGAGCCGGGTAGATTGAGGGGACACCCTCCAGACCCGGGAAAAATCCTAGCCTTCACCGGGATTTGAACCCGGGACATTCTGTACGCTAGCCTAGCACTCTGTAGGCCACTTTGACCTATAAAATGGACATACTCAATTGCGCATGTTTAATTATCAGCCAGGGATAGTCAAAACTTCTTGTTAAAAAAAAATGCACTGTTATAACCCGATTACAATATTTACTATAAACTCCTTTCCTAAATGTTTTCAGTGAATAATAAATATATATTTTTTAAATATATATATTTAAATATATTTTATGTTCATTGTAGTTTGTAAAATGCTAATCTGTAGCTTATATAGGCCAATGTTTTTTTACCTGCGCAACGTTGGATAATTTAGCTTGTTACTTATTAAATGATTTGAAAATTAAAACGTAGATTTTGACAGAGGCACAAAAAAAAATCGACAGGCCTTTGCAAAGTATTATTTTTAATTTGCTTTGTTTCATTGAAGAGATGGAAACAGAGATAACAACAATGTCAATAACTACACTGAGGCAGACCCAGGCTGAGCTGGATGGATGAAGCGAAGTAAAGATGGATCTACGACAGCTTTCGGGTCCCAGCAAGAAGACATCAGATTACGGTTGCCATACCTAGCTGGGATCTCGTCGGGACACTCTGAGATGGGGATGTAGAAATAAAGTATAATAATATAATTATTTAATATATAATTACTTTTTATTTAGAACACAATTACATGGAACGGTGACAGTCCCGGTGTATCGGGACGGATGGCAACCCTACATCAGAAATGTAGGAGAAAACAAGATGTGCATTGTAAAAGCAGACCTGGGCCCTTCATGCACTACAGTTTTACAAGGATGCTTGGATGGATATAGTTTATGTAGTTGAAATTATTTATTGTCACTGCAGTTCTTCTTCTTCTTCATACTACTGTGGAGACCCCTAAAGACACGAGAAAAAAAGTCCACAATTTAACTACATACAATTTTTATAACATTACAAACAAGAAATACAAACAGATGACGTAGTTTCATTTGAGGTTTTTAGACCAACCCTTTAGTGAAGATTTGAAAGCTGGTACAGAGGGGGCTATGATGGAGGCCTGGTTCAGTGTGTTCCACAGTCTAATGGCTGACGGGAAAAAAAAAGAATATTTGTAGACTTCCGTGCATGTGTGCCAAACATGCAGTTTGAGCTGATGACCTCGGGTAGAGCGGGAAATTAAAGCTGTTATTGGTTGAGATTTGAAATAGATGACCGCTTTATTTCTGTGTTAATCTTAGGTATAAGGTAAAGGGGTATAATTAAATTTCACTATTGTACATTTCAATTGTATTTCAACAGCGCTCGCTCGCAGAAATCCTACAAGAATCTGCTAGGGTGGAATTTTTAAATTTTGGCCAATGAAGCAAGGATTTGGAACCGTTGCATTGAAAGAGATCTTCCTGGTTCGAGTGATCAGCAGTTGATTCCAAGCTATTTAACGGACGACCCCCCCACACACACACACAAATACAAAATTAAAATACGGTGTGTGCACTCTTGAGTGCAGTGATCAGTTTTAACCTAAACATAATGACCTGGGACTAGGTCACCTAGCCACACTACGTACCTGTCCCTGTCGAACAACATACAGAAAGTACTAATGCAGTATTTCTGCAGCTAATCCGAAGTAACACCATTTTTAAGCCCATTTTGTTGTTTGGCTCTTCTGAATTAACTCATCTGAAAATTAACATAATTAATTAGGGTTTAAAAGTAAGAAGAAAAAGTAAAATGCCGCTCTCAGACCATGTAGTAGCTACATGAACTAGTGAGGCACCGTTCACCTGTTTCTGTGGCCTTCGTATATCATGAGATTGTGTGGCCTGAGAAATTTCAAGTCACCTTGACTTTTTTTCCAACTGGTGTCGTTACCCAGCACATTATACACCATCCGAACACAGAAGTGAAAAATATAACACATTGTATTCAAGTTGGGTTGGAACCCGAGATCTTCAAAGTAGTTTGAATGCACAGCCAACTAGACCAGGGGTCAGCAATCTACGGGTCGCGTGCCAGACTTGGCAAGCAGAGCGATTTTAAATGGCACACAAAAGGCAATCAAGTCTCTACTACTAGGAATTGAGAGCTAGGGCAGGCTGACTTTTAGGCTTTTTGGCAACGCTATTGAATAAAAAAATCATACTTCAACAAGCTAATAATCCAAAGGTTGCCGCCACGTGGCCTGGACCAGGGGTCGGCAACACACGGCTCGCGTGCCAGACTTGGCACGCAGAGAGATTTTCAATGGCACGCGGTAGACACCAAAAAGGCAATGTAAGTATCTTCTACAAGAAAATATTTGCTAAAGCAGGATGACATTTAGGCTCTTGGCACGCTGAATGACGTAAAGACACCACCTTGGCACACCATTATCAAAAGGTTGCCGACCCCTGGCCTAGACCATCGTATTATATGAAAAAAAACAACTTGACAAAAACAAATTTACACAATTATATTGCGATTGCCCAGTGTCATTAAAAGGTGAATGCAACAAAAGCCCATGTTGCCTTTATATTTGCACTTTTCTTTCTTTATATAAAATGGTGAACAGCTGTGGAGTTGAACCCACTCAGTGGGGGAGTGGGGGAGGTAGGGCTATAGGTGAAGGGTTGGAGCCATCTGAATGTTCTGAATTCAGGATTCGGTAGTTGCATGGGCGCTCTCTTTCAAGTCTAGTTCTCGCCTGGCGGTTAAATGGATCAGTGACCTGGATATCACCTGGATATTCAACGGAGCTCCGAAGCTCCGTCCCTACTACCCAGCTGACTTGGTAAACGAATCAGTGGTCACAATATAAGCTAAATGGTACGCGGACCTTCGGCCTTGATCTGAATTGTACGCAGCCTTCTCTGGGTAAACAAGTAGGCCTACCTGGCCTTGACCTTTACTAATAAATGGGCTCATAACCTTCGCCTACCTGGAAAACTGATACTGCCGATGTCACCTTCTTGCAATTGCCCTAAACTGCCATAATCATGAACAAACAGGTAAAATTGATACGTTTTAAAAGTTGACAGGATTTAGTTTTCTACTTTGATCAATCGTTAATTTCTGAGGCGACTTTTTGGGATATGAAGAACGAGTTTTGCCCTTCCCGCCCCTTTTTATTTACTCACAACCCCCATAAACTGACGAACATATGTATATCACCGCAGTTGCTTAACTAGAGGGAGGGGGGGAGTGGGCTGCTGCTGCATGCGCCAAACTTTGGGTAGCTGCCATTTAACATTTGGAACACATTTTTTTTAAAGGCGCAAATTTCAACCCCCTCCACTTCCCGGACCTCAGGCGTCCTTGGTTACGCCACTGTATCACACTAACAAACTCGAACTACAGCCTGACAATAAAAGGGTCGCAAGCTCAAACCAACAAAACCCCACTAAGTGTCTGACCCTGGGTTGAAAACTGCGTGCAAGAGATGTCTAAATTTAGCCATCCGTTTTCCAGGAAAATGGTGTTGCTTATTTCTTTTTGGGTTTTTTTTTTTTTTTGGTGTTTCGCCAACGTACCTTGGTCTCTAAAGACACCAAAAACTTCGAGGACGATCCACTGACCTAAATAAATACAACTGTCAAGGATGGCGGGAGCGGAAGGGGGGGGGTGCGACGTAAATTGTCACATACAGAGTTCATTGCACGCCCCAGCTGTAACAACACAGTGGCCACCACATTGGATAGTTGAATTACATCCAATATCGACATTACACTGGCTGAAAAAAAAAAAAAGGGACACTCAAAATTGGCACAAAGCCCATTGCATTGCCGATATTTTTTACAGTGGTTCGCCACTGTATAGCCAAGATGTGCTCGTTATTGTGACCTAGCGCATGCACTATTTACCCCAGGGGTCGGCAAGCTACGCCACGCGTGCAGAACTTGGCACGCAGACCTTTTTCAATGCGGAAGACTAAAAAAAATCAAAAGTCTCTTCTACAAGAAATTGAGTGCTAAAGCAGGATGACTTTTAGTCTGTTGGCACGCTGAATGAATTAGAAATCCTACTTTGGCACACTATTATCAAAAGGTTGCCGACCGCTGATTTACCCAATTTCCCACTCTTGGGCTGTCAAAAGTTATATAAGCAGACAATACAAAAAAAAAGTAATATAACAATACAGAATTTCACGATAGAGTAGGCCTACATTTATTATATTTTGTTTCCACATGCCTAATTATAAATGAACACAATATTTTTTTTTACATTTGCCTGCATTAATGCAATAATAAATAGTTGATCCAAACATTACAAAGTAAAAGTAAAGTTGCCTTTCCTTCGGACCAAATTGATCATAGGGCCTGTGAGGAGAAAATACATTATGCTAATCTGCATGAGAAAATTATGAGTTTATAAAGTTATTTTTTAAATTTTAAATAAAACTATATAACCATGACACTTGACCATGACCAATTAAACAAATATTTGAAAAAAATCAAATAATGATTTAAAGTAATGCAAAAGAGTCATATAGACCTGATATATGGCCATTACAGGCTGAAGCAACGCATGTTTCACAAACAACACATCGGAGCACGTGAAACGTCCCCCCCCCCCTTGCGAAACAGCTCCTGAAATGCGCAATATGTCCTTCAAACCTGACCCCTGTACCACTCTGTACCCGGTCAGCCATATGGCCCCCAGGAAGCTACCTTTAATGACAAACGTTATGATTGACTTGGAACAACTGACGGCCTCAGCGAAGTTCGTCACAAGTATTGGACTTGTCTGAATCCACCAATCATAATACTTGAGAACGAAGAATAAAAAGACTTAAAATGACTAGAAAAAAAAAACACAATTAATGTTAACCTTCCAAAGTTTAATAATAAAAAAACGTGTTCTACAATATATTTTACAAAACTAACAATGTTAAACATAAACTCTTGTAAATATATAGAACTCATACAAAAGACATATTGTAACCTACGATGGTACTAATGTATCGATTAGGACCTGATAGGAAATTTTGCAATTAAAAGTACTAAAATCCATAATGTTTGTTTCTACAACTTTTTACTTCGATATAGATCTAGACCTTGCTCTTTAAAAAAAGAAAAAAGATAAATACCATGTTGTTGTTGTTTTTTTAAATTAAAAAAGAAACAATGGTTGAATGCATAGGCGCCAACAATTTATTCCAAGAGCGCACTGACTGAAAATGCTAAATTTAATAGCCTGGATGCAAGTGCTATATACATATAGCCTACCATATTATTATTATTAATACTGACCCAGAGAACGATAGATTAATGACTCAAAAGTCAATATTTGCTTTAAAAAACCCTGGAGTTTGTAAAAAAATCTTTTGTTTGAAAATCCAGGAATTGTAGAAAATGCTGCTAAATATCCAAGTGGAGGCTTAATTGAAGTTGTAGCTATGAAAAGAGTTATAAAGCCGGAAATCAGAAAAATGGAGATGCTGTTGCTAAAGATACAAAACGTGAAGGTACTGTTGCTAAGTATCCAACATATGCAATGACTTTTAAGATAATAATACAAATAATTAAAAAAATATAGCGCGTATCCCGTTGTGGGCCGTTCTATGCGCTGACAACAGTTACAGAGTACAAACAACCAAGAACAGACGAAAATGTACTGGAATAGGTGAGTCTTCAGCCGGCTCGTGTCGGTGCTAGGGTTCTGGCGTAGCTGGAGTGGGAAGGGATCAAAGAGTGATTAAAAGCTTGGTTATAAATATAATGCTTTTTTGTGTGTTATGTCTGGGACTTGTAGAATAAGAATAATATAAATCTGGAGTCTTTCCACAAGATCTCTTGAAAGAAAATTACATAACTATTAATACAAGTAAAAATATAAAATGTGTCAAAGTTCAAGCTGCATTTTACGATGATGATCTTTTGTAAAACAACACATTACAAATAAGAAATTACAAAGCATTTTATGTTTTTACGATCAAAGTATAGATCTAGCAATAAAAGATAGTCTTGCATTCTTCTTGTTGATTAAAAAAAAAAGACACTGTGACGCTGTCTATGACAATGAGTTAATGACATCACTATTGACTTATACCTTGTTATTCTGAGGTCTGTGTTGTTTTCTTTTTACATGAAGCTGCAACGAGAAAACATGATTATTAGCAAACACATGTTTTAAAAATGTATTGCCATACATGTTCAAGTCGCAGAGTTTCATAGGGAAGGTGAAGTAAGCCTGATACTATGGCCAACAGTAGACTAGAATCTTAAACACAATATGATGGTACCTAGGTACTATTTTTCCCAATTGCCCCCACTCCCTTTTTCCAAAATGAAAGTAAAGTAAAGTATCCCGTCAGACCGAATTGATCCATAGAGTCGGTGAAGCTGCGTTCACCAGTTTCCGTGGCCACGACATACTAGGTGATTGTGTGGCCAGCACTATGCACAGCCGCCTTTACTTTACCCCAACTAAGATCAGGTATCCATCAGATCTGGGTAGACTCGGGGACACCCTAAAATCCTGGGGAAATAAATCCTAGCCTCCACCAGGATTCGAACCCAGGACCCTTGGATCGCCAGTCTAACGTGCTGCCGCTCGGCTACCGTGCCCCAAAAAGCGTCGGTGTTGAGGAGACAAGACAAGACTGTCCCAGGCTGAGCACTCTAAAATTGTCAAGTTGAATCACCAACTTCCGGAAAATTAGCGCGTGCATGGCAATAAAATGGCAGGCGAAAACATTCCAATACACAAGGCATGCCCCCCCCCCTCGTTTAAGTTAAGGATCCATTACATACAGGTAGAAGGTGTCCTGACCATGATACTTGTCGCTGCACACATCAGATATTTAGCTTGAAGAGTGAACGCTACAGTGAAAAGTCGATATTCAATTTCTGGTTATTGTAGTTCTTTCTCCCTGTTGTTTTCTCTTTCGTCTTACTAATCTCTCTCTCTCTCTCTCTCTCTCTCTATCTCTCTCTCTCTCTCTCTCTCTCTCTCTCGTCTTATACACTTGCTACATAAAAAGGTGCTTTTGCGCAATTAATTTCCACTTATTGAAAAGAAAGGAATTTGTAAAAATTGAAAGACCATTTTCTTTCAATTTTGTTATAGGGCGGTGGGGTATACAATGGTAGGTGGGAAGTTGTAATGGGGCTCGTGACTTACATAGGGTGGGGGGAGGGGTCACGCACAGTACTTCCGGGTTCCTTTCCCACTCCCTTGTTGACATTAGTAACCCCTCCCCCCCCCCCCCCACGTACCATGTTAACCCTTACAGTCCCGGGCGCGTATATAGCGGAACTGAAAGCAGCATAGATAGAAGAAGGTCGGTACATGAAGGGTTAACATTAGTTAAAACGTGTGTTTATAGAAACATGTTTTTGCATGTTTTTTTAAAAAAAGGACTAGAATGACTAGAGGCCTAGAAATGGTAAAAGAAAAAAAAATGTTAAAGTGTCATAAACACGTGTCATTGCCTCTTGGCGCCCGTTTCCCATGCTTGCAAACCCTCTGATCTTCCTAATGCCACTAGTGCCAATGTACACCTGGGCGCAGGTATGAAAAAGCCTGCAGACACGCCCGCCTGCACTTACGTAATCTATTGATATGATTGCGCCTCGCTTACCGAACGTTTAAACATTGAAATAGAAACCGTTTTTTGTGTGTGTTTTTTATTTTGATCTACTTTAAAACACTAGTGCGCATTGAAATGCATAGGACATTGGGGAATTATTTTTTCTTTAGGAATCCTAAATGGCCAAATAATAGTGTGTTTTTTTGTATTTGTTCACATACTTATTAATGTACGCACTTCATGGTGGGGGTAGGGCGGAGAGGGAGGGGGGTTAAAAGTAACAACAAACATTGTCCCAAACAAAAACATAGGCAAAACGAAGTTTGAGAGAATGTCACTGGGGTTGTCTGCGCATATTTCGGAAGCGCATAGGCCTGCAGCAAACACAGACAAGGTGTAGCTTACTTCTGACTTCTGACAATACACGCTCATCAAATAACCCGGATATAGCCTAATTCTGATTATCTAGAGTCTAGAGTCTATAGAGTCTAAACTCTTAGACTGTTCGAGGTTGTAACAAACATCACATGGGGTAGCCTATTTCTGATTGTCTGGGCTCTAGACGGTCATTTTGCAAATATCTGCCGGATGTGGCTTACTTCTGACTGTCTAGACTCTAGACGCAAAAACTGCAACCGTAGGCCGGATGTGGCTTTTTTTCTGACTGTCTTGGTGTTCATACTGCAAACGTAGGCTGATTTGGCTTACGTCTGGTCTTTCAGATTGATGTAACATTGCATCACTGCGTCCTACATCAATTATCCAGTTTGTGTTTGCATGCATGTATGTGTGTGTGTGTGTGTGAATGAAGGTGTGCACATAGGCTCTGATGTTAACCTTTTCAAGTGTATTTGATGCGTGTCAACTTGTTCAAACGGATTTTTTTCGCCTGCATGTGTGTGTATGTGTGTGTTGGACTTGTGTGTACGTAAACGTGAATAACGTTCTTATGTGTGTGTATTCTGTATGTATGAGAATATCTGTTATGTTTACAAGTGCATTCACGAATCCGCGCGCCAACGTGACATGGCGAAAAAGTTGCAAGGGGCGTTCCAAATATGTAAAAAAAAAAAAAAGGGACGAGCGGAAGAGCTTTCTTGTTATGAGAGGAAGGAGGAAGGCGGAGTTAAAAGATGGGCGTGGCCAAAATATATTTAGTTCCTATATTAATAAACGAGTAGGCCTTTAGGTGATTTTTATCGCGCCTGCATTGAACATACTGGCGGCGTGTCTACATGTGTGTGTGTGTGATTTACACTAGCGGTTCTGGAAGTGTTCGCCTACGACACCTTGGCGATCCGTGGCGTCATTGCAGGGGCGCCGCGTAGTATTGCAAGGGCTTCCATTATTATATTTTTGTTTAAGATTTTTTTTTGGTGGTAAAAAAACGCCACACTTAATGTTTAAGGTACTTTAGGGGAAAAAAACGTACGTTAGAAAGGGCACCGCGGGTGAAATAAGTTAGGGAACTACTTCTCTCACAGTTGGTTGGACAAGCCAATGATTTGAGACTGAGTCCCCCACCACGATATGTGTTGCATAAAGCTATAGATCGACAGTTACCATTGAACACACAGAGACGCACACAGACACTCGAAAGGTTTCTTGCGTGATAATAATATCATATAATGTGTCACAGCGTTACACGCTATCTAAGCTTAAACGTTATGTGGTTAACAAAAGGCCCTGACCTACTAAGTTGTTGCTACGGGCTGTCGAATAGGCAAATCTGGTTATTTCGCGATTGGGAGCCATTTTTTTGTTGTTGTTGTTATTAGCAATTGCAGCTTAACGGGTTGGAGTGGAGGGATAGGGTGCTGACCGGCTTCACCCCCTCTCACCCGCCTCTTGCCCCGACCCCCAATACGCATCGGGCACACGAAAAAAGCAAAAGAATACTGTACAGTCAATTTTTCAAAAACTAAATCACCCCCTCCTCAGATCTAGCCATGGGCCAAAGATGACTGAATATTATATCCGTATACTTTAGATAGATGGAAGGGCGGGGAGGTACTCGAAACTTTTAGAGATTCCCCCGTTTAGCGCACAATTAGTCTGTACCACCGATGCGCATCTAAATGACGTTGGTTTTCGAATATCAACGACTGGGATTTTAAAAAAAAAATGACGGAAATAACTTCTATAGTGTTGTAAGCCCCTGACAATCAAGGGTCACAAATTACGAAACCGTAACTCCCCCCCCCCCCACAAACACGCAAACACCTGCAACCCCTTGCTACTATACTCCCTCAATGTATACATAATCCCAAACGTTACTTCAAACGTTACTTCATAAAGTGTAGCCTATCAAGATAAAATCTAGAATCTAGACCTTTGTGCATAGCCATCACCCTATCTGCAACCGTTATCTGTAGGCCTCCGTTCTCAAATACATTCGCTTATTAATAATAGAGTATCATTAATGTGATGGTAGCTGTAGGGCGTTTACAATCACGTGACAAAAAGCACGTGATTTTTTGTTTACTTTGTGTAGTGGTGTACAAGTACAATGGCCGCCGTATTAATAAAGTTTCATATAGGCTCGAGCTTTTTTTAAATGATGTTTTGTGTTTTAAGTCCTTTAAGATTTAAGCTGTATTATGTCTGTTAAATAAAATAGGCTATTTTATTATTATCATAGACATAGATCATAGACGATGTGAGCCTATTAGTGACTTGACTAGATAGCCTATTCACCAACACTATCACTTGGCATCGTAGCTGCCCTATTTACTAACTTAGCCATTAGCCCATTTGCCTAGCCTACGAAACATTTAAAGTGTAGGCCTATAAAGTGAAATTGAAAGTGTAAATAGGTCTAGACGGCCCTAGCCTAATCACATTAATCAATGAATCTTCAGTATTACTATTTACCTCCTTATTTTTGAGTAGGATAGCCAGTATTCATATGTGAATTCGGCATGATAAGAAACTTCACCATATGCCATTTTTTTGTTACTCAATAGTGGCTTCTATTTACAAATGACGTCACTAAAAAACTTAAGCTCCGCCCATTGCAAACGATCTATATATTTTACACTTTACCGGAAGTTATATAATAGATTTAATACTCGAATATGCAAGCACACTGAAAACTACTTTTTAAACAACCGAAACTTTGTTGAAAAATTATTTCAGTTATTCAGAAACCTGAACAAATCTACAAAGGAATAATTTGCTACAGAATCGAGTAATTTTTTTTTTTACGCTTTAAGTTCGTTTGTATCTTATCTTATCTTATACATTACAGACGCTCCTTCTATAAAGAAGATTATTGCGTCCTTTGTAGGGGCACAATGGCCGAGCGGCAGCGCGCTCGTCTATCGTACCGAAGGTTCTGGGTTCGAATCCTGGTGAAGACTAGGATTTGTTTCCGGGACTGGAGTGTGTCCCCGAGTCTATCCAACTCTGATGGGTAAGTCTACTTTACATTAGTTGGGGCCAAAGTAAAGTCGACTGAGTATTGTTTTGGCCACACAATCCCCGAGTATGCCGTGGCCACAGAAACTGGTGAACGCTTACTCACCGGCCCTATTTATCAATTTGGTCTGACGGGTACTTCACTTATGTTCTTTGTGTGGATCATTTATTTGTTGTTGTTTTTAATGCACCAAAATACGTTTTACACACACTTGCGTAATAATACGAACTACCACCAAATAAAACTAAGTATGTAATTAGTTATAAGACAATAAATAATAAAAATTACTAATACATTATTTGAACTTTTTGTACTCCGACCTCTGTTGGCAGAGATTCAACTGGCCGAGATTCAAAGCTGGATGACATTAACTGTGTCACCTTTCGAACATGAAACCTCAAGGTCAAGGCTTTGCTCGTTGATCGATGATGATTGTAGACGAGAGTGTTGCCCAGGGCCAAGAGGGGGCAACCTTAGTAAAAAATAAAGGTTCTGGGAAAGGGTTTCAATGGGCGGAAATCTATGGATTCTAAATCTCTCAGCGATGTGGGTCTCAAACGGCTTACTTATTGCTGTTTATCTTTTCTATCTATCTATCTATCTATCTATCTATCTATCTATCTATCTATCTATCTATCTATCTATCTATCTATCTATCTATCTATCTATCTATATATCTATCTATCTATCTATCTATCTATCTATCTATCTATCTATCAATCTATCTATCTATCTATCTGTCTATCTATCTATTCATCTATTAATCTATTCATCTATTCATCTATTCATCTATTCATCTATACGTCTATTCATCTATTCATCTATTCATCTATTCATCTATCTATCTATTCATCTATACGTCTATTCATCTATTCATCTATTCATCTATTCATCTATTCATCTATTCATCTATTCATCTATTCATCTATTCATCTATTCATCTATTCATCTATTCATCTATTCATTTATTCATCTATACGTCTTTTCATCTATTCATCTATCCCTCTATTCTATTCTATCCATCTGTTCTCTTTCTATCGATGTATTCAATATAAGCTGCAAGGTTCATTACTTGCGAATAATATTATGAAAAGAGTAGCACCAATAGTTAAATTAATAATTCCAGAGGAGAGAAGTGCAAAGAGAAAGTAGTGATAATACATAATAACATCACTTAAAACACTAATCGAAATGCAAGACTACACTCAGACCACGGATAATACTATTTTGTATAAAATAAGCGTATGAAACATAAGATAATACCTTTTGGTTGAATATATTATGGAGTTACAATAGCCCTGTTGAAGAAAAACATTTATCGGGTATTTTATTCATAAGTCTGATTCTGAGAGAGAAATAATGCCCGTATGTTGGGTCTAGAATTAAACATAGAATTTAATCCAGTATTTAAACTAGTAGCCAGTGTATTCGTTATTCTAATACCTAATCTCACTTCTTTACCCACAGTCATCATCGCTAGCTAAGTGTGAAAACCACCAGTACACTTGCATCAAGTGGGCTAACCCATGGGGGACATCCCCTGCTGCGCGTCCGAAATCTTGTTACACCACCGAGAGGCGCCGAGTCTCAGTGGGGTAGGAAGCAATGTGCGCAGCGATCCCGCCTTAACCCCGCACTGGACGCCCATACCTATGGTATGGGATTTGTGCTAACGGGCGACAGTTCAGGTATACGGGCGAGCCGACACGATAATGATCCCAGGGGAAAGTAATGTAGTGTACGTGGCAGTGGAGACTGTACCCTATGTTACATAGCTGGCCCTCGTACAGGACCTTGGTGTGGCTGTGGAGACTGTACCCTATGTTAAATAGTTGGCCGTCGGACAGGACCTTGTTGTGGCTGTGGAGACTGTACCCTATGTTACATAGTTGGCCCTCAGACAGGACCTTTTTCTGGCTGTGGAGACTGTATCCTATGTTACATAGCTGGCCCTCGTACAGGACCTTGGTGTGGCTGTGGAGACTGTACCCTATGTTACATAGCTGGCCCTCGTACAGGACCTTGGTGTGGCTGTGGAGACTGTATCCTATGTTACATAGCTGGCCCTCGTACAGGACCTTGGTGTGGCTGTGGAGACTGTATCCTATGTTACATAGCTGGCCCTCGTACAGGACCTTGGTGTGGCTGTGGAGACTGTATCCTATGTTACATAGCTGGCCCTCGTACAGGACCTTGGTGTGGCTGTGGAGACTGTATCCTATGTTACATAGCTGGCCCTCGTACCGGACCTTGGTGTGGCTGTGGAGAATGTATCCTATGTTACATAGCTGGCCCTCGTACAGGACCTTGGTGTGGCTGTGTAGACTGTATCCTATGTTACATAGCTGGCCCTCGTACAGGACCTTGGTGTGGCTGTGGAGACTGTATCCTATGTTACATAGCTGGCCCTCGTACAGGACCTTGGTGTGGCTGTGGAGACTGTATCCTATGTTACATAGCTGGCCCTCGTACTGGACCTTGGTATGGCTGTGGAGACTGTATCCTATGTTACATAGCTGGCCCTCGTACAGGACCTTGGTGTGGCTGTGGAGACTGTATCCTATGTTACATAGCTGGCCCTCGTACCGGACCTTGGTGTGGCTGTGGAGACTGTATCCTATGTTACATAGCTGGCCCTCGTACCGGACCTTGGCGTGTCCGCCCCTGGTTCACCCCTAAACATCGTTACGCACTGGCTCGTCCAGTTTATTATGCAGTTTTAGTAAAGTACCTAATCTAGAATCTAATATAGAACTTAATCTAGAAATCTATCTTCAATTGAATCTAGTGCCTAATCTAGTATCTTATCTAGTATCTAATATATTATCTAATCTAGTGACTAATGTAGTATCGAATCTAATATTCAATCTAGTACCTAATCTAGAGCTGAATCTAGAATATAATCTAGTATTCAATCGAGTAGCTAATCTAGTCTAGTGACTACTTACTTACTGCCCGTAACGCCGTTGGCGCATTAGGCAGCAGCAAAGTCTTTCAGTCTTTCTCTGTCACGTGCGACACTTCCAATCGTACCCCCAAGAGTGACCAAATTCCTTTAGTTCCTGCTCCACAGTTCTGCGCCAGGTTACTTTTGGTCGTCCACTCTTTCTTTTTACCTCTGGCGTCCAGTGTAGGGCTGTTTTGCATATGTTCCCTTCCTCCTTTCTCAGCACATGGCCAATCCATCGCCAACGCTTTTTCATTACGATTGTGCCCATGTCGTCATGGTTGCATTGTGACAACAATTTTTCGTTGAATATTTCCTTTGGGCAGAATATTTTTTTAATCCCCTTGAAGTTTTTCGAATGGAAAGTGGCAAGCTTCGCAAGGTCCTGTTGTGTCATGTGCCAAATTTTTTTTACCATATAGAACAGTGGTTCCCAACCTTTTTGATACCGCGACCCTTTTATACAGATTTTCACGTTCTTGGGGCAGCGTCTTCTTTGCTAATATTTGCAGATTACTCATTCAATACCAAACACTAAGTTCCAATTTAATCATGAATCGTCATTTTACCGCCAATACAGCTGCTTTCGACACAGTAGCTGCTTTTAACACAGTAGCTGCTTTCAACACAGTAGCTGCTTTCAACACAGTAGCTGCTTTCAACACAGTAGCTGCTTTTAACACAGTAGCTGCTTTCAACACAGTAGCTGCTTTCAACACAGTAGCTGCTTTTAACACAGTAGCTGCTTTCAACACAGTAGCTGCTTTCAACACAGTAGCTGCTTTCGACACAGTAGCTGCTTTTAACAGACAAGATGCTTTTCACACAGTAGTCTAACTCTCTACACTTGTGTAACTGGTCCGCGTGCGTATATTATGGTGCCAACCCTGTCACACACATCATACATTTACATTTGTAAGGGAAGTAGGTATGTGATTGATGAGGTGGTGAGCTGATGTCAACACGCCGAGTGCTCGTATTTGGGTGTATCTGCTTATGATTGTGCCCGCCATTAGACTGATAAAATATGTGTTTTCCGGTGATCTTAGGCGACCCACGTGAAATAGTCCCCCCCCCCCCCTCAAAGGGGTCGCGACGCACAGGCTAGGGACCACTGATCTACCGTGATAAGTAATGCAAAGGTACATTAATATTTAACATAAAATGTTGGTATATTATTAATACTATATTCTTTAATTATTATTTTTTAAATTCAATGTGAACAAACCCGATCGTAAAAAGTTAGAAATAATTAAACAAAGGCTTACTAGCTGTAGTTAAAAAAAACTAAATTAAGAATTCTAGATAAACATCAAAGTCTAGTTAAGGGAGATAATTTCCAAATTTTAAGTCTCTGAGGCAATGATTTTTGTCAATTTGATCAATTTTTTTTACTACACGATTTGCTTTTGAAAAAAAATAATATTGTACATGCGTTTAGCAATACTCAAATTGATGAAAATATTTAAAATAAACAATCAATTAATTAATGTTTTTTACATTATAAGTGTAATTTTTTGAAACAACTTATTAGCTACTAGCTTGTTTTCATTTGTACGCATTTACTTCTTGAAATGTAAAAGATTTTCTGAAATATTTGAATCCAATTAATTTTTGAAAAACCTTATTATTATAAGGTTTGAAGAGAAGAGGAATAATCTAGAATCTAGACCAGGGGTTGGCAACCTCTTGATAACGTTGTGCCAATGTATGATTTCTAATTCATTCAGCGTGCAAATAATTTAAAAGTTATCATGCTGTAGCACTAAGTTTTTTCAGAAGTGACTTATTGGGCCTCTTTCGCGTGCCATTGAAAATCCCTTAGCATACCAAGTGTGGCACGCGTGCCGTAGGTTGCTGACCCCTGGCCTAGACCAAAGAGCGTTGGTGCCAGGACGACACAACCCTGTTTGACCCCGCTACACACGGGGGAGGGTTGGGAGGCGACACCATCGAAGAGTACTGTGCTGTGCATGTTGTCGTGGAAAGCCTTAATAAGATCATCAAAAATAAGTGTTTTCCGATGGTCCTTGGAGACCCCCGTGAAATGGTCGCTTAAACCCAAAGGGGTCGCGACCCACAGGTCGGGAATCGCTGATATAGAAGAACAGGGATGACTTTGACACAGCTGTTATAGAGAATTAATTTGGTTCAGGTACTGCATTGACATGATTTCTAGATGTTTTCCCAGCTGTTAAATGCATTTCTTGCTTTATTCAGTCTGTTCTGAATGTCTTTTTAAAACTTCTTTGCTTCCTCCATCTGGTGTGAGTGATCTTCCTAGGTATGTGTATTTTTTAAATGTTAGGAAAATCTTGATTATTAACTTTGACTGGGATCATAGTTGTAGTGCCTAAAACTGTGCCTAGTCTAGTACCTAATTTAATATTTAATCCAGTATCTAATATAGTGCCTCATCTACTACCTAATCTACTAACAAATCTAGTATCTAATCCAGTATTCAATCTAGTAATATTCAATAAGAATATGAAAAGAATAAAATACAATCAGCTTTTCTCTTGTTGACTTGTCAATCTATAAATTATGCTCCGGAAGATTCAGACGTGGGTAACTATGAAATCAAAGGCTTTCTGTTTGATTTTTTTTTTTTGGAAAATCGTTCTTTTTATAAAAAAGGTGAATACACGTAAAAGGGCTTAGAGTTCAAATACCAACGAAAAAGAAAGTATCAAGATGACCGATCAGAAAACAAACGTTTTTTTAAGAAATGCTTATTTCAGAGCATCGCGTGAGGTGGATCAACAAACCTAGTATGTCAGGCACTGCATTTAACTTCCCCACGCGGGGAATAAAATTTTTTTTAAAAAATGCGTGTGACCTGCAGGAAATCCCTGGTTGAGAAATTCTCTATGAATTATCCAATCTCTAGCTGCGCACTGTCCCATTTTGGGCTTATTTAAGTAGGCTTATGCCACACCTTGATTCCCCGGTGTCGAAACCGCAGGGATACATAAGAGACGTGTCGAGCGTGACTGTGCTTTGGACTGTCCGGCCTTCCGGGAGTTTATAGTGGATGGAAACTTTTGACTACCCGCCTTGCGGGAGTTTAGCGTGGATGGGAGCAGCCAACAGGTTCGCGCCGAACCTTTACGGGCACTTATCAATCTTGCGAGATACAGTAGAGCGTTCTCCAAACTCTATGGGGGGTAATCTCGGATCGTTTGATCACTTAAAGAGAAATGGCGTTCAAGTCTGGTAACGACATTCTAATGAATCTATGCTGGGCTTAGCACAATTTTCTTCTATGTTCATGTACCCGCCATCGATCGGGTTAACTGACTGCTATGTCGCTTTATTCGCAAATGGACCCAATCACTGTTGATGCTTCTCTCATGCTGTTAGCACGGGCCCCCCAGAGATTACTTTGGGCCCCGTTTCACACGATCCCCGTTATGAGGATATATGAGCACTGGTCCCTTGTTCGGAAGCTCCTTAAAAAGAACAGGCATTAATGACCCTGGCCAATGTCCAATATTGGCAATTTTTTTTATAGGGCCTAGGCCTTATCAGCCGGCCCTGCGGTGTTGGGGCGGCATTAAAGCAACAACAACAACAAAAAAAAACGACGGCCTAGCACGTGATTTCTGATTGCACGAGCTTGCAGGAGTTTGAGTGGATGGGAACTGGACAACCGTTCGTGCCGGCCCTTTACGCGTGACGCGTCAACTTTGTGGGGTGTATAAGAATGTGGCTCCGATTCCTAAGAGAGTAATCTCGGCTCGTGTTCTCATTTTAAAGCAGTGTGGGGTTCTAGCTACACAGTTTTGGGGAGAAGGTGGGGGTGCTTAATAAACTGGCATTAGTTCAAGAAGTTGGCACAATATCGACTTAGTTGGCGGATCATTGGCCAAAGCCTAGGACTCTATGACCTTGAGAGGATCTTACAGAATATTGATTGAATTTATTGATTTAATATTTTGACGTTTAGACTTATTGATTTTTTTATAATATCCAAGCTTGAATTACTAAAGCAAAACTCAGCATTTAGTTAACAGTCTTGCGTATTTTGTTAGCTAATAAAAATAAATTAGATCTAAGTTTAGATTTTATTAGGTTTTAATATGATTAAGTTAAGATGTTTAACTCCAGTATATATTTAGTTATTTTTTATATTAAAATTATGTATTAATTACCATAAAGGTTAAGCTTATATATTGATGAACTAATTTGTATAAACATTAAATGATACTAGCAATGACTATTATAATATATTATTACCATAATTGAAAACTATAACAACTATTCTCATGTTTTATTATATGAGTTAAAGGCATAGAACGCTGTTAGATCAACATAATAATACATTTATATTATATATATATATATTTATGATAATAAATGCTTAATCTAAATCATCACTAATGTGAAACAATCTACAGAGTTTAGCTTCTAAATATATTTTAATTCATTCATATAGGAATTATCAAGTACCATTATTTTGTGTATCATCAAAATTTTTCATCAATGTGGTTTTTCAAATGAATTCAAAGTGGAAAGTCAATAGCAAAATAATATCTAATTAAAAAGTCTTCTTTTCATATCCCATTCATTTGGTCATTTACAGACGCGTCTTCTTCTATGGTCTATTTGGTCCGGTGGGTACTTTAATGCTATGGACAATATTATTGTGTCAGGCTATGATCTTCAGTTTTAAATTTAAATGTTATTAAATTGTAATCCTATTTCATGACCGAACGCTACTCAATGCTACTCAAAAAGAAAAACATTTTACTTGAATAATAATAATAATAATAATAATAATAATGAATAATAATGTCTTTTCATATGAAATTAGTGTTTATCTATATCTGTATAATGGTTAATTTTGTGTTGTGACTTCAAGTTACAATTTAATGCGTTATGTAAGCCTATAATTATTATTTTTTTGCTTATTTATTATCTATTTTCCTGTAGCGTTCCTTTAAAAAATTCATTAATATTTATTACATATTATGGCTATACGTTAATTGGTAATAGGAAAAAAACAACTATTTTTTTAAAATCTAAATTTATTGCGCATTTTAATCAATGGAATTAATTACAAAATTGTATTCATCACAAAATGAAATGTACCCACCACTGAAGTAAACATTGGACATTCTGCAGTATCCACAAATGTTTGTCAATATAAGTAACATCATTAATCCATGAAGCATTAGACATTCTGCAGTATCCACAAATGTTTGTCAATATAAATAACATCATTAATCCATGAAACCAGTGGACATTCTGTAGTATCCACAAATGTGTGTTAATATAAGTAACATTATTAACATAATTAATCCTTGAAGCTTTTGAAATGCTAAGAATACTCCAGATTTACACAAACAAAAACATTGAATTAAATGAACATAACACACGCATTGGCCTTGCATTCAAGTGCTTTTGTGAAAGTTTAGACATTGTAAACGTTATATCCAAACAAATAAAGCACATCTCAAAACTCCCTAAAGACCTAAATCACACTCAAAATCTCTAAAAAAAACATTTAATAATTTCGTCAAAATGCCTCTAATCTCGACCAAATCTCGACCTAAGGCCGGGTAAATATATTTTCAATAATGTATTTTATCCATCTGAATTTGAACTTATTCATACAGAATAACACTAGACTATATCCATGTTGCCATTACGAGTGGCAAGAAAACAAGCCAGAAATCGACTAAATTATTCAGCTATTGGATTTAAGATTCACATTTTTTTAGTGTTTTTTTTATTTTCAAAAACATTTTTGGGGAAACTTTAAAGATGTCAGTGTTGTTGTTGTTTTTAAAATAAAGTTACAAACAAACTAGTAGAATAAAAATTCATCTGCGCTTTAAAAATACAAATTCCAAATAAAATAACTTATAATAACTGAATAAAATAAAAATAGAAAACACTAAAACAAAAAATATTATTCCTAGAGCTTTTTTTATAGCCGAATGTTTCTTGATTTTTGGACATTTAAGAAAGCCATTCACAAGAGTTTTAAAATTGTAATGAATGAATTAGTTTTTTTTATCTTAGGCCAATGTCAGTTTGTTTCCCATTTTATTTGTATGTGTGTGAGTGTGTGTTGACTTTCTTTTTCTTGTTTTGTTTGGGAAAATTGGTGGGGAAATTGGTTGACCTAGTTATACGTGGATTCTCCAAAAACAAACACCCACAAATTATGATATAAATATAGACTGAATTATATCCAATCAGATTCTACCTTTTTGGAAATCCCCCAAGCGTCTGTTTTTTCTTCCTTCGATCCAATGTCGGGAAATTTTGGTATGTATGTAAATACAAGAAAGGAAAAAAAAAGTGTGAGCTATTAACCCTTACAGTCCCGGGCGCGTATATAGCAGAACTGAAGGCAGCATAGATAGAAGTAGGTCGGTACGGGAAGGGTTAACCGTTTTGTATACAATGAGGTCAAGGGAATTTACTGATCTAAAAATATTTTGGGTAACTTTTGACTATACAAGCTATTAAGGAAACGGTAGTATAATTATTTAACATTGGACTAAAAACACATTTTAGTTTCTTATAGATGGTTTGACTATGGGTGGTCTTTGGCAGACACTGTGGATTTTCTATAGCATAAAAAAAAATGGAAAATATGTATTATATTATACAAATGTGTGTTTGCATAAGCATTAACACTAGACGTTGATAAATATTTCCAAGGTAAGAGTCTGTAGAGATCATCAAAAGATAATCTAAAAAGTCAAGTATTGGTTGTTGTTTGACTTTTTTTTGTTGTTGTTGTTGTCTTTATATTTGCTATAGTTCGGACAATACGAAACATAACCAAAACATAATCATTATATCCGTCAAACTTGGTCAGAAACTTCACAAGGTCTGAAAATATAACAAACAAAGGAATAATGTAAATTTTTAACAATTTCAACGAGCACATCAATAAAGAAAAATTAATTTTAATGAGTTTAAATCAAAGATGCGAAGTAAACAAAAGGTGAATTCTCTGTGTAGAGAATTAATCTTTTATGGACACCATGTCTTCAATGGAGTTGCCAGATATATTTTCAGAAAACACCGGACACCTTTAGAAAATCACACACACACACCTTCCCATCATGCCCCTGTCGCGTATCACGCCCATGTGTATTTTGTGTGTGTGTGTTATACATGTATCGTTATACAGGCACAGTGGCCGAGCGGCAGCGCGTTCGACTGGCGATCCGAAGGCTATGGGTTCGAATACTGGTGCAGGCTAGGATTTTTTTCCCGGGACTTGAGGGTGCCCCTGAGTCTACACAGCTCTGATGGATACTTGACTTTTGTTGGGGGTAAAGTAAAGGCGGCTGGATATTGTGCTGACCACACATCCCCTCGTATGCCCTGGCCACAGAAACTGGTGAACGCTGCTTCACCAGCCCTATGATCAGTTTGGCCCGAAGGGTACTTTACTTATACATATATCTTGAAATACCAGACTGTCCGGTTCCGAACAGGGACTCCCTCCTGACAACCCTAGTCTTAAAAGAATTTGAAAACTCCCTCCACCCTGGGGCCCCCATAAATATCTCATGAGCAGCTTGCCATGACCGTTTGTCTTACATTTACCTATTTACCTATTTTAAAAAAAAATGTGCTGACTTGACAGTTTTGTTAAGAATTTATTTAATTCTCTGACTCTCTTACAGTAAGAGGGGGGGGGGAAGGTTGGGGGTAAGATACTTTGATATTATAGCAACCCCATCCCCCCCCCCTTCCTCTTTCCCATCATCCTACAAAGTAGTTGGGTTGATGGGTGACCTTTATAAAACTACTACTAATAATATATATATTTATATATATATATATATATATATATATATATATATATATAAATATACTGGTTTACATAAATAGAATTTGGGAAACCTATACACGTGAAAATCCTCTGAATTCCGAACAGGAAGGGGAAGTACCTAGATTTTTCCAATATATTAAATATAACACTTTGTGGCCCGAGAACTTTAAAATAAAACACTATAAAAGTCGGGAAATATCATAAAACTTCTTATTTTATAAGATTCACGAAATGAAATGAACATTTAAATATTGTATTATTTCTTTTGTGTTGGTTGTTTCCTAGTTGTTACTAGACACGAAGAGACACTCAGTTTGTTTATAAGACTATATTACTGTAGAATGATGTTACAATTACAAGTACTGCGAGATTTTTTATTGCTTCACTTCTAATTATTATTATTTATAAGTTATTATTAGTTTTGAAAAGCTGGTAATATATAAAGTAGATGTTGATGAATCTATTTTATAAACTGTTCAGCTTTCAAGTGTTATCCGTGATGGGATTTGAAAGAGTGATCGGGCCTTTTGTCAAAAGTTGATGTGGTGTGTAGGTAAGTAGGTCAATAAAGTAGTCCACTAAAAAGAGAACCATCAGAATGTATCTTTATACCATATACTGTCTCGAACATTCTTTCTTCTGCTTACCATCATTGTCTTCATTCTTCTACTTATATTTTTTATATACTTTTATTACGATTACGGTTTCAATCACATTTTATTTGTAAGCCAACCGTTATGTGGATTTATATTCATTATAATTGTATCGACTTCCGAATGTTACTAATTGATTTGTTAATGTAACATATATGTTTACTAACACTAAAAAATAAATACAATATAGGCCATTGTTCACTGAAGAACGGATGTACCTAAAATGTTATCAGGCTACACCAAGCCGGGCCTGTCTTATATACATTCCATTGTAAAATAATTCACCGAAATCAAGTTACAAATAATTTATTATATACATATATATATAAAGCTATGATATATTTAGCCAATCAAATTTGTTTATTTAAAGACACGTGACCTTATTGCCGTGTATTTTACCTTTGCAATTTCACTTAGCACATATGTCCTCAATAGCTTAGTGGATCTGCCTTGCGGTCGACCCTGGTTCGATTCTCCAATTAGTCTAAACCTTTGTTTTTCTATAAAAAAAAATGAAATATTTCAATTAGTATTACTTAAAAAAAAAGATTGTAATTTAGCTTTTTTTGTTAAATAAAAAGACATGTCTATTTTTAGCACGATTACAATATTTATTTTAAATTACTTCCCTAAATGTAAAAAAAAAAAAATTAAATTATTAGATCTACAGCTTTCTGTTCATTGTAGGTTATACGAGTTTTATCTGTAGCTTATACAGGCCTGTTTTATTTCCCTCCGGGCAACGACGGGCAATTTAGCTTGTTGTAAATAAATTCAGGCGTTATGAGAAATATTATACTCAATAATGTATCGCTTTCTGAACATTGTTGGTCATAATGGGCTAGTGAAAGACGAGCTCATATGTTTCTTGACGACGGTAAGTAAAAGAGGATTATGTTGTTAGCACAATGCCCAACCGCTTTCACGTTTTACTCTTTACCCTGGTACCATCTCACTTGAATAGACTCAACCGGCTCCAGAGTTTGGATATTAACCATGATTTTAAACCCATGACTAAGTAAAAGAGACTTTGTGAGAGGTCGCTAGACAGCTGTACCCCCCCCCCTTCCGACACACATATATAATTTGCTATTAGAACATCATGATAAAAACTATTACCATTATTACCATTAGCGGTTTTCAAAACAACTAGGCAATAGTCAATTGTATCAACGCAATATCTTTTTGCAGGGTAAGGTCTGCACACAGAGCTGTCCGTTGATACCCTAAAGTGCAGCAGATGGACATTGACTTTGGATACATCACTTCTTAGAGCCAGCCGTTCCATCGCCTTGCATTAGTCTATCACCCAGCCACGTGCCTCCGCATCTGTGAACAAAGTACCATCACAAGGTTTGTAAGAAACAATGATTTTATGTCATTAAAAAAAGTCATATTTTTTACACAAAGTTTTTTCTTTTAAGAAAAGGAAGAAGAAAGTCGCAATATGTTTTAATAGTAGCGCACAGTAGTAATCTTTACTTCAGCTATAAAGTACTGAGTTTAAATGTCACATATAGTGAGTAAAGTACCCTTCGGACCAAACTGATCATAAGGCTGGTGAAGCAGCGTTCACCAGTTTCTGTGGCCACGGCAAATCATAGCCTGCACCAGGATTCGACCCCAGGACCTTCGGATCGCAAGTCGAACGCGCTGCCGCTCGACAACGGTGCCCCCATGTCACACCTAGAAGAAAATTCAAAACGAGGCATGGAATCAGCTGGCTAGCCCAGCGTAGGTAGACATGGCGGATGTTTTTGTGGCAGTTGTTGTCCTCCAGGTACGAAAGGTTATTGTAGCCTCACTTTATTTAAGCGTTTTTGTTCTTGATTTGGTGCATTGTAAACACGGGCGGTTTCTATATAGTAGCTGACTCTGTTTACAACAAAAATCATGACAATAGATCTATTTACAGTATCCAGCTAACCCCCCCCCCCCCCCCCCACACCCCCACCTTTGCTCCAATTACTCCCTAGTCCCCATTTCCATGCTGCAAAAGTACAACACCTGCAAGACCTAAACAATAAGGTTATTGACTTAATCTTTCAATAGACTTGTAATTTCTACAAAATATTTTCTTGTTGTTTTTTTATAAAGGTGAAATAAAAACCAAGGTTCTCAATTGGTCTATAACCTTGGGTTCGACAACTCTGATCTGTATGCAAAAGAATCGTCTAAAGCAGAAGTGTTCAACATTTTTCTGCCCACACAGTGTATTTGCATTATCAATGCAAACAATTAAGAAACTGGTGAACGCTGCTTTTGATCTATGGATCAATTCGATCCGACGGGTATTTTAAATACTTATGTTGAAAGATAGATATAGATTAAATGATAGATGGATAGCTTGACATAAATAGATGAATTGATAGATAAACAGATAATTAATAGATAGATAAACAGATAGATAGATAGATAGATAGATAGATAGATAGATAGATAGATAGATAGATAGATAGATAGATAGATAGATAGGCCTCAAAGTTCTACAAGAAAAACCTTTTTCCGGTTCTTTACTTTATAAAACATCGATTAAAACTATGCCACTAATTTATATATAAGTATGCTACTGTTATTATATTTTCTTTTTAGCTTCGCAAAGCATTTTTAGACTGTTAAAGGTTTAAAAATAATATTGGGAAATTTTCGTTCAATGAAAAATTTAGGTCAAACGTATTAGAAGGAAGTATTTCAAATGCGGTACTTATTTCCCCACTGTATGGAATTCTACTTCCGCTTTCGTTTTTGCGATATCTGAAATCTGAGTATTGGTTATTCTTATAAAAATTTGAAATCGTTGTCTAATCATTGTTATACAATTACAAGCAAAATTACCCGTCGTTGCTCGTTGAAAAATGACATAGTCCTATGGCTACTGATAACGTTTTTATAGACTACAATGTAAAGAAAGCTATAATAATTTTAAAAATATAATTATTAATTATTTACTGAAAACATTTTGAAAAGGACTTTAAAATAAATATTGTAATCGGAAAAAAAAGGGCATGTCTTTTTATTTAACACAAAGTTTGGACTATCCCTGGATGACAATTGAACACCCGTCTCCCGCATGCGTCTGAAATATAATTATTAGATTTTACTTACTAAAAGACATTTTAGGAAATCTTTAAGTCATAAAATTATTTACAATCTTTACAAACAATAATATTGTTAATAGACATTTTAAAGAAGTAGAAAAAAATAAAAAAATATCAGTGGGGAATCGAAACCAGGTCGCCGGCATGGCAGTCGGATGGATATTCTTACCACTCAGCTAGGGAGGATACAGGCAGAAAGCGAGATTGCAAAAGTAAAATATGAGACATTAAGTCACGTGTCTTTAAATCAACCAATGGGGATCGGAATACACACACACAGTCTAATTAATATAGATTACACAAACACTCACAAAGTCCTCGAATTTAGACCTCAAGAGCCTCGAAAAATAAATTGGCACAAGAGAGTCTCAGAAACTAATAAGCTCCAGAAACTAATAAGCTCCAGAAACTAATAAGCTCCAGAAACTAATAAACTTCAGAAACTAATAAGCTCCAGAAACTAATAAGCTCCAGAAACTACTAAGCTCCAAAAACTACTAAGCTCCAGAAACTACTAAGCTCCAGAAACTAATAAGCTCAAGAACTGATATGCTCCAGAATCTACTAAGCTCCAGAAACTACTAAGTGTCAGAAACTACTAAGCTCCAGAAATTACTAAGCTCCAGATACTACTAATCTCCAGAAACTAATAAGCCCCATAAACTATTGAGCTCCAAAACTAATAAGCTTCAGAAACTTATAAGCTCTAGAAACTAATGAGCTCCAAAAACTACTTAGCTCCAGAAGCTACTACGCTCCAGCGACTACTAAGCTCCAGAAACTAATTAGCTCCAGAAACTATTAAGCCCCATCGTCTACTAAGCCCCAGAATCTAACTAAGCTTCAACATATAACTAAGCTCCAAAATCTAAATAAGCTCCAAAATCTAACTAAGCTCCAAAATATATAACTAAGCTCCAGAATCTACGAAGCTCTGTTTGGCACATGTCATTAGGTACACAAATATGTTGGACAAGCAATTCTCCATACTATCCTCCGTTAATCATAACCATATACTATAGATTATAGCTCATAGCTTAGAGCTTATAGATTATAGCTTATAGCACAGGGGTCGGCAACCGTTTGCTATCAGTGTGCCAAACTCTGAATTCTAAATTACTCAGCATGCCAACAGCATGAAAGTCAACCAGCTCTACTATTTTTTTTTATTCTTCTAAGACAATTTATTAAGCGCCGTAGAAAGACCGCGGTCTAAAGCAAAACAACTTTATAGAAAAAATCGTTAAGAGTTTTATATTTAATTTAAATAAATAAATTAACATGGTTGTTATTAGCATCTTTCATTTTTTAAATTTTTTCATTTATAGCAAATGCATAATTTCACTACCGAACTGTAACATAAATGGTTAAAGTCTAAAACCTTAATTTAGTTATCAGGTTTAATACTAACACCTGCTAAAGTTCTTTTTTGTTTTTCATTAGGAGGCGCTAGGAGTTCTTTTGAACTACTGTGGGCCTTTCGGCGTTTAAATGTCGCATGGTATCGGCAACTTCACTAACACCCGTACTGACTTCACGCCCCGAAGGGCGGGTCATTAGTCGTGGATCAGCTAGTTTTGCCCTCTGCACAATCACTCTTACGTCAAACATGAGAGCCGAGTGCAGACCAGCTGTAGTCCAGTACGACCATGAATGAGAGCCAGTGCGAGAAAACAGCAAGCTCCTTGTCTCACAAGGCTCGGACAACATACCGCTTCCGGGTGTCCAAGCCGTTCCCACCAGGTGCCAACTTAACCGCCTTCTGTGATCAGAATGTACAACACTGATCCTAGCCAGTAAGACGAAATGCGATCGCAGTGACTGGACCCCCCCCCCCCCCCCCCCACCCTTTAAGTAGAGAGTGAAGCCCAGAGTCGTTTCTTTATATTGAGATTGTCGATAATATTATTTCTTAATTGCAGACTCGTGAATTTTTAGTTACCGGAAGTCGAATAGTTATTAAGTGGAATAGATAGGTAGTAATAATACAATGTGAGTAGTTAATGTACTGTTTCAAGTTTTAAAATGTACATATAATATCTACACTCATGTAATATTTATATAATTTTCAACAATTTTCTTATATAGTTTTATCATTTTAAAACTATAATTGTAAGCCACTTATTTTTTTTTAATATAAGAAAAAAATAAAACATTTTGAAATATTAACGCAAAAAAAATGGGTTAATTATCTTTCTTCAGTATAAGTGTCCACATTTAAATTTGATTTTATAGTACCGGCGATACCAAACAAGTTATATTTTGAACTAAAACTAATATTGCTTATTAATATAATTATTATTTCCTTATATAAATCTAGCATTATGATATTTGTTTCAACTAGTAATTAAAGGAATAAAATTATTTTTTTTAAAAAAGGTTGTAAATAAGCATTTCCCGCATTAATTGTTTACGTCGACTTAAGGAGATTTTTAAAAAACATTAATAATTCCAACAATTACATGATATAATGCTAGTTTATAAGCCTCTTATATTTATCAAAATAATAAAACAAATAAACATTTTTTTATAATTAATTATAGACTGTGTATGCTTAATTAAAAAGACAAGTATAAAAACTTTTTTGAATCAATTAACGAGCGCCTTGTCTTTGGCGGTTAGTTCACCGGACTGTCAACCAAAAACCAACCGACAGGTCGCGGGTTCTATCCCTGCCACCGACGGATCCCTGTCGCCCTGCAGGAGTTTTGGGCCTAGTTGACGTAATAATCTTCTATCTAGAAGGAACGTCTGTAAACTTATAAGACATGAATGCTCTACGCTAACTGTTGAATGTCGGGTACATATCTAGTTACTTCTGAGTGTTCAAGTGTAAGAGGCCTCTTCGCCTATGCTTAAAACAGTTTTACCAAAAGCGGAAACTGGAGTGAATGCCTAGAAGTTGAGAACAGCAGATGACTTTCCTAAGTAGCTTCTCAAATCGGCACGTTTTGATGTCAATTTTTTTTTTTCAAAATTCAACTTTCTGCATTTTATAATAGCTAATATACCGCACCCCCCCCCCCCCCCCCCCAAAAAAAAAAGCCTTCTTGGAGGTCTTCATGGCGTGCCACTGAAAATCTGTTTTTCTTTTAATTTGTTTGTAATTTTGCTTGAATAATAGAGATTTAGCAGACCAGGGACTCTCATACCAGAACTGTCTAGGGTCCATAAAATCAGCCCTTATCTTATCTGAAACATTACAGACGCTCTGTCTATAAAGACGTTTATTGCGTGCTACTTTTATGCTTGGCTTGAGTCTTAGTCTTGAATTTCGATTAGTGTTTTGAATGATGTTTCGTTACTGGTTTGGTCAAGCAACCCATTCCATGCGCGAATGTCCTTCAGAAATTCCTTCATTTCGATTTGTAAACTTATTCAGTCTGGCTTCTTTACTCTTAACCTCATAAAATAGTTTCTGAAGAGCTATGAACCATTTCACCTCCTTTTTTTTTTCAAAACGGTTGAGGATTAAACCAATGCGGCAAGCTGGTTGTGGACGTCTTTTATGGACGAACCTTCTAACCGACGAGACAAGAAAAAACGAAAAGAAGAATATTTCATGCTTGGTCAATAATTTATGATTTTCTTTTTTTTTCTCTTTTTTTTCTCTTTTTAAGGAATAGATGGGACCTTAAGTATTTCTTTATGAAGCTGCCTTTATGTAAGGGTCAAAGGTTACCGACAGTCTTCAGTGCTTGAAATGTTGCGGGATAAACAAACGATCCAGCTAAATGATTGAGGTATAACAAAAATCCAGACGGACGGACGGACCGAGACAGATAGACAAACAGACAGATAGAAACGTGCTTGCTAGATTGATAGACTCACAGACGGATGGACAGACAGGCCTACGGGCAGGCAGACAGAAAGGTAGATAAACAGACAGACCTACAAAAAAGACAGTCACATTGATAAATAGATAGACAGATATATATAGAGAGAGATGGCTAGATAGATAGATAGATGGGAAGATAGACTGACAATAAGACGGGCGGACGGACAGACCGACAGACAAATAGACACAACTACACCACAGACAGAAAGATAGACAGACAGACAGACAAACAGATAGATAGATAGATAAATAGATCGAAAGATAGACAGATAGACACATATAGATAGATAGATGGCTAGATCGAAAGATAGACAGATAGACATATATAGATATATATATATATAGATGGATAGATAGATAGATAGATAGATAGATAGATAGATAGATAGATAGATAGATAGATAGTAAGTCAAAAACAACAACTTGATCTGTGTGTGTCCATAATGCTCTGTGTCATATGCAAGCAACAATTCAACGGGTGTATAAGGCGAGGGTGTAGTGGCAGCCATTGAAAAAATGAAGGGGTGGAGAACTGCTAAGGATAAAGGACTAACTTGGCCTGATTTAACGACACACACAAACGTTGCATGTTAATACTCCACAGTTACGTGAAATTCACTTGTGTGTAGACAGTGTATAGAGTGAATTGTGCCCCTCCCTTCCTAGCTTCTACCGCCAGTCCTGCCACCCCCTTTTCTCCGGCTACACACACATATTAAAAAACAACAACACAAGTATTCAGTATTTTTTTTTACAAACTCTCTTCCCAATACTTTATAGATTAGCAGATGAGAGTTAAGCACCAGAGTGTGACGTAACGTTTAGGATTGTAGTGAGGGCCTAGCCTGGTGTTTTTGGAGTCCCTGGAATGAATTTAAAAACAAATGAACAGAACGTTTACTAATAAGCTCTCTGTTACTGAGTCAACCCTGGTACGCAGGGTTGTCGCGACGGTTAAACGGGCTGCATCCATTAGTCACCCTTCACCACCTAAATAAGTTTTAGTGGGGCACTAGTAAACCACCTATACGGGCTACCCATTTAGAGTAGACACGGTCAGAGATTTCATTGCACTGACGAGAGCCCCCCCCCCCTTCCGAGACTTGGTAGGGAGGAAGCATTGTCTCAGCAAGCACCAAACCCGGTGCCTGGATGTCCAGGCTTACAGTCTGGAAGTTTGTGCTGCAAAGCGGCAGTGAAGGAATACGGGCGAGCAACCACGTTAATGATCCAGTGGGAAATCCGCAGGTGGGGAGAAGGAGAGTAGCACATGTGACTTTGAAAACCGTAGGGCGTGTTGCGGGATGTCTAGCCTACCACAGGATCTTGGTGTTCCACGGTAGTTCCACCCGCCTTGATCCGCCCCTTTAAATCGTTACGCCCTGGACCTAAAAGCTGCAAGGCTCGTCTGTGCTTTATGAGACAATAAAGTCTCTCCGACACCGATAAAACACCACCCATCATAATTAGTTTACATGGTGCCCTCTTGCTCATATGCCCTTTACTGCCCGTGCAGATTGTGCACATTAATGCTTGTTATATCATACAGATTGTTGCTGCCCTATGCGTCCACTGCGTTACGGGCAGTAAGTAAGTAAGTAATATCATACCGATATTTTAAACATGGATAAGAGTTCTCCCGCGGGCCGGATATAATTGGAGACCGGTCCGAATGTGGCCTGCGGGCCTTAAGTGTGGCACCTTAAATACTTTGAATTAGTGATCACGGATAATATGCTTTTGTAGTTGTTGTTTTGGGGACAGACAATTTTGCTTAAGTCTAGAATGTTGTCTATGTTCTACTCACCAGGCCAACAGATTTGATTGGATACTGGAGCGACCATTTCAACCAATGGCCCCATATATGACATGTCTCTCCGTCGTCGCCGGGTGGTGCCTCTCGTCTGAATTCATGTCAGAGATTCTGAAAGCTTGCAGTCCGCTAATGAAATATAGGTAAATGTCTGTAAATGAAATATAGGTAAATGTCTGCTAATGAAACATAGGTAAATGTCTGCTAATGAAACATAGGTAAATGTCTGCTAATGAAACATAGGTAAATATCTGCTAATGAAATATAGGTAAATATCTGCTAATGAAATATAGGGGAAAGTCTTCTTACGAGTTATAAGTAAATGTCTCAAAGTCAATATATCAATGAAAGGACACTAGAACAGTTTAGATAGTAGAAATGTGCCTATTAGTAGTTGTTTAAAACGGGGATAGTCGGATAGGGGGAATGTTACTTTGCATTCGTTGACCACACAATCACATTGTAAGCCGCCGATTATAGTAAAATTTACCTGCTTTTTGTTTTTAGCCCAATCGGCTTTGAAAATATCATATCAATACGTTTGATGTCAACATACCAATAAGTGTATAAAGAGGTTTTAATTTTTACCTGTAAATCTGTATTCAATTTTCAACAAAACAAATATGTGTTTTCGTTGTACGAACAGAAAATATTTTGATACGATAATTGACTAAATTTTTTTTTTGGACGATAATTGACATATCTATTTGCAATATGACACGTATGTGTACACACCCATGTCATTTTACGCCACTCCAGACCTTACACCATAATATGACATGTATACATGACACTGTTGTTTATCTTATAAGACCGCTGCACATCTACTTCCCCTCCAACCCCCACCTGCTTTTTCAGAGGCGGACATACTTAAGAAGGGAGCCGTAGATATGTTATCTCAAGAGAGTGTATGGGCGATGAAATTCCGTAAACAGGAGAGATACATTTGTTAGCTCAACAATGGCTTCCAGGCATTTCCTTCTAGCTCCATACGGGATTTAGACCTTGCTAAAACAATGTATGGCTAATCTTGTATGCCGTGGCCATAGAAACTTGTGAATGCTGCGTCACAGGCCCTATCGAGCGAAACTGTCTGACGGAGATACTGTACTTTGTATATAATTCCAGCATAAAATAATAAGTTCTTTGTCTGGAGCTTTCACAGCTTGAAGACTTTTTCGGCAAAAGGCCCACCGCAAACTGCCAATCATAATATTGTAGGACTGTAGGAGACTGAGGCATCTTGGTTTTTCGCCTTTTTTCCGGGCGTTGTGGTCCGAAGATAAGAACCTGTGGAAAAAAAAAACATACAATAACAGTTTACCGAAGGTGGAAATTCTTAGGAAGAGACGCGAAAAGAGAAGTCCTCTCCCTTCAATAAAGTATCTGGTAGGCTCTAGAAACCCTAGCCTCAGAATCGGTCCAGTTCTAACAGAAACTCGTCGGCATCTATTATAAACAGTGACTCTTGTTTCTCTTTTTGTGGGGGAGAAATTTTCTGTCATATTGGAGTGAAGCTTTCAATAATATCAATGCAATAGTTTATTTAACAACAACAAAAAAATAGTATGAATTTTAAACTCCCGTGGGCAAGCGGTGCATTGCATTTAAATATCTCATTAAAATATCTAGATCAATTACACCATCGACATACTTAGAGAAAGGGCTGTAAAATACATACCATAAGCAACACCAAGACATAAAATACAAATTTATCTATATAATTACGCTCCTAAAATGCCGATGGCCAAAGTAAATGGAGAAAATCTACTTCATCAACTCTAATGACCGACAGAGGTTTGACTAGAGATTAAGGTCTAGGATTAGTCTAATGGAAAAGAATCGTTCCCTGGTACATAAGACATCATTTGAGCTTTTACGTCTTTACTATCTTTTACCCACTGATCTATAAAAAGAATGGATTGCGCCTTCTTAATAAATTGGTTTAAGCAAAGTGAAGACAGAGAAAGCTAATCGTTTCCACCGCACTTATCGACATAAACGAAATTGCGTCTAAAACTTACTGCGCCACTGATCTATAAATAGATCGGAACGGAATCTATGTTGCGCCATTTTACACAGTATGCATATGAATTGTTGCTGTCAAGCTTCTGCCTTCTTATTAATAATAAAAAGCTAACAATAATAATATCAAAGGAAAAAGAAAGAAAACAAATATTAAACAATAAAAAAATTAATAATAAAAAAAGTAGACAGCAATATTTGGCAGTACGGGAAAACCCGGTCTCGAAGCGCACTAAATTTGAAAGCATTTCAAAGGGACATAATTCGGTAATTTCGTCCGTTTTATAACCTTAACATACGGTGATTAGTAAATGTTCTAAGTTTATTTTAAAAAATAAATTAACGAATGAAGCAATATTGTTGATAAAATTAAAATTTCTTTTGGATGACGTTTCCAATTTATACATTTAACTCTTGACCCGATTATTCAAACGGCGTAGGAGACTATAGAGCAGAAAAAAAAACATCTAAATAAATAAACAAACTCACGGTAATTATATATATATATTGATCAGTGACAATAGAAACAAAATGGCGGAAATTTCTTCAAAGATGTTACTTCCGCGCCTAATCCATTCTTTTTATAGATCAGTGCTTTTACCCCCCACAACCCCATAATCCCTCCTAGACCCTTTTGCAGTACCAATTTCAAAAAGCAAACAAAAAAAACGTCAACAAACAACAGTAGAGTATAAACCTGGGTACACAAGACATCACCCTTGGCAATATTTAATTTGAAGAAAGAAGATATATAAACCTAAGTTTCGCCCAACACAAAAGTACTTAAGTTTATTTTTGAAAAAAGTTTCTAGAAACATTTTATGTGAACCATTGAGGGATGTGTATGTGAGGGGGGAAAAGGGGGGGGGTGCTTAATGCACATAATCATAATAATATGGAAGCCACACTCAAAGAACCTTTTTTTTTTCAATAAATATTTTTTTTTTACAAAATGAATTGCACACAATAAGTAGACCTCTTGTAGACTTTATCAGAAGGTGTAAAGTTTTGATAGGTTCTATCATGCAGAAATAACGTGAGACAAATAACAAATATAAAAGTGAAAGTAAACAGCGCCTTTCCATGACAGTGCGGCTCGCTCCATGCCCTCAACTCCCCCCAGGCACCTCATTCTCCCTCTATGCACCCCATGCCCCCCATCAAGGCACCCCACCAGGCCCCTTGTGTTATCAAACAGAAATAAATCGATTAATCCAAAAGCAAACTTCCTGATCCTTCTTACCCAAAAATAAAATTATAGACCCCTCCCCCCCCCCCCCCCCAACCTTTCCTCCCTTTTTGAAATCCAGTATCAACCTGTCTGGATGTAAAGATTGTACTAAATCAACTTTAGAGAAGAACTTGCTCTATTGCCTTGACCTGGGAGGTTCATAATTTGTTTCGCTACGCCATGATCTCAGATATAAAAAGAAATGTATATATATTTATTGTGATTTTTTTTTTCAAACTAGTCTTAATTGTCTGTCTTTTGGGCTTTCTGTTCAGAGGCAAGAATCAAACTAGCCTTAATTGTCTGTCTTTTGGGCTTTCTGTTCAGAGGCAAGAATCAAACTAGCCTTAATTGTCTTTTGGGCTTTCTGTTCAGAGGAAAGAATCAAACTAGCCTTAATTGTCTGTCTTTTGGGCTTTCTGTTCAGAGAAAAAAATCAAACTAGCCTTAATTGTCTGTCTTTTGGGCTTTCTGTTCAGGGGCAAGAATCTGGGTGTTTTCTTGCTTATTTTCTTATTTTTGTCGTGCTATTTTTTTTTCTTATTTCAGTCTACTTTTAATTAAATGTAAGTTACTTATAGCAAAACACCAAAAGTATCCTCTAAAAAAACCCTTCTGAAACTCATACTAGCCGAGAACAATTCCTAGTTCAGTGTTTGGTCGCACGTTATGATGTTTACAATGGCCGAGCGGCAGCGCGTACTGGGTTCGAATCCTGGTGCAGGCTAGAATTTTTTTCCCGGGTCTGGAAGGTGTCCCTGAGTCTACCCCCACCTCTGATGGGTACCTCGGGTAAAGTAAAGGCGGCTGTGCATAGTGATGTGGCCCCACAATCACCTAGTATGCCGTGGCCATAGAAACTGATAAACGCTGCTTCATTGACCTTATGGATCAATTTGGTCCGACGGGATGGGGGATTTTCAGCTCAGTGATTGGTCGAACTTAGGATGTTTACTGAACAAAAACTAAAAGTCCAACATTTCAAACTGAAATTTATGTAAACATTTTTTTAGTATTTTGGTATATTATACTTTTATATCTTGGTATCTATATCTCTTTGTTGCTAAAATGTGCGCACTAATTTTTTTACTTGGTGTTTACCATCTACTTTACTTTAGAGTCATCATCTTCTGTGTCATAAGAGTGTTGCTCTTCAAAGCTTCACTCGTTCACTAAATGAAAATCGGAAAAGTAGATATTGCAAGCCTCTACTCGGAATGACCTAAAACGTCTAGTGTGGATAACCAGGTTATAATTATCCGAAGAGGTAGATCATTTAGCGAATAGGTTAGCAGGAGCGATTTGCAAAGTCATCGAAATGTCTCCGCCAAATTCAGCAAAACATCTTCAGACTAAGGAATGGCCATAACATGCTGAAGCAACACGTGTGCCGCAAACTACGAATCGGAGCAAAAGAAATGTGCCCCTGCGGAACAGCTCCCGAAAATGCAAAACATGTCCTTCAGACCTGCCCTCTGTATCTTTCTACTCGGTCAGCCTTTTGGCCCCAGGAGGCTACCTTCAATGACAAAATTTACAGTGAACTAGAACAACTGATAGCCACGGCGCAGTTCATAACAACTATCGGACTCTTCGTCTGAATCCTCCAAATCATAACTTTTTAGAACGAAGAAGAAGAAGAATAAGTAAAGATAAAATAGGCTATTATATATCAACTTTCAATTTGATTAGTAATTCATGTTTCTGCAAACAGCTAGAAATTGTGCGTAAATATTGTGTTTGTCGCTGCATATATTCGGGAACATCAGTCAAACATGAAAGAAATATAAATTTAAATAAAGCCCCTTTTGGTGAGCCTGAGATTTGAACCCGTCCACCTTCACGCTAGCCAGCATCTGCTCTGTAAAGTGTACTATCCCTAAAAAAAAACATCGTAAGTAATCTTGTGCTTGTTTGAACTGTTTTTCTGACGTAAGTCGGTACGTCACTAGCTAACCATTATACATATAAATATAGGAGATGAAAAATAAGTTACTGAATTCTGAGAATCCTTTTCAACGAATCAGGAAGTTAGGTTTGGGCGTGTCAAACACGTGATTTTCTTCATTTTTTTAAAAAGTACAATATCAAGAAAAAAGGCTCTCTAAATCTGTATTCTCTTTGAAATACATCGATCCCACAAAAAAAATTTTTATTGCCCCAAAAATGTCTTTACAAGATATTAGCATTCAAAGTGGTATATTTCTATAAATCGCTGAAATTACTGATTGAAATCATGGGGCAGGGTGGCCGAGTGGCAGCGCGTTCGTCTGTCGTACCGATGGTCTTGGGTTCGAAACCTGGTGCAGGCTAGGAGGATGTCCCTGAGTCTACCCAGCTCTGATGAGTACCTGGCATTAGTTCGGGTAAAGTAAAGGCGGCTGTGCATAGTGTTTGCCACACAACCACCTATATGTTGAACGCTGCTTCACCGGCCCTATGGTTCAATTAAGACAGACAGGATACTGATTTGAATCGACCCACTAAAAACTTTTTTGACGGTGGATTAAATCCAGCAATGGATTAGAATAGCCCATATTATATCACTCTATATATTTATTCGGACAATTTTTGTGCTTGTTTGAAATAAGGGCTACTGTACGAATTGTAATTTCATTGGGTGGTTGCTTTTACTTTCTATTCCAGGTATGGTGAAAAAGTCAGGACAAATTAGAATGCATAGAGAATGATGTCAACTTCAGTAATGGCAAGAATATTGGCTCTACATAGTGGTAAATAAGACTTTAAAAACCCCTTTCTTTACTTTCAGGGCAAGAAAGGGGTTGCCTGATTTAGTCCAACAATGTAACGCCATTAAATGTTAAAAGTAGTAGTAGCAATCTCGTCGGACCAAAATCATCCATAGGGCCGGTACAGCAGCGTCCCCGTGGCCACAGCATACAATGGGATCGTGTGGTCAGCACAATGCACAGCCGCCTTTATTTTTTCCAAAACTAAATGACAAGTACCTATCGGGGCTGGATAAACTCAGGGGCACCCTCCAGACCCGTGGAACAAATCCTGGCATTTACCTGGATTGAACCCAGGACCTACGGTACGCCATCTGAACGCCCGCTGCGTTTAGGTCTCCCGTTAAAAACACTTTTTAAAATGCAAGACATGACTAAAGTGAAGGAAAAAATGGTGGAAAGGATGCAATAACATTTCTGTGTAAAAGAAGCGTCCATAGCAATAAATATAATATTACAAAAGTAATTATTCTAAAATAGCCACAAGTAACCAATACTGTTAACTTAACGCAGGCTAAATATTATTTGCTTATGTACGACGTTCGCTTCTTATTTTGCTTCTTGTGTTTTCTATCACATGCATCTTATCCCAGCTGTGTTTATGGCGTGGGCGTGATTCAAGCCGTGTAGACCGTTGCGCAATGCCAACTGTGCCATCTTGTTTTGAACCCAAAAATGCGTCTATTTATCTATATATATAAAATGAGACTGTTTGTCCCCATACGGATCCCCATTGGTCAATTTGAAATCACGTGATTTTGTGTCACTGACCTATTTAGGCCTAGTCCTATATACTGTCTAATAATTTTTCACATCAGACATGTGTCTTCTTAGCTCAGTGGTAAACGTAGCGGACTGCTATGCGGGCGACCCGGCTACGATACTCCAGTCAGTCCATCCCTTTTTTTTCGACATTTTTTTTTTCAAACTTTTAAAAACAAAAGACATTGTAAATGTACGGGCAATTTAGATTTTTGTTAAATAAATATACTTGCCTATTTTTTTACCCGATTACAATATTTATTTTAGATTACTTCGGTAAAAAAATAATAATTTAAATATTAGATTTATAGCTTTCTTTTATATGTAGTTTATACATTTTTTATCTACACCTTATACAGTCCTGTTTTTTTTTCTCCCGGGCAACGCCGGGCAATGTAGCTTGTATATATATATATAAAACAACATGGCTGCAAACGATCATTCACTGAATGAACAAAAAAAAGTTTTATGTATCCTTTTTAGACCTTGTTTCTTTTTTTCCGGATGCGTGGTATATATAGGGATTATGCAGATAGCACAGTACTCGGCCGCTTTTACTTTTAGCCAAAGTGTCAATTACACGCCGGACCTCGAGAAAAAACAAAGTCTGGTCTTAAACTGGATTCGAACGACAATGGGCACGTTCATCTGAACACGCTGTCGCTGGCCCACGTTCTACCATTATACATTGTACACATGTATTGTGTTTTATAAAGCTTAACTTGTAAACTGAAAAAAATGTGTTTCTGAATCAAAATTTTGAAAAGAAACCCAACATGTTTCTTAGATACATTTTATATCGACATTGTGAACTTTTTAATGAAATATACTACTAATATCTCTCTCTTTCTCTATCTCTCTCTCTCTCTCTCTCTCTCTCTCTCTCTCTCTCTCTCTCTCTCTCTCTCTCTCTCTCTCTCTCTCTCTTTCTATCTTCTTTATTTATCTATTTCTTTTACTCTTTTTTCTGTGATTTTTTTCTACTTTTGTATTCTTATTTACTTATGTCTCCTTTATTTCTCCCTCGCTTTCTCTCTTTCCCACTCTCTCTCTCTCTCATTCTTTCATTCCATTTTTTTCTTTCTCTAACTTTCTTTTTTATTTCCACCTGACTTGGTCTTTTTTTTTTTTTTTTTGCATGTTGACCTCCCTGAATTTGTTAGAACGCCCTTATCAAATATTCGCTACAATTGTATTTAAGAAAAAAATATAATATTTTCTAAAATATTTCTATCATATTGCTAGGTTGAAGGGCAGCGGTGTTGACGTAATGGAGGCCCATGATAGAAGGACACAAACTTTTAAAGTCACCGAAATTTCAAACATCAACTTACTTCCAATGAAAAGTAAACAGCTTCATTGTTTGAAAAAATGATGGTAGAATATTTCAATTTTAGTGCTGCCACCTTAAAGAAAAACCAGTGGGCCGCCTTCGACGCCACAGAAGCTTTGGGTGGGACCATGGTCAGTACAAGGAAGATGACGTTAGCAACAGTAAATATGAAAAGAATGTTTAAGAAGGGTGGAGATGTACGGCTTGCTTTACATAAGGCGTTGAATTACATACATATCAATGCGTACGTGTATTTCATACACTGGCCAGCTATTTAAGGAATCGAAAACATAGACACACACACGCCCATATACACAAAATAACATACAGAGATAGAAAGGCCGATAGAAAGATAAATAGATATATAGATGATATATAGATAGATAGACAGATAGATAGACAGATAATAGATAGATAGCATAGATAGATGGATAGATAGATAGATATTCCTATTGACAGACAGTCACTCATAAGGTCAGACGGACGGAGGGTGGATAGATAGATATTTGGATAAATAGATTTACAAACAGTAGATAGATGGATAGATAGATAGATATTCCTATTGACAGACAGTCACTCATAAGGTCAGACGGACGGAGGGTGGATAGATAGATATTTAGATAAATAGATTTACAAACAGTAGATAGATGGGTTAACAGGTAGGTATATAGGTTGGTAGGTAGGTAGGTAAGTAGGTACTTAGGTGGGTAGGTAGGGTGGTAGGTAGGTAGGTAAGTATGTAGGCGGACAGACTGGGGCGATTTGACAGGTGAATAGATAGGTAGATATAGATATTTAGTAAAGCTGTGATAACTCATATGAAGAAGTATTCTACTTGAAAACTTTTTTTTTTAGATCAACACTAAAACATGGACAAAAACGTTTCCCTTTAAATATTATTTTAAAAAAATTATACCTGTAAATTATCAAATAAAATAAACGTATTCTATATGAAAGATATAGTCTAATAATAGGTTTTGGATTAACTTGAGTAATGCACTTAGTCTGAGATACCAAGCCTCTCTCTCGTATCCCAAAACCATTCTATTCTGCTACACAAATAAATTATTTTTTACAATACTAGCTAATTGCCCGGCGTTGCACTGGGTAACAATTAGACTACATTGTTATTACAGAATTATTTTTTTTAATACTACCACAAGAAAATTCGAACACGAAAATTTTAAAAGTTAAATATAAGTCAATGATGTCACGTGTCTTTATATTGACCAATAAGCTCTGAGGTTGACACACATATCCAACTTTAGGACCATAATAATTATTTATTATAATGTATAGTTTTACAGCCCAAGATAACAAAACTACTGTAATTCAAATAGAACAAAAAATATAGAACATTGATAGATTTTTTTTCTTAATGTATGGAGTTTGGAGAGGGTTCCTTGTCATATTTTTTTTCAAATTAAGCCTTTTACTGCAGAGGCACACTTCTCATTAAACAAAGTTTCAACGGAACTCGAAAACTTGTAACAACATGTCAGCGCATATTCAGCACTTACTTCAAGTGTAGAAATCCAACTTCAGATTTTGGCGTCGGACAGACGGACCAGATTATATTACTTATTAGTAAGTAAGTAAAGTAACATTCGGACCAAACTGATCATTAGGTCGGTGAAGCGACGTTCACAAGTTTCTGTTTACACGGCATACGAACCCAGGACCTTCTGATCGCCAGTCGAACGCGCAGACGCTCGGCTACCGTGCTCCAAAAATTACTTGTTTGAACATTATACTTGACTGTCGACCAAATGGTTTATTTATTTTTTTCAATAATTGTTTTGCTTTTGCTCGATGTATTCAATCAACTTGTAGAGTACCCCTTCGCTCCGTCTATAAAGAAGATTACTGCGTCCTGCGCTCATCCGTGGTCCGAGTCTATTCTTGCATCTTTATTCATGTTTGAAATGGTGTTTTACTGGTTGTTCAGGCAATCCCATTCAATGCCCGAATGCCACTCAGAAAGAAAGAGTACTGATATGCATTTGCTCTCGCATAAGGGATAAGGAAAGTTTTTCTGTCTTTATGTTTATCTGAGCTTTGCTACAGACTGTTATTGGGTTGTTTTTCTAAATTAGAGTTTAATGCCTTATGTATTATTACTACTTTATTCTTTGCCCTTCTGTCCTCTAGTGTTTCTAGGTTTAGCGCCAGTGTCTTAAAAGGACAGTAAAAGCTAAATACTGTATTAATTTTAACAACAATTTAGAAAAAAAAAATATTGCATTATAATATATTTTATTACTTGAAATAATTTCTTTTATTGAAATGAATGTGAAGATTATATAATTTCAGGCTCGCCCTTAGCACACGACGACCCTGGTTCTTGCTCTGCCGATGTCTTATTCCTGCCACCCTTTTGGGGACTTTTAAACTTTTAACCAAGGCTGTAATAATGTTCTATCTAGAAAATTCTAAAAGGTACGACTAGACACCATACCCGTGCTTCCAATGAAGTGTAAAAGTAAGCAAGGGAGATAAGTTTGGCAAATTATATTATTTCAAAGAAATTCATGCCATTAGATCTATATTGTAAATGTATAAACACCAAATTCTTTAATTTTAAGATATTAATTAGTACATATGCTGTAGAAACATACAAATAAGTCATTTCGGATATCAGTGCTCTTGATGTAGGCCTATTTATAAGTAGAAAAACAAAGGTATCTTCCCTGTTGACATTGAAAGTGAAATCTTCTCTGCACTAATTTTCACTAGGAAATTAGTTTCTTTTCACTTGTAAATGTTTATAAGTATGAAAGTCTACGTAGGACTATATATATATATTGCAAAAAGATAGAGGGGGAAGGGGGGGGGGTAATGGTCAATATTTTAATTCTCCCGGCCGCTAGGTATAGCCCTTCGTTACAAAAAAATTGACTTATAAGTTTACAAGACCTTCCTTCTAGAATATTTTAGAAGATTATTGCGTCCTGCAGGGCGGCAGGGATTGGTCGGCGGTAGAGCAAGAGACCGAGCCGTTTTGATGACAGTCCGGTGAGCTAACCGCAGGACCAACCGGCCTCACAATTATATATTTATTCTTTTTGTGTTTTTTTTATAAATGTCAAATTTAATATTTTACATTAAATTATGTGATTTTGTATACATTTTGTAAGAGATCAAAGTGTTGCTTGAAATATTCTTTAATTTACTTTTTTACTGTCACGTCTTTAAATGATTGTATATTTGTTCATTGATTAAAAGCCGCATTTCGAATTGGAAGTAGCAAGATTGTCGATGCTAACTTATCGTATACATTACAGACGCTACTTCTATAAAGAAGATTATTGCGTCCTACGCACATCCGTGGTTTGATTCTAGTCCTGCATTTATGTTAAGGTACTGGTTTTTCTGGTTTGTTCAGGCAACCCATTCCTTGCCCACATGCCTCTCGGGCAGAAAGAGTACTTAAATGCATTTGTTCTTGCATAATGGATAAAGAAAGTGTATTTTGTCCTTATGTTTATTTGAGCTTTGTAACATATTGTTTTTTAGTTGTATTTCTAAAGTGGAATTTAATGCTTTAATGCATTTTCTTTTGCATTCAGAAAACTTCGGGGAAAGTCCATTCTAGTCACACATTGGTGTTGTGGTTGTTGCTTTTGCTCAGCCAGGAACATTGTACACACTACCGGCAGCAGGTAACGTAACGTAAGGCAAGGCCTTCCAATGGCCCCTTGCCTGTGACGTCATGACCATGACGTGCATCAAGAGTTTGGCCTGTACTTACGGTGGTATTGACTCAGCGATAGGGACGCTTCTTATTTTTGACCAGTGAGGTTGAAAGTTATTATTGTACACAAGTGCAAGCAATAAAGTCTTCTTTAAACATTCATCGAGAGGCTTGAGTGTATTATTTCACAGTGAACACGATCGCAGACATTTGACAGAAGACCCGCATTTGTAAAAATACTCTTTCTTCCCTGGTGGCATCCGGGGCATGCAACGGGTTGCCCGAACAAACCAGGAAAACCAGTAACTTAACATCATTTAAAACACTAATCAAAATGCAAGACTAGACTCATACCACGGATAAGAGTTGGACGCAGTAATCTTCTTTATAGAACTAGCATATGTAACATGTAAGATAATATAAGATAAGATACAATAATTCATGTCGTCATATTATCACTTTGCTATTCAACCTTCTTTTCTGAAGTGTCTCTAACTTCAATGATTGTACTAATAGTGTTATAGGTTCGTTGTGCTCATGAAAATTGATGTAACTAAATTTAAGAGTGTAGAAATGTCAAGCCTACTCACTAATGCGCCACCTACCAGAAAGTTGAAAATAGATTCAGTTAATTTTTAAAACTATTATTTATTTGTTTTAGCATCACTGATACATTCAGTTTGATTGCCACACATTTTTATATATTTTCAGGCAGATAATGACGACGCGGATGTGGTTCGAATCTGAGGCAAGAATTTGGTAAACAGTGAAGCATGTTGACCGCCTGACCACACACCCTTGCACTCGATATCCCTATAGCAAGCGTTGGCGCCAACAAATTACAAAGATACAATTAATATGCAGGTAAAGGCTGCAAACAAATATGCAATTGATGCCTTTAAGGTTCGATCTCAGAGGAGATAAACTTTCAGAAAAAAAAAACATTTTTATTTTATTTGAAATACCCCATGTCTTTGTAGAGGGTTTAAAACATTTAGTTATGAAAACGTTAATTTTTGGTTCTGCTAAATACTTATTGATTATAAAAATGAATCGTACACACCTTGTAATTATTTAAGTTAAAATATTAACACATTATTAAAATATTTGATAGTACAATACACACATTTAGACACATTTTTTTAATATCTTTTATGCAATGAAGGGACATTATCCATTGATTAAATGTTAGTTTTAGTAAACTTTACAAGGGTTTGGACCATGTGTCGATTCGGAATTTCAGTTACAAAACTTTATTGCTAGAATTAGTATACACATATAGTGTAATAATTGTAAATTCATTAAAACGTAAACATATTTTTTTATTATTTAGATAGTTGTGGCTTGAGTTCATATGCTCTAAGTAGTGTGTCCGTATCACTTTAACGCCCATCGGTGATGCTCGGAAGAAGATGTTAATCTAAAAGCCCCCGTTGCGCCATCAAGCAAGGTGCTCCTCGAGCAAAGTCAGAAGAGAAGGAAACGCTTCACAAAGCAAACCACGAATGTGCCGACGGAAGAGACGAACTATTTCAACCTTAAAAGGATTGTAAACTTGTGTAGGTGTACTTGTGGATTTATTTTGAAAAACCACCTTAGATGCTAACCAGCATAGGATTGTGTGTGTTTAAGTAACTAATAGGTTGACTAATATCTAGAACCTTGTTATACCTGATAACTATCAGAGGGCCCTACCCCCAGAATTGTTTTTTTTACCGAGAGGGCCCCCCCCCCCATCCATCCCCTCAGCTAGCTCTCTTTCCCTGGGGTGTTGGTGTACGCTTAAGAACCGCATGAAAAACACACACAGGGCGCACACTTATACAAAGGCACACAGAAATAAACCTGTGCCCGTACACTCGTAGAGAAATACAAATTTACCCACACATAGAAAATTACATACACACATGCCTAAACATATAAAAACAAACACGAACACATGCACACTTACAGATACAAACACACACAAACACAAACACACACACATTCACACACTAACGTATATATTGAAAAAAAAAAGTCCGCAGTTCACATACACAAATGGGTTTATAACGAGATCAATTGGTTGACACAGGTATGGGGGGACATGCTGATATCATACTGGTTTAATAAATCGTTCTTAAAGTCTTAAATTTATTTGTATGAAAACTTTAGAGAAACAAGTACAGCCAACTGTATGGCTATATGTACACAGAATAAGAAATAAATGTTGTGAACAAACATATCACACAACCATAGCACACAACCATAGCACACAACCACAGCACACAACCACAGCACACAACCATAGCACACAACCACAGCACACAACCACAGCACACAACCACAGCACACAACCACAGCACACAACCACAGCACACAACCATAGCACACAACCACAGCACACAACCATAGCACACAACCATAGCACACAACCACAGCACACAACCACAGCACACAACCACAGCACACAACCACAGCACACAACCATAGCACACAACCATAGCACACAACCACAGCACACAACCATAGCACACAACCATAGCACACAACCATAGCACACATCCATAGCACACATCCATAGCACAAACATAACACACAAACACAGCATAAACATAATACACAAACATATTATACACAAAATTTACACACAAACATAGCACACAAATGTACACGCAATAAACCAGTCTTGTTGAAGTTGTTGAACCGACTATATTATTTTAGTCATAATAGTGGGGAAGGGGAAGGAGTCCGCTTCGTTCCTCTTAATAAATATCTGCTGTTTCCAGATTCACTCAGAGTACCGGCTTAAAGTAATAGACTATAACTGCTATTATGGTTGATTATAAAAATGTTTAAAAGAATTTATGCGTAAGATAAAGCGCTCTAAAGACAATTGCGATCCACGACTTGGGAGGGAGAATGGGGTTACCAGAAAATATGAATTTCGATTGCTTATGTTGTTAAAAATAGGTAGTATAGTCACATTAATTATTTCACATCAAGAGGTTGAAATAAAGTTGCAAAAGCGATCGGAATGTCTCTTGGACCGACATGTATCTCTGATATCACACAGGTTTAGGATAAATTTAAAGGTGGTTATTCATTTTTGTGGCTGCTCATTCCCCTAGTAATTGTAATCTGAAAAAGGCACTTTACTAATTAAACTCGTAGATTAGTTAATATGCCTGGTCCAAGGCTCTAAGCTCTAGCTATGGTCTCTACAACTAGTTACAAGCACAAACATAAAGAGAGAGAGAGAGAAACAGTTAGATAGATAGATAGATAGATAGATAAATAGATAGATAGATAGATAGATAGATAGAAAGATAGATAGATAGATAGATAGATAGATAGATAGATAGATAGATAGATAGATAGATAGATAGATAGATAGATAGATAGATAGATAGATAGATAGATAGATAGATAGATAGATAGATAGATAGATAGATAGATAGATAGATAGATAGATAGATAGATAGATAGATAGATAGATAGATAGATAGATAGATAGATAGATAGATAGATAGATAGATAGATAGATAGATAGATAGATAGATAGATAGATAGATAGATAGATAGATAGATAGATAGATAGATAGATAGATAGATAGATAGATAGATAGATAGATAGATAGATAGATAGATAGATAGATAGATAGATAGATAGATAGATAGATAGATAGATAGATAGATAGATAGATAGATAGATAGATAGATAGATAGATAGATAGAAAAATATAAATAATTACTGAGATAGATAGACAGACATATGGATATAATGACAGATAGATAGAAAGATAGGTAGGTTGGTGGGGAGGTATGTAGGTAGGCATGTAAGTAGACAGGCATATAGGTAGGTATGTATGTTGGTATGTATGTAACTAGGTATGTATGTAGGTAGGCATGTAAGTAGACAGGCATATAGGTAGTTATGTAGGTTGGTATGTATGTAACTAGGTATAATAATAATAATAACGGTGCTTATATAGCGCATATCCCGTTGGTGACAGTTCTATGCGCAGACGACAGTAATACAGAATACAGACAGTCAACGAAATATGTAGTAATACGCTAATTCTGCTGACGAAATAGGTGAGTCTTCAGCCGGCTCCTGAAGGTGTCATAGCTAGGGCTCTGGCGAAGCTGTAATGGGAGGTGATTCCAAGCAGACGGTCCTGCATAGGAAAATGAACGTAGGTATGTAGGTAGGCATGTAAGTAGACAGGCATATAGGTAGTTATGTAGGTTGGTATGTATGTAACTAGGTATGTATGTAGGTATGCATGTATGTAGGTCGGTAAGTAGGTAGGTAGCAGGTTGGGAGGTGGAGCGCGATAGATCGATAGAATAGTATAAAGATAGACAGATAGGTATAATATATAGACAAGACAGCTAAAAACAAATACTCAAACGGCCCATGTGTGCACTTATATGCATAAGCACGCACACAAACAGCTTTTCACATACAAACGCCACCAACACGACATATACACACAATGATACACATACAAAAAGCCATTCACGCTTTCGGACATATCGAGCCTATTCAAAGTTATCCTTTATGTTATATTTCCCTTACCGAATCGAATAAAAAAAAAAAAGACCAACCAGTTGTAATTTTAAATCTACAGAAACTGCGCAGTTACAAAGTTATTCGAATGTCTTTTTATCGTATCAGCTATATCTTTATCCATTTTTTATATGATCATGTAAGTTTAGAGGGCTGCAGTCATGGATGGATGTGGATGAGGAGGTGGTGGGGAGGAGGGTCGAAATACGACTATGTTTCCTTTTTTGTTTTTTTTTACGCTTTTTGTGGGGCCCCTAAAGAAAGAGAGGAGATGACAACCAACGAGCGCTCGTTCAGTGACACTATGTCACATTTGATGACATCCAGGCGTTGCACGTTTGATTACTATTATCTTGAGAGGCGGGAGATTCTATATATTTGGGAGAAACAGATTTTATGTGGAAGGAAAGTGAGTGCACGAGGGAGGTATAAGGGGTTCAGGGTTCAAATCCGACAAAAAAAAATAAGGTACAGAGTAATAGCGCATAATCTGGATAGTGAGTGTGTGTGTGTGTGAGGGGGGGGTGTTAGGAGCGACACTCCGATGTACACATAGATTTCAACTCTTTGTTTCTATATCCTATCCAAGAGAAGAGACGAGAAAAAAAAGGGCGGGGGGGGGGGGGTGACAGAGCTAGGGAGAGAGAGAGAGAGAGAGAGGCTGCTGATTCAATTTATTTTAAAACAAAGATTATAATTATCGCGAGAGAGAGAGAGAGGGGAGGGTCGTAGATAGGAGGCGTATGTAGATGGGAGAGATATCGAGAAAGAGGGGGGGGGGCTCGATAAAAGAATGTGTCATCGGAACAAATATATGGTGGGACGGTTGGAGAGGCACGGGGGTGCGGTGGAATAAAGATGTGTTAACAAGTCACGTGTAAATCCCCCCCCCCCCTTGCCGTAAAACCCCTCGACCCCGCGCTCAAATCTTAACCACATAAGGCCTGGACTTAAATCCAGCACAACAGAAAAACACACACACACACGTGGATAGAAACTAATAGAGCATTTCGTTATACATTTCTTTCTTTTTTTATTTCTTTGTGCTTAACTGCGATTCTTGATAAGACCATGACCTTGTCCACCGCACCCCCCCTCTCCCTCCAATCCCCACTATATCCTAGTTTATAACTTTTTTTTATATAAAAAAAAAGGCTAATTCTAAGAAACAACTCCGTTCTCAAATTCCAGTTATTTTATTATGTTTTTGAACGGGTGACACTCGTGGGAAAAGAGGAAAACAAACCCGCTGACCTACAGATCAATCCATCTATCCTGGTCCTGAGATCACTTGTTTTTACAACTTTATGATACCCTTGACCCCACACCACCCCTCCAAGTCCCATACCTAATAACCCTGGCCCCCCCCTTCTTTCTTTTTTCCTATAGCCCCTCGAACTCCAACATGTCCAAACCTAGCTTTTTTTTTTTTTAATTGGCCTTTTGCAGAAGGAAAAGAAGGGGAGGAGGTGGTACACACTCAGCGTAACTGGGTGTGTCTAAAAAATGTTTTTTTTAAATATATATATATAATAATATATTATACACATTAATACATTTTTTTTTCTCTCCTGCTTGTAGGTCCCCCTCCCCCTTCTTCCACCTTTTTTTTTCCCTATTTTTTTCTTCATGCCAAGGAGAGGGCAGGGTCAAAATGAGTGACGGACGGACGCTAGCCACGCCTTCATTTCTCACGGTTGTTCTAGTGAACTATAGCCCATGTTCTACCGACGGGAGAGATATGACTAGATGAAATATGTAACGAAAATGTATAACTCTTCTTAATTTATTAGATATAATTTTTTATGGTATGCATTACTCATTATTTGCAAATTGTGAAATATATGTTCAACTAACCCGTTTTTTTCTTTTTGAACAATATTAAAAGGCGTTATTGTTCCATTATATATAAGGCATTAATTTCCCATATAGATTAGTCACTCTTACCCTTATAGTAAACGATCTAACTGATAACTATCCTAATTTAATAAGTAGGTACAAATGTATAACCAAACATTAGAGGAAAGAGAGAGAAGTTCCTATCTTGTCCTAGAACTCATAAAGAAAAATCGCACATTGAAAATTGCAAAATTAAAAAAAAGCAGAAGAGAAAAGCGCAATCGCAGAACAGAACTAATAAATCACCCAGGAAACAAAAAGCGCAATATCATAGTAGAACTAAAACCTAAAAAGATTCATATTAAGGTATAAAAAAAATAGAAAGCAAAATATCCTGGTAGAACTAAAATATAGAAGGGAAAATATCTTGGCAGAACTAAAATATAAAAATAAAGCTATCTTGTTAGAACTAAAATATAGACTGCAAAATATCATTTTAGAACTAGAATTTAGAAAGCAAAATATTTAGAACTAAAATATAGAAAGCGAAATATATTGGTAGAACTAAAATATAGAAAGCAAAATATCCTGGTAGAACTAAAATATAGAAAGCAAAATATCCTGGTAGAACTAAAATATAGAAAGCAAAATATCCTGGTAGAACTAAAATATAGAAAGCAAAATATCCTTGTAGAACTAAAATATAGAAAGCAAAATATCCTGGTAGAACTAAAATATAGAAATCAAAATTTCCTGGTAGAACTAAAATATAGAAAGCAAAATATCGAGAAAGAACTAAAATATTACAGGCAATATATAGTGGAAGAACTAAAATAGGCCTATAGAATGCAAATTATCGTAGTTGAACTAAAATATAAAAAGCAAAATATCCTTGTTGAATAAAAATATAGAAAGCAAAATATCCTTGTAAAACTAAAATATAGAAAGCAATATATCTTTGCATAACTAAAATATAGAAAGCAATATATCTTTGCAGAACTACAATATTAAAAGCAATTTTCGGTAGTAGAACTAAAATATAGTAAGCAAAATATCCTTGTAGATCTAAAATATAAAAAGCAAAATATCCTTGTAGATCTAAAATATAAAAAGCAAAATTTCCTTGTAGATCTAAAATATAAAAAGCAAAATATCCTTGTAGATCTAAAATATAAAAAGCAAAATATCTTTGTAGAACTAGAAAATAGAAAGCACAATATTCTGATAGAACTAGAATATAGAAATTTAAATATCGCGGTAAAACTACAATATAGAAGGGAAAATATCCTGGCAGAACTAAAATATAAAAATCAAACTATCTTGTTAGAACTAAAATATAGACTGCAAAATATCATTATAGAACTAGAATATAGAAAGCAAAATGTTCTGGTAGAACTAAAAAATAGAAAGCAAAACAACCTCTTAGAACTAGAATTTAGAAAGGAAAATATTGTGGTAGAACTAAAATATAGAAAGCAAACTATCGTGGTTGAAATAAAATATAGAAAGCAAAATATTCTCTTAGAACTAAAATATAGAAAGCAAAATACCCTGGTAGAACTAAAATATAGAAAGCAAAATATCCTGGTAGAACTAAAATATAGAAAGCAAAATATCCTGGTAGAACTACAATATAGAAGGGAAAATATCCTGGTAGAACTAAAATATAGAAAGCAAAATATCCTGGTAGAACTAAAATATAGAAAGCAAAATATCCTGGTAGAACTACAATATAGAAGGGAAAATATCCTGGTAGAACTAAAATATAGAAAGCAAAATATCCTGGTAGAACTAAAATATAGGAAGCAAAATATCCTGATAGAACTAGAATATAGAAATCAAAATATCCTGGTAGAACTACAATATAGAAGGGAAAATATCCTCGCAGAACTAAAATATAAAAATAAAGCTATCTTGTTAGAACTAAAATATAGAAAGCGAAATATATTGGTAGAACTAAAATATAGAAAGCAAAATATCCTGGTAGAACTAAAATATAAAAATCAAACTATCTTGTTAGAACTAAAATATAGACTGCAAAATATCATTATAGAACTAGAATATAGAAAGCAAAATGTTCTGGTAGAACTAAAAAATAGAAAGCAAAACAACCTCTTAGAACTAGAATTTAGAAAGGAAAATATTGTGGTAGAACTAAAATATAGAAAGCAAACTATCGTGGTTGAAATAAAATATAGAAAGCAAAATATTCTCTTAGAACTAAAATATAGAAAGCAAAATACCCTGGTAGAACTAAAATATAGAAAGCAAAATATCCTGGTAGAACTAAAATATAGAAAGCAAAATATCCTGGTAGAACTACAATATAGAAGGGAAAATATCCTGGTAGAACTAAAATATAGAAAGCAAAATATCCTGGTAGAACTAAAATATAGAAAGCAAAATATCCTGGTAGAACTACAATATAGAAGGGAAAATATCCTGGTAGAACTAAAATATAGAAAGCAAAATATCCTGGTAGAACTAAAATATAGGAAGCAAAATATCCTGATAGAACTAGAATATAGAAATCAAAATATCCTGGTAGAACTACAATATAGAAGGGAAAATATCCTCGCAGAACTAAAATATAAAAATAAAGCTATCTTGTTAGAACTAATATATAGAAAGCAAAATATCCTGGTAGAACTAAAATATAGAAAGCAAAATATCCTGGTAGAACTAAAATATAGAAAGCAAAATATCCTTGAAGAACTAAAATATAGAAAGCAAAATATCCTGGTAGAACTAAAATATAGAAATCAAAATTTCCTGGTAGAACTAAAATATAGAAAGCAAAATATCGAGGTAGAACTAAAATATTACAGGCAATATATAGTGGAAGAACTAAAATAGGCCTATAGAATGCAAATTATCGTAGTTGAACTAAAATATAGAATGCAATTTATCGTAGTTGAACTAAAATATAAAAAGCAAAATATCCTTGTTGAATAAAAATATAGAAAGCAAAATATCCTTGTAAAACTAAAATATAGAAAGCAATATATCTTTGCAGAACTACAATATTAAAAGCAATTTTTGGAAGTAGAACTAATATTTAGAAACCAAAATATCCTTGTAAAACTAAAATATAGAAAGCGAAATATCTTTGTAGAACTAAAACATAGAAATAAATATATCCTTGCAGAACTACAATATTAAAAGCAATTTTTGGTAGTAGAACTAAAATATAGTAAGCAAAATATCCTTGTAGATCTAAAATATAAAAAGCAAAATATCCTTGTAGATCTAAAATATAAAAAGCAAAATATCCTTGTAGATCTAAAATATAAAAAGCAAAATATCCTTTTAGATCTAAAATATAAAAAACAAAATATCTTTGTAGAACTAGAAAATAGAAAGCACAATATCCTGATAGAACTAGAATATAGAAATTTAAATATCGCGTTAGAACTACAATATAGAAGGGAAAATATCCTGGCAGAACTAAAATATAAAAATCAAACTATCTTGTTAGAACTAAAATATAGACTGCAAAATATCATTATAGAACTAGAATATAGAAAGCAAAATGTTCTGGTAGAACTAAAAAATAGAAAGCAAAACAACCTCTTAGAACTAGAATTTAGACAGGAAAATATTGTGGTAGAACTAAAATATAGAAAGCAAACTATCGTGGTTGAAATAAAATATAGAAAGCAAAATATTCTCTTAGAACTAAAATATAGAAAGCAAAATACCCTGGTAGAACTAAAATATAGAAAGCAAAATATCCTGGTAGAACTAAAATATAGAAAGCAAAATATCCTGGTAGAACTACAATATAGAAGGGAAAATATCCTGGTAGAACTAAAATATAGAAAGCAAAATATCCTGGTAGAACTAAAATATAGAAAGCAAAATATCCTGGTAGAACTACAATATAGAAAGCAAAATATCCTGATAGAACTAGAATATAGAAATCAAAATATCCTGGTAGAACTACAATATAGAAGGGAAAATATCCTGGCAGAACTAAAATATAAAAATAAAGCTATCTTGTTAGAACTAAAATATAGACTGCAAATTATCATTTTAGAACTAGAATATAGAAAGCAAAATATTTAGAACTAAAATATAGAAAGCAAAATATCCTGGTAGAACTAAAATATAGAAAGCGAAATATATTGGTAGAACTAAAATATAGAAAGCAAAATATCCTGGTAGAACTAAAATATAGAAAGCAAAATATCCTGGTAGAACTAAAATATAGAAATCAAAATATCCTGGTAGAACTAAAATATAGACAGCAAAATATCTTTGCAGAACTAAAATATAGAAAGCAAAATATCGAGGTAGAACTAAAATATAGAAAGCGAAATATCTTTGTAGAACTAAAACATAGAAATAAATATATCCTTGCAGAACTACAATATTAAAAGCAATTTTTGGTAGTAGAACTAAAATATAGTAAGCAAAATATCCTTGTAGATCTAAAATATAAAAAGCAAAATATCCTTGTAGATCTAAAATATAAAAGCAAAATATCCTTGTAGATCTAAAATATAAAAAGCAAAATATCCTTGTAGATCTAAAATATAAAAAGCAAAATATCCTTGTAGATCTAAAATATAAAAAGCAAAATATCTTTGTAGAACTAGAATATAGAAAGCAAAATGTTCTGGTAGAACTAAAAAATAGAAAGCAAAACAACCTCTTAGAACTAGAATTTAGAAAGGAAAATATTGTGGTAGAACTAAAATATAGAAAGCAAACTATCGTGGTTGAAATAAAATATAGAAAGCAAACTATCGTGGTTGAAATAAAATATAGAAAGCAAAATATTCTCTTAGAACTAAAATATAGAAAGCAAAATATCCTGGTAGAACTAAAATTTAGAAAGCAAAATATCGTGATAGAACTAGAATATAGAAATCAAAATATCCTGGTAGAACTACAATATAGAAGGGAAAATATCCTGGCAGAACTAAAATATAAAAATAAAGCTATCTTGTTAGAACTAAAATATAGACTGCAAAATATCATTTTAGAACTAGAATATAGAAAGCAAAATATCCTGGTAGAACTAAAATATAGAAAGCAAAATATCCTGGTAGAACTAAAATATAGAAAGCAAAATATCGTGTTAGAACTAAAATAGAGAAAGGCAAATATCCTTGAAGAACTAAAATATAGAAAGCAAAATGTCGTGGTAGAACTAAAATATAGAAAGCAAAATATCGTGTTAGAACTAAAATAGAGAAAGGCAAATATCCTTAAAGAACTAAAATATAGAAAGCAAAATATCCTGGTAGAACTAAAGTATAGAAAGCAAAATATCCTGGTAGAACTAAAGTATAGAAAGCAAAATATCGTGTTAGAACTAAAATAGAGAAAGGCAAATATCCTTGAAGAACTAAAATATAGAATGCAAAATATCCTGGTAGAACTACAGTATAGAAAGTAAAATATCGTGTTAGAACTAAAAGATAGGAAGCAAAATATCGAGGTATTACTAAAATATAGAAAGCAAATTTTCGTGGTTGAACTAAAATATAGAAAGTAAAATATCGTGGTTGAACTAAAAAATAAAAAGCAAAATTCGATGTAGAATAATAAAAATGGAAAGCAAAATTAGAAATCAATTGAGAACTTTAAAAAGAAAGCAAACTATCAAGGTAGAACCAAAAATTAAGAAACACAATATAAAGTCGGTACCAAGAAATAGAAAATATAAAGGTAGAATCAAGAATTAGAAATTGCAATATCAATTTTAAAAGGATATATTAATGCCCTTTATAAGACAAATTAAAAAAGCATATCGATTTTTAATACGTAATGAACTGGGCGTATGTATTTTGAAACCTTCGAGTCAACCTTGTTCTGTGGACAGTGTCGAATGTCCTCTCCTTACAACATCCGTAAAATATAGCAAAATATTTTTTATGTGTGTATACATGTTAAGGCGACTGCGCTCTGTGCTTGCCCACTTGTGAACACTGCTTCACGAGCCATAAGAATCAAATTGGCCTGAAAAGGGTTACGTTACTCACTATCCTGATAAACTAATGTTTCCCCGTTTCCGGCTTATTTTGGCCAATATAGATCTAGCTTTTTATAAAACAAACATGAACTATTGCAATAAAACTTCTAATAGTTGACGTTCTAGTTGTAGTTCTTTTTCTGATGTTACATGTAGAGACCGACCGAAACCAAATTTTTAGTTTCGGCTGAAAACGAAACCATACCGAATATTATACATTGACTTTCGGCCAAAACCGAAGCCGAAACCAAAAATTAACTACAACTTCGGCCGAAACCGAAAAAAAAACCGAAAATGCGAAACAGTTAATTACAAACGACTGCACATTTATGTGTAATATGAACTAGATTATGGGCACTCTATCTGAGTAAACCATTCTTTGAAGTGATTAAATTTGATCCATTGGGCCGGGGCAGTAGCATTCACCAGTTTCTGTAACCACGGCATACTAGGTGAATGTGTGGCAAGCTCTATGCACATATGCACAGCCGCCTTTTCTTTACCCCAACTAAGGTCAGTAACCCATTAGAGCTGGGTAGAACCAGGGACATCCTCCAGACCAGGAAAGAAAAACCTAGCCTGCACCAGGATTCGAACTCAGTACCATCGGTAAGCCAGCCGAACTTCTCGCCCACCGTGCCTCTTGCATTGTGATTAAGGATATAGATAATGTTGAATTGTTGGTTTTCTGGGTTCTTCAGATAACCCATTCCATGTCCGGATAGCTCTTAGTAAGAAAGATAATTTATACGCGTATGTTTTTGCATATGTAAAAAGGAAAATGCTTTTATCCTTGTATCATTCCGAGAATTTTAAATGAATCGTTTTTCTTGTTGTACATCTAAGAATTGAAAGCTTTATGAATTATTAGTAGGCTACATTGATCTTTATCGTTTTTGTACATGCTTGCTAGGTTTACAATTGTTGTTGTTGTTAACTATTGATGTTACGCTTGTCAGTGGTGAATATTTACTTTTTATGAACATTAAAGCTTTTTCCTAAATTATTCTAATTTTTAAATCAAACAAATTACTGGCCTTTTTTAGTTCTTACTATGTCATTTCCTTTATTCGTGTCTTTATTATAATCGTTTAGTGCAAAGCATTACATTAGTCCTTATAACCGAAGAATGTATTTCCACCCAGATAATCGTTCAGTGCAAAACTAGTCATTATAACCGAAGAATGTATTTCCACCCAGATAATCGTTTAGTGCAAAGCATTACACTAGTCCTTATAACCGAAGAATGTATTTCCACCCAGATAATCGTTCAGTGCAAAACTAGTCATTATAACCGAAGAATGTATTTCCACCCAGATAATCGTTTAGTGCAAAACTAGTCATTATAACCGAAGAATGTATTTCCACCCAGATAATCGTTCAGTGCAAAACTAGTCATTATAACCGAAGAATGTATTTCCACCCAGATAATCGTTTAGTGCAAAACTAGTCATTATAACCGAAGAATGTATTTCCACCCAGATAATCGTTTAGTGCAAAACTAGTCATTATAACCGAAGAATGTATTTCCACCCAGAAAATCGCTAACTATTAAGAGTATAAAAAAAAGAAAGGAATAATAAAATAATTATAGACAAGTCTACTTAATTCATGGTAAAGACCTAACCCAAACTAAGAATGCAAAGTACTTAGGAGTAATAATAATAGTCTACAGTATCTTGAAATTTACCAATTGATGAAGTAATTTAAAAAAATCGAACAAAACATTAGGCTTTTTCTTAAATTGACATTTGAGTTTTATTTAACATTAAATAGTTATGTATAAAGTTTTTTTGTTGTTGTTTGGTAGCTATTATTTTGACTTTCGTTTTTAATTGTGTTTCGTTACCTTTTTTAAAAAAATCATTCAATAATCAAAGATTGAACTTCTTTGACGAAACCTAGACTAATCTATATCCGAAAATAATATTTAAAACGTCTATCCCTTATCTCTAAACAAAGTAAAAGTTAAGTATCCCGTCTGACCCAATTGATCCATAGGTCCAGTGAAGCAACGTTCACCAGTTTCTGTGGCCACGGCATACAGTTGACGTTTTTATCATTTAAAATATTCAAAGAGTGCATCCTAATCTATATTTAAAACTGTTTTCTTACAAGCTTGAAACAATAACCCTGTTGCTGTCACAAATCGATGCGCTGGACGCTTTAAATATTTTTGTTTTTAGAGATCCGAATAATTCTCATTAATTGTCATTGCAATGATCATTGTGAAATATTTATACATAGCCTAAAATAAATGAATGTTTTGAAAACGCTTATTTATACCTTTTGTAATTCGGTTATTTTAACAAATTAATTTTAATAATATTTAGTTGAACTTATTTTGCGCCATTTTAATTTCATATTTATGTAGTAATGAATTCATCTTAACTTCTTTATCCCTGACATAATAGCGACATTCCAGTAGATTTTCCTAGTTTAATAGTGTCATTGACCAGGACCTGCAAGTGGATTGAGTGACTGGTACAATGCCTTATAAAAACTGTCAACACTTTATTGAGGAAACAGAAATATCGCGATACAAGAACTAAACGAAATTAAATTAAAGATTTGAACTATGATTCTTCATGTGAACAGCCTAGCGCTCTGTTGGCTAAAAAAAAAAACGCGCAAAGTTCCTAATTTTGGTTTTTTTTTAAGGCTTAAAATGTTGTTATATTTTTTATACGGTACTTTTGTGCCTTTAACACTAAAACTTTCTACAAGTATAAACTAAAGAAAACATTACAAAATTATAACTAATTCAGAAAAGAGCTGCAATGTTCATTACTGGTCAATGTTCACAACTGACAAGAGTCAATTAGTCAAATCAATAAAGCTAGAAACACTAGAGGACAGAAGGGTAAAGTAGTAATAATACATAAGGCTTTAAACTCTAATTTAGAAATACAACACAATAACAACCTGTTGCAGTGCTCAGTTAAGCATAGGGACAAAAACACTTTCCTTTTCCCTCATGCGAGAACATATGCATATAAGTAGGTCTACTCTTTCTGCCCAAGTGGCATTCGGGCATGGAATGGGTTTCCTGAACAAACCAGGAAAACCAGAAACTTAACATCATTTTAAATATTAATAAACATGCAAGACTAGACTCGGACCATGGATGATCGTAGGACGCAATAATCTTCTTTATTGAAGGAGCGTCTGTAATATATAAGATAAGATTGGTATATTCAAGGAAATATAGCATAATTGAAAGTCACAATGTGTAGCCAATGAAGTAAATGTTAAGTTTGAGCAACTGTAAGGCTTCAATGAAACAGAAGTCTCGATGAAATAATAATAATTTTTATTTGCATAGTGCTGCCGACAAACATATTGTAATATCAGAACGCATTTAACAAGCGATAAACAAGCGTGATTGCTGATATAGTTTACTAGGCTAAAAGGATGGAGATCTATTTGTAGGGTTTGGTAGACGACAAGGAGAGAAACGGTACTTCAATGGCGGCCATTAGTCTACGGCTTCAAAGAGCGGCAGATTTTAATTTTCATTAAGAAATGACTATAAAAAATCAATTGTACATTATTCCATAATTGTATAAGTAACATTCTTGAGAATATACATATAGATTTACACTTATCATACATTACATGGTTGCAGTATTAAATACATACCTTATTCATTTCATATTCCATTAGAATATTTTTTTTATAAACCGACGCCATTTTCCTAGGCGGTTCCACATTGTGCATTAAAATAAATAATATTACTTTTTCAATATTTACTCTTTTTTTTAATCGTCGGAAACATTTTCTTTTAAATTAATAGTCCTATATATTGGTCTAATGAAATAAAATAATAATGAAATTATAATAATATATCATATTTATAAGATACAAAGTAAATTTAAATTTTTTGTGAATATTTTTTTTTACATAATGATTATTAATATTGTGCAAAGCAAGTTTTAATATTGTCCATATTGTATTGAGAATTGTCTCGATAATTTATTTATAATTATTTTTATATATTTATATATATATATATATATATATATATATATATATATATATAATTGTCGTCGAGATTATTTTTGAAATAATATTATTGTGTCCTACGCTCATCCGTGGTCCGAGTCTAGTCTTCCATCTTTATTAATGTTTTAAATGATGTTAAGTTACTGGTAGTTTTCCTGGTTTGTTCAGGCAACCCATTCCATGTCCGAATGCCACTCGGGAAGATAGACTACTTATATGCATTTGTTCTAGCATAAGGGATAAGGAAAGTGTTTTTGTCGTTATTAAGGTAAGTTGTTGTTGTTTTGCATAGTGATAAAGAAGCTACTTATTATTTTGAATAGTGAAGTTGAATGTTATTATTGTACATAAGCTCAGTGCATCGAGTGGCTTGAGTGTATTATTTCAAGCAGTACCCACAATGGGCCGTTAAGCCGGTGCGCCGCAATGGGGCCCATGAAATAGTAAATTACGGATGTATTTTTATTTTTGCTTTGAAGCTAATAGGAAAATGCCCCTAAACCTCCTACAATCTTATGTGGCACCGAGGGTCCTTAGATTTGGTTTTTCTTTGAATGTGTACTTGAACATTTTGCTAAACATACAAAGTAGCCTCTAGTTGTAATATACATATTTTCGAGTATATCGTTTTGCTAAATATACAAAGTAGCCTCTAGTTGTAATATACATATTTTCGAGTATATCGTTTTGCTAAATATACAAAGTAGCCTCTAGTTGTAATATACATATTTTCGAGTATATCGTTTTGCTAAATATACAAAGTAGCCTCTAGTTGTAATATACATATTTTCGAGTATATCATTTTGGATCTCTATATTTTTTTTATTACAGATGCCCTTACAAAACAAGTAGCCTGACAGCCTTACGGTCCTCTCTGTGAGCGTAGTAGGCCCGTCTTAGGTCCACTTTGGGTTAGGTTCGCCATAACAACTTGGCTAGGCTCAGTATTGAGTCTGACATCGCAAGACAAATATACTTTGAGACTGTAATTCGCAGTTTTGTCAAGAAAAAGGCAACACTGTTTTTATATTTAAAAAATAGTCTTTTTGTTATGTTTTTTTATCAATTATATCTTTTCTGTTGACTGTTATCTTCATTCATGAAACAGTGTGCATTCAGAAGATGAATGATTTGGGTATATTTGTAAATAATTAATGATATGGACATTCATAAAGTGCGATTAAGCTGTACATTTATGTACTTTTTTAGTTATAGTATTGATACATTGTGAATGTATTAATCATTTATTATTTATATTAATAAAGCAGTCTTGAAGTCTTTTTAATTGACTTTATAAAATCGAATATGCAGTTTATTTCTTGCATAATTCCAACTGTCATAGATATGTCCCAAATTATTAAGCCTTGTAGCTGTGAAAACTACCAGTAGCCTACCTAAACTTGTGTCTCAGATGCTCTCTTAATTTTCACGTTCACATTATTCATATTAAAATGAATTGTGACAAGTTAATTGACAAATTAATAGCCCAACCTTATTAATATATAATACTTCGCTAGGCGTTCTTTTCATCCAATTTAATCATCAATGAGTCTACATTTTACATTTTACTTATCTTTGTAATAGTATTTGTAAGATCAATACTGGAAGAGCGGGGAAAGTTACATTAATTTAAACTAAAACCTGCACTTGATTAAAGTTTTTTATAGGCCTGTATGAATGATATGATTACATTCTAACGGTAACTTCTATGACAGTTTGAAAAATTGATCCATAGACCTTTTAAAAAGATTCCTGATTTCTCACATCGTATACAATGCAAATAAATCGGTGCAACGACAACTGATAGACGAATTTTTCGTCTATGACACATCGTTTACAGAAAGTTGGTCTACAGACATTACGTCTACCGCGACAACTCGTCTAACGGGCAGTGCCCAAACCGAATAGTGGTATTAGAGATTTTTCCGACCTTTTTAGCCGCCACCTTGGGTCGGCGCGAATAAGGGCGGGGTAAATGCCGCCCGACCTCTCGGCTTTTATCAGAGCTGTCCCAACTCTCATTCCATTTATCAGTCTACCACCTCTGGATCAATGTAGGGGCCTGCTCAAAGGAGCATGGCGAGGTGCCTGGCTACTCAGAGGTGGGTGTGCTCAGCCCACTTTTTTTTTCTTAAGATGGTCTTCTCGTAGGCTACGTTTTCGGGTAGGCCTGCATGACCAGGGACCCACTGAAGAAGCGCGCAGTCTCCAAAGCGCTGACTTGGCTCATGTGAAGGCACAATCAGTCTTTCAGTCTCTGTGCGCCAGTTGCTCAGATTTTCAATAACCTGAAGCACCGACAATGTATCAGTGAGGAGTGGAACAGTCGTGGAACTGAGGGCGCCATCGACGTGGCGAATGCAGATTTTGTTCCAGAGCCTTATTTAGTTACTATTAGCCTCAATGTCTGTGCCGTAGATGCAAAGACCGTTGCATGCCCCCCCATACTTCGTCTCTACTTGGTTAGCCGGGGTATTCTATGTAGACACCCATAGCCGGCTGAAACAGTATCTAAATTTGCCTCCTCGGTGTAGACAAGGACTGCCCCAGGCGGGAGGTCTTTTATTGTGCAAACGCTATAAACTTTTTTTTAAATAGTAATTCCGGTTCAAACGTTTCTGCTGAATGAGGTGTCCTTTACTTTCGTCAGTATTTTGGGGACCTTAGGTATGTTCCCCGGAAAGAAACTCGAGAACCATTGGACTGGTAATCTATACATACATTTGTGATCTGACGTCCCCCGTATACAGGGTCTTTAGTATTTTGGCCTTAGCACCTACTTTGTGCTAGCCAGTCTTTTAATAAGGTTAAGCTTGTTCGAAACTTTTCCAGCCAAATCTTGGACGTGGTCGAGTATCTTTCGGTCGGGCACTACTCCGAGGTATCTTTATGTTTTATCCTCCTCGAGCGCCACGCCGCCGATATTCAACTATGGTCCATGAAAATATCTATACCCAGGCTGAACAGCAACTAGACGCTACAGACCGCCTTTGAACAATTTACTTCGTGTCGCTATAGCTTGGCGTACTCATGAGTGATTTGGAGATTTTTCTGCAGATCCAGTTGTATTTCTGCATATCTCTTCCAGGACTTCCAAAGAATAAGACAGTCCGCAGCCTCTTACAGCCAATGCTTTCTGGCAGGTCATTAATATACAATAGAAAGAGGATGCAGGACAATGCTACCCCTGTGGCAGACCAGTCACCAAGGTTGCCTTTTTGGATAGGTTTGTCCTGTGTCAAGCCTGGATCGCTCTCTATGATATTAACGACTTAATCCAGAGAGACATGTTACCCTGAACGCCCATTCTCCTCAATTTCTGCATGAGGCCCTGCCCCCAGACTCGGTTGTGAGCCTGTTTGAGATATCAGAAAACCGCTATAGTGGACTCGATCATCTGAAATCCACCCGCCATCTCTTGCACGAATAGGTTGGTCTGGTCTATCGCGCGCATGTCCGCTCTGAAACCTCTGAAAATTCGTCTACCAGACTATTCGTCTACCGCGACATCTCGTCTAGCAGACATTTCGTCTACGCCTGCTTCACTTGCATACATACTATATTTAAGTGAGGGTATTTTCAGATGGTCTTTGCAAGAAGAACCTCTTAACCCTATCCCTACTTCGTGTATTGACTGTATTCGACTACAAGGTGGGTCAAATTGACCCATATACCTTTTACATAAGAAAAAACTAAATACTTCCTATACCTACTTGGTGGGTCAAATTGACCCATATAGTTTTTAATAGAAATAACAATAACTTATTTTATGAGAGCATTTTGTATTTAATTACATAATGATTGTTGCACATTTTTTTCCAATATATCTGTATACTTGAGCACCTTAACTAGGCTATTTTATCTATGATTAAACTTATCTTTTGAAACTTCATGTGTGTCGAGTCCTAAAAGACCTGGAATTTAACATTTAAACATAAATGTTCACAGGTGCCTAGAGGAAAATACGAATTTTTACAAGTTTTGTGCAGTGTTGTTTGTTCTGTGACAGTCCTCCATATAGTTTAACCCTCTCCCTACTAGGTGGGTCATTTTGACCCATATACATTTATATAGAAAAAAACAAGATTAGAACTGTGAAATAAATTCTTTGTATGCTTGAAAAGCTAGAATTAATATCAGTGAACATTTAAGTTAAAGATATATATCTCATGGGCTTCAATTTATCTGTTACCCAGCGAGAACATCACGTTGTATTTACGTGAAAAACACGTGGAAAAACAACACAAAAACACGTGAAAACCACGTTTTTTTTCCTGTCGATACGCCGTGGTGTGCCCGCTGGGTAGCCCTTTGAAATGTATGTCCCTTAGACTAAATGTAAATGTAACCAAGGATGGAATAAACTCGTATCAGGTCCCATTTGAAAATCAGAAGATGCCAAGCTAAAACATATTTAGGCCTCCAAGACAAGAATTCCTTGGTGCACAGATGCCATTGTCAGACTATCAGATTTCAAACTAGTTACAACTCCAACTAAACATTGATAAACATTGTCATATTCAAACAATAATGAGGGAAAAGGATTGATATTGACAAGTAAATACCAACTGATGATATTGAAATCCAAGCTCTCATTGTTTGCATTTTCAATTTTTGTGCCCATTTAGGATGCCAGATGTGAACATCTGTTAGAAACAACAAAGAAACTAGGTCCAAAACAAGAAGCTGCATTGCATTTATAATGAGAGTTATAAGAGAAGTTTCTAAAAGAACTAAACAAGCATTATGTTCCTTTCACTATCATTGATGAGCTGTAGCAATACATTTCATCAAAGCCAAAGAAATTGGCTTATAGACTAAAATATTTCCACTTGTATCAAAGACTTATCTTAGCAAAGTTGGACTCTGTCCTCATCAAAGTTGGGCAGTGTCCTCATCAAAATCTTGGACCAGCACATATACTTCATATAGAACTAAGTATAAACAACTTTGAGTAAGGAATGGAGCCTTCTATAGACAAGAATGTGAACAGCAGAAGTGCAGGTGTTAGCTTGCTCATGCTCTGGAAATCTGGCTGATGCCCTGGGAAGTTAGACAAGAAAGCATTGACCACATGTGTAAAGTGCTCAACACCTACTTGCTTTGCATGGTTTCCAAGAATAAACCATAGTTCTAAGTGCACTATGGGCATGGGCGAAGCCAGACATTTTTTCCAGGGGGGGGGGGGGGGGCTCAACTTTCGCGTGACAAACATTTATCAAATTTTTAGCAAATTTAGTACATATTTAAAAAAATATTTTGAAAAAAATTTTTTTTTTGATTCCGGGGGGGGGGGGCTTTGCCCCTAGCTATGGGGCACGGTGACCGAGCGGCAGCGCGTTCAACTAATGTAGTGAAGGTCCTGGGTTCAAATCCTGGTCAAGGCTAGGATTTTTTTCCCGGGACTAGAGGGTATCCCTGAGTCTATCAAGCTCTTATGGGTACCTGACCTTAGTTGGGGTAAAGTAAAGTAAAGGCAACTGTGCATTGTGCTGGCCACACATTCACCTAGTATGCCGTGGTCGCAGAAACTGGTGAACGCTGCTCCACCGGCCCTATGACCAATTTGTTCCGAAGGGTACTTTACTTACTAAGGGCACAAAGTGCTCATTTATAAATACTCTATTGTTCTTAATGTTTTTCAAATAATTATTTTTTAACAGCTTTGGTCATTACATCACATTCCAAATCAATTCACATTACCAACTCTCTCGCCACAAGCCGTAAATCCCACTCCCTAAAAAACACACACACACACCTTATTTAAGCACGGGACAAGTATGCCAGTGTTCATAAAAATACTGTTGTTATTTTTTCCTGTTTTTTGTTTCGTGCTACTCTGCGACCATAGCATAGCGGTCACCAACTGGTCCTATAGTTTCACAACCCAGTTGACATCCTAAAGTATAACTCTAACACCACCAACAGAGAACGGAGACGAAATGTAATGAAATGTTGCCTAACCCAGGGGTGTCTGGGAGGCTTCACTTTGGAAGGAAGATGGGAACCCATCAGAGGAGAAGCGAGGAGAGCCAGCGATATCTGATTTCCATACCTCTATAAACATGCATCGTAGTGTCATGCTTCGGACCAAAAGACTAGTTATCGACATGTTTGTTTAGCAGAACCAAAGAGCCTAAAACGCTTTGTCCCGAACTCCACTGCATCAATGTAAGTCAAGAACGCTTTGAATCGTGTGAATATATAGAAAAAATATCAGGAACAAATCTATGGTATACTTGACCCTTTTGTTTAATCTGAAAGCTCCTTTCTTATCCCAAGTATTTGGGACGCATTGTGCCTAAACTGACAGTGAAAATTGACTATATTATTTACTTTTCCATCACCATTGACAGAATTACTGACAAGATAAGTGAAGTCGTTGACAGCACGGGTGTTCAAGTGCGAAGCTATACAATCATGGGCGTATCAACGACGCATAATATATTCTAGGAGATAGGAGGGGTAAGGCAATGAGTTATGCCACTGTGCGTTATAGATGTGTGAATTCACAAACAATTTCGGAATTTTGCTACATTAAATGTGATAGCGTGAAGATAGCTAAGCGAATTACGCCAACATCATCAATAATTTGCTTTTAAACGGAATGTTCTGTGGAAGAAGGCGGACGGTTGTTGGTTTGTAACATAGTGACAAAATAATTAATAACAACCATGAGCTTAACGTACTGACAATTAATGGGACGTCAACAAATAAAAAGCAACCCAAATGTAAAAATAGAATCAGCTGATAAAGCTTCTGATTGCCAATCATTTATACAATTGACAAGTCTTAATGAGGTTTGACCTTCTCAATATGACAGGGTTTATCGTGCTCATGAACTTCCGGTTTATTTCCGGCAACACGCTTCATGCGTTGTTTTCGTCTTTAGCTGATGTTTGACAATTTATTTCAACCTCGCCGCCCACTACTGCTCTTTTAGATTAGTTGTGCTTTATGAGAAATTCGTTTTTTTTACATCAAAACTGAGTATACGATAATTAATAGTCGACGTGTTAGTCGCGTTAAGTTAAATTAGATTGCTTTATAAAATAAAGTAGTCTAAAGTAGCAGTCCTTGGCCATCAACAAACATGATCTAGAGATAGATAAAGACACAAAACAAGAATTACTTTACATTAAGCAATACGTTTGGGAATAAAGATAGGTGATTCTTCACATCTGACGTCCACAATACGTCGTTTTCTTTCGGCAACATCTTTTGTAAATGAAAAAAAAAATCCCCTACATCTTTTCTTACTCGCAGTACAACCAGTAACGTAGCACACTGTCATGGTTTGACAGTAAATGAACGGATAGGACCGGAAATGTTGGTACACTATGAGCTTTTATGTTCGCCAAGTATGCATAATCATTAAGACTTGTCAATGACAGAAGCGAAGTGCGGTCATCTTAACCCTTCCCGTACCGACCTACTTCTATCTATGCTGCCTTCAGTTCCGCTATATACGCGCCCGAGACTGTAAGGGTTAAAGCACATCAATTCAAGCCCATAGTGTGGTGTTTTCGAATCCTTCATTGTCAGGAGTTCACCCGTAGAAAACGAGCACTAGAAACGGACGGGCTTCGGAAGAAAAGTACGTTTGAAGCTCCCCCATTGAAGCGTTAATAAGTAGTCCAGGTATAGACACACACACACACACAATCACAACAGACCATTCAAGTTACGCAGTGGCGATCAAAGATAACATTAGTGTTTGTTGTAGGGCGCAGAGTTAAGCTGGTTTATTTCTCAGAAACAGTGAGACTTAAAGTCTGAAACGTAATAGACGCTTCTACAAGTAAAAACGCGGTAACAGCTTCATACATATTAATGAGCACTTTTAAAAATTCAATAAAGTTTTATGTTTAAAGTTAACTGTTGGGGTAGAAAGATGTGAACAAAGTATATCTGAGATTATGATTTATTACCGGATTAACTAGTACAAATCAACAACAATATATGGAGCACATTAGTATAAAAATTTAAGGACAGGACAATGTCAAATCCTTTGCCACTTTATTATCAGATATAAAAAAAAAATAGCGTTTAATGACACAATATTATAAAAATTAAGGACTAAAAACTTATCAAATTTATGGCAAAATAATAAATAAATTGTCCACTTTAACGTTAAGAATAATTTGTGTAATCGTAAATCATAAATATAATCATGGTATTTTGGAGTTGCTAACAATTGTTTTTAATTTTAAGTTAACAATACTCTGTAATTTAGCGTGCATGCAGTAGCAAAAGAGCAAATTAGTGAGCTCAAGTGGTCATTATCATCAATCGTAGAGACAGACATATAAACAAAAGACAGACAAACCACACAGACAGATAAGATAAATATTTGATTGATTGATCCAATTAATTGATTGATTATTTGATAGTTATATAGATCAAGAAATGTTTTCATGAATGCTTACAAACTTTTTCACATAAAAAGCGAAGATCCAAAGACTACAGTTAAATACAGAAAAATACATACTTTGTTTAATATTATATCCAAAATGGTTGGGTTTACTGTATACAGTAAATAACTGCCACAAGAGAAGTCTTACAATATATACATAGTAATTCTTAAAGTACAAACATAACAGATAAAAGAGGGGAAAAAAACGTGGACATCATCTAATAAATATTTAAAGCTCAAAATTAATCTCTGGGCTACTTTCTGGAATTTCACTTGATCAGATCCGGTTTAATTTAATTCTAAGTATTGACCTTTTTTACGAAGAAAGCAGGGCGTTATTTCATGGAAATAATAACTTTATTAAGGATGTTATGGCGAAGTACATGGGGCTTTCCCGTTTTTTTTTTCTAGCTAATCATTGGTCAAACTTCTAGGCAGTGTGTGTTTTTTTTTTTCTTTATGAAAGTACGGGGTGAGTCAAAGGGCGATCCTTGGTAAATTTTAAAGTTTTCGTATTTGGCAGCAGGAAAATGTCTTCCTATTTAATTTTAAACCTCCAATGCGGAGAGCGGCTCTGGAAATGGGGAATTCCCCCAAAGATTTTTTGTCAAAAATATTTTGTGCATGTTTACTTTGTCGAAGTGCACCTTTAATTTTGGAAAAGCATCCGCGTTCTTCGGGTTCAACCAATGAGAGAAAAAGACAACGGTAACTGAGGAAGTTTCTGGTGGAGAGCGGGCGAAGGGAAGGGAGAGGGGCAGCGGACTGTTAAATGCCTAATGCACACAACTTGTAAACACCAAGTGTAACAATTATTTTTACATGTTTGTATATATAATTATATTATGTTCTCTTTATGTGAGAAAAGAATCAGAGATCACTCTCCCAGGGCTTGGAGAACGAACTCTGTTGCATCAAGCGATTGGCATGTCGCTCCTGCAAAGCCGGGTTGTCAAAGAGCCCGTGCTCGACCGTTTTTTTTTACATCACCGAATTGAGGTGGTGCCTAAGCCTACTAAAATAGATCCCTCTCGGACATTGCCCAGTGCGAAATTGGGCAATAGTTGACTAACCTCTCCTTGTGGAGCCTCGACCACCTGTCATCTTGTTTAGGCCGTTTGAGATGCTTCCACGCACACCTGGGCTCTTGTTAGTCTCTTCCCAGACCATGCAGCACTGCACTGTCTCCCACTAACGGATAGTTCTACTAGCACTCTCAAATAAGCAGTTCGAGAAATATCCTTGACATGCCGAAATCGGAACAAATAATACCTACAAATAATAAAGTCTCAAACTCCCCTCTCCCTTTAGAGGGGCCCTATTTTTTATGCTCATTCTATGCTCATCTCCCCCTTATAGTATGATGTCGAAGTAAAGCTGTATTATAGGGCCTTAAGTAAAGTACCCTTGGGATCAAACTGATCATAGGGCTGGTGAAGTAGCGTTCACCAGTTTCTGTGGCCAAGGCATACGAGGGGATGTATGGCCAGCCGCCTTTAATTTACCCCCATCTAGTGTCAGGTACCCACCAGAAACTCAGGGGCACCCTCAAGTCCCGTGAAAATATCCTAGCCTGCACCAGGATTCGAACCCAGGACCTTCGGATCACGCACTGCTGCTCGGCCACCATGCCACTAATGTAGGCCCTTACATATAAATAAATTAACTGTTGATAGTCACGGCCTTTTGTTTCTTTTGGTCAACTATTGCTCTTAGAAAAAAGTAAAAAAACTCTTAGAGATTGAGAGGATGAGGTTAGCGCCCTTGTCTTCTGTAATTGCGATGATGATTGTGGAAGTTCTTTCTTCAAACGAGGCTTCCAAAGAAATATATAATATGAATCTCTTATAAGGTTTAATATTGAAGTATTACGGGATGCATGCTGCCGTTAACCAATCTCCCAAACGTTTTGGAAATTGGTCTAAATATAGAATGGGTACAATGTTAAATTACGATCAAAGTATGGTGATTTTACGTCACCAATGTTTTAGCCCATTAAAGCAATGGAGCAATCAATATTGTTCGGTGTTTGGACTTGTGTTTTATTTTAAATGATCCGCTAAGGTTATCTTTGGTTAAACTAAAGGAGGGCAATAGCTTTTACCGTAGCTTTACTGAATGAAATCTCACTGTACATCATTTAGGTGTACATTTACTGAGGTGACCAATCATTGGCTGAGTTTGGTAGAGCCAAGGGGAATGTACTTTTATCTTATACATTACAGACGCTCCTTCTATAAAGAAGATTATTGCGTCCTACGCTCATCCGTGGTCCGTGTCTAGTCTTGCATTTTTATTACTTCCTTTTTAATGTTTTAAATGATGTTAAGTTACTGGTTTTCCTTGTCTGTTCAGGAAACCCATTCTATGCCGAATGCCACTCGGGATGAAAGAGTACTTATATGCATTTGTTCTCGCATAAGGGATAAGAAAAGTGTTTTTGTCTTTATGTTTATCTGAGATTCGCAAAAGGTTTTTAATGGGTTGTATTTCTAAATTAGAGTTTAATGCCTTTTGTATTATTACTACTTTACTCTTTGCCCTTCTGTCCTCTGGTGTTTCTAGGTTTAGTGATTTGACTAATGGTGTCACTCTTGTTAATTGGGAAAATTCACCTTGCAGTTCTTTTTTGAATTTGTTATAATTTGTTAATGTTTTCTTTAGTTGATGGGTCCTATACAGATCCTGCATATTCTAGTATAGGCCTAACTAATGTGAGATAGCATTTTAGTTTGATATTCTTATTACATTTGTGAAAGTTTCTTTTATGAATCCTAATGTTTTGTTTGATTTTTTAATTACTTTATCAATGTGAGGGTTCCAAGATAACTTATCATTTATTATTACGCCTAGATACTTAGCATTGTTAGTTTGACTTAGTTCTTTACCATGAATGAAGTTTGTTATTATTTGTACTCTTGGGGCTTTTCTCTTCTATTGTTATGTAGTTCTACTTGATTAACGTCAACTTTATCAATACCGAAGACTATAATAAGATGGACCGCTTGCTCTATTTTTAGAGCTTATATGTACTTTTTTTTCGTGCGCAACCAATAAGGTTGTTTTTAATGAATTCTACGCTCCTATGATTGAGTTTTCCGCTATATACAACTTTCGATTTTAATTTTCCATTGAGAAAATCGTAGCGAATTATTGAACCGCACTAGAGGACTTAGTGCAATCGGAAATTCCGAAACTAAGTGTTTCAAGTTATCAAATAGCATAAATATCAAAGCAAGCGGTCAATCTTATTATTGTCTTTGATCAATACTAATCTCTGTGTGTTGGGGCATTTGCATCTTTGCTTACCCTTAATGTATTCAATGTAATCTCTATCTGCATCTATTTGCTATCTAAAAAGGTATCATTATTCTTCTGGAGGCAGAACAGTCACCCCCCACCACCCTCCGGCTTTCTTTTTCTTTTAAAAATCCGCAACTGATTATAGGGGGCCATCCATCTATTCACTTACGCAAAAGTAATATTTTGCTTTTCCCGCTTCCCCTGTTACACCCCCCGAACTTTATTGACATAATATATTCACAGGCCGTGACTCAAACATTTGTAAATCTATAAGGCTATAACATGTATAATTATGTCCTTTTAGCGTGGGTACGGTTGGTCAGCGCGTTCCAAAGGTCATGGGATCGAATCCTGATTGAGAACCAATGCAAATCTTTGTCGTATTAGTTATTAATTAGGCTCACTTTTTCTTTAATTTTGACGATTTTCGGTGGCGCCCCCAAGTACATTGCGCCATGCATAACTGCCATTCTTGCCGGTACCTTATAACCGGCACTTTATGATACCCCTTTCTTTGCATTCATAATTTCTCAGGAGGCCCAATCTAATGAAAATTAAGAACAATTTGCAATCTAATTTTCAATGGTCACCAACTCAATCAACATCAGTTAAATCTACGGTTGTTTATCATATCTTCAGCCTTCATGTTTTTATCTGATCTATTTATAGATCGTACACCATCTTACTTATCTACTTTAATCGATACACCATTTCACCGGCAGGGCGTTATAATGCAGATTTAGATGGAACGCTTTGGAATCCTGGATTAAAATTTATATTATATAACTCCCCCGAATCTACCAAGATTGCATGGTTACCTGATATTCGTTTGGAAAAATGGTAAAGAGTGGCAGGGCATTTGTGATTGTCAAAAAATCACAGTGTATACCTTGAGCAAAATAAAACTGTAGAAGGCTTCTTTAGAAACCATCAAAAACAATCGAAATAGCTTAAAATTGAAACCACAGAAACCACTTCCACTATTAACCCTTAAAGTCCCGGGCGCGTATATAGCGGAACTGAAGGCAGCAAAGATAGAAGTAGGTCGGTACAGGAAGGGTTAAACTATATTACATGTTTCATTAGGCATAAGGCATTTGTTGAACTCGATCCAGGACAGACTAGACTGGAACCCCCCATCGACTAAAGACTGAAGCGTCTTTTTTAGACCACCACACTGCGGTCTGCTTTAAAAGTTCCTTTCAAAGCGCCAACCATCTCAACAGGGCACCACCCCTCTTTTGGAAGGTTGACGAGATGCAATCATTAGTTTTATCTCCTCATTGTAAAATGCACGAGTTACATTATTTTTTTAATCAAACCTGGAGGTTGGTGTTGCCCTTAGAACTACGGGACAAATAGATTATTGTTTTTCTTGCCTTCTACCACAACTCGTTTCCATTCATGCTGTAGACTGTAGCATATTACAATTTTGTTTGTTTATTTTTATCTTTTCGTAATCTGTACATCGCTCGTTCAGTATTTATAATACATAAGACATTAAATTATAACTTGGGAATAAAGCACTCAGACAAGGGACGAAAAAAAGTAATCTTAAGCTTTCCAGTGGTTCTCGAACTAAGATTAGCAGTAGGGTGGGCGTGCTTTATATTTAAAGTCCATGTTTCTTTCGGTCGATGCTGGTCCACAAGGCTATTGAAGCAGCGTTTACTTTGTTCATACCGCCTGACATACAAGGGGTTTGTGTGGCCAGCATCAATGCCCACCTGCCTTTTATGTTTCCGTTAATCTGGAAGCGGATAGCAATACTGAAAGTCTTAATATAGTCTCTATATAGAACCAAGGCTTACGGCTGGTGTGTATTCTAGCGTCTGGATGGTGTCACTGAGTCTTGCAAGTTCTGATATGCACCCGAGTATTTTACTATATATCTATATGTAAACGTTAACGAGAACTTGACGTTTAAAAATGTTTCAATAATACCAGACGAGCCTGCCAGGCTCTTACCTCCAGAGCGTAACAATGGTAAGGGGTGGATTAGGGGGGGGGGGGCAGGCAAAGATTCTGTCCGAGACTAGCCAACCCGCGGCACGCCGATAAGCCGTGCTGCTTAACATAGGGTACGGTCTCCACTCCACAGTACATGTACTAAACTTCTCTCCCCACTTGCGGAATTCTCTTTGGATCGTTATCGTGCTGGCTGGCCCGCATACCTAGCACAAATCCCAGACTGGACATCCAGCCACCAGGGCTGGGTTGAGTCGGGCTGTCGCGCTCATTTCTTCCTCCCCACCAAGTCTCTGATTATCCTGGAAGTGCAATAATCATCTTACGCGCAACAGGGGTTGTCACCCATGCGTTAGGTCAATGGTGTGCTCTTAATGAAAGCGTATTGGTGGTTTCCACACTTCGACAGCGATGAAAACCATGGGCACAGAAGTGAGCTCTTGATAAAGACATGTACATCTGGAAAAATCTTCTGCTGACGCGTACTCATGTCTAAGTTTTAAATCACGCTAAATCGCCAGATAAAAAAAATCACAATCAGGAACTAAGGAATCTTCCTAGATCTTTACATTTATAATCTTCAAACCTTTCCCGGATAACAGTAATCTTTGCATTCTTCAACTACTCGGTAAACACATTTAAATTGCCATGGGATTGTCTCGACAAGGTTTATTACAAAGCAAATATATATAAAAAGGGGAATTTTAGAAATGTTCACCGACTTTCCTGGTTACCCAGAGAACCAATCGTATAATTTTTACGACTACATTTTAAGCTACTTCTCGGGGGTGTGTTGGAGGGATTAAAAAAGAGGGAGTGTATGAAGTGGTTTGGTATGTTTGGGGAAAATTATGATTTCCTGGCTTTATATCTAAAAGGAAAAATTCCGCTAAATTTAGCTTGATTAGAAGAAGACTAATAAAAACTTATATTTAGTTCTTGGAAGACTTCTGATAAAGCTTATTGACGTATATTGATGTCCAGATGTTTGATATGAAGACTTAGTTATTCATGTTGTTTCATACTGTGTCAATTTTCTTAACGGATTATAACTTAAGCTTCATTACGTAAAAACCCTGGCTTCTATTTTATTATTTAGCACACAACAGTATGGATACCTTGAATTGTTTGTTGTGTATGTTATTTTACAACAGTGGTTTACAAACACACTTGTATTTTGCAAAGGTAAGTGTTATGTTTGAATTCTACTAGAAAAAAGGAGAGTTTATTTTTAGATATATATTAACTGTACATTTCAATAACATTATATATATGTATATATATATATATATATATATATATATATATATATATATATAAAGGAAAAAGAAACAACACATACAATTATCTTTTATACAGATTTTTTTATTAATTATTATATTTTCTATAGATTTATTATCATATAAGAAAGACACGTTGCTGTTATCTTAAATGATGCATTGATTTTTTTTCTTTGAGAGCCATATATTAACTTTTAAAAACTGTCTTTGTTTCTGGCTGGCTAGACAATCTCTAGAAGGCCATTTGACACACTTTTATCTAGGCAATTATGCTGAAACTTGGCACTTGCACCTGTTGCAAATGAAAATACATTCTTGCATATTTTCAGCTCGATCCCCCCCCCCAACACACACACAAACCCACATTCACACAACCCCCCCACACACACACAGATACAACCCCTCCCACACACAAACCCCACACACTACCCAAAACACACATACATTTATATATTCTAAGTTTAGCATAATTGTTGTTTCAAATGTTTATCGTTACATATTGTGTGGCAGTGAGTCAGTCAGCATTTCTGAAGATTTCGATTTCGGATTCAGGTAAAAACGGTACGGAATTTTACCAGTCACCACGGCATTCACGGAGACTGTGTGGTCCAGCCGCAGTACCATTCAGACACACATACAACTAATTCGCGGTAATGTAAAAGTCGCCAAGACCAGCCGTGCACGATGTTTGGGCGAGCCGACGAGACTTTGAGAATCAGAGCCTTTAGCTTGACCCAGCTTGCTGAATCAAAGCTCTCCATGCCGACTTGAAGCAAGAGTCAGACATTTCCATAGGTCTCAGTCTGCAGTCTGTCTCCAGACTAGGACTTTTTTCCACCACTACATCCTCCCCCCCCCCTACCGTTGCCATTGACCGTACTTATTGTCCTTTTCCATTCAGGCTTTCAGCTGAGTACTATCTTTAAGAGAAAGTCAGCCGAGATTTTTCAAACGTCCCATCCGGCGCCATCTTGCCGCGATTATCTCTATTATTGGTATCTGATGCGCATGTTCGGGGGCACGGTGGCCGATCGGCAGCGCGTTCGCTTGGCGATCCGAAGGTTCTGGGTTCGAATCCTGGCTGAGGCTAGGATTTTTTCCCTTTAGACTTGAGGGTGCTCCTATCTCTGATGGTGATGGGTACTTGACATTAGTTGGGAAAGTAAGGGCGGATGGGCATTGTGCTGGCCACACATCCTCTAGTATGCCGTGGCCACAGCAACTGGTTCACCAACCCTATGATCAGTTTGGTCCGAAGGGTACTTTACTTATGCACATATTCGGTAGAAATCGTGTTTGGTCGGAAGAGCTATCATTGTGTTGCAGGCATTGTGTCTGAAATAAGTTTTCTTGCCATGGCGATTGTAGTATTCCAACACTCACCCATACAGAACTATCAGAACATTAGTTTTAAATAATTTAATTTTTGTGTGGACTTTGGTCTGAATTTCTCCATGTCTACCTAGGGAGCGCAAAAGTATGTTTTACTTTTCTGATTCTGGCGTCCACTTTCAAGTTCCGATTACCGATCAAAGCTGCCGTATTGCTGCCCAGATCTACGCATTCATTGACGTCATCCAGCTTCTTCTCTGCTATTGACAAATGGAGTGTTTTAGAAAATAATTATGGTTCAGATCACCAGCCTATCCTGCTTACTACCAACTCCAAAATACCAACTCAACAACCATTAACTTGGAACTTTAAAAGAGCAGATTGGAATACATTCAAATTAGAATGCGACAGAATACTCTGTCAAATAAATATACATTCTAATGCTCAAGAACAGTATTCAACATTTTTAAAATCATTATATCAAATTTGTGAACGGACTATACCTAAAACAACATATAAAATTAAAAAAAATAGACCATGGTTCACAAACATTTGTAAAGATAGTATTAAAACTAGAAATAAACAGCTTAGAATTTTCAAGACCAACCCATCTCCAGAAAACTTGAAAGCCTTTAAAATTGAACGAGCAAAAACCCGACAAGTAATCAGAGAACAGAAACGGCTTACATGGCAAAATTATATTAACAAAATAAATTCAAACACACCCATAACTAATATTTGGAAAATGATTCGAAAAATTAAAGGAAATACAAAAAAAAGTCAAATTAAACAAATCAAACTGGCTGATGGCACTTATGCAGAAACTACACAAGATATTGCAAATGAAATTGGAAAGACCTATTCAAAAAATTCATCGTCTGAAAATTATACAGACTCCTTTAAAAAAATAAAAAGAGAATTAGAAAAAGAAGCTATAAATTTTGAAACAAATATATTTGAATACTACAACTCCCCAATATCAATAAACGAGCTCACGCAATGTATTAAAGAAACCAAAAATACTGCAGCAGGCCCAGATACAATTCATAATGAGATTATAAGACAGCTACCAACGTTAACACTGAAAACTCTATTAAAAATTGTTAATGATCTTTGGCAACAAAATATATTTCCTACGGAATGGAGCAAAGCAATTACCATTCCAATACCTAAAGAGAAAAAAGATCACACAGATCCAATAAATTACAGACCAATAGCCCTCACAAATTGTTTCTGTAAAATTGTGGAAAAAATTGTAAATAAACGCTTAATATATTTTCTGGAAAGTAATAACTTAATATCAAAGACTCAATGTGGATTTAGAATAAATCATTCAACAACAGATCATCTCATTAGATTAGAAACATTTATTAGAGAAGCTTTTGTTAGGAAAGAACATGTGATAGCTGTTTTTTTCGATTTAGAAAAGGCGTTTGACACTACATGGAAATATGGAATTTTAAAAGATCTATATTCCTTAGGTTTAAGAGGAAATTTACCAAAATTTATATCAAACTTTCTAAGCAACCGAACATTCCAAGTAAATATTGGAAATTATTTATCAGATACATTTATTCAAGAAGAAGGTGTCCCTCAAGGAAGCGTATTGTCGCCTACACTATTTAATATAAAAATAAACAATATCACTGAATGCTTATTACAGAATACAAAATGTTCTCTATACGTCGATGACTTTGTGATCTATTATAGAGCTAATTGTATGATAGAAATACAGAATCATCTACAACTTCAAATCAATAAAATTCAAGAATGGACCGAAAAGAATGGATTTAAATTTTCTGCTCAAAAAACAAAAGTAGTGCATTTCTGTCAGATGCACAAAAAACACCCCGACCCTGAACTATACCTTTATAAAAAACAGATTCCTGTAACTACTAACGTCAAATTTCTCGGAGTAACATTTGATAGTAAATTAAATTTCCTGCTACATATAAAGGAACTAAAATCCAAGTGTCAAAAATCCACAAATCTACTGAAAACTTTAGCAAATACAGATTGGGGAGGAGAGAAAAAAAGTCTACTGAAAATATATAGATCACACATTCGATCAAAATTAGATTATGGATGTTTAGTATACGGATCAGCAAGAACATCATATCTAAAAATGCTTGATCCTGTACAAAATCAATGTCTACGTCTATGTCTAGGAGCATTTAGAACTACTCCATGTACCAGTTTGCAAATAGAAGCAAATGAATCACCACTACAAAATAGAAGACTCAAGCTATCATTACAATATGCACTAAAACTAAAATCCTTACCGAATAATCCAGCGTATTTATGTGTTTTTCACCCACAAGAAAAAAACAGCTTTACTGAAAACTCAAAATATATACAAACTTTTGGACTTCGAATTGAAAAAGAAATGATCGAAACTAAAATTGAATTTAGATTTATAAAAAGATATTATATACCAAAAACTCCACCATGGCTTTTTGAAATCCCGCCTATAAACTTAGAATTAAACCATAGAAATAAAAAGGATCCTTGCATGGATATGTTCCAAGAAGTGCTACAAAAATACCCAAATTATGTACAAATATACACAGACGGATCGAAAAATGATACAGCGACATCTTCGGTTGCTCTTACCTCAAATACAAGTAAAAAAAGAAAATATAATTCCAGTATCTCAATAAATACTGCAGAGGCTTTAGCAATATGCCTGGCATTAGACATTGCAGAGGAATCAGAAAACCAAAATTTTGTTATTTTATCCGATTCGTTATCTTGTCTTACTGCTATGGGAAACTGTAATACCAGGAATATATCTGCCTTGGACATTTTGACAAAATACCAATCAATATATGAAAGAGGCAAACGTGTCGTTTTCTGTTGGGTTCCTGGTCATGCAGGGATAGATGGAAATGAAAAAGCTGACAGAGAGGCTAAAGCCGCCCTGTTGTTATCAGAGAGTATTATCCCAATACCATATCGAGACTTGAAACCTTTAATAATTAAACATGAAAGACAAACATGGACTAACTTCTTGAAAACCGAATGCAATAAACTGCAGTATTTGGAAAATTCAAAAACCTGGCATGATACAGGCCAACTTGTTCGAAAGGACGCAGTTATTCTCTGCAGACTACATACAGGACATACGAAACTAACACATTCGTTTATCTTAAAACGAGAAATGGCCCCAATGTGTGCTTTCTGCAATGCCAACTTAACAGTGTCTCACATTTTGTTGGAATGTAATACATTTGATGACATTCGACGTAAATTCTATTACTGTAGAACTCTTCATGAACTTTTCAGCAAAATTAAACCAAAACATATAATAAACTATATTAAAGACATACAACTGTACAACAAAATCTAAAGATATAAGAACAATAAAATGAATACAAGAGAAAAATGACAACAACGTTATCAAAAAGGCCCTATATAACCTTCGATGTTGATGAGCCGGAAATTCAACAATTCAATTCAATTCAAGGCTTAATGAGGCGTGACCTTTGCAATTGAAGAGATCATGAACTTCCGGTGAAATTTATAAATAGGTGATTCTTCACGTCTAACTTTCACAATCCATCGTTTTCTTTTGGCAACATCTTTTGGAAATTAAATCGAATGTAATCCCATACATCTTTTTGTACAACTAGTAACGCAGCACACAGACATGATTGTTTTGAAGCAAATGAACGAATGGGACTGGACGTGTTTTACACTTTAACCTTTATGCATTCATAATATTTAATACTTGTTCAACGATGAGCTGGTTTTATTAAATGCTAAAGACGTATGTTCTGTAAAACCTAGCGTCATGGGTGGACAACCCGTGTTCAAAGTCCAACCAGAACACGCTAAGATATTGATCACGTCGTACAAGTAACTTCTGAACAACCATCAGCCACTAGCCGTTGTTACAAATACGGATTCAATCGTTTTCTTCAGTACTTCCCCCATTAAAAAAAAAAGTAAAGTTATTCCGTTGGACCAAACTGATCTATAGGCCGTTGAAGGAGCGTTCACAAATGTCCATAGCTTCGGCATTCTAAGGAATCGCGTGGCTGGCACAATGCCCAGCCACTTTTCACTTTGCCCCAAACTAACGTCAGGTACCCAACTAAGCAGGGTAGGCTCGGTGATACCATACAGACCCGGGGGGGGGGGGGGGGGAAATCCTGGCATTCACCTGGATTCGAACCTTTGGTACACCAGCCACCGAACTTCCAGTCAATGGGATTTTTGTTCAAATTATATAGTTTTTTTGCTTTATATGCATTTTAAAAGGCTCATAAGCCTTAGAAAAAAATATCTAGATTTCCTTTCTCAATAGGGTTGGTCAGGCAAAACGTCACAGATCCCAAAACGTCATCATCTATTTTTAGATCAGTGCAAAACATAGCGTGATGTCTGTATGAGCGACCCGGATGAAAAAGCGTAAAATTGTTATAAACAGCTTTTTTTTTTTGGACCAACCCTATATAAATATTAACTCTCTCGGGTCGGTGGCCAGGCTTAAACTACCATACCGAAGGATTTGAACAGTACAGGATTTGAGCCTGAGACAATTGGAACAGACTTGGAACTGTTATACTTCCACGACCTTAAATAGGTCATAACGGTTTGAAAAGATCACCAGACCAGAGACCAGACATATACAATAATAATTTAATAAAAAAAAACTGGGCACGTTTTTACAAAAAAATGGTTTTGTTTACATTTTGACCCGTTTTAAAAATGATAACACAGAAAAGAAACGGACCAACTAATAGTATCTTCAAATAACCAAATTACGCTACGTCGTATTTCCAAGTCTCCCCCCCCCACCCCCAGCCAGCACCCCTACCCCCCCCCATACACACGCATACACACAACCCTGTCACCCTACAATTCGACATTGACAACAGAAAAATATTAGCCCTTATGTGCCAATCTAAAGTTAGGCACACTAAGATATATCTAAGTTATAACGCCAGTGCCTAGTCATGTGACGTCGTCAATTGCATTAGTGTTAGGTCATACTCCTCGTGTTCATTCATAAACATGATAAGCCTCCCATTGGAACAGTCCTAACCAATCAGCGCCAGCGCCAACTTCCTTGTTCATTGAATCGGTTTTTGAAAAAAAAAAAGATATAAGAAGCAGAAACGCGATATGGAGAAGCCTAGTCCAGTAAAAAAAAATAAAGGTTCTCTCTCCCCTGTCATACCCTGCCCACGTAAGGGCATTTGCATTCGTCCCATTACATTTTGGGGGTCTAAGAATGGCGAGAAGAAATCGAAAGGAATCTGGGGGTAAGGCCGGCGGTCGAAGGCTTTGCTTAGGCCTAATTCTTTTTTTTTTTTTAAAGTAAGGTTCTTAGGACGTTAACTTCTCTGTGACGGAGTGTGTGCAGAAAGAAAGGGGGGGGGGGCTAATATAGACCAAAAGACTTTAAGGTCCAAAGATGCGGCAAGTACAACAAGTCGCCCTCCAATGGCGTCACCCAAACTTAACCCAGCAAGCTCGTGGTTTCCACGTTGATTCCTCGACGATACGACGTGGTGTGCCCGCTGGTAATTAACTGTATTATGTAGCCCTTTTTTGTTTTCAACCAAAAGAATAATATAAAAAACGAAAAAAAAATATAAATAGTTATAATTATTTTCTCTCCGTCTCTTTCTTGTGTTTTATTATTATTATTATTATTATAAATAGAAAGTAGGTCTTGTGTGCTGATGACCTTGACATTGCCTGCAGCAAAAAAAAAAGTGCACCCAAAAGTAAAAAAAAAAAATGAAAATCGCGTCCACGCATGGTTAAAGACCAAGTGAAGAGGTTTTTCTCAAAGGAACGAGATTTGAAATAGCCTCATACGGCAGTGACGTATCACAAGGGAAATAAATAAATAAAAATAGACGCTATAAATCTATATTTAACCATTTTGTTAAAAATAAGAACCGGGAAAAGATTCAAAACATGTGGCAATAGATTCAAAACACGTGACAATATTCATTTTTCCTAGTCGGAATCCTTTATGTTACGTCACTTTCCTATATTGCCGGAAATAAAAACATCTCAAATGGCTACGAGATTTGGAGTAATCTTCCGAAAAACACACACATTTAAGTGCAAATATTGAACTAATTACTTAAAATGTATCTTTGATATTTTGTATAAATGTTTTTTTTAACATTCAGATACTGAATACACTATTTACTATCAAAATCAAATGTTAACTCAATTTTGATAAAAAGCTCTTCACTTGGTCTTTAACATAGACGGGGGCAGTCTACCCTTTACATTTGTCGAGTACCACACACACAAACACGTAAACACACACACAAACACGTAAACACACTCACAAACACACACACAAACATCAATAGGTAGGTTGTTTTTTTCCTTTTTTTCTTTTAACGCCGAAATTCTTTAAAACCTAAAGCCATCTAACCAGTCACCAGACACCTGTTTAGAATGTCGGAAACGAACAAAAATATCACTATAGTTAAACTGTTAATTGGTATTCAATCAGAAAGGTAACTTTCATTAGAAAAACCATTTTCGTGCATATGTATGTAGGCTATGTATGTGCTTTACAATAAGTTAACCTTCATTTCTCCAAACACAGAGCCTTTTAAAATATATATTCTAGAACAGGGGTCGGCAACTTATGGTACTCGTGCCAGACTTGGCACGCCGAATGATTTTCAATGGCACGGAGAAGAGGCATTATAAGTCAATTCAAGTCTCATCTAGGAGATATTTAGTGCTACAGCAGAATGAATTTTAGGCTGTTGGCGCGCTGAATGAATTAGAAATCTTACTTTGGCACACAGTTATCCAAAGGTTGCCGACCCCTGTTCTAGAATATAATATACAAGAGTTGTTTTTTTTTTATAGATAGGAATGTTTCGTTAATTAGTTATTGTTCTTGTGCCTTTCGGTATTTAGTTATTGTGAGTGTCTGGCTGTTAGCGGTCGTGTCGCCCTTGGATTATTCAAAAGTATTTATAATGTGCAGAAGATGAAGCCTTCACAGTGTGGCCAGTGCGATTCTAATGCGGATTCACTTTCCCCTCGTAACTATAGTCGAGCACTCTTGAGTGCGATAGAACATAAGCACGCACACACACACACACATTTTTAAAAGTCACGCAGAAATTTATTTGACCTTTTAGATTCCATAACTGCCCGCCCCTTTTTTTGTTTATTTCCCGCCCCCATGTTTAGTTGAAGATGTCATTAATTCTCAATTTAAACATCGGGGGGCTTCGACTGCCACATTACGCCCCATCCCTTTCCCTTACAATATCATTTTAAACACCACCAAATCCCTACCCTGCACCTAACACAAAACCCCCCCTTACCCCCCCCCTCTCCCTTTACAACGTAATAGTGCGTATAGTATTTAGATAACGGGTCTAAGTTAAAGGAAACCATTAAAACTCTGGTTTGTAATGTTCCATTGAATTCTGATCGTTGTGATTGAAGTGAATTACAAGTAGTTTACTGTCCCAGTTATTTTGTCAATGTAACATAATGTAAGCCAGTGGATCCCAAACTTCCTAATGCTGCAACCCCTTAATAGGCATCTGACGTTGTTAAGCGACGCCCCCATACAATTATCTTCTTCGCGACCTTATAACTGTAATTTGCTACTGTTATAAATTGTAATGTAAACATCTGATAGGTAGAAGGTATTTTTCGCGAGTTAATGTTATTTAGAATCAAGCCTTGTGTTGAATATTTAAGATGTGAAATTCATTCCTTTTTTGACGTACCGATATACTACAGTCTTATTTCCTTAGACCAGCGAAAATAAGCCTATGTGTTTTCCGATGGTCTTAGCCAGTCTTAGGCGACCCCTTCGAAATGGTCGATCAACCCCTCCCCCCCCCCCTCTCAAAGGAGTCGCGACCCACAAGCTGGAAACCACTGATTTTAACAGTCAAGTGGAGGCTTAAACGCCTGCCTGACTTCTCTTTCAGAAGTAGGGATTCAGGAGTGCGCTATTTAGTTATTACTCTTGAATTCTTCTTCGACTACTGGGACCGCTAACTAGTTAGTGGATGGAATAGGGATAAGGGGGTGGGGAGCGGTGGTATGCGCAACCATCTCCCTCCCCCTCTCCTCCCGTCTTAAATCGCCTTTATCGGTTATAGGCGTTATGATTGCGTGTTGTGGTAGAAATAAGTCAGGGTAATAGCTAAATTAATAGAGAATAAGTCAGAGTAAAAATAATGTGTTTTACTCTTTCTCTTTCTCTCTCTCTCTCTTGCTATTTTTCCTTTCTGTCTTACTTTCTCTTATTTTTTTTCCTACTCTTACTTCTTCACTCTTTCTTTATTGCATCGCTCTCATCCAACCTCATTTTTTTCTCTCTGTTTTAATATATCTACTTTCTCTGTCTTTCTCTCTAGTCGCCAACTGAGTAAGATGGAGATATGCATAATCTGCTTTCGAAGAGGGGTAAAAGCCCCCCCCCCCCCTCCCCGTTTGAACCAGAAACCAAGCGCCTAACAAAATAGGAAGTGAACGCCCCTGTTCAAGGCAGGCAGGTCCCATGCTGAAGGTCAATAGGACACATCGCATGTTACGTACTGCGTTCTACCTCCGTTGCCCCAATTACAGGAAAAGCATTTACAAGCTACCCCTTGAAAGTTGGAAACCCCGCTATTTCTTGCACTGTAGCTCCAACGTTGTTGTGATAAAAGTCGCAGAGATCAACCACAGCCTTGTCTAAGCAACTTCTTGTTTGTTTTTGTTTTGTTTTTCTATTTGCATGTGCCCTTCCTGCCACCCCCACCAGTCCAAACGATCGCTGGACTCCACTGTCTCCTGATCATGGAGGCGCTCTGGGCTTCGCCCCCCCCCCTCCCCCCATGCGTAAACCCACCGGTTTGACTGTTTAACATTCTTTGCACCCGCATTTTGATGCCCCTGGTTACAGAAGAGACAGTACCTAACCGGCACTTTCAATGTTCATAAATAACGCCATCTTATGAAACACCCAAATTTAGGAATTGCGCTTTTTAGAACTGTCAATAAGAAAAACCTGACAGGCAAAAAATACTATTCTCATACTTTTCAAACTACACTTGAACTAATCTCTTTTTTATTTTCCCCCATTTTTTTGTGTGGTTGTATTGAATTATATTTCTTTTTTTTTCTTTTTTTAAAGTTAGTATTTTTATTTTTTATTAGTTGACACTGTACGAAGAAGACTATAATGAGACGAAGAAGACTATAATGAGAGTATTATAAAACGATTTATCTAAGCTGTTCCTACACGATCTAGATTCCAGACGTTGCCTTACTGTCACGCCCTTTTCTTTCAGTAGCTCGCCACGGTTTGAACGTTTTCATACAAAAAAAATGCCAGAAAAATATCTCTTCACCATTTCTATAATGTTCAAAAGGAATGTCTGGTATTTAGAATTTAGAAGACTCGATGTTGAGTCGATGTATTATGCGTGTGTGTTTTTTTTTAAACTGTATATTGATTTATCCTGATTTGCTTGCCTTATAAGTATTGTATACGTGAAACGTGAAACTTAAATTCCAAATGAGTCGATTATTTAGAGGTGTATGGTAAAGTGTACCTAGCAGAGGCGTAAGCCAAGGTTTTTTTTTTTTTTGGGGGGGGGGGGGAATCTCCTGGACAGAGTTTCGATGGTGGGCTTCTTTGATTTCAAACATTTTTTGAAACAGTCTTGCATACAAACATAAATCGTGGTAGCACAATTATTCGACATGATCCCGTCCTCGTCTAAGAGCTTTCGCCTAGCTCAATTTGAGGACTTCCGGAGATCATCTCAACGGAAACGGAGTTCAAGTCTGGTCTATTAGCAGACGCCAGATAGTGGATTGTGCTTTCGGCAAGTTCAAATATTGGACTTCCGCAGGTTCATCTCAAGCGCAACTTGGCTTTTCCGCCATTTGTTCATCCGAAACTTCTGGTCATCCTGGGCATTTTCCTTTACACTGACAGCTGACAACCACTTACTTGAACCAGTCGAGACCACCGTCGAATGCTCTTAGGAGAAAGCTTATGATGGTCTAATGCAGAAGTCAGGAACCTATGGCTCGTGAGCCAGATGTGGCTCTATTGATGGCTGCATCTGGCTCGCAGAAAAATGTTCGATTACAAAAAAAAATGTTTCTTTAGACTCCTTTGATCTAAATATTAATAGCATATCAATATTTCATTCTACAAATGAGCTAAAGTCTACTGCAGCTCAGCATCAGAAGCAGGCCCCACGAGAGGGGGGTACAGCCGATACGCCGTACCGGGGCCCATGAGAGTTTAGGGGGCCCATGAGAGTTTAGGGGGCCCATGAAGCCCATGAATATTGAAATTTAAAATTAAATTGGCAATTACGTAAGTATTTTTTAATTGTTAGTATTAACAAGTATTAAAACCTTATACAATCTCACGTGGCGCTGGGGACCCTTTATTTTGATATTCTTTGAATGTATACTTAAACATTTTGTTAAATATGTAATGAAGGCTTTAGTTGTAATAAAAAGCCTAATTATTTTCGATAGCATTTAGGATCTCTTTTTTTATTATTTTTATCCAGACGCTTTTACAAATATAGACATATGTGCCTAAATGGCTTACAGTTCTTCCTGTTAGCTTAGTATCCTAGACCTACATACTCTATATCGCTACATACTAGTACGGCAGTCAAAGCTAGTTAGTCGATCATAGTACACTTTAATGATCTCTTGTGCGGTAGCCAAGAGGGGAGGTTGAAGGTATCATAATTTTAGACAAATGTAAATACAAATTATTCAGTTGCAGCCTCAAGAGGTGGAAAATACTGTCAAAGCTTCATGGCATTTCTAGCACCATATGGCCAGATTGAGTTGAAAGTGTTAAACAATTTGTAGCTCATCTACCAGGGGTTAAGTTGGATTTGGAAGACCTGTTAAAACCAGAAAACCAGAAACGAAATCTATGGAGCTACATGTTATGTTGGTTCTTTCACTTGCATCATAATGTCAGTCGTGTGGGACAGTGTACTTCTATTGACTTATGCAACAAAGTCTCTCAAGCTTGTGATGCGACTAGACTATAGATATGGAAGTTGCAAACATAGAAAGCTTACTTGGACAACTAGGGCCATTGCGAAAACGTTGGAAAGCAATCTGGAATGAACCTAAGCTTGTTGCAGCCAACCTGCAGATAGAAGTACAATTGTTTAGGAAGAGTAATACAACTGCCAGAAAGAGAACAAGAGTTCATGATCAGGATAAACCTGATGAAAATGTGAATGAGATAAATGAAACAAAATAATGCCCTGAGGAAGCCCACTTTCGAAAACACGCATTTTATGTTGTATGTTGTTATTGGAGGGCTTACAGTTTACAGTTCGGTTCAATTCAGTCAAAGATATTTCTGACACATTCAGCTTTCTTTGGAACTGCCAAAAGATGTCAGAAGAAGACTTGAAGTATAAAAGCTGCTTAGTTTGCAGAAAAGTATTATAATGACATACGTTGTGAAGACTTTCTTCCGGAAATAATTCACCTAACAATGGTTCACAATGCAAATTTAGGTAAAGAACAGTTGGGTAGCATTGGAACTGTTAAATGCTTTAGCAAAGCTAGAAAATATTTTTCCTAACATAAGTGTCAGTTCGAGGATGTCCATTACAGCAGGGGTCGGCAACCTTGGAACGCAGAGCGTTTTTCAATGGCACGCGAGAGACCTTTAAGAGGTGTATTTTATTGATAAAAAACAACAACATTTTCCGGTTCTAAATTAGGAAAACGGTTGACGGTTGAAGCCGATATTTCTGAATGACTCAGCGACACATTTCAGTTGCATTTACAAGGACCACTGGAATGGATTTGCATTGAAACTGGACATATCTTGCCGTAAAATCAATTTCAAAACATTTAACTTTTAACTGATGCACATCTCTATAGTAATTATTAATGTTTAAAATATAATATAAACTCCTTAAATGGACAAACAATTAGGAAATGTTTATTTACAACTGTTTAACGTAAAATATTGTAATCCTCTAATTATTAAATCTTTTAATAAATACCATAATGTTGGATTATATAAAGAAATAATAATTAGTAATTAATATTTTTTATATTACAAAACATTACGTTTTTGGCATCACTATTGAATCAAATGTGAAAGTTGTTTTTTTTTAATTAAAGGGAGATAGTTTGCCCGTTTTATTTGAGCCTATAGGCCTATTTTTAATATTTCCTTTTTTTTATAATAGAAAAAATGGGTTACAATTTATAACTTTTAAATAATAAAACTGTAAAAAGTATTTGAAAATTAAACTATAAATATTATATGACCAAAGAATGTATATGTATATTTTTGAACATTACATTAACTACTCCGTTTGTATGATTACCAAGTGTATATTCCGCTTAAGCCATGGTCGTACATCCACGTTTTTTTTCCAGAATTTAATAATATTAAAGGAAATCTCCAGTTAACACTGAGATCAAAATATAATTACTATTCGCAGGTGATAGATCCTCAACTTGGCTAATAAGCGATGATGTTAAGATAATAATTACCATACATTTTTTAGATGCAGAGCTTAACACAAGGATCGGCAAGGCCTCCACAACACTGGCCAGACTATCGCACAGAGTTTGGAACAACAAAAAGCTGACCATAAGAACCAAGGTTGCAGTGTACCGTGCATGTGTGTTAAGTACTCTACTCTACGCCAGCGAAGCCTGGACGCTATATTCTAAACAAGAGAAGAGATTGAGTGCTTTTCACATGCGCTACCTCCGACGCATACTCGGAATATCCTGGCAGGACCATGTCACGAACAACGAGGTACTGCGGCAGGCTGGGATGCCAAGCATGCCTACTCTAATCCGCCAACGCCGGCTCAGATGGCTAGGACATGTATGTCGGATGGAGGAATACCCAAAGACATCCTTTACTCGGAACTGGCCAGAGGAAAGAGGGCTGCGGGCCGGCCCCACCTCCGATATAAGGATGTCTGCAAGGGAGACATGAAAGCCCTTGCCATTGACACTAACAGCTGGGAGGAACTAGCCAAGGACAGGTCCAGCTGGAGACATGCGCTGGCCTCCGGGCTGGAAGCTGGAGAGAGAAACCTGCAACGGCTCGCTGATGAGAAGCGCACCAAAAGGAAGGAAAGAAGAGACCAGCCCATGACCAGTTCTGCCTTCCTGTGCCGGACGTGCAATAGGGACTGTCACTCGCACGTGGGCTTGTACAGCCATAGCAGAAGCTGCAAGGCCAGGAGCGCACATTCCCCAAGGGCACAATAAACTCCGTCGTCTCTCGAGACAAATGGAAGCCAACACACACATTTTTTTATGTGAATGCTTAGTAATAAAATATTGTATTTGATATAAATGCAAATCAAGAGAATGATAATCACAAACACGTTAATTTTGTATTAAATATAAAACTTTGTTACGATTCATTTTAGGCTGTTGTCACGCTGAATGATTTAGAAATTCTAGTTTGGCACACTGTTAGGAAAAGGTTGCCGACCCCTGCATTACAGCACCAGCCACAGTAGCATGAACAGAGAGGAGCTTCAGTAAACTTAAGCTCATCTAAAATTACCTTAGGTCCACTATAAGTCAGGATCGCCTGAGCAACCTGGCTAGGCTCAGTATTGAGTCTGTTATTGCAAGATAAATAAACTTTGACACTGTAATTGGTAGTTTTGCCACGAAAAAGGCAGCCGTGTTTTAATAAAACTGGTATTTTTCTTCTCTGTTTTTTATCATTCATGTAGGCCTATTGATGTATTGTCTGTTGACTAATCTTTTCCTGAAACAATAAGCAATCAAAAGATGAATGACTTGGGTATATTTGTAAATAATTATTGATTCGACAGACATGCATAAAATGCGATTAAGATGTTTATTTATGTACTTTTATGTTATAGTACCGTATTGAAAAGTTGTGAAGTTGTTAATCGTTTATACTTTATATAAATACAATCCAAAGCGCATTGAACTTGAAGTCTTTTTAATTGAATTGATATAATACTGTTATTTATTTATTAAAGAGTTTCACCTGTCATAGATCAGATATATCCCCAATTATTAAATCAAGTAGCTGTGACAACTACAAGTAGCTTACCTAAACATATCTCTCATAGTCTCAATTTACTTTCTCAATTTTCACATTCAAATTAATCCATATTAAAATGAATTATGACAAGTTAATTGAAAATTTAATAGTCCAACTTTAAAACCTACAATTCTTCTCTAGTTCTTTTCAACCAAATTACTCATCAGTCATCAGCGAGAGTCACTTTTCCCATTTTACACATCGTGTAATATTTGCAAGATCAATTCTGATTAATACTGAAGCGGAATAACAATTAGATCTACAATAATTTAAACTAAGAACTATGTACTTGATTAATGTATCTTTGTAATAGACCTGTAAGGCTGTGATTGAAATGAATACAATCTAATGGTAAAGGGTAACACTTATGACAGTTACACAAAATGGTCCACATACCTTTTAAAAAGATTCCTGATTTTTTCAAACGGCATGCAATACAAATAAATAATCTAGATATGACTAGTGTAAACTAGTGTCATATAAAAAAAAATGTGGGGGGGGGCAGAAAAGATCTCGTACCGGCATCTTTTTTTTCTCTCGAGGGCCCTGATGAAAAGTTGGAAAGGAGATAAACTCCGCTGACCTAAGAGACAGAAAAAAAAAATAGCAACCCTGCATTCATTATAATTAGATCTAAAGGGAAATAGCTCTTGCCTTACGACCAAATACAAATTTCTAGTGTCAAACATAATGCTCTCACAGAATTACTTTTCAAAATATGTAGTGTCCATGGCTCTCTCAGACAAAGGGTTCCCGACCCCTGGTCTAATGTGATTCGAAAAAGACGCTATAATACTAACTCTAGACCGCTGAAGATTTAAATGCCGAGGACTCGTCATTCCGAGGGCTAACAAACAGATAAACGTTGTCAAAAGAAATACAAGACTAAAGCGTGGCAGCCATTTAAAATTTAGATAAATTCTCTTTCAAATGGTCAATGGCTCTTCGCATGATAATGCTTAACAACTGAAGCAATTCGTCATGAAATTGATTCAATATTTTTAAGTAACCTTGTATATTAATTACTATGAAACTGTGTGGTCGTAAACCACTTTATTTATTTTTTATTAACGTTTAAAAAAATTGTAACCAATATTGTATCTGTAATTCTTGATTGATAGATTAGGCTACGTTGAAACTTGACAGCCAATTCCCTGTTTCACAATAGACAGTATCGGCTTCATTGACTAAGTGTTTTGACTTATTTTTAAAATGTTATTTATTGCCTTAAATTTACTAAGTATATTATTACAAGTCATTAGTTTCCATACCCTTTTTATTTTATAAACAAAATATGACACGGGTTGTAAAATAGTCGATTGTACAGGTAGGAACCTTGTTCTAGCCAATCTTGTCTTCGTCTCTAGCTCAATACACTTGTTCGTGCTTTATTACCTAACACCTGTTTATGGCTTTGAAATACACACACACAAGACGTCACACACACACACTAGCGATGCAAGGAATACACAAGAATACGTACACATACAAATTATTATTGTGCGTAGAGATTAATGTAGAGCCTTTCTTTAGAACACCTGTCATGACGTGATTTTATGACGTAAGGCCGACTCAATGGAGTAGAAGCGGATTGTCGAGAATTCGGGAAGGATCGGGTGTATCTTCGCCCAGGTGTCAGCATTTAGCAGATTTCGGCTTCTGACGATAACTAATTGTAAAAGAAAGAAAAAGTACTATTCACAATAAAGGGGTTTGCTGCTGGGCCTAGACATATGTTTTGGTACAAGTCGCATATTTTTAGACGCCGTATTTAGTCGCGGGGAAATTAGACATCGTATCTAGTCGCAGACTTATGAGATACCGTAGGCCAGGCGTCGGCAACCTTTTGATAACAGAGTGCCACAGTTGGATTTCTAATTAATTCAGCCCGCAAACTGCCTCAAAGTTACCCTGCTCCTATCTTGTAGACGAAACTTGCATTGCCTTTTGAGAGGGTCTTCTGGGTGCCATTGAAAATCGCTGTGCTTACCAAGCTTGGGTTTTAGACACCATATAAAGTCGCAAAATATTCAAAGTATTAGACCTCTCCAAGTTGGTGTTATATTTGTTTAACTCTTGACTTAGCATTAAATCAGTACTTTTAATTGTACTTGAAATAAATTCCTTTGATTAATTTTAGGCTAATCCTTAGTCTCATTCCAATTATTCAGCCTTTAACAAATAATAATTTATTTATAACGTCCTTTTTGGCCATTGTCGTCTGCATGTGTCTAGGCCTCAACATAATCGTTTAAATTAAAAATATTTAAACCCCAAAAAAACATAAGATTGATGGTCTCGGTAAGGAAGAGGTTATGTCTACGCATTGACTTAACAGCTCTGTCCCTTAATCCATATATAGATGACATAAAATGTACATATCGTTCATAGAGGCCGTGATTTACAACATTTTCTAACGATTTAAAAAGACGTTAATTTTACACATAATGTTGCATTGGTGCTCAGTATTTTAAAAAATGTTGAATCACTAGCAAGAACCAAGACGAGTATAATATATATGATGCAAGTCTCTAAATCAAGAAAGCGAGAACAGAATTTTAAAGAACAAAAAACGAGAACGCAAGAGAAGCAGTAAAAAAACGGTGGCTGGGAATTGTGCTGGCCTCACCATCACCTAGTATGCCGTGGCCACAGAGATTGGTGACCGCTGCTTCGACGGCCCTATGGATCAACTGGGCCTTTTACTTTTTACTAATGTGAAAAGGCATCGAAATATGTCTTTATAAAATCCTTTATTACATGGTCCTTTAATACCTGTACAGAAAAAGCTGTTGATGTGCTGGTCAGATGATCCCTCTTGCGTTTATTGTTTAAAACAACAACAGCTTCATTGTTCCATAAATACACACACACACAAATTCACATTAATTGCGGTTCTTCCCTTCCCAGATGGCATGTATATAAGTACTCTTTCTTCCCGAGTGGCATTATGGCATGGGATGTGTTGCCTGTGAAAACCCGGGGAAAAAAAATTACATAATTTAAAATCATAACCAAAATGCAAGACTAGACTCAAACTTCAGATAGGCGTAGGACGCAAAGATATTATGTACAGAGGGAGCGTGTGTAGCATAAAAGATAAGAGGATGAAATAGTTGCAAAGATAAATAAATTGGTGAATGTACTGTTTATATTTATATATTTTATATTTCATAGGTACGAAAAAAGATGCTACAACGTGAAACGGGAGTCAGCTAAAAACAGTTGGATTAATATTGCTTTAAGGTAATAATTTTATTGTTTACATTGTCCTGCAAATACACAATACCAACTACAGGATACTGAGGCCCATGGGCCAGAAACATGCGGCGGTCTTTGCAGCCATGCTGCGGTCTCTGCAGCCATGGCGCAGAGAATTTGAGTTTAAGGCTTTAGCACAAATCCGCCTTCGCCACGTCGAAGTTTGTCCCAATGCGTACATGCCTATATGGCAATCAGAGGGCTGACCACCTAGGGAACATGTGTGTACTCAGCACAGCCACATTCGAGGAGTCAGGCAGCTCAGCATGTTCCTTTGTGATGTCTGTACCAAAATACGATATAATATACTATAGACTTTTTTTCAGTCAAACACTCCCAAAGCCATGATATAAACATTCTACGGGCGTCCACAACCTCTGCATGTTGTCAGTCACTCTTTGCAAATAAGTCGTCAATTGTTATACCTATATTAATAATTGTTAGTGTCAAATAAGTATTGAAACATACACACTTCAGAATTGAATTTAAAATAAAAGAGGCTCTTAAAAAAACCACCTTTGGAAGATCCGATTTCACAGCCCCCCCCCCTCCCCCCATTCAGTACTTACGACACTGAAAAAGGACCTACCCCCCTGCAGGACCTAATAACACTCGCCCCTGTAGTGCCTTACAATACCTTACCTTGCAGGACCCGATGACACTAACACACGGTAGGCCATCTTTGACACCGCCCCATGATGAGGCAGTCCATTTATTCGCGTGGGGAAATAGATGACATTTGTCGTCTCTCTCGGTGTGCATAACTCAGCAAGGGGCAGACGATTGCGCAATATTTTATTCTGCCCATTTTTTTCTCAGCACTCTTTAGTTCATTTCGATTAATCTCCCTTTTCCAGGAATTAGACTGCTGTTTAACATTGTAAGGTTAATCCAGCGAGATTCATATTTTTTTTTATAAGTGTTGTTATACGCCTGTTATACGTGCGCCTGTAATGTGTTATGTTTTTATTTAACGCTGTGTTCACTCGAGTTTTACATTTCTATAGTGTGTAAAGGCAGCTTGCACTTGCATATGTACAATCTGCGATGATTTTCTATCATAGTCCACTTTACATGAATTTGTGTAACACCTAACAGCGATTTAATTACCTTATAATGGTCTTTGCAAAATATAATAGCCGTATACAAAAGTCACGATAAGATATTATGTTTTAGCGTGGTGTAGGGAGATGGTAGGGGGTTTAAATTATGTAGAACAAAAATTACGCTCCAATCGTCCACTGGCGAATAAAAAATAATAATACAAGTTACCTGCCGTGACATAACATGTGTCACATGACTTCTAAAAATAGCGACCTAGGCTGTACGTTGTTACTACCGAAGGTTCAACGAAGGGCTAAGAAACACACGCACACACACAAGAAGTTATAGACAAAAACATAAACAGCATGCTCTGTAAGCCCCGCCTTGTTTAAACTGTTTTCAAAATTGAAAACACACACGATTAACACACACACACACGTGCGTACATAAACGACTAATGTTTTCCGAGTGTCAAAAGCCAGTAGCCCGGAGTGTCAGCGTGTGCTGCGACGGCCCCGCGGAGCCCAAGGCGATGTCCGGCGCTGCCCCTTCTTGGGCGGCCGACCAGCCGGCGGACCGGCGAGCTGACCGGCGCGATGAGCTGCGCGCGTTCCCGAGAGACCTGCTCCCGTGGGCGCTCACCCTGGGCTGCCTTGTTTTCTTCGCGTGCTCGGCAGCGCTCACGGTGAGCTGCCTCAATGGGATGGAGAGGAGGCTGGAGGAGAAGATCGAGAGGACGGTTCTCAAATTACTAGAAGAGGAGAGGTGGGGTCGAGACACCCCCAACGCCAGAACGGTTTACAAGGTAAGATTTTTACAACGATATGTATTTATGGTTTGTCAATTCTTTGATTTGTAAATAGTATGACTGGCGCTGTAGTGCATTAGGCCTATGATTAAATTAAAGCCAAAATTATCATCACGCAAAGAAAAATATACTAAAATTATAGAAAACTAGTGTAACTATATAAGGCATGGCACTAACATAAACTGCTATTGACATGGAAACTAATGATCTCTGCTACGACTAGCCCTAAGAGCCGTTCATAAAAAAATATGTTTCTTTTGTCTCTGTTACAAATATTATGATTACCTCATATAATAAAAGTGATTAGCACATAATTTGTGCTCAACGTGCATTAAATCTTTTGGCATCACATGATAATTGAATAAATAAATTCAATGTGTTTATGTTTGAAAAACGACTCCGTACAGAGTTCAAAGGTTAGATCCACTAGTACACCAATTACAACTTTGTGAGAGGTTATCTTCTAATTCTAAACTAAGGCGACAAGAGTAGTAGTAGTATTTTTTCTTTTCAGTAAACAATCTTGTAGAGAATTTCCGGGAACACTTATTTATAATCTCTTTATGTATATATTATAGTTGACCTACTGTATATAGGCCTTTCATCAAAATAAAAGTTTTGTGTACACTGTACATGATCAATGCACCCCTACTGTTGAGTTAAACTGGTGCAAAATTTGTAAACAAAACGTAAAACTCAATAGGAAATGAAAGCGTTGAAACTAACATAATGTAAATTTGAAAAAGTAGATTTAATTTATCTAGAAAGCCTGCCCGACTCAAAGTACCGGAAACATAGGCAGTAGCCCGGTGGGCCACGTGCTTTTGGTGGGTGAGGGGGGGGGGGGGGGTCAAGGATTGTCCAAATTAAATAAAGACTATAGACCAATTATATAATTAACGTTTATTTTAAATATTACTCACAAACTTTAACACCAATGCGAACAAGAAATGTGTATTTTTTTTTCACGTTTCAAGTTTTCTTTTTTAGAATAAAAAAAAATTGTTAACAAGAGTTTTAAAACATATAAAACAAGGTTTCAGTACTAAAGGTCTAGGTCATCAAACTCTACTTATCTTATATATTACAGACACTCCTTCTATAAAGAAGATTATTGCGTCCTACGCTCATCCGTGGTTTGAGTCTAGTATTGCATTTTTATTACTGTTTTAAATGATGTTAAGTTACTGGTTTTCTTGGTTTGTTCATGCATCCCATTGCCGTTACCACTCGGGAAGAAAGAGCACTTATATGCATTTATTCTCGCATAAGGGATGCGGAATGTGTTGTTGTCCTATGTTTATCTGAACATCGCAGCAGGTTGTTATCGTGTAGTATTTCTAAACTAGAGTTTAATGCCTTATGTATTATTACTACTTTACTCTTTGCCCATCTGTCCTCTAGTGTTTCTAGGCTTAGTGATTTAACTATTGGTGTTACTCTTGTCAGTTGTGAATATTTGCTAGTAATGAACCTTGGCAGCTCTTTTCTGAATTCAATTATTTTTTTTTAGTTGATGGGTTCCATACAGAAGATGCATATTCTATTATAGGCCTTACCAATGTGTGATAGCATTTTAGTTTTATATTCTTATTACATTTGTAAAAGTTCCATTTTATGAAGCCTAATGTTTTATTAGATTTTTTAATGACTTCATCAATATGTGGATTCCAAGATAGTTTATCATTTATAAATTTATTTTTACTCCTAAGTACTTTGCATTTTCAATTTGAGTAAGGTTTTTACCATGAATGAAGTTGTTTGTAATTATTTTTTTTATTTTTCTTGGATACACTTAAAAGTTGGCAATTTTCTAGGTGAAAAGATAGACTCCAGTTCAGTTACATTTCCATTTTTGTAAACGTTATTTTCAATAAAAACATTTTATTATTAACCATTGGATCTATATGATTATAGATACTGCTCAAAATCAGTTTTTCGATTTAAATGCAGAATAGGCGATCCTATGATTAATAAGAATGTATCATTTGATCTTTTTTTTTTTAACCACAACCAATCAAAACCAAACACTAACAAGTAAAACTGGCAAATCACACTGGCCAAGCTTCTATTTTGACAATTTCTGTATTAACAAAATATTAAGTCATAGTATATTTACTTACACTAATTGAGGCTTTAAATGGCTCATCATTAAAATATTTTGTTATCTAAACAAATATAAAAAAGTTTATATTTAATAGTTTATATTCTATTTAATAAGTTAATAGTTAATTGTTTAATGTTTTTTTAGTCTTGAACTCTCTTTTTTTTTATTTTTGAAATGCAAATGCTAAATTAATCATTATTCTAATAAGACAAGAGAAAAAAGTGTAAAATATTCAAAAGCTTTTTTGTTTAGGCTTATTTCGAATTCTGAAGGTGTTTTCATTTCGCTGTTTTACTGTAAACAAGTACATGGGCTTGATATATTTATAATATCAACACAATTCTATACAAGTTAGGCCTAGTATCTTATTATAATTCAGTAAATTCAAAGGCACAACAGATAATAATCACCTGTTTATATATTGTTTGTTACATTTCTTAGGCCTGCTGATTTATCAATTCTATGATATATAAATCATCCTTTTAATAAATTCCTAGTGGTATTTTTCGTCCCACTCATCCCTTATTTTTCATATTAAAGGTAATTAAAGAGAAAATAACCGCAATCTAAATCAACACGGCAGCTATAGTCTCCCTTGAAATCTTATTGAGCCATGTTTAAATTTTGATTGTTCCTGTGTTTAAAAAAGTTTTGATAATTAATTATTATTATTGGACACATAGGCCCTAGATCTATAGTTTTTTTTTACATTATTGCATTAAGACAATTATATATTATATATATATATATTATCAGGTAGATAAATAAAGAAAGAGATGGATAGATACTAAAATGTCCGTTATATTTTAATTCATGAGTACCATATTTTTCAAGTCTTCAGATGAATTTGTAATATTCAAAAATAATTTTTAAACAAATCATTTTTTACGGAAATTTATGCAAACCTTTGTAGTTGGCACCTTTTTTTTTACACTGCGGCTACTCCATGCATTTTTTCTTTTTTCAATACATTAATCAATACATTTTAATGTTATAAACTTTTTTTATAAATAAGCATATTTGAAACTAAGATACATTCTTTTTAGTAAATATAGTCCTCATACTTTTTAACCTGTACACATTAATAAAAAGATATTAATTATTTCTTTGGTCACTATAATTACTTTAAATTAAGCAAAATAAATTTCGTTTCATCAATATTAATCATTTGCTATCAACAAATATAAATATATATTTTTAACATAGATAGCTTCTTTTAAAAACCAAATTTTAAAATTTCAAAATTAATATGAATTAAGCTTATTTAGTGTCATTATATCAAATGTTAGAAATATGTGTTTAGGCTATTCATGGTTGTATTTATCGATACATTATTAAGTTTACTGTTAACCAATAAACAAGACTGACCTATAATATGATAGCCAATAGATAATATGTAGCTGGTGCTATTTGGAAGACCTTCTAAAACGCAACAAAATAGTTTTTTCAAAAAAAAAATTACGGCTACATTAAAAATTGTGTTGGTTTTGAAGCCCACACTATATAAGTTAACCTTTAGATGAATAAAGGCTGTTGATGAATTTGTCTATGATTCTTTGTGTTTTGCATACATTTAGATTTTCTTGCGTGTTGAAACCGTGTATCATTTTGGCTAATATTTTCACATAAAACCCAAATAACCCATATATTTTCTAGATTTCTTTCAAAGTCCTGACCTTTCATTATCAACTACGTAAATTTAAAATGATTTGGTATTCTTGACTTAAATGTATACATTTTTTTAAAGACAGTTTCTTGGAACATAGATGTATTGTAATTATGACAATTATGTAATTAACCTACTCTTTTTAGATGCAATTGTGACCCAAAAATATATATTTAACATTAGTTACAACATACAAACCTCATTAACCAATTGACATTAAGTAAACCAAACTGATAGGGCTGTTGAAGCAGCGTTCACCAGTTTCTGTGGCCACGGCATACTAGGGGATGTGTGGCCAGCACAATTAATCCCTTCATACTTTACCCCAACTAATGTCAGGTACCCATCAGAGCTGGGTAGACTCAGGGACACCCTGGGAAAAAGTCCTAGCCTCTACCAGGATTCGAACCCAGGACCTTCAGATCGCCAGTCGAACGCGCTGCCACTCAGCTACCCTGTAGGCTATTGCAGAGGTTCTCAAAACTCATAGAGCCAGCAGGAATATTTATATTTTATGCTTTAAAAATAATGTGTATAGATCATCCATATTTTATTTTTCACAAGCTTGATTCCCCGGCGTTGCCCGAGGGGGGGGGGGGGGGGATTAAATAGGCCTACAGCTACTGATACACATTTTATAACCTACAATGAACAGAAAGCTACAGTAATTTTACAAATATTATTATTATTTATTTACTGAAAACATTTAAGAAAGTGATTTGAAATAAATATTGTAATCGGATTTTTTAAAAAAGCATGTCTTTTTATTTAACAAAAAGTGATCACTTTCCCTGCATGAGAATCGAGCACCCATGCGTATAAAATATAATTATTAGACTTTACTTACTGAAAACATTTTGGGAAAGCTTTAAGTCCTGAAATTCTGTACAATCTTTAAAAAAAAAATAATTATAGAAATTGTTTTAAGTAGAAAAAGAAATTAAGAGGGGACTCGAACCCAGGTCACCAGCATGGCGATCGGATACATTAACCCTTATCTAGGGAGGACACACGCGAGATCGTAAAAGTAAAATATGAGATAATAAGGTCATGAGTCTTTAAATTTACCAATGGGGATCGAAATCCAAACACACAGTCTAATTTATATATATATATATATATATATATATATATATATATATATAGATAGATAGATAGATAGATAGATAGATAGATAGATAGATATAGATAGATAGATAGATAGATAGATAGATAGATAGATAGATATAGATAGATAGATAGATAGATAGAAAGATAGATAGATAGATAGATAGATATTTAGATAGATAGATAGATAGATAAAAAGATAGATAGATAGATAGATAGATAGATATAGATAGATAGATAGATAGATAGATAGATAGATAGATAGATAGATAGATAGATGTATATCTAAAGCCTATCCGACGAGTTTATTATGTAATAATGTGGCAAATATCACTATGTAGTGTGCCTCCTATTGGAGAGGGGGAGGGGAGGCATTGATACCGGATTGGGTATATAATTTCGAGTTGGTAAGTGGATTGTGATTCTGGATTTAAATGACTGGATGAACCCAAATTTGAATTTGATCAAATGAAACAACTTTGGTTATTCTTTTATGCAGGAGTTGGTCTCAAACACAATCGACACACAATTTCATAAGGTGAAAAAAAGACAGGCTAAACCCAAATCAGGTAAATTATTTCCAGTTTAAAGACGAAGACTATTCTTTTCTTTTTTCAAAATTTTTTTCTTAGTTTCTATGTTTATGTACTTGACTGGTTTTTTTTTTCATAATGTGGACACGACCGTGGCCAAAAATATATAAATTGTGTAATATATAACATCACACTATAATAATATGTGGTTTATGCTCGATCCAATCAACACATTGGCTCTCCTTGAATTGTTACGATTTACAGAAATCATTTAACGATAGTAAGAGAGTAGATGTCAAAAGTGAAAGATACGACTAGTGTGGCCGCCACTGAATATAGAAAATAGATTTTACAAAGCATAGGCTCAGATTGAATATATATTAACAATATAACAGAATATTGATTATACAAAATATAGATTATATATAATATAGATTAAACAGAATATAGATTATACAAAATATAGATCATACAAAATATAGATAATACAGAATATAGATCATACAGAATATATATCATACAGAATATAGTTTATACAGAATAGAGATTATACAGAATAGAGATCATACAGAATATAGATTATACAAAATATAGATCATACAGAATATATAGCATACAAAATATAGATTATACAGAATATACCGGTTGATTATACAGAATATAGATCATACAGAATATAGATTATACAAAATATACATCATACAAAAATAAATCGTGCTCAACACAGAGTACGGCGTATATAAAATATACATAATGTCAAATCTCCTTTTGGATGGGCTGTCATTTTACCCTCAGTCACTGATACTATCAAGCTAATTTCTGTTAAAATGTATCAAGTTCGTTAAGAGATTACTTTATTACTAACTAACATCAACAAATACATTCCATAAATTTACTAATCATTAAAATGTCATGTTTACAATAAGCTCTAAATTATAAAAAGAATAATAATCTGTTATTGTGTATTTCCACTTTTTAGGAAACAGAAACAAGAAGACGGTAAGGAAATCTTTACTCTTATTTAAATATAATTAATAGGCCCCTACGAGCCATGGTTTGTCTTTGTTTTGTTTTTTTAAATTTAATAGATAAGAGTATGACGCAACTTTCTTTTCTTTATTATATCTTATACATTACAGACACTCCTTCTATAAAGAAGATTATTGCGTCCTACGCACATCATGTCTTTAGATGGGGTATCTTTCTATTTTCAGATAAGATATAAATATCTTAATATATTATTTATAAATGATCTTTGCGTATAAATACCAACAAGCTCACAGGATTTAGAACAGGGGTCGGCAACCTACGGCACGCTTGAATTGAACAGGATTTAGAACAGGGGTCGGCAACCTACGGCACGCTTGAATTGAACAGTTGTTGACTGACTGATCCTGGGTCAGCACGATAAGGGCACTTTAGATGCTGCCACACACCTCGACCCTTGTCAGACTCGTCAAAGCTCGTGTACTAGCCTACTGTTTAGTCTTCTACTCACGGATAGTTCTGTGGGCACTCTCGAATGAGCACGGATCACTGAGAGTGTGTACCAGGATCCAGGATCCCTTCTAAGGAGTCTCTTTTCCAGATACACCTGCTTGACCAGGTATTCACTAGAGAGCGACCTTCACTTCGCGCCTTGAGATTAAATCAGAAATAGCCAATAGCTTACGAGAGCGTCCCTTGGGCCAGGTCCCAAGCCGTCGATGACCTGGTGCAGTGAAGACGTCTATGTCGGCTAGCACATTCGACACAGCTTCAAACCGTATCCCGATGGCTTCGCTGGCATGTCTGATCGCTTCCATCTCTGCCCCGAAGTTGCAGATTGCACTACAAGGCCCAGACAACCCTTCTCTTCTTGTACCCCCCCCCCCCTGGGTACAGCTCAACCTTCCCAACACACGATGTGATGGAAATCGGCCTGTAGCTGTCTGCTTGTCCAGTATCTTTTCCTTTCTTCGAGATCGGGGCTACCACTGCTTGTCTCCATAGTTTAGGGAGGACACCTTTCAGACCACTTTCTGTTTATTAGTTCTGAGAGTTTTCTTTGACACCGGCATCCTACTTGAGAGATAAGCTCTATCAATTTCCTGTCTGCACATGGGGCCTTCATAGCTTGCAACCGTCGTAATACGTGGTCTAGCGCTTGTCAGGAAATAGGCACCGAGAATGTGTCCGCCTCAACCTCTCCCGTTCTGTGCCTTCATGTACCTTTCGGACTCTGTTCAGATCTTTAGTCTTACCTACACTCACAAAGTGCCTAGTGAGAGTTTCATCCATTACCAAGGACTTACCATTGCCATGAGGGGCCACTGCGTTCCGAGCAGTCTCTGCCCTATCGACGTGGTTGATGAGGTTCCATGCCTCTCGGCCATCCTTCAGATCCAACCCAGCATTAAGTGTCGGTCGATTTCGTTATCATTGCCTCCAAAATTATCCTTTCCTACTTCACCTGTCAGCTGTGAAACTAGCGCTTAAGGCGGAGCATGGCATAAGGCATTGATGCTTATCTAGAATGTTAGTTTTCATTTATTTTAGTAAACTAACGTAGCGAACGAGACAGATGGTGGTGCATTGATATCGTTGTATTTCAAATTGAAATTTTAAGTGCATAATAAATTAAATCATTTTTGTATGTACGTTTTTTTAATTGTCGGTATAGCACCGATCTAAACTTTTGCTTCTAGTTCTACTACTACTAAACTTTAACAGCCGCAAAACAAAAAAAGGTGGAGGAGCTTTCCGGCTCTTATGTCCAAAGTGTAATGATGTTCAAGGGTACATCAGGGAGGGGGGATGGTCACCAAGGTCCTGTCGAGTGCAAACCTCATAGTAACATAGGGTAAGGTCTCCACAACCACATGCACTAAACTACTTTTCTCGACTGTGGAAGTCACCTCGAAATCAAGCGTACTGGGTGATTTCCCCACTTCGCCAACGACGAGGCCCATGGGTAGGGAATTTAACGATGTTCAGGAGTGAACCAGTGAACCAAGGTTCTGTCCATGCGCCAGCCACCCCACGACATCCCGAAGGCGTGGCGAGTCGTGTAATATAGGGTACGGTCTCCACAGTCCATGCACAAACTGCGGAATTCCTCTAGGATCAGTATCGTGGTAGCTCACCCGTATATTATTATCTGCAATGTCGCCCGGTAGCACTAATCCTATTCTATAGGCATGGACATCCAGGCATTAGGGCGGGTTTTGAGACGGGACTGCTGCGCTCCTTGCTTGCTCCCCACCGAGCCCCGGGGCCTCTCGAAGGTGCAATGAACCTCGCACGCGCAGCAGGGGCTGTCCCCCGTGCGTTCGCCCGCCGGTGTATTCTTAATATGAACGTATCGGCGGCGTACACACTTCGCCAATCTTTGAGGCCCATGGGTACAGAAGTGGCCGATGTGTACAGAAATGCAGCCGACCTCCCTCCCCTTTCCATCTCCATTCGCCCCTGCCCTCTTGTTACATCCGCAACTCTAAACACACACACACACACACAATGTTTATAAGCCTGTAATAAATACTAAATATTTGTTCTCCCCAAACAGAAGACAGCACAGAAGCCACCACCACTAAATTTTTTACATTTGGTGGGATACAATTCCACCCAGCCAATATACGACAGTGAAAAAGGTAGGTACATCTCAACTTACTATTCTTGAGGTCTACCTTTAGGTTGGGGGATGGTGTAATATAGGGAAGGGACAGTAGTGTAGCCAGGATTGCAAGTTGAGGACATATTGTGCACTGTGGTGTGTGGGGGGGAGGGGTGGGGTTAAGAAGCATGCTTAGGGGCGAATCGATAAATAGTAATAAAGTGTGGGGGGGGGGGGGGGGGAAATAGGGTGGGGTAAAATAGTGCTCTATGGATAGAGGGGCAAAAAAAAAAGGGGAGGGGGGTTGCATGTTGCTGAGAAAAAAAAAAGGGGGGGGGGGGGGCAGGTACCCTACATCTCAGCTCATGGCTACGCCTATGGGAAGAGACAAATAGTAGGATCTTTACCAATGTGAAAAATGTTCACCTAAATTATTATTTTTTAAACTAATATTTTATCCAAACTATTGACTTAGATTAGATTAAATTAGATTCTAATGTTTGTAATTTTTCTCAACACATGCTTTATCGAGCGAAATTAGTAATGGGCCGTATTGCTGCTGAGAGTTAACACCCTTGCCCCTTTTACAAGTCAATCTTTTATGACTTTTGTAAATTTACAAGTCAGTCATAAAAGATTGACTTGTAAAAGGGGCAAGGGTGTTAACTCTCAGCAGCAATACGGCCCATTCCGTAGTATTCTCAAGAATTAGGTTTACAGCACACAAACAATATCACTGAGACCGGCTGTTCAAAACAAAGACGTATATTGTGTCCAATTTTACCAATATAATACAATTTAAAAAAAAAAATTTCATAGAAATGTTTTTAAAAATGTCAGAGGCTGGGGGCTTAGCACCCATCAGACCAACACACTGGGGCTTTGTCCCGGGTCCTAACATATGCTATGCATATTCTATGCCGAGAGTTATTCAATTGTTATTAGTTGTTGTTGCTTTTTTAAATATTATTGTTGAGGTGTTTTTAAAACCAAAGAGAATTATAAGACAAAAGAGTTTTACGATTTTATTCCGTTCATTTGATTAACTGTCATTGCAATAACTTTTTAAAAATAATAATTGAATAGGGGTCGCGAATCCTGGTGAAGGCTAGAATTTGTTGCCGGGTCTGGATGGTATCCCTGAGTTTACCCAGCTCTGATGGGTACCCGACTTTAGTTGTGGTAAAGTAAAGGCGGCCGAGCGTTGTGCTGGAGTGCTGGCCACGCCATCTCCTAGTATGCCGTGGCCACAGAAACTGGTAATGATACTTCACTGGCCCCGTGGATCAATATGGTCAGACGGGATACTTTACTTTACTGTGAAAAACTAATGATGAAAATGTATAGCAAGTGAATTTTACTGTCTGAATGTCTGGACTCAGGTCTGTGTTAACATTTCCCCAGATAACTCCTTTGTTTGGGACAAAACCGTCAATGGGAGGCAGGAGAACATGGAGGTGATATTGACACACAATGGTGGTGTCGTTCAGATAAGAATCAAAACAAGGGGTGTCTACCTGGTGTACTCGCAGGTAGCAGTCAATGGACAGGACCATCGTTATTCAAGGTGAGATAACTAGTGGTACTACTACCTTTGATCTGATCGGTGACTCTAATAGAGTATTGAACCAATTTCTATTAAGTCACGGGTCCTCTAGTGTCTGGTTCACTGTGAAATAATATACTCAAGCCACTCGATGAACGTTTAAAGTAGAATTTAATATTTGAACTTATATATAATAATTAAACGAATGTCCACTGGTAGGTAATAAGTAACTTCTTCGAAACTCTGTAAAACAACAACTAGTTACACCTCTGTGTGCCTTATATAGGTTTGGTAAAGAAAGAGCTGGAGTGGATATTTCCTAAGGTGTCAGAATGCGAGTGAAAATGCGTACTAGCAATATTTAGACACTAAGAGAACATTTTACATCGGACTTCAAAAATAATATCTAAGCAACAATTAAATATAGATAAATAACTTTGGATGAATTATCAATAAAATTCTAAATAAACAACATGAAAACTTTTTTACACATACTATAGGCTACACATATAACACCATCCTCTATATTAGGAATCGGCAACCTTTTTGATTATAGTGTGCCAAAGTAGGATTTATAATTTATTCAGCGTACCATCATCCTAAAAGTAAAAATACTCTAGCACTCAATTTCTTGAATAAAAAACTTGAATTTCCTTTTTGGGGTCTTCCGCATGCCATTGAAACCTCGCTCTTCGTGCCAAGTCTGGCACGCGAGCTCAATATTAAGTAGTCTACGTGTGTTGTGAATTCCCCTTGGGTAGAGATGTCGGTAGAAAACTGCTGAGCTAATGTAATGGATCAAGCACGAACTATGAGCGCAAATAAAATATAATATGGATATGGCGTTACACAATTTGGAAGTTGGTCCAGATTTTTATTTATTTCTGAATCAGGTTTTGTTTGGAAAAGATGTAAAATACACTTTCGCGTGAAGAAGAAATCTTGTTGTCACACATACATTTCAAATTGCATATTTTATACAGCGCTATTCATAACAATTCGTCTTCGAATGCGCTTTACATTGACCCATACAATGAAATGTAAAGATAACAGAAAATGAGGCCTGACCTTTTCAATAGTCCAGGGTTTATCGTGTTGACGAACTTCCGGTTAACTTCCGGAAACAACTTTACAGAATGTTTTCGCTGAAGCTGGTGTTTGACAATTTATTTCAACCTCGACGGCCCGTTATGGTCTTTTAGAAGGTCAAAGGCCACAATATTAGTTATGAGGAATCCATTTTTAACATTAAAAGTGAGTATGCGATAATTCTACTCGACGTGTTCGTCAAAGTAGTCAAGAGTAGCGGTTCTTGGCTATGAAAAACATGATCTATAGATACATAAAGACACAAAATGAACATTCTTTTGCACCAAGCAATACGTTTAGGAATAAAAATTGGTGATTCTTCACGTTTTGACGTTCACAATCCATCGTTTTCTTTCGGCAAAATCTTTGGGAAACGAAATTAAATTTATTCCCCTACATCTTTTCTTTCTCGCAGTACAACCAGTAAAACAACACATACATATGTTTTGTTATTAAATGAATGAATCGGACCGGAAAGGTTGGTACACTGTGAACTTTTAGGTTCACCATGCATGCATACTCATTAAGACTTGTCAATGGCAGGAAAAATTTAAAAAAAAGGCACGTTAACATTGACATTTTCTCCCTTTAGTCCGTCTGCTTACGCTATATTTGATTAAAAAAAACTATGGATCATTGTATCGAAGATTGAAACTCCCTGTTTTTTTTATTTCGTTTCTTTCATAAAATGTTGTTATGCTTTTGTGTCTTACTCACAAGCTTTGAGGAAATTTTTTTTTCTAAAAAGGGACATGCCTTTGATCTATTCCTTAGGGTGCCCTACGATTGCGCTCATCAGACCGTTGTGGACAAGCCGTCAAAGGAATCACGCGTGTTGCTGAGAAGCCTGGTCACCCAGCACAATTAGTAAGCTAAGACACATACACACGCACAAACACACTGATACACGCATATAATAATATCTATGTCCAAGACATATAAATGTTTATATAAGATACAATATAAGATACAATAACTACTTAATCAAATTATAAGAATGTATAAATACATCCATTCCGCTCACATCCACTTACTTGTGACTTACTTCCTTTTTTTCAAATTCTGGCCAATCAGCGGTGAGAGATTTGAAGCGGACCCTTTTGAAGAGCATTCCGTTTACGTAGCTCCCCTGGACACTAAACTTCAGATGGGAGTGTTCGTCCTTGACCCAGGCGATTTGATCAGTGTTCGTTATCTGACTGGATGCGGCCACTACAACTACTCATTATCAAAGAATTTTACCTACTTCGGAGTTGTAGCCCTGAACGTATTCGGGAATTGAAGCTGCAGACATCTGAAGACAGAAATTATAAAACAATTTTGGTAGCTGTAGTGTTGTTGCTGTTTTTTTCTATCATTTTAACGCTACCCAGATTACTTTAATCAAAGACTATAATAAGATGTACCGCTGGCTCTATTTTTAGAACTTATATGTTCGTTTTCCGTGCGCATCCAATAACGCTGACTTAAATTACTTCTACGCTCCTACGTTTGCCTGAATGTTTCCGCTGTATACAACTTTCGATTTTAATTTTAATTTTTCATTGAGAAAATCATAGCGATTAAATAAAACGGAAGTGTACAGTGCAATAGGGAATCGGGAATTCTGAAAAGAAGTCATTCGAGTCATCAAATAGCAGAAATATTAAAACAAGCGGTCCATCTTATTATAGTCTTTGCTTTAATAAAGAATAAAATAAAAAGTATACATGCATATGCTGGAGAATATTAAAACTGTATAGTAGAAGCTTGATGGCAACGTGTAAATGTATATTTCGAGAAATTCATTAAGGTTAATTTACAATATTACAATAAGCTCACCGGTCTTATAGTTTGAAAAAATATAGAAGGAGCATCTGTTAGATATAAGATAAGAAAAATATCTTGAGCACAACACCGTACACAAAATATGTTGTGTGGATGATATCGATGGCCGGAAAATCTATGAATATTATAGTAAAATAGATTAATTCACATGTAGTTTTAACATAATGTTTATTTTTTTTAAAAGAGATTTCTTTTTTCTTAAGAATGTTTATTACATAATATTTAGGAATTATTTTATTTCTAAAAAAAAAACATACTGTTTTAGTTTTAAAATATTTGCTGCACACTGTGATGTGCTAATCCATGTTCACCAAAATGGAGATTGTTTACACAGGTCACTTGAGATGAAGACCTTGTGAAGTCAATATTTGCAAAAAGCAATGATTATGGGCATTATAGTAATGTTCATTTATCAAAACTACGATCTCCGCATTTTTATGGAGCAATTATAAAAATGTCTGCCATCGAGTGTATGGTCTTCAAAGGAAACGAAGAAATTAAAAAAAAACACGCAAGTGTCTATTTTTAATGTAAGGTGTTTCTAGTTTTTTTTTACTCCCTTTATTTTAAGTTGCTTTTTCTGTCTGGATGGTTGAAATCATCGTGCAAGAATTGGCTTCGATTTTTCGACCACTTCCCGTGGTTCAATCGAGCTGAAATTCGGACAGCAGACTTGTGGCGACTAACAATACATTCTATCAAATTTTCAGTTAAAACAACTTAATAATACTACACTTATGACAATATTCATTTCTTAAAAGGAAAGTATAAGAAAAATGTTGGTTTCACTTTAAAAATGCCTGTGCAACTTTTTATAGTTTTTCGGCTCAAAGCTAGAAAAAAAAATTATGCGCTAAGATTATTTTTAGAACAATACATACGGAGTAAGGAGATATTTTTGAGATTTGCGACACAGATATTTTTCTGTACGTTTCATATGCAGTAGTCAATTATTTAATTACATGATGGTAAGCTTAGTTTGCAAATAAAGGGAGTATAATAAAAACTTCGTTTTTTATGGTTTTCTTGTTAAATGTATTCTTTTTTTTTTAAGTCTCCATGAGTTTCTCCTTTTTCTCTTGTCAAAGTTTGTCATTCCTCGTACTCTCAAATAACAATCTTAGACCAAAATGAAAATACCAAAATACATAAATCCATAGCTAAAACGAAAAAAAAAGGGAATTTCTTTTACGCTAAGAAAAGAAAAAGTGATACAGGCGCCTTTATTATTCCCCACTCTCAAGCATTTTCCACCACGAAGGGCGATGTCCGGTCTGCTTTTACATTTCATCCGTTCAGGACTGGATAAAGACCCTGAGAGGCTCTAAGCACTGAAAACAGTGTGTGCCCTCTCCTTTATCTATGTAAGTCAATAATTGTTTTACAATAAACTATAAAGAGTAATTTATGTATTGCAATTCAACAAAACTTACCGTAAGCTATTTGTTTGGTTGTTCGAGGCTTCCCACTTTATATAATTGAAAAGAGATCTCCTTCTTTTTAAAATTCGTTGAAAGATATTTTTGTATGTAGTGAAATGCTGGGGCCCTGTTCAGCAGCACCTTTTGCACTATTCCACCCTATGGGCAACTGATAACGGTGGATTCCTGGTATAGGAAACGTCCGTGGTGCCCCCTTCCGGTGATGCCCTAAGCACGTGCTTAATGGTTATCCCAGATTTGCAACCATTGGATAATTTATACAAAAAAAAAACCACCACAATTCGGTCACGTTAATTTGTAAATATCTTTTACGTTTTAATTCTTCGGTTTCTTTCTTCCTCGGTATTAATTTATTGTTAAATCACACATTTTGTTTATTAATTAAGAGAATAACACATGTTATATCTAGATATATTTTTGTCTTGTAAGGACATATCCAATATATGCACAAACGTAACAATTCAGTGTAAATGAATTTTAGAGTTAAATATATTTACACGCCTTGTTTTTTTTCGGCCAACTGTGACTTGCTTCATCAGTTTGTTGGATTGCTTTTTGTTTTGTGCTTGCTTACTTTTTTATGGAGCGTTAGTGTTAGTTTTTGAATAACATTTTACTAGATTTAAGTTGTTGTTGTTTTTTAATACAGTTTTATGTTCTTTTTTGCTTTTCTTTTTTTTATACAATTTTATAGTGTTGTTGAAATAGTCATTGATTGCCTGAAGGAGTTAAGTTTTGATCATGGGTGAGTGTGTGGGTGTGAATGTGTGTGTGTATGTGTGTGTGTGTTTATGTGTATAAGAGATGATTGATAGAAAGAGAAAACAGAAATAAAGAGTGACAATAGAGAACGAGAGAGAAGTGACAGGGAAAGAAAGAGAATGGTGAGCTTATTTGTGCATGAGGAAAATATGTCTCATTCAAAAAAATACCAAACTCAATCGATCGAAGCAACAATTGAATTTTTAAAATGCGATTCTTTTTTTTTTTAAATTTTCAAAACTGGCACAAATCGTTTTCACAAAATCGTTTCATTTTGTCCCATGGTCATGTATAGACTTCGACATAGTCCCTCTTTTGTTATGTCACCAACCATTGAAGTTCATACTTTTCTATGTGTATTTTGCTTCTTTTGTTTGAGGAATTGCTGATGTTTTGAGAAATCGATTATGTTTTGAGAAATTGCTGATGTTTTGAGAAATTGATGATGTTTTGAGAAATTGCTGATGTTTTGAGAAATAGCTGATGTTTTGAGAAGATGATGTTTTGAGAAATTGATGATGTTTTGAGAAATTGCTGATGTTTTGAGAAATTGATGATGTTTTGAGAAATTGCTGATGTTTTGAGAAATTGATGTTTTGAGAAATTGATGATGTTTTGAGAAATTGCTGATGTTTTGAGAAATTGATGATGTTTTGAAAAATTGCTGATGTTTTGAGAAATCGATTATGTTTTGAGAAATTGATGATGTTTTGAAAAATTGATGATGTTTTGAGAAATTGCTGATGTTTTGAGAAATTGCTGATGTTTTGAGAAATCGATGATGTTTTGAGAAATTGATGATGTTTTGAGAAATTGCTGATGTTTTGAGAAATTGATGATGTTTTGAGAAATTGCTGATGTTTTGAGAAATTGATGATGTTTTGAGAAATTGATGATGTTTTGAGAAATTGATGATGTTTTGAGAAATTGATGATGTTTTGAGAAATTGATGATGTTTTGAAAAATTGATGATGTTTTGAGAAATTGATGAGGTTTTTTTGTGTGTTTTTTTCAATGTAAACAACAAATAAAACTTCTAAGGGAATTAAGAAAAACTCCACCGTCTTCACTTTCATTGTATATATATATATATTATAATTGTTTCGTCTTATATTAAGAAAACTACAGATAAATATTACAATTAAAAATACATAGAAATAATTTCTCTATGTAGGAAGTCATTACATGGAATATTTATGGGGAACGGACTGAAAGAAATCAATTACTTTGGTGAATGTCCAGCGGTTAGATCACCGGACTGTCAACCAAAAAACCAACGGTCAGGTCGCGCGTTCTATCCCTGCCACCGACGGATCCCTGTCGCCCTGCAGGAGTTTTGGGCCTAGTGGACGTAATAATCTTCTATCTAGAAGGAACGTCTATAAACTTATACGAATATTAAAATATAAATGTTTGCATTGGTCTTTAGTTTTTTTGATTTTCATAAAAGTACTTTTCTTAGACATATGCAAGAGTGAATACATATAAGTTCTCTTTCTTACTGATTTGCATGGAATGGGTTGCCCGAACAGACCAGAAAAACCTACAATATTTACATCATTTAAAACACTAATAAAAATTCATGACTAGACTCAAACCCCGTATAAGCGTAGGCTGCAATAATCTTGTATACAGTAGAAGCGTCTGCAACATATAAGATGAGAAAAAAATCTCAAATTTTCGGGGTCTTACTTTATAAATTAGGGCCTGATGGAAAAGAACTTTCGGTGTCTACATTGTCCTGCATGCACAAAAACACAAAAACGCATAATGTCCTTGTTGTCGCGGGCAAAGATTATTTTTGTGGTTGCCCAGTTAGCTAGTTATAGCCTACCTAGTTTAGGATTTCTATATCCTTGGAAAATACAGGTGTGTGTGTGATTATTTGTCTGATTTCTAATAATATAAAAGTTTAAAATATATGTCATTCAACTGCTAATGTCAGCATCTAATGATATTCTGCACCAATAAATTATGTCTGTTTTGCTAGATATTGCTTTCCTATACAATAAAATATGTCAATTCTGATATAGAATATCTCCTTTTACCAAAAACGTTGCGCCTTCTTATCTAATGTTTACCTGTGCGAAATTTAATAGTATGTTTTTATAGCTACTGTTGTCAAGGACCCCAAAATATGCATGCTTACATAATGCATAATTAATGTTTTTCTTTTAAAAAAATATGCATGTTATTAAATTTAATGTGTTCTGCACGAAAGTAAACAAATTTGGAAGAAAATGTTGTCCGAAAAGATTCCAAGGCTGAAAAAGTGTGCACACAGCACCACTCAACCGCAAAATCCTTGTCAAAATTTCAGATCTTCGATTATAATTTATCTGCAATATAAATGTCACGGAGTTCTTTTGAGAGCTCTTTCAAGCCAGTAAAACCTAGAACTTTACACGACGATTCCATTACATGTATTCTGATTGAATCGTTAAAAAAAAATATAAAAAATTTATGACTTACATTTACATAAGATACATGTGAAGCAATGCGTCGATAATAGGATAAAAGGAAATTGTGTTTTATTCTATGCTACGTAAATGGCGGGTGTGTCTTGAATGCACCATAATAAACGGGAAAGAAAAACTCTCAACATCGCCAGGGTCTATGCAATAATTGTGTGTCAAGGACACGAGTCGTAAATAGCAACAGGAAGTAACACCAAACTTTATATCCGTCAGGTTGGTTATTAATATAACCTACTGGAAACATTTGATTAGTTTTTGTTTAGAAAAAATTATAAATATATTTGCATATAAAAGTCTTAAACTGTATTATCTGAACGTATGATCTGTACATTTAGATATTAAACATTCATAATTTCGTTAGCCTTTATAATGGTAAAAATATCCCGGCGGACCAAATTGATCCATAAGGCCGGTGAAGAAGCGTTCACCAGTTTCCGTGGCCACGGCATACTAGATGATTGTGTGGTCAGCACTATGCACAGCCGCCTTTACTTTACCCCAAATAAGGTCAGGTACCCACCCTCCGGACCCGAGAAAAAATCCTAGCCTGCACCAGGATTCGAGCCCGGGTCCTTCAGTACGCCAGGCGAACGCGCTGCCGCACGACCACCGTGCCCTCCTTTATAATAGTACCGTACTGAAAATCGCTTCGGATATTTGCTTCGGCAAAATATCTATTTACTCAAAAGTATTTGCCTCAGCCAATAATACACAAACAAATAGTCACAAGTAAGCACTAGTTAAAATTCTATATTCGATAAAAAGAAAACTATTTTAATGCAGAAGCCAGAATTTATATTTTTTTTACAAATCCTAACTTCTGCATTTGGTGTCAGTTTTGCGAGTAACAAGATTATAGGAAAAGGAAATGGGAACATTATCGAGAGAACAAGCTTTGCGTACGATAGCGAAACTCCGGAGATGCCTCTCCCACCGGGCACACCAAGTCGAATCGACAGGGGAAAACAACTTGCAATCCACGAAAACACGTGGAAACCACGTTGTTTCCCCATCCATCGATACGACGTGGTGTGTTCCCGCTGGGCTAATACTCGTTTCATACCCGGTTCCGGAAAATAATACATTCCATATACTCGGAATCATTACTCGGTGGAAATCATCAACTCGGTTATGGACCCTAATTTATGCAAATTATTGACACATCGGCCTTGAATCAGTCGGTCTCGAAAACCTTTTGCAGCGATTCACAAAAATTGCGAACAACCAGCATCCCGTGTTTTTAATTGTTACTCTATTCGTGAGACCCCATTGTCACCCCGTAAAGAAAGGATAGTGTTCAAATCTAAGGTGTGTAATTTGAACCCGTCTTCTGCCTGGATGTCTGTATTTAGTTTAAAAGAAATTAATTTCATTGTGCATTCGTATGCAAAATCTCCTAAGAAACCAATAGCCCCCTCCTCGAACGTTATTTATGGATGGCCCCTTATTCGTGATAGACTGTTTATACTTGAGTTTGTATGACAAAATCTCTTATGCAGCAATATTGTGATTAAGCCTACACCGTCAGGTGCAATCCGTGACCTACATTCCAATGCAAAACTGGGACAGCGCATGTTGCATCTGGCGACAATGAGTTAACTAAGCTTAAATTTAACGCATTACATCCGATACTGTGCAATTAATCAACAATTAATATTATCGAAACATTAGATCTAAAATAGATCTAAAAATATACCTGCATTTCAATTTTTTAAGCATTAATTTATTTTTTTCATTCTTACACTACATTTTCGAGGTTCGGTGTATCGCTTCAATAAATAAAAGTAAAAAAAAAACTCTAATTTGCTAGAACAAAAAAAATGAGACGTCTGCTGTGGTCTGCTTCGGAGCCATTACTTTCCAAGCTCCTCCCCCTTCACACGCCAGTCATTTATGCAGTAGAAATGTACGCCATTTTCTGTCCTTTTTTTTTAATTTGCATTTACAAGTATATATTTTTTTTTTACATTGGCACAAATGGAAGGAAAGGTGGAGAAAAATGGGGGAAAGGTGTATTCCTATAGTCCCCTGCGTTGAAGTTGAAGCGGGCGAGAGCGCTTTTTGTTTCGAGCAGGCCTTATTAAACAAGCAGCGAGGTTTTTGGCAAGTTTTTCAGTTGAAGGGAAGACAATCACAGCTGTACTGATTCGAACATTTTTCTTTCTACTGGGACTTGTATTGCCAACCACAAGATATCTTGTTTTCAATAGGCAGTCTTACGCTTGCAAAAGAATGTACTAATCAAGATCGTTGTGCAAATGACATTTTGTTTAAAAATGAAATGTGTAATGATTTTCAAGTAATGACTCTTTATTTTCTGTATTTCACGTGTCATATGAATAATTCGTTCTAGGTCTTTTATTTCAAGAAACTATATGGATTTTATCTTCAGGGATCTGGCAATAATTCATTTGCATTGTTTTAGTGTTAATGTGTTCATAATTAATTGTGTTCGTATGCCTATTGTGTTTTGTACTAGGCATTAACGCGTGCAACGCAGAGGACATCACATTAAGTGGCATTTCTTATACCATTATACACTCTTATTGTGCGCGGCATTTATTTAATTTAAAAGACCTATTTGAGAGGCGTGTTTGTTTCTGATTTTTTTTGCGGGTGTGTTTGATGCAAATTTCTAAAGGTATGAGTAGGCCTAATCATTTGGTTTTGCTAAGAAACAAGCTGCTATTTATAACTGGAGAAATCATTGGATATGTTTTATCATTTGAGCGCTAAATATAAGACGTTACGTGTAAAAAAAAAAGATTTAAAAAAGAACTGTTATCGCCCCATTGGCTTATAAAAATAGCCGCGCTATTTCGGAGGATGGATTCACCGCTGACACCGAAATGCAAGGGCAGTAACCAGGAATGTTACCTCGACGATTCGACAAGTGTGATTATTCCCCTTGATCAGAAATTTCGCCCTTTCAGAAGTGGACAGAGAAAGCGATGGAGAGAGGGGTACTGCTGGAGGTGCGTGTGTATCCTAGGCTTCGTCTTAATCATTGGTGTGTTCGTTGGTTTAGTCGTGCACAATTTGGTCACACTCAACGGCATCCAGGAAAAATTGGAAAAAAAATTGAAAGCGAAACTGACGGAAGACATTTTGGAAGAGGTGGAGATTTCCTTTTCGGCAGACGTGGAGAAAGTGGTTGAGAAGCTAGTGAAGAAAGAGGAGAAAAGGATTCTGGAGCTTTTAGACAAAAAACTGCAAAAAGAACATGAAGAGCACGGACAACGAAAGCATGGAGAGAAGCTTATGGACCAGGACAGAGAGTTCTTGGACATAGAGGCAGAAGAGACAGGAGCAGCAGAAGAGAGGCGGTTAAAACTGCTGGAGGAGAACGTTCAAGGTCGAATGGAGGAAGGACTGAAGCAGCTTGATGAAAGGTTGTCGGCCCTGGTGGATGAGAAGGTTCGGGCGGCTCTTTTAGTTCATCCAGGTCTTGACCAGGTTAGCAAAATGCTCTTTGTCTCTTCCTCGTTGTCGTTGCAGCGATCACCCATTGTGATTCCTGTGTCTTTCATAACCCATTCTGAACTTACCCAAGCCATCGTGTGGCTTGAAATTAGTTAAACTCTGCTCAAATTAATGAAAAATAAAACACGCGGGAATAGAATATATAATCTTTCTTTAATTCCAACCTCTTCCTTCCATGTAAATTAAAGTTCTCTGTGCAGACCAATCGAATGGGTTAATCAGCTCACCCTTCACCAATCTCAGTTGCCCTTCGCAGAACCCACACAAGCCTATGTAGCGCCCCAGGGCAAAAGTTTCAGCGACGCCCCCCTTGCATACTGTAACCTCCAACAACACAGGTCCAGCCTGGCTTTAAACTGAAGATCTTTCCCAGAACCATTCAAAGATCTGCACTAGACCACCAAGTATTATATTAACTAGAGGGGGTAAAGAGGGTGGCCTCCCCCAGGCACCAATGTTTGGATAGGCGCCAAAATGACAAATTGTTATCCTCTGCGTACGGTATCAAAACTAATAAATGAAAACTAACCCTTTAAATAGGCGTTAATTGAGACGCCCGACCTAGACGCCATTGTTTTCCTAGTTACCCTACTGGCTATAGAATGCGCGCGGCAAACGAATGTCCCATCAAGCCTAGTAGTTTCTTTATTGTTTCTTATAGTTAGGCCTATTTTATTTATCTCTAATAAAGTTATAATCTATGCTTAGGCCTTATTAATTATATATTTTTGTTTACTATGTTACTGTAGTTCCTAGCACTTAGCTTACAATCAGGACCGGCTCTAGGGTTTTCGACGCCCTAGGCGAAAACAAATTCTGCGCCCTTATTAAAGTGCCGTCGGCGGGGAGAAACTGAATAGTGTTAGGGCATACTGTCCTATTTTCTAAGACAACTTAAATAAAATAACCTTCACCTTTCATTACCGTGTCATTCGTCTGCCTATGCTAGTAGCGCTCAGAAGTACTAAACTTTGATTTAGTGTATACATGTATTTTTAAATCCCCAAATTATAAAACATCCTCAATTATGCGCCCCCCCCCCCCCCACACACACACAATTTTGCGCCCTGTGCGGCCGCCAGTGTTGCCTATATGCACGAGCCGGCCCTGCTTACAACCCAAAGATATTTGTCAACTAATCCTGTTTCTGTTATAAAAAAAATAGACCGTATTTCTTCTCTCTTTAAACTCGTTTTCTCCACATCTAATACTTTATTATATGGTCAGAAATATCCCCCGGATTTGTATACGGGCGATTGCTGTAGAACTGCATTATATTTTCTGGGTTTGGGAACTGAATTCTCACCGGACATTCAGTAAACCAATGTCATTATTTAAACGAACAGACAACCTTACTTTCCTACTAAGTAGGTCATTTCATTAGAAATTGTAATTCCGTTGAATGGAATGGGCCGTATTGCTGCTGAGAGTTAACACCCTTGCCACTTATACAAGTCAATATTTTATGACTGACTTGTAATTTACAAGTCAGTCATAAAATATTGACTTGTATAAGGGGCAAGGGTGTTAACTCTCAGCAGCAATACGGCCCATTATGTCAATATAAAATGTCAATAGTAATGTGTTCATTAGCAACCTACTTGACTACATGACAATCAAGGTGTGTATCCGCCATTGTAAATTAAGCAGCCCCTTACAAACAAAGTTTATCGTTTAAATCATTTCTGTTCTTATTATATTTTTATTTTTGGGGGGATTGGGGGTCAAAACTTTAGAATTTACCCAAAAACTTTTTCTAGCCTTCGGTAGATTTCGCCACACACACAAAATAAAGTTTAAACAAAGTTTTTTTTTTTTAATGCGCACCACAAAGTGATAAAGAGTAAAAAATACAAACAAACTGGGAGTATTGTGGTTGAGAAGAAAGAAGTATGGAAAAAAAAAAGAAGGGGTGCTAAAAATTTGAAAGCATGGGATCCATCGGCAAACACTTCTGTGTGCCTTGTTTCAGATCGATATGATGGGCAAAGTGGGTCAATTAGCCTTACAAAAAAAAAAAAAATTGCTACAAACGCGCAAAACTGAAATTGATCTAAATGATTTTCTTTTGTAGTCTCAAAAATATCAATAGTTTGAAAGAAATTGTGAAAAGGGACAAATAGGTCTTACAAATGGTATTTAACTAAATAAAAAATCTAAAAATGCTTCTACGCTCCATTATTAATGCTTTTTTTTAGTCAAATATCACTTACTTCCCTTCTTTTTCTTTCCGGATTTTTTTTTTACAAGCGTTAATTAAACCTTAAAAACGTTAGTCGTATTAGATCTATGTTTCTTTCGTTTGTAGAATATAATAAGGACATCTAATTTACTTAATTTTTTTCTTGTTTTCTCAATCAGATTCTGAAAAGCACACAAGTGGACATGCAAGAAAAATCTCCCTTCAAAAGAAGTAAGGGGATGTCCAAGTCTAAGCCTAGTGGTGAATAGTAATAGCTTGGTTCATGTCTAAACACACTTTCAAATTAACTTCAATTATATACAGATAGTTCTTTTCAATACATTTGTTATATACTATAATACTTTTAACAACAATTGTATGCAATACCTATTTTCACTATTTTATGCATTAATTCTTTTCACTTCAATTGTATGCATTAGTAGGCCTACATTTCACTACAATTGTATACAAAAGTACCTTGCACTATAATTTTATACAAAAGTACCTTGCACTACAAATGTGTACAATAGTACCTTACACTACAATTTTATACAATAGAACTTAACAGTAAATATTTTACAATAGTAACTTTTACTACAATCATATACAAAAGTTCGTTTCACTATAATTTTTTAGATACCTACTACATTTCACTACAATTTTATACAATAGTAAATTTTACTACAATTTTATGCAATAGTACATTACAGTAAATTTTTACAATAGTAAATTTTACTACAACTTTATACAAAAATATTTTTCTGAACAATTTTATATAAAATTACTTTTCTCTACAATTTTTGTTCATCAGGAAATTAGAATTTAAAACATAGAATTACTTAGTTAGTCGAATCTAATCTAATCTAAGTTTATATATTTGATAGTTGAATAAAATAATAGTTTATAAATAAATATTCCAGATGATGATGAAATTGTGCATGATCTGTAGTTAGCTGTTCATACAAAATGTAGTTCATACAATTTAGAAGTTAGATCCTACAGAATATAGTTTACATCTTACGAAAAAATTGATCCAACAGAATATAGATCCCACAGATATAGATCTTTCAAAATTAAGATCTTACAGAAAATTTAGTGTTTTCTTTACCTGCCATTGTTCGTTTTTACAAGTTCATTTTACCTGTTATTGTTTATTTCTACCTTTTGTTGTTTGCTTTTTACCTGTTGTTTGCTTTTTACCTGTTGTTGTTTGCTTTTTACCTGTTGTTGTTTGCTTTTTACCTGTTGTTGTTTGCTCTTTACCTGTTGTGGTTTGCCCTTTACCTGTTTATGGTTTATTCTAAACAAGGAAACAGAAGAAATGCATCTCAGTTAGCATATGTACACTTGCACGGAAGATCGTCTGGACATATCTATGATTCAGGTAAGCAGAACACGAACTTTAATAAGGGCTGGATTGTGTCGTTTAAGAACCCTCACACTTTTTTGTTAAATTTTTAGTTATACAGTTTTATAATTTAAAAATAAATACGAGGAAATGAATGATTTTTTTTTTTACAAAGTCGTGGCTAAAGAAGGATTGTAAAGCAGCTTCTAAACAATTCTGCCGAAGATGTAGTCTTAATTCTAGAACTTTGCTAAAAAAAATTGTCGCAAGCAACATTTCGTTTAACAAGCGCCACGAAAATACGTGCTTAATGCATCAAAAGCTATTTTACATATTGTTTCTTTCGGTATTGACATATTAAAATAAGAGAACTAATACAAGATACAAGTAAATTGTAGTAATAAGGTAAAGTATCCTATCTTCGGGCAGTTTCGTCTATTTTGGGTTAGTGAAGCAGCTAACCACTTTCTGAGGTTTTGGCGTACAAGACCGGTTATATGTTCAGTCGGCTTTACTATTCCCCCTATCTGACGTTAGCTAGTTATCAGAGCTGCATAGACTCACTCCGAAACTAACGAATGTTTACGAACCATGATGTGTCTTCGAAATTACCATTAAGCGCGCTGCCGAAATAGAGTCTATACCACCCATGAAAGTATAGTGGACTATAGAGGAAAAGTATATCAGCATTTTTCTAACAGATCGTTAATATCTAAACTGTTTCCTTTTTGCATTAGATATTCCTAGGAATTTCATATGGGACAGGAGAATTACCCCACATGGCAACGGGTTTAGTTACGTCTATGACTTCAACACAGGAGCTGTTTCTAAAGTTAAGATAAAGACCAGGGGTATATACCTGGTGTATTCACAGATAGCTGTTCATGGAAATAACAATTCTTTGGCGTAAGTATTTAGCCTAAATGCTTCTAGAACTAGATGCGCCATTCCATGTATATACACAAAAACGTGCAAAATTATTATTTTCCATATACCCATCCAGCTACCTGTCTATCTATCAATCCATCCCTCTATCTATTTATCCATAGCCCATCCATCTATCTCTATATATGTCATCAATCCTTTGTTTTTTACTGATGTGCCAAGATTGCATGGAATTTTGTGTTGTAGTTTTTTTTGCCCAACCAGATTTACCACCCACATCTAAACCATCACCCGGGTCGTTGGAACACCATTGCTGATTGTTGCAATATCGTTCGCCAGTTGGCACGATCTTGTGTCGCATCTTTGGGATTGAAGGTCCACTTTTTTATGTTGTCCTCCCATCTTCTCTTCTGTCTGCCTCTTTTTCTTCCCCGTGCACCTTGCCCTGCAGGATAGTCTTTGCAAGGCCCTCGGGATTTGCCATGTGCCCACACAATCGCAATTTCCTGCTCTTGGTGGCGGTGACGTTTGATTGCTGACAGCTTCATTTGAGATGTGTTCCGTGTACGAGATGTTCAGGATCTTGCGGAAACATCTCATTTCAAAGGCCCTAAAGGTCTACTGTAAACGTCCACGTTTCACATCCATATTTGATACTATCTAGAAGAAGTAGATCTCGATCTTCTGCAACAGTAGATGTCCCCGGCACCCGTTAATATTGCCTGTGGGCACTCCATCTTCAATAAGTTTCTATAGTTGACATTAAACTTTCAAATTAAGATACGTTTAATGGGCCCAACTTTAGATCATCATTAGCAACTACAGTATTTAAATATTGGGCCAATATGGGGCCAATCTATTGTGCTAGCAAAGGAATGTCTTAGTAAAACGTTTTACCTTTGTTCTCGTCCTACCAGTATCCCATTCGAGTGTGCACAGGAAACAGTCCAGCATATACACAGCACTGATACAGACAATGTCTTGCTGAAGAGTCTGCTCACTCAATACAATCTGTAAGTTGGCTTTTCATTATTGTCTGAGCTGCTGACACGCGATAATAAGCCTTGAAACGAGCGATTTGGGTAAAAAGAACAGCAAAGACGGGTTATTTTCCCTTGTTTGTGTTACCTAGCTAAAGTGTTATATTTCCAAGCACAAAAACTACATAGACCTTCTTATTAACTAGAACCTAGACCTGCTTATTTATCATTACGGTTACTGGTGGTGTTTCTTTTACCGTTAGTAAGTATCCCGTCGGACCAAATTGATTCATAGTCATAGGGCCGTAGCGCCCGTGAAGCACGTTCACCAGCTTCTGTGGCCACGGCATACTAGGTGATTGTGTGACCAGCACTATGCACAGTCGCCTTTACTTTACCCCAACTAAGGTCAGGTATCCATCAGCGCTGGGTAGACTCAGGAACACCCTCCAGACCCAGGAAACAATCCTAGCCTGCACTAGGATTCGAACCCAGGACCTTTGGTACGCTAGCCGAACGCGTTGCCGCTTGGTCAACGCGCCCCCATGTTACCGTTAAGGTTAAGATAAAATTGAATTATTGCCCTTGTTTAGTTAGTACCGTGGAAGAATTACCTCCCTCTTAACGCAGAGCCGGATTATACCATTGGCAGGCCTTAAACTTAAACTCTCAATAAATTTCAGTGCTCCCTTTAATAGAAGTAATTCTATTGTATAATATAAACATTAATAAACTATACAAAAATAATTTATTTATTGCAATTCAACAAAGCATATGGTATTTATATTTGAAAGCTTTCTCCTTTAATTTAAATTACACATTATTGTAATAGTAATAGAGCTTTTTATTTTAGGGGCTTATTCTTATTTTTGCGTACCCTTAGTTTAGCTATAACATTGGCAGTATTGGGGCTACGGATTATGGTAAAATTCCTGCTTTTAAACATTTCCATCATGCCTCCCTTACCTTGATGCACTATTTGCACGTGCTTACTTTCCTTAATGGTTATCCAGCCGTTTATACGTTTACTACGTTCACACAGACTCAAGTATATGATAGTGATAAAGGACACGTTTTGTGATATTGTTTCATGAAATAACACCCCAAATATTCTTACCTTTATGCACAGGGGTGCAAGCATCACGGAGGCTTCGGATGGTCACCTCATCTATGCGCTGGACACCAAACTACAGATGGGTATTTTTGCCCTTTCTCAAAATGACCTTCTGAAGGTCCGCTACTCGGAGAACTGTGGAAATTTTAACTACATGATGCGTCCAGAATACAGCTACTTTGGTGTGTTGAAGTTGGCATAAAAACGGTTCGCACAAGATCAATGACTTTAAATATATGTTTCTCTATGTCTCAGAAAATACAAGAAACGTTACAGTGCATAGAAATGATTTGAGGAAACAGTATTTCATAAGACACCTTTAAGATTATGAACCTTTGCTTGCAACCCCGCACCACTCAATACAGTGCATTGTAATGATTGAGGACACATTAGGCCTACATTATTTCCCATGACAACCTATGCTTGCAACCCTTTTCCCATTGTTTCAATGCATTGTAATGATTGAGGAACAGTATTTCCCATGATAACTTTTACACTATAAGCCTATGATTGGGAACCTTGTTACAGTGCATTGTAATGATTGAGGAAACAGTATTTCCTATAACACCTTTAAGACTATGGACCTATGCTTGGGACTTGGGACCCTTTTCCCTTGTGTTAGGCCTAACACACAAAAAATAGGAAAAGGTGAAATAATTTAAAGGAGAAAAAAATAGACAGGAATAATTTTTATTTTCAAAAAAAAATTTCAAAAACCTATCTGCTTTATCTTTTGTGATCTTTGTATAAAACTATCTTAAATTTATTTCACTTAAATTGTTACTTTAGGGGCATTTTCTTTTTCAAAACCCAAACACCGTCCAGAGTAAAATTCATAATTCTTTTGAATTAGAATATAAATTGATGCCAGAATGTTCTTTTATGGCACAGAAATGTCCCATGCAACATTCTATTTTTTTTAAATTCTATATTGTTTTGAAAAAAAAAAATGTTTCAAAATGCATTTTGTTATACAAATGAATAATTTCAAATATTTAACCAGTTCACTTGTTTTGTTATTTTGCAAATAGTAATTGGGATTTGATTATAATTAACTACCGGTAATTTTCTTTCAATGGCTTTGCATGTATGGTTTAATACTTATACAAATTACAGTTAATTATGTCTTTAAGTTGATGTAAATTCTGTGCTGATTGAGTAGTCTATATGGACTACTTTAAAAAAATTTTATTTGTTGCTTTAAAAAAAATAGGGTTTAGTAAAGTCCCCTTTGGACCAAATTGATCATAGGGCCGTGTTCAGCAGTTTCAGTGGCCATGGCATACTAGGGGATGTGTGGCCAGCACAAAGCCCAGCCGCCTTTTCTTTACCCCAACTAATGTCGGGTACCCATCAGAGCTTTATAGACTCAGGGACACCCTCCAGTCCTAGCCTACACCAGGATTCCAACCCAGAACCATCGGAAAGCCATTCAAATGCACTGCCACTCAGGCATAGCGCCCCTTTTTTATAGGGCTTACATATGTTTAAAGTGTCATCTTATTCTCTTTTTTCGAGGCATTTTTGCATTGGATTATTAATACTGTACTAATTTAATGTGTTGACCGATGATCTTAACTTTCACCACATGAAGGTGGGTGGGAGGGGGGAGAGAATTATTGATTTCATCAGAATAGCCATTCAGCACTCTGCAATTTATTCTATAGTGCCCCTCTCACCACCTTCCCCCCACAGACTCTCAAACTACAATAGTCAAGTGTGTTTTCAAACCCAATTGGTAAAAACATGCAGTTTAGACAAAGTATACTTTATAATCTAAACAACTGTAAAATTAAAATGCGGTTTAGGAAATATAAATATTGTTAAGCTTACATTCTAGAGACAGATCTAATAAACTGGTAAACATAATTCTAAAATAATTTTTGTTTTTTCTGTTAAAAAGTATTTTCATTATTCTGTTAAAGCATTTTATTCACTTTTTTATAGTTAGACTTTCTTTTCTTAGCAACACTTTGACATTCCTTTAAAATAGAATTTATTTTGTATCAAATTTTTTACAATTTTATTGTCTACTGATTATCATACTTGTAAAAATCTAATTGATCCTTTTTAAGTTTATGCATGAAATATCAATATAATTTGTATCTTCTTTATCTCTGTATATCATATCTTAGTATGACCATTTATTCTAAATTTAAAAAGAATACAACTAGTGTTGTTGTTTTTTTCAATGCAAAAATAGGCTTAGTTTTATACTTTTCTCTAATTTTGTTTGTATTTTTGTGTTCATATGATTAATGTTATTAGTCTTAGCTGTCTTCTGCATCAAATATTTATATATAAGGGGAACTAACCATCAGGCAGTCTTTGAGTTGTTTCCTTCAACTCTGAGATCTGCATGGTGTGTCATTAAGTTGCCTTGAAGAATGCTTTAAGATTAGCTCCCTTAGAAATAGTATGCTAGTGAAATGCTTTTGCCACTATATACTTTAGCTAAAAATAAATAAATTTTATACTTATATACATGTTTTCAAGATTTGCATTTATTTTATTTTATAAACAAATATTTTGTGTAAACTTGATAAATGTCTAAGCACTTTTTTAATACTTATAATACAAAGCAATACAAACACACTATTAACTTGAGACATCACAACATAATTAGTAATGAAATAGTTTTTAATAAAAATAAAAAGATTTCATAGGGAATGTTAAATGCCTCTGAACTATATTCTACATATCTAAGCTAAGGTCTAAGATTGAATGAAATGGGTTGCCTGAACAAGCCAGGAAAACCAGTAACTTAACATCATTTAAAACAATAATAAAAATGATAGACTAGACTCGGACCACGGATGAGCGTAGGACACAATAATCTTCTTTATAGAAGGAGTGTCTGTAATGTATAAGATAAGATACTGGTAGCTAGAAGATTTGTGACAAAAAATAGAGTCTTTTAGTCAAAACCTTGGATAGAGACTATTAATGGTATTAAATAGCCAGGCTATAACTTTTTGTGTATGGTACTGGAAGCGGGCATCACTTAAAATAAAACTTTAAAAAGTAAGAAAAGATCACCACACTATAATTGTGCCCGATAGATGTTAATATTTAGCTACTGAATCAGACTAGAAAGAAATGAGTAGTCAGTAGATATTTGTATTCAGTGAAAGGAAGTTGATTGTCCTGTTGTTATATTCGTTGGATTTGAGGGCTAGTGTAAAACCAATGGATAATAGCTAATTTGTACTGCACCATTTTTTATTATGTGATCTACTGTATTGTTGAACTCTTATCTTATATGTTACAGACGCTCCATCTATAAAGAAGATTATTGTGTCATACCTTATCCGTGGTTTGCATATATGAATAAAAGCAATATATATTTGATACCATCAACTATTGTTACTCAATCTAAGTTGAGAAGATGGAGGGGTCAACCTGGTGCAAGCATATAGGAAATCATAATGAGACCTATAGCTGCGTGATGTGCTTGTGAAGACAAATTGTTGGAAAAACCCAAAATTTGTTACATATAACAGATAGCTTTGTCTAATTAGCACTTGAATATTTAATATCTTAAAAATTTGGTTGCATCTAACTGTAAAAACTTTAGATCAAAGTTACCTAGTACAGCTACACAACAGTTGAGGCCGACAAAAATTAGGTTTTGGCACCGAAAGTAGAAAAGGAGCCTCTTTCGGCGTAGTTTCAGTTTTGGCCAAAGCCAAAATGTTTGCTTTCAATTTGCTTTTTGTTTCGGCCGTAACTGATATTACTTTTGATCATCAGCCAAATATCTACTTTCAAAATTCAGACAGCAACGCTAGTGCTGCATCTATCACTCTCCTTATTTCATTTAGTTAAACTGTTGCCAATTAATCTGTGTGAAGTAGAAAATTGAAGTAAATAATAAAGGGTTAATTTTAATCACCACAAAAAATGTCGAAAAATGGAGTGTGCAGTATTTTCTAAATTTAAAACTTTTGTTTGGCGATTTTGGTTTATCTTTCGGTTTCAGCCGAAGGTGTAATGAAACTTCTGGTTTCGGCAGAAAGTCAATTTATAATTTCGGTCGGCCTCTACACCACAGTTTTAACAAAGTAAAAAATAAATGCAACTTTTCATATTGCACCTTTTGTTTCCCATCCTGTGCTTCCTCCCACCTCTAACTTATCCAATGAGCATATTTTTTTACATACTAGCATTAAGGTCTTTGGGTAGGGAGGGGAGTTTTCTGTCCATAGAAAAAAAGTTGGGAAAACACCATATCTCTAGCAGAATGACCTACGTAAAGTATGGGAATGCATGGTTAGTGTTAATAACATCACAACAGGGGTTAACAGGACAACCCGCTGGACCTGAAATAATCCTCTAGAAGCTTGGGGATGTCAGCCACGTCCTCATAGTCCACCACTCGGAAACTGTTCCCATTGTGTGCCCCTCTTATCATGCCAGACAGCACTGTAAAAAAAAAAAAATTGAAAAAAAAAACAACAACATTACATTTTAAACTTTACAAATTTTAGATTTTCTTTTAAAGTTAGAGATTATCTATTCCAAACAGCAAGATTCAACTAAACAGTTGTTTGTTTGTGTGTCTTTTGACTAGATAGCAGGATTGGAAAGAAACATTTGTATGAGCAATATAGAGACACAAAGTTGGAGGACTCAATACAACATCATAAGTCAATGATTACAATCTCTATTGATGGTGTGTCAATATTTAGTATTCCTTCATGAGTGCTTGCCAGTTTTAGACAGCATTTGTAAGGGTCTCTTCAGAGGCCATCACAAACACTATGCACAACCTCAAAGTTAATATCTATGGTTCTACAACTGCAAGATAAATAGTTCCAGCTATCATTTTTATAGGAGTCATAGTCAAGAGTCTAGTCAATAGACAAAACAATAATACCATGAAATATAAACTTATTTGTTTGTACTGTAAACATAATATAATCTTTAGTAAATTTCTTTAAGAACAAAACTCTAAAGCTGTGCTTGACTCAAACTACTTAGTTGTTAAGAGCAACCAGATTTAACATAAAAGAATGTATTGATTACAAGCTAAGCACACAAAACTGGCTTTGATCTATGACCTTGAATTGCACAGAGAAATCTAGATATTTAACACATCACTGACAAAAAGAGTTAGAACAAGGCTTACATTTCCCTTTCTGTGGACGATAGAGGCAAAGTACAGGTTTATTCATGGCCACCGCCCTGCCAATTTCATAGCCCACTCCAAGAGAAGGCTGAGTTACTTCAGCAACCACACCTAGAAGTAAGAGAGAATACAAACTACTAAAAATAAAAATTGACTCTTTTAAAAAGTTTTTTCATCTAAATTTAAAAAAAAAATACAGTAAATAAAGGAATTACTTAGTATATCACAAACAATTTTTTTTTAATTGCCAAGGTCCCTGGTTGTTTTATAGTGTCTTGACCCCTTATTTGCTATGGACATTACATCAACATCATGGGTTCTGTAAACTTAACTACCCTAGACGTCAAATCAACATCATAAAATGTAACCCTTTAACTACCACAGCATTTAATGTAGTTGCTGACTTATCAATCTACTTTCCCAGACTGTTAACTCATTGCAACAACATACACTGTGCTGTTAAGAATTGATACTTTCCACCATCAGGGCTGTGGAGTCGGAGTTGGAGTCGAAGTTGGAGGAAAGTTGGGGTACCTGGAGTCTGCAAACAATGCACCGATTCTGACTCCTACTAAATTTAGATTGGAATTTTTTTTAAAACCAGTTTAAATATCCCATTTCACAAAAAGTTAAAATTAATGACTTCTCTACTGTAAGAATAAAGATCAATGCTGTCAGTGCCTCTGGTAACCACAAAACAAACACGTTAAGTGACCGTGAAGAAGCATGCTTTGCCTGTGCTTCACTATATGGCATGCAACGCACAACTAGGAGCGGCATTACTTATACTTTTCATAGTGTTGTACAGTGGAATGGGAGTCTGGGAGTCGGAAGTACACAAAACTGAGGAGTCAGAGTCAAAACATTTATCTACATTTATCTACCAACTCCACAGCCCTGTCCACCATGAAATCTTCCCCACAGTTTTTTGTTAAATAGAAACAGCCGTCCTATTATTATGAACCAGTAGTGACCGGCTAAGTAACAATAGAGTAGAAATTTAGTAAAATCCCAAATGTTTAAAAAACATCAACTTACAAGAGCATTCCTCCAGCATTGCCACATCTGTGTCGTGTATAGTTTTATCATCTAATTTGGAAGCTGGAAGAAAGAAAATGTAGTAAAATGTTAATTCTTATATTAAAAAACAACAACAACCAGATACCTTGTGACCTTGTCAGAAAATATCAAAAACCTTTAGAAATTTCAATTACCTTCCCATTCTTACCTTCCAGGTATTCCACCCATTGGAAAAATCAAAACATTGTTATATACATGTTAACATGCCCTTTTTTTTTTTTTTTTTTTTAGCCTATTTTATGCCAGACAGTTTACATAAATACCACAAAACCAGATACCTGGCAACCCTAGAAACAACACATAACCATAATAAATAACTATCTTTTAACTCTTTCCGTGCCGGAGGTGTTTCCCCGTTTGTGCCAGGCCATTTTTACGCCACTAGATAGGGTGCCCTTATCTATTTAAGTATTTCTAAAAGTATTTGTTTAGCAAGATACCTGTATTTCATGTCAAATTAAAGAATATTGAACATGAAATAATAATAATTAGAAGATAAAACAATATTACAATAAAATTTACATCTTTATGATTAATATACCGGTAATTATATCTAATTTTTGTTTTAAAAAAAGGAGCACTAATGCTGAACTTATCAGACTATTATATATGGTATTCTGCTTGAAGATCTATTCATGATCAGAATGCATTTTAAATTTGAAAATATTACATTAAGTTACAGAGTTATATGCATTTTATTAATATTAGTATCGGCCGTAGAAAGCCACTTCTTTACACTTATATGGCAATATAGTTTAAATAGTTTATAAGCAGGGCTGTGGAGTCGGTAAATAAATGTTCCGACTCCAAATCCAACTCCTCAGTTGTTTGTACTTCTGACTACAACTCCGACTCCATGTACCCGAAATTCCACAGTTTCTTTAACTTCGACTCCACAACCCTGTCAGGGCTAAGCCTCGGATCCCCTGGAATTTAAAAAAAATATTTTTTTCAACAGATTTCTTTTTAAATAAGTGCTAAATTCGCTACAAATTCGGTAAATGTTTGTTACGCGAAAGTTCAGCCCCCCCCCCCCCCCGGTAGGCTACTTGGTAAATATTCCTTCTAGATTGAAGATTATTACGTTCACTAAGCCCAAAACTCCTGCAGGGCGACAGAGATTGGTCGGCGTCAGGGATGGCACTCTTGACGTGTGCCGGTTGAACAAACCACAGGACTATAGCCAGCCTTACTCATACGGGTATCTGAAATAATATAGTATATAGTATATATAGGCCTAGCCTAAATTCGGTTCGAACCCAGGCAAAAACACCTAGATCTCGATTTTTACCTAGATCTGGGCCAGTCTTTATGGAATCATTTGTATAGTAATCATGATTCATAATATATGATATTATTACTATTAAAAAAATAAGTAACTATTACTAGGCCCTATATTATTAAACACAGACACTTATATTAATATTAATAATATATATTAAGTTATAGTTTAGTCATACTTTAGAGTTTAGAGCGGCCTACTAAACTATAGTATCAGTATAGAGTATAGGCATCTAGGCTATTATAGGCCTATATATAATACTATAAAGGCATAGACTTCTTTTAGTTCTTTAGGTTGAGGCTTTATTTTAGTCAAATTTAGTGGCTTTAGTTTTAGCCTTTAGGGCCACTTTAGGCAAATAGATCTAGAACTAGACGCTCGAATCTCTAAGTCATCTAAGTCTAAAATAATTAATTAAGTATTAAGTAAGAGTATTAAGAGTAGGCTATTATTATTAAATTTAAGTAAAAGTATGTAAGAAGATTGCTTACTCTTAAAAAGTCTTACAGTCTTTCTTACTCAATACTGAGTCAATACTCAATAGTGGAGTCAATAGTGAGTCAATAGGCTCAGGCCCAAGGCAAATTAAGGCTATGGGCAAGGCTCTTACTAGTCTTAACTCTTACCAACTTCACAATCAACTGTTTTATCTCCAACAAATTCTGTCAACACGTTCCCATACTGCTTCAGAGTTTCTATAATTTTGTAATAAATGTCAATATCATTTCTTCCACCCCTCATACTGACTGCAAAGTAGACTTTTAAATTCATAATCCGCAGATATGGCTATAGCTATGGTACCCGATATTAAAAGCACAAAAGTAGCCTTAAAGATAGCACTGGAAAATCAATGTAGGCCTATCCGAACGCTGTGAGTGTGAGAGGTCAGAAAATTTAGTGTTGCCTAGTGACCTAGTGAAGGGCAGAGTAACTCATCATCGCGAGTGCCACTCAGCTAAGCGTTCAGTTAAAAGAACCAATTCGTTTAATCTGCCAGTTCGTCCGCTTATGACGTCCATTAATTACGTCAACAATTTGTAGCGGCAATGTATACCTCCCCCTTGTCAACAATTATAAAACTTTCACCCTCCCCCTTCCTATTAAATTATGTCAACAATTTGTTACCACCCCATAGGGCCTAATAATAGCCTACCAACACAATTTTATACTCAGGATTTAAATTTATGTCTAAAGAAATAAGAATTGAATAATAGTGCGTTTTTAAACACACTTAGCATATTTCAAATTGACTATAAGTAGGCCTAGCCACAATAGATGGGAGGACGTACCGTGTAGCCTAGGCCTAACATTTACATGGTCCCCTCTCTCCCCACCGACCCCCACATTTATTTTCAAATCCGAGAATTTTTTATAATATTTCTTATTCTTTTTGCGTAGGCCTACTATTTATTATTTTCTTAGAAATATTTAAAGAATATTTAATATACGGTACTATTCTGTGATAGGGACTATATTATAGTCGCCGTCCCTATCCCCCTCCCTAACTATCTGACCTTGCTCTATTATTTACCACCCCTACCTTGCAATCCTGGCTATGCCACTGATACTAATATTATACTTATTGTTTTAATTCTCATATTTAGGCCTATATAGATCTAGGCCTACAAGCTACATTGCCCGGCGTTGCCCGGGTGAACAAAAAATTTAGGACTGTATAAAGTAGGCCTACAGATAAAAATTGTATAAACTACAACTAAAAGAAAGCTATAAATCTAATATTTAAATTCTTATTTTTTTACTGAAGACTTTTAGGAAAGTAGGCCCTAATTTAAAATAAATATTGTAAGCTTAATCGGGTAAAAAAATAGGCAAGTATTTTTATTTTTAACAAAAATCTAAATTGCTCGTAGATTTTAAATGTCTTTTTTTTTTTTAATGTTGGAAAAAAAAAATTGTAGAAAAAAAAGGTAGGGCCTATAGCCTAACTGGAGACTCGAACCCGGGTCGTCCGCATAGCAGTCAGCAATATTAACCACTTAGCTAGCGAAGACACATGTCCGATGGGAAAAATTATTAGACAGTATATAGACCTAAATAGGTCAGTGATACAAACTCACGTGTTTTCAAATTGACCAATGGGGATCCGTGGGGACACAAACACGATCTTTATATATATATATTTAGATAGATAGATAGATAGATAGATAGATAGATAGGTAGGGTTGCCAGACGTCCGGCAAAAGGAGGACATTAGACCTGTGTCCTCCGTCCGGCAGGCAAAGGCAAAAAATCCTTAGAATGTCCGGCTTTTGTACGCCAGATTTTTTAAAGTCTTTAGTGCACTTTTTATGTTCTTATATTTACTGTCAATAAGTGGCTGGGTCGGGTAAAGCATAACACTGGAGTATTTAGCAGGAAATGTAATGAATTAGATTGTGTTATCTAAAGCGTTGTTAGGTTAATAATTGCAGTGTAGTTTGTTTTTTCAAAGTTTCCCAAATGCCAAGTTGCTTTTCAGAATTACTAAAAATGTGCGAACTTTTTTTCTGTATCCCTGGACATACCGTAATGGTAATGTGGAAAGAGTGTTCTCATTGATAAAAGCTCATTGGACAAATGAAAGAAACAGACTCTCAGTTAACTCAGGGCTTCATTCTTACAAAGTAGGCTACAACTTGAAAAATATCACATGTAGCTTATACAGATTTATACATTTGTGCTTGCTAACGAGAATCTTAATTGTGCAAAAAGTTGGCCCGTCAGAGAAAATGATGTAGGCCTATAATTAAGAAAGATTATAATGTATTAACTGTAGAATTGACGGTTTAATTTTCTAATATTAAAGTATTGTTGCGTTTTGAAAAAAAGAAAGCAATTGAATTCATATAAATTTTTTTTACAATACTTTTTCTTGGTTAACCTTTTTTTGCATGAGGTATGAAGGAATCTAGATGCAGAGTGATTTTTGGTACACAGCCTTCTATCAAAGTTCTATCAACATAAAAATAACTCTGAAAAAACAATTCCAGGATCCATTTTGTCATCATAAGACGAAATAGACAAATAATTTTATTTTTAGAAGTCTCTAAAGTATAATCATAATTTGACTACATATTTTGAAACTTTTTATAATTAGGAATTAAACACATGTAAATATAGCATGTATCAGTTTGGAAAGGATACATTTTATAATTTAAAAAAAATAAGAAAAATTAGCAAAATCAATCAAGAAAATTATTTTTTAAATTTATTTTTAATTTATTGCATTTTTTTTTTTTTGGGGGGGGGGGGGGGGGGGTACCTGTTCGTTCATATATAGGCCTAAGTTGTTTTTTTTTTAGCTTTGTACAATATAATACAATAAAAAAATTCTTCTCCTCTGTCATTCTATTTCATACCTAGATACATACTACATTTTTTTTTTATTCTATCGATACGCACTGAATACGCAGAAACAGCCCTTCTATGCATGACGTGACTATAGGGCTTTTTTATTTTATGTAGCCTACCATGAGCTACACCGTGCAAGATATAAAGGCATGTTGACACGCGCTTCCTGACTAGAAAGATATGCCTATCCAAGTGGGACATGTTTCTCGAAATCTAATAGATCTATTAGGCCAATTTTTAGAACAGCGTGCATCGTGACATGCGTAGTAAGCACAGTAATGGCCCGATTCATTTGTAGGTCAGCAATCTTCAAATCAGCTCTTTCAAAGAGAACGAATAGCCTGTGTATTGTTGCCAGGCTTTGCCACAACGGAAAGCCAAATAGCAATAAAAAAATATTTAAAAAAAAAAGAAGAAAGATAAAATAAAGTGGTCGGAATAGTGAAAAAGGGAAATCGAAGCGACTTGATCATAGTTTCTGGCCAATAAATTCCTCAACGAGATACCCTGGCTACTAGGCAAATGCACCTTTAAAAAGACCTAACTATTAGATTCTAACTTGGTACCTGGGGATAAAAATAAAATTATTACTAAGTCACCTAAGTGTAGAGTGTAGGCAAATCATTTTCAGTAGGCCTAATAACATATCATTTTAATGTGTGTTTTTAAATGGCTAACTATTGACTTTTAGTAATAATTATATGAACAGCGGCGGAATGCAGTTCTCATAGCTGCCACGTGCATGCCCAAACCTGGTCTAGTTGATTGGCGATATTCTTACAAACTAGATCTATGTGAAATTGAATCATACACATGCTAGCTATATTGTAAATCATATATTATAGCCTACAGTAAATCTCAAGCGTAGGCCCTAAATAAAATAATGGGATTAAAAAATGATTCTTTTATTTTAAAAAAGTTTTTAATCATAGATTTAGGATAGGCCTAGGCCTATATAATTTTAATATAATAGGCTACCAAATCTTTATGTCTTATGTATAAGTTACAGAAGATTAATTGGTCTTTTAACCAAACCTCCTGGGGGTGGCAGTTTTGGACGGTGGCAGTGTTAGAACCCGGGACTTCGTGCTGACAGTCCGGACTGTGCAGCGGGCATCGTGTTGCAGAAACGACATACGTTATTTTTTTTAAAGGCACTTTATAGGTTTGATGCCCATGAATGCAAAGTTGATATTTCTCAGTTTTTCTGCATCACCAAAGTCTCAAATTTTATATTTATTTTTTGCTGACTTTAACACTGGTATATATAGCTAAATGGACTTTAATTTCGTAAAGGGAGACAAAAATATTTAGATTCTGAACACAAAATATTCATTGTAGACTCCCTTGGACACAATGTGTCCTGGTTAGTTCCCTTCGATGGTTTCAAGAATCAAAATGGCGATAGTAGGTAATAAAATACTTCCGCTATTTGAAGTCATGATTCTTTTGGATTAAGGGTTTATTACAACGAAAGCAGTGAAAATCTGCCATAATGACAGAGAGAAGATTTGCCAATGTCCTTCAAGGCAAAGGAAAAGCGGCACTGATGAGAGAATCAGTCTCTCAAGCCCTCAGGGAGAGTGCCATCCAGGTAAACTCAAACATATTTTTATTTTAAATTCTATCACTATCCTATTCACCTATTGCCTTCTATTAGATTTTAAATTCTAATAGTAATAAAAATAATACCCTAAATAGTATTCGAATTAGAATGGCTATTTATTACGTAATATTATAACTGGAGGAAAACGATTTGGGCTTATATACGATAAAGTATATATGTATATGTCAGACAAAAGTGTCATAAGTCATAAGTAACAGACGACCCAGACTCCAGTTAACCCTGGCCCCACCCCTCACCTCACCCCTGACCTAGCCCCTACGCCTACTGACCTAGCCATAGCCATTATAACACTGAGTAACAGTGAATAACACTAACCCACTGCTTAGACTTGTTTAAATTAAATCAGTGTGACTAAACTAACAGTACTACACTACTACAGAATTACTTAAAAGTGAAATACTAAAATTAACATTTTCACTAGCTGTATTTCTATACTAGGCAGGCTATATAACTAGTAGGCCTATAAGTTCCTATAACTCTATGTCTATACTCTAATAAACTAGTAATAGAAATAAAGTAATAGAGTTACTATAATACTTTTAAGTAGTCTATTATTATAATAAAGCTCAAAACGCTATCCTACACCAACACTATTAAAAAAAATTAAATTAACTTAAAAAAAAAATTGAAAGGAAGAAGGTTAATTTTAATAAATAGATATATTTTAATATTTTATTTAGACAAATGGAAAATTATGAACAAATTATATATTTAATATTTTTAATCTGTAAACAAAATGGAACTTTGAAACTTTTTGTCTATTTTTGATTATTTGCCGAGGCAAAAAGTGCAGGAAAATGGTATATTTGGCTGAGTGAATGTCAAGGTGATTTCCGATTCGGCCCTAATAAATGAGATTAAAACTTTATATATATTATATATATAAAGTAAAAAGTATCCTGTCTGACCAAAATGATCCATAGGGCCGGTGAAGCAGCGTTCACCCATTTCTGTGGCCTCGGCATACTGGGTGATTGTGTGGCCAACACAATGCACAGCCACCTTTACTTTACCCAAACTAAGGTCAGGTACCCATCAGAGCTGGGTAGACTCGGATTTACACACTCCAGACCCGGAAACAAATCCTAGCCCTCACCAGGATTCAAACCCAGGACCTTCAGCATGCCAGCTGAGTGCGCGGCCACCATGCCCCATATATATATATGTTAATATATGAGGAACTGACCATGCTAAACAATTTATGTCAATTTTAATATCTAATTGCCCCCGCCCCCCTTTCACTAAACAGTAAACTGTATTAAAGGCATATAATCTTATTCAACGTAAGGGTTGAATTAAATTGTTATAACGTTATTATAATACAAAATGTAAAGAAAAAAACACCTATTAGATTAGAAATAGACTATTTCATTACTGTCAATAACATGTCAAGGAATCTAAGTTTTTCTGGTCAGGAAACAGAACATTTTTTACCAGATTCCTAACAGAACAGGTAGCTAATAAAATGATTAAACTTTTTAAATTTATTTTATAAACATTTCCAAGAAAGAAAGAAAAATATAGCATGTTTTTATCTTTAAGGTCAAGGTCACATTGATCTTAAGAAAGCAGCTTTTTAAATTTTTTGTAATAATGTTAAAATGATTTTAAAAATTAAGTTTTTTCTTCAAACAAAACCACAATTTTAGTTAGATCTAATAAAACAATGTGTCTGTCTCCTTTAAACATTTTTAAATAAAAAAGCATGAAAATGAAAAAAATAAATTAGAGTAGGCTATTCATACATGTACGTAAATAAAGAACTTTTTCAGTGGGTTTTTTAAGTGGTATTATTCCAATATTATCCCAATCTTATTCCACTTTTTAATATTCAGATTTTTATAACCACTTATAAAGCATATCAATACAATTTATAAGCCCTTAATTTAATCAAACCTCATTGAATGGGCCGTATTGCTGCTGAGAGTTAACACCCTTGCCCCTTATACACAGGGTTCTCACACAGTCTGGAAAGTCTGGAAAAGTCTGGAATTTCAAAAAAAGAAATCAAGGCCTGGACAACCTTGAATATTGGCATTTTAGCCTGGAAAAATAGCCTGTCAGCCTGGAAATTTATCTAAATCTATATTTATATATAAATTTATTATAAAAATGAAGGTCAGACAAAAATCGCCAATCCCATTTTTATACGCCATAAACGCCCACTGACCGAGCCTTAGATTAATACCTCATTCACGCAATATTTAGGTCACTTAGGGGGGAGGAGGCGTGTGACCATTTTCCAAATAACGTGTTCCAGCTGCCTGGAATTTGGCTCTTATAGCCTTGAAATAGTCTGGAAACAGCCTTGAATTTTTTTTTAGAAAAAATGTGAGAACCCTGTATACAAGTCAATCTTTTATGACTGACTTGTAATTTACAAGTCAGTCATAAAAGATTGACTTGTATAAGGGACAAGGGTGTTAACTCTCAGCAGCAATACGGCCCATTGAAAAACTCACTAATAAAACTTGTTTAAAAAATAAAAAATAAACTCACCATATGCAACATTATATTTCTGTGTCTAGACTAAAGACTAACTTTTATTTATATAATTGCTTACAAAGCTTTAAGGATACCCTGTTTAATATTATTATATACAAAAAATGGCTTAAAAGAGTTCAAGACTTTTAACGGTCTATTTTATTGCTTTTAAGCGGGGTTCATGCGTTCAGGAATAAATATAAGTATCCTGTCGGACAAAGTAAAAAGTAAAGTATCCCTGCTGGAGAAATTTGATATAACCTGTCATGGAGCATCCACTAGTTTCTGTGGCCAGTTAGTATCGGTTAGGTTATATAGGATAGGGATAGATTTGGTGTTTTTGTGCTATTTCTTATAAAATATGTTAAGAATTAAAATATATTTTGTGTTTTTTTCCCCTCTTTTTCATTTTTTTTTCATGGGTTCTAAGGAATTCCTACTGAAGCTGGGTCCAAATAACCATTAAATTCTAATGGGACCCGGGTCCAAATATACGCAGCCTTTCTTTTAAAGCTTCGGTTTAAAATCTTTATAGATTTTTTTTCGAGGAAAAAAATTCAAATTGAACTAGGAATGCATAACATGTGAATACAGGTGTGTTTAAAAAGAAATATCCAGCCAGCATGCCTCTAATACAGGTTTCTCACACAGTCTGGAAAAGTCTGGATAAAAAATAAATCAAGGCCTGGACAACCTTGAATATTGGCATTTTAGCCTGGAAAAGTAGCCCGTCAGCCTGGAAATTTATCTAAATCTATATTTATATCTAAATTTATTATAAAAATCAAGGTCAGACAAAAAACGCCAATCTAATTTTTATATGCCATAAACGCCCACTGACCAAGCCTTAAGATTGATACCTCATTCACACAAAATTTAGGTCACTTAGGGGGAGGATAATAACTTGTTCCAGCAGCCTGGAATTTGGCTCTTATAGCCTTGAAATAGTCTTGGAAACTGCCTTGAAATTTTTTTCAGGAAAATGTGAGAACCCTGCTAATACTACTCTAATAGAAAAGTAGACTAAAAACAAAAAACACAGACAAAATGAGTGGAAAAATTGTGTCATGCTAAACTGTGGTGTGTAGGTGGGAGACAACATATGGGAGATGGTGGGGCGGGGGGGGGGGGAATGGAAGATGTAGGAAAAGATTGGCTTCAGGCAGGTTGGGGGGTGAGTGGTAGTGTGTGTATAGTTTGGTGATGGGGGGGGGGGAGGGGGGTATCTACTCTTGGTGCTGTTCCACATGATGTTCTATAGACAGGTGAAATTTGTTTTTTTATTTAAAGGTATTTAAAGGTGTTTCTTTTTTCTTTTTTTCTAGGGATGTCATAACAACTTTACTTTACCTGTCTGTAGACCTATTGTTTAAACAAAAAAAAAGAAAAGAGACTTAATTAGTAAAATGAAGTAAACCACTGGAGGAATTTGTTTTCTGTATGAGTGCCAGTGTTTGAGCTACGAATGTTGAATTGATTGGAGATGCCTTTTCTGTTTTTAAACACAATATCCAAAATTTATATTCACATTTTGTTCATATTTGGCATTTACGTTTCAATGGTACAGGATTCATTTCAAAACTAATCTCAATATAAAGGCAACTTGAGAGATAACAGATATTTTATATTACACAGCGTATGAAGTTGTGAATTTGTAACAGTCACATGTCTGACTCCAAAAAACCAGAAGATGTTTGTGATTATGAAAAGCTTGCAAGGGGAGATAATTTCTTTTTTTTTTTTTTTTTCCATTTCTTGAAGGAAATTTTTTTTTTCTGTCTGTTGGCTGCAGGAGATATCTGAAAATTTGGAATCTTATCTATTTATTATTATTCTATCTTGAATCAATTGATCATGATATTTTGGCACAGATCCATTCTACTTATTTTACTGAGATTATGACAGAAAATATTAACAGTTATTTCAAATGTGTAAAAATATTTACTAATCCTTTGTGTATTAATAAAAAAAAACATTGTTTACTCTAAAACAAACCTAAAAAATTAACAACCAAAAATTACAGAGGTAATAAAGAAAAAAAAAATCTGTACTAGTATTTCCATGCACTTTACATTTCAATCAATCTAATAATATAATCTGAACAGTTCTGTGATTTGAACAAAGTAAAGTGTAAAGTACCCTTCGAAACAAATTGAGCATAGGGCCGGTGTAGCAGCGTTCAACAATTTCTGTGGCCATGGCATACTTGGGGATTGTTTGGCCAGCACAATGCTGCAATGCATAGCCGCCTTTACTTTACCCCGACTAAGATCAGGTACCCATCAGAGCTGGGTGGACTCAGGGACGCCCTCCAGACCCGGGAAAAAATCCTAGCCTTCACCAGGATTCAAACCCAGGACCCTTGAACAAAAATAAATGTAAATTCTTCTTCGAACTCAATATTGGTCCTATAGCTGTGGTGAATTGAGCCGCAGTATCTAGGTCTGTCTCTTTTTCATACAGTTTTTGCATTTGGTTGAGGTCTGTGGCCAGAACCTGTTGCGAGCTGTTTCATAAAGAGGGACCAGGCTTGGAGCACACATTCTAAGGGACATCTCACAATCTTCACTGGTTCCAATGCCAAGCCTTTCAGTAGGCCTGCATACCTGTATGTTGTCTTAGTCTATTGTGCCCCAGTCCTGAGTCTAAATGAAAGTGACTGAAGTTTTAGATGAAGCTTAGAGACAGACTAATTGCAAATACAAGTAGCAGTTTTCAGTACTGTTCATTACAACAGATTTTTTTTAGAGATACTTTTATATCTATTTCCTAGTCAGACATCATATAAAAGCTATACAATGTGTTTTTTGTCTTCTTCTTCTTTATATTTCTCCCATCACGCAGTGAGGGATCAATATTTATTCGGAGATCAATATTTATTGGTTGCGGGGGCCTGATTGTAAACCCATTTGTCTCCTCATTCTAACCAAGGTCCCGGTTGGGATAATCTTCTGATTTTAGGAGGGGGAATCTATTAATTGTGTCTGTTGAGAAATTAAAGGGTTACCCTTTGCTTTATGTTGGCCACATTATTTTCTCAAATGCAATAATCAATGGGGAGCGGACTTTGAAAAGACTAAACTTTTCAGACATATCTTAAAAGAGTGTGTACTTATTTCAGATATTTCTTTATAAGCATAATGCAAGACTTTATTTTCCAACTGTATTACCTGTTACTAAAAAATTTCAAGCTACCAAAACTAATCCATTGAACCTTTAAAATCTTTGTATTTCTGACTAATTCATACTTTAAAGTGTTTTTTGTGTGTGTTCATCAAATAAGGAAATACATTATTTATCTTTTTTTTTTTTACAAATCTTTAAAAGATGTTACAAATTTTCCTGCTGGTTGTTTTTCTTTTTGGCCCAGTTTTTTGTTTTTGTTTTGTTTTATTGTTCAAAGTTCTGATAAGTTTAAACTCATTTTACATACGCATTGCTCTGGCCATGCAATCACTTTGTCTTGTGAGTCATGTGAACGTGGTGTATAGCAAATATTATCAAATATCAGCCATACGGTTTGCAAAAGGAAGCCTTTCTTTTCGTTTAGGACAGCTGGCTTTGAAAAGTTTGCTAATGTATTTTTATATCCAAATACAAACAGTGTCTTGCTCACATAATATAATATTTATTGTATATTTACATAGTAAACTTATCATGGGTTTCCTATTTCATTCACATATTTTGACTTTTATGTTAAGTATAAAAATAAAGTAGGCGATCATATACAATGTATCAAACATAAAAGTTGTAAGATAAGAAAGAATATTTCATTACATTAATATTACATTTTTACTGAAATATATTAAAAGAAGAAACAGGCACATACTCATAGATAATTGATCTAGGTTCAAAGTTCACTCTATATTGTTCTCACTCTTAAAGAAACAACAACACTCTGGTAGAGTACATACAAACAAGAGTGTATATCCTGGAGGCAGCAGAGGGTGACCTCACAGACAGATGGTGTTTCACTGTTTTCACCTAACAAGCAGTGGTGAAACTAGTACTTAATGAATCAGCTTGTCAGGTTTGATTTAACTTCAGTGGGGGGTGGGGGGGGGATGCAGGAGAGGATTAAGGGCGGTGGGGTGGGGGTGGGGAAGCAGGGGACAAACCAGCAGCTAAATGTGATTTGAGAAGGGTGTGGGGGAGTGGTTCTCTCTTACACAGTTTCCCCCTATACAAACATTTAAGTTTATGCCTCCAAAGGTTTTATTTTTACATTGTAGCCTGTATATCTGGTTACTGTATATCTGGTTACTGTCTTTAAAGTCTTGTTATCTGCATTCATTCCTTACATCATGACTTTGGGTGTTATATACTTTGCAGAACCACATCCACTATATCATTTCATGCTATTAAACTTTTTGCCTGGGGGGAAAGACAAGTACTTTGTCAGGGATGGGACTTGAACTCTATAGCTTTCAACCTGGCAGATTACCAAGCTTCCGACATTTGTCAGGAGAGATGTTTCTTATTTTACAAAAAAAATATTTTCTGTAATTGTGGGAAGGGATTTATAAAAAGTTTATAGGGAGGAAACTTGTATCCATAAAGTCTTGGTCGACAGACTTTAGATTAGGCCCTGTGGTTAAAAGTTTTAAAATTTCAGCACCACATAAACATGTCTACACAAAATTCATGTAATTTAGATAACATATGATAAAAGTTAACTAATCCAAATAATAATATATGTAAAAATTTATTTTGACCATACTATAAGTAACTATAAGCGGCCTAACTGTAATAAACCTTATTTAGACAATTTATAAAAGTAAGGCCAAATATAAAACCTAATAGGTAAAAAACAAAGAAAATTATCTTACATTAAAATGTTAAATAGGTATGTAGAACTCATACAAAATGATTGTACAGCCAGTACGAAACATTACAAACCTCTTAAAAACTTCAGTAGCTTTACACAAGACATTGGTATCAATAATATGCTGTATTTGTTTTACTTTGCTATAGTCTGTCTTAGTCTGTCTTTAATAAAGGAAAAAACAACCTGTTTGGTCTTTATGTTTTGATTTTAGTGTGTCCTCATTACCTTGGCCACCTGGTGATGCTGAATGTCTAGGGGGAGGGGGATGTTGAACTGTAGTAGTGTCATGCTGTGTGAAGATAACTCTGCCCATGCCAGTCATTCTCTTCCTCTTGTTTTCTTTCCACATGATGTGTCTGTTGGATAATGAGCACTAATACTAATGTTACCTTACACCCTCTTCTGGATGCAGAAAGATTGTTAAATGGGTGGAGTTTTTAAATATTCTTCCATATAGACAGAGCATTGTAACATATAAGATAAGATAAAGGTCAGGCTGTGGGATAATGAGATCTAATACTAATGTTACCTTACACCCTCTTCTGGATGCAGAAAGATTGTTAATTAAATGGGTGGAGTATTTTAAATATTCTTCCATATAGACAGAGCATTGTAACATATAAGATAAGATAAAGGCCAGGCTGTGGGATAATGAGCACTAATACTAATGTTTCCTTACACCCTCTTCTGGATGCAGAAAGATTGTTAAATGGGTGGAGTATTTTAAATAATCTTCCATATAGAAGGAGTAGGTGCATCTGTAACACATAAGATAAGATAAAGGCCAGGCCGGATGTAGCCCAACATGCTTAAACATCTATACTCTTCATAAGGATAAGATAATATATATAATATTTTGATGATGTTTTAAAAAAACACTCTTCAACATCAGTTAAAGGCACTATATAAAAGTTTACTGGTTTGATCTACATGTATTTTTGAAAATGTTATGTTCATGTATGGCTCAGTGCATTCTTGGCATATTTTCTTCTGGTTCATTTGATATCAATAGCGTGTCATTCTAGACCTGTGGTTGGACCAAAGTATGCCTCAAGGTAGACAACTAGTGTCACAGTTATCTCCTCTTGCCATTGCCTTGTTTAAACAAAAAGAAAGAAAAAAATTGAGCTGGCTTGTTGGGTGTTTACTTTTGACACTGAGGAGCCCCCCCCCCTTCCCTTTCCCAGATAATGTTAAAATCTTATTTCATGATCACGCCCTTTTGTGCATTGCATAATATGCTAAGACTTCATTGGGTGGTTATTACAGGGTTCGTACAGCTCCTGGAAACTCCTGGAAAACAAAAAGTTGTGTTCCAGGACCTTAAAACTCCTGGAAAAACTGCATTTAGTCCTGGGAAAATACTAAAAACTCCTTATTTTTTTAGGGATATTAATTATTAAGAAAAAAATCGTAATCACTGCTCTTAGATTGTTCTTTCACTTTTCCAGAAAGCCCTATTGGTGTTAACCCTCATTGCCGCTTTCTATTTCCGCAAACGTTGATGACACCAGTGATGCCACTCCATGGTTCTTTTTTTTTTTACTAGATCTTGTTTATTTTTGCTATCCAAATTTAGTGTAGGCTATATAAGTCCCCATAATGTTGTAAAAAACCAAAAAAAGCTGTGTAGTGAGGTTGTTTTTTTTTTTTAAAGAGCTTAGCTTGGCTTTTCAAAAAATGTACTCCTGAAAAACTGGAATACTCCTGGAACACTCCTGGAAAACTCCTGGAATTTTGAGGCAAATTTTCTGTACGAACCCTGTAATATTAGCTAACAGTAGGTACCAATGGGACACAGTGGCAGTGGCGCTCGGCTGGCTTACTAAAGGTCTTGGGCTCAAATCCTGTTTGAAGACTAGGATTTTTTCCCCGATTAGAATTTTCTGGAGGGTGTCCCTGGCTCTACCCCAGCTCTTGACGGGTACCTACCTGACTCTATAGATGGGGTGAAGTAACAACGGCTTGGCATTGCGATGGCCACACAATTCCGTGGGGAACGCTGCTTTACCACGGCCTAATGGATCAAGTTGGTCCCATTGGATACTTTTACCAACCAAAATCCCAAAATGCATGTAAGGTGAAATTTCAAGGACTAAAAAGCAAAAGCCCTACCCCTTACAGGCTCCTCACCTCCGACGGCCCCCTCACCTCCCTCGTCCACCTACCTCTAAGATGATCTACCTTCAGCTTATAAATCAATACTTGGTGTGTGAACTTTTTTTTCCATATTATTTGTGTCTTTTGAATTAGCCAGAGAAGTGCATATAGTGAGATCAAACTGGGTTCTGCTGTAATTACTAGATACTTGTTCACAGATTGTATTTATAGTTCTTATCTTATATGTTACAGAGGCTCCTTCTATACAGAAGATTATTGTGTCCTACTCTTATCTTAAATATATATGGTTTTAAGTCGAGTCTTGCATTTCGATTAGGGTTTTAAATGAGTGTTCAGGTAACCCATTCCATGCACCAATGCAACTTATTTGTTCTTGCATAGGAATAAGAAGAGTTGTTTCATCACTATGTCTATCTGAGTATTTTTACTACATTGCTGCTGTATTTCTAAGTTAGAATTTAATGCCTAATAATGTATTATTACTACTAAGCCTTTTGCCCTTTGTTCCTTTAGTGTTTCTAGGTTCAGTGATTTAGCTTTTGGCATTATACTTGTCAGATGTGATTGTTCACCAGTAATGAACCTTGCGGCTCTTTTCTGAATTTTATTCTTTTATTACTAGCTTTCTTTAGTTTGATGGGCCCCTTACATAAGAATATAGAAGAAGCTCAACAACTTTCCTCTGGTTTTAGCATAGTTATCCCCCCCCATGAACTGGCTAAAAAATCTTCACTTAATTGTGATCTTAACTTTAAAAAATTTTGTAAACATTTTACAGCCTCATTCAGTGAGCGCAATCTGTGTTTAAATTAGATTATTTTCTAATTAGAATTTTTTTGTATAATTAAATTAATATGCCAAGAAAACCATAAGTTTTTTTTATGTTAAACAAATTACTTACTTTGCTACAGCAGCTGCATGATTTTATTTTTTATATACTGAGTAGAAAATAACGAAGAAAAATAACTGGAGAAAGATACTAGAGTAGGTTTTTAGGCTGGTTGAGTTGCAATATTAATATGATATGAAAAATATGTGAGTATAATATCTAGTAGAGGATAACAATAACATGTGTGTGTATGATTGCTCAGTCAGAAGAACAGGGTTCTCACACAGTCTGGAAAGTCTGGAAAAGTATTGAGTTTCAAAAAAACAAATCAAGGCCTGGATAACCTTGAATATTGACATTTTGGACTGGAAAAATAGCCTGTCAGCCTGGCAATGTATCTAAATCTATATTTATATCTAAATTTATTATAAAAATCAAGGTCAGACAAAAAACGCCAATCCCATTTTTATATGCCATAAACGCCCATTGACCAAGCCTTAGATTATTACCTCATTCACGCAATATTTAGGTCACTTAGAGGGAGGAGGCGTGTGACCGTTTTCCAAATAATGTGTCCCAGCAGCCTGGAATTTGGCTCTTATAGCCTTGAAATAGTCTGGAAACAGCCTTGAATTTGTTTTCAGAAAAAATGTGAGAACCCTGGAAGAAACATAGAACTGCATTCAGTTAAGATCCTTTGATGAAAAAATGTTTTGACAAAAGAAGAATTTTACAAAACAGCTGATGTAAGACAAGAGGCTGGTGTGGTTATTCTCTGTCCTCTAAACTCTCATGTCCTCAAAGCACAATCAATCAAAGTTATTGTTTTAAAGCAATATGTGTTATTTCTTGTTGTCCCTCGTTAAAGAGATGTGTGTATGAGCATTGCAGTATGTAAATAGTTGTAATAAAAATGAAAGTCAACTTATTGTGCACTTTCTGTCTATTTGTTTGGATTCACTTTCATAATAAATATATTTACCGAATATACTCGCGTATAAGTCGCACTTTTTTTACAGAAAATTTCAACAAAAAGTAGGGGTGCGACACTGTTTTTGAAAAGTTTGAAAAACATCACTACTCTGTCATAAAGTTTCCTACATAACCCTATATTTGATTGGAGTTATGTAGAATTATTATGATATGCCTTTATTTGATTTTGTTTGCTTTATGCACGATTAAAACAATTTTTTAAGGAAAGTTTCCAAATTAGGGTGAATATTTAGTAACTTTTAATGTTTAAAAGGTATGCATTTTTTATATATTAAAAGGCAGTGTAACCCGGGAAGTCGGGGTGTGACTTATGCGAGGGTCAATGACAACGTATAAGGAAAAAAATCTTAAACTAGGGGTGCGACTTGTACACCGGTGCGACTTGTACACCGGTGCGACTTATACGTGAGTACTGGGTATATACGGTAGATTATTTGTAAGAGAAAAGAAGTAAAAAAAAAAAGTTTTCAATCTCTCTATTCTAAATTTTTCCTTCTTTTCCTTTCACCAGCTTTCCATTTTATTTTATTTTTTTTGCGAAGCAATATTTGTGCTTATTAGGATATGTAAACTAATAGGCTTATTGTTGTTTTAAAATCAAAGCTTATATATTAAAAAAAATTATTAATATTATTTGGTATTTTATAATTAGGAAGAAAAAATGATTTGCTCAATAACATGTAGTTTTACAAAGTAATTATTTTGAAATAAATGATCATTGCACTATTTCTATTAATTTATTATGATGGAGATAAAACTAGCCGCCCAAAAAGATTGTGCATGTATAAAACATGTTACATAGATACTTACCGGTACTTAATATAGAAAAATAAAATATACCGGTACTGGTTGATGTTAGATTCAAATGTAGACAGCAGGGCATAATCGATTGCAAGAAATTTCTTCAAAATGTTATAATTTTAGGCTTTTTATTATAGAAAAAAAAAACATGCATACAATTTTTACTTTTTTTTTAATTGGTACACAATTTTAAAAAAACTCAGATAATAGGTAATAAAAAAAATTAACAAACTGATGACATTAGTCATTGAGCAACTAAAATTTTGTCTGACTAACAGTGGTGAACTTATAACTCATTGGTAGCCTCAATTTTCATCTCATTAATCATTGACCAACTCATTACATAACATAATCGGCCAACTCAAAATTTATCTCAGTATTTCTGGCCAACACAATATTTGTCTGAATAGTCATTGTTCAACTTATAAACTCATTGGTAGTGGTAGTCTCAAAATGTATCTCATTAATCATTTGCCAACCCAACGTTTGTCTCCTTAATCATCTGGCCAACTCATTATTAGCCATAATTGGCCAACTCAAAATGTACATCATTAATAATTGGCCAACTCAAAATGTACATCATTAATAATTGGCCAACTCAAAATGTATTTCATTAATAATTGGCCAACTCAAAATGTACATCATTAATAATTGGCCAACTCAAAATGTACATCATTAATAATTGGCCAACTCAAAATGTACATCATTAATAATTGGCCAACTCAAAATGTACATCAATAATAATTGGCCAATTCAAAATGTACATCATTAATAATTGACCAAATCAAAATGTACATCATTAATAATTGACCAACTCAAAATGTACATCATTAATAATTGGCCAACTCAAAATGTACATCATTAATAATTGGCCAACTCAAAATGTACATCATTAATAATTGGCCAACTCAAAATGTACATCATTAATAATTGGCCAACTCAAAATGTACATCATTAATAATTGGCCAACTCAAAATGTACATCATTAATAATTGGCCACTGTATCTGTAAGATTTTCTTCTTGTATTTAAAAACCATGCTTATGACATTTTTGGGCTTTTTTCCCCCTACTTTTGCAGTCAAGACCAAAGTTGGTGGAGCCAGTAGACTATGAAACGTTTGTAGTAAAAAATAAGGTCCTCCTTCACAATGACCCGCAGCGGGACATGCTCAATTTTCCACACGATGATGTTCTGGTGCCGGTGAGTCTTGTTGAAAGTTCTTAGCAGAAAAATGTTGATGGTCTTACCATATATTAATTTTTTTATTTTATAAGGGTAATTTTTAAGTCCAAAATATTCAAGACAATTTTTAATGGTTTACAAGGCCTAATAAGGTATTTTTAAAGTGAGCAATGATGTGCTAGATAGATAGTTGATACTTATATCTTACAGTAAAGACGACAAAGTAACCCTTTCAGACCATGTGGATCCATAGACCCTAGTAAAGAAGTATTTACCAGTTTCCCTGGCCAATCCAATCAAGCTGTTAGCCAGCAACTAATGTCAGGTATCCGTTTAAGCTAGGCAGACTTGGGGATACCTTCCAGTCCCGAGAAAAAGCCCTGGCACTTGTTCCTGGATTCTAACCTACAACCTTGGGAATAGCAATCCAAATGCCATGTTGCATCAGGCAATATGAGTTACCCAGTGGGCTCTGTCCGTAGCCGCTGCTGTAATGGCATTGCTGTCGTCCCAGTTTATCTCAACGGAGCGGCGATCGGTGTACGCCATGTTGTTTTAGGTCGCCCCTGTAATATATGGAGTAACATAAATTTTGTTAAAATAAATAAAATTTAATTATCTCTGTTGGAAAAATGTGACTTACTTAAATGTAACTTAAACTGATGACCAAAAATCTCTGCCCACACTTATTGTTATATTCATGTGAAATGCTTACAAGGTGGCATCAATATAGTTTGATCCATACCAAGTTTTCTTTACATTGTCTTCCCCCCAGCCTCCTAATCCCGTCCGCAAGACCAGGACAGCTGTGTCTACAGTACCGGCCAGCGCCGCCCAGGAGGTGACCAGCCTGATGGTCAAAGAGTGCCTGAAGACCTACACCAGTGAGCTGCAGGTGGTCAAATACAAGTACCAGACCTATGCCGGGAGCTATCAGCAGCTGCCCAAGTAAGTCTCTTGGCTTTTTGCCAAGTAGCTTGCGACAATGCAAATGATTAATAACGGTTAATAAACTAGCATTGCCGATTTTGCAGTATTTTAGTTTGAATTTATTATTATGTTCTTAGTGTAAATTCCTTAATAATTTAATGTGATTTGTTTAGTAGACAAGGCTTCTTGTTAGGAAGCTAAATCCAGAGGAACAACCTCAATAAGCTAGGACACAGTAAGGTTTAAGTGTGAAAAAAGTTGCCAGCAAGGCTGAAACCTGTCTGCTTTTTCTGAATACTGTGAAAGTCCGCTGGGCATTCTCGTCGGAGTATAAAATGCCTCATGGTTTGCCATTTGTCTTTCTGTGTTACCAATATTAGGCAACAGCCGTGGATGAAGTAATCAAGCCTTGTTACCATAATTGTTTGCCAATAACGCTTTCCTTACTGTATTTCTTGTGTATTGAACTGGTCCTGACCCCTGCTTACTGTTACGAGCCATTTATTAATAGCGAAAATGGATGCGCTAATGCGCAACACCACAAAAGAAAACTTAAAGAATGGGTCAAAAATGAGTTTTGTTTTTTTGGAACTGACAAAGTTATGAGGTTTTTTTATATTCTTGGATTAGTAGTGTATGGAGAATTTAAAAAAAAAATTATGTTGCTGTATACAGGGCAACTGAAGGCAGATTTTCCACCCAAATCTTCCTTCGTAGCTTATGTTCCATTCCAAAACATGTGCCAGCAACGTCATCTGTTTGGCATCTTACTAACTAGCTTATGTCCCTTCCACTATTGGTTAAGTCGACCACATAAATTTGTTTGCATTTGGTCAGCCTGCAAATACTTCCATCACCAGACCATGACTTGCAATATTTAGCAAAATGTTTATTAAAACTGGCATTTATTGCTTCTCCAAAGAAAATATTTATTTTTAAATAGCCATTTTGCTTTATTATTATGTTTTTTTTCTTTCTGTTAAGTGCTTCAAAGGCCTACCAACAGAACTATTGTTATTTTCGATAGTTTAAATCGGCTTTAAAAGTGCATTACCTGGCTTATATGCTCAGAATGCATGTGTCCTGGCACCTGGCCATTCGTGCACATGCCAGTACGCAGTAAACAAACGATCTGGAAGTCTGCATTGAATTTAAAGACAACAAAGCACCCATTCACCTGTATACGACTTCATTTGAGTTATCTCTCATGTTTTGTTTTTAATTTTATGAAAGACTCGGGCTATACCATTTAGTAATGTTAAGGGGAGGGGGGGGGATAATTCTTATTTCTGTACTAATGTATATCATTCATCTTTCTTACAGTGTCGCAAAGAAAGAACCTTTACAAGAGCATATTTTTGAAATTGATGCAGATATAGAGGAGAAAGACGATGTAAGATTGGTCTTAGTGTGGTTTTTCTTTACTGTATATTTGCACAGCCTTGTGACATACATTTTTTCCATGCTTGTATTCACTTAAGCTTAATCCCAGTCTTGTTTATCTTAGCATCTAGACTTCTTGTATTTGTCCTTTTTTGTTTAGGACACTCTCAGCCATGGCTTCACGTCCAGCATAACAAAGAAAGGTTGGCTTCTGAAAGGCCCCAATGGTGGGAAAGACAACATTATCAGCTTTTCCAAGGTAACTGTTAAAAAATGGTGCAGTGATTAATGTGCCAGCCTCCTGATGAAAGGCTCTTAGTACCAATGTTAGTGGTGCCAAAATATATTAGATAGGATATTTTTATGGATCCAAGACTGTACCGATTTTATAATTTATTATCCTTTATTTTGACATATAAATAAAGCAAAATATAAAATAATGTTTATTATTCAAATAGAACTTCAACCAGACAACACAAACTAAAAGGTTTTTAACATTGTTGTCTAAGGAGCTAACAAGTTCTATGTAATAAAATTCAGTCCTAGCCTTTATTTTGTTCTGATATTATTTTATGCTTTTTGAGATTTGGGACATTTTTTCTTATAAAATGAATAACTACAATTCTGATATTTATTAAGATATTCAAATTTATATAATAGCCCCATGGTGTGTGATAATGCATATATAATAATCTAAAAACTACTAATAATATACAAATCAAAAAATCAATTATTTTCTTGCTTTTTTTTGGGGGGGGGAAGTAATGGAACACAGGGGCCTAGCAGTAGCACACATGGTTAGCGTACTGAAAGGTTACAGGTTTGAATCCTGGTGAAGCCTAGGATTTTCCTCCCAGCGTCTAGAGGGTGGGGCGGGAAATCCTTTTTAAATGAGAACATATTTAGACGGAGATAGATCTTTGGCTTTCGCCTCAAGCGCCAGCCGGCACGGAGAGGACCGAGTGAGTGTGAGTCTAGAGGGTGTCCCTGAGTCTAGCCAACTCTGATGTGTATTAGACATTAGTTGGGGGTAATGTAAAGGCAGCCACACAAACATCTTAATATGCAGTGTCCACGGAAACTTGTGAACACTGATTCACAGGCCCCATAGATCAAATTGCTCTGACAATCAGGGATACTTTATTTTTTACTTTAACCCTTACAGTCCCCGTCGCGTATTATAATTATTACCTCCAACTATTTCTTTCCCTCAGTCCCAGACACTTATATTTCCCTCCGAAAAAGAAATCCCCTCAGTCCCAGCCAGAGTATATTTTCTTCAAGGAAGGGTATCTATTTAAAGAACAAAATAAAGAATTTGACCTTTCACCATAGTCTCGGGCAGAATATTTATTTGATAGCTGAATAGTTGAATTTTATTTCGCTTTTTAAATTATGAAAATTGACCAATTATTTAGTTTTTTTTGTGAAAATGAAAGTGCGGTCCTAATGGACGCTACCGAATTACCTTCCGTTATTATGGCGGAACATGTTGATGTGACTTTTATTATGTATTAATATTACAAATGAATACAATTACTTTATGAATTAGATTATTCTAATAAGGTAAGTTATTGTGTTTCTAGCAATTTACTCTCTTCGTGTTATCATCAATTTTTACCAACAAAAAAGTAAAAAAATAATTTTGGAACCCTATTGATGTCTCAGCCATTCTGAAATAATGTCTGGGATGGGGAAAATAATTAGTAAAATAATGGCTGGGACTGTAGGTATACATCACAAATAAGTAGGTCGGTACAATAAGGGTTAATGTACCCCTATATCTACATGTAGTCTCTCCTCTTTCAACAGTTCAAGAAAAGACACTTTGTGCTCAAGCAGCAGTCAGACTTCAATTATGTTCTAGAGATTTACAAAGATGACAAGAAATCTGATGTCAAAGAATCCATCTTCCTTGACTTGGCCAGCGAAGTGGTTAAGGTAATTCTCTTTTAATGTGTGGTCCTGTGGTTTAGCACATATTTTATTCCAAAATCCTTTTAAATGCTAGAAATAGTAGAGAGTATAGTATTATGACAACCTTACAACATACTGAATTGAATGCTGCTGCACTTGTAACCTTCAAGTTGAGCTACTTAACCCCTACATAATCTCACCCCACCTGAGAGACTTAGGTTGATTGTTTTAAGAAGCCCAGAAAATCATATTATTATTAACTAAAACAAAATAAGAATTCATCCGCTAGGGCAATGGGGCATGTTTATGTCATTTTGTTGCCATGTGCCACACAAGTGCTAGCTTGTGTCAAAAGCACATTGACTTATCTCCAAATTGTGCCTGAAATATCTGGTTGAAGAGTAAAACCCTTACATTGCCATTTTGAGAAACCCTGGTTCAAATTGTAGTACATGGCTGTATTTTAAAACATAGGGTCTTGTATTTGGCATGTGCCCCTATGGTTTTGATGGGTCTCAAAAAATTTCAACGCAGCCACACCAATCCCTTTTATGCCACAGAAACTGGTGAACTCCACTATCCCTAGAGATGAAAGTTTCCTGTAAAGGATATTTCACTTTCCAGCAGCTACACTATTTATTTTACAGTCCCACAAGAAAAAAAACTTTCTGGTTGATAAGAAAAAGCTTTAAAAAATATTCAGCAATTCTTTTTTATCAAATGAACGTTCTGCCCTGGAAATAATTCTTTTCTGTAATTAAAACAGATACCCTTGTAGCTTTACATAAAAGGAAATATATGTGTCTGGGCTAGTGATGAAAAAATGTTTCAGTGGGGGATGGGGGGAAAAATGCCTGAGCATATGGGAGTAAAATTGGCTGGTGGAAGTCGATGTCCCTAATGCTGGCTGGCTTAATGTTTTTATGAATGTTATATATTTATAACTATTTGTACATCATATTTATTTTTTGTCACAAAAATTCAAACCCTTTGATCTTTGTCTGTAACAAAGAACCCAAAGAAAGGCAAGTTCTGCTTTGAGATCAAAATGACCAAGAGTCCATCCTGCTTGTTGGCGGCTGACAGTGAAGCGGAAGCCAATGACTGGATAATTACTTTGAACAAGGCCATCAACGCTGCGGATACAGCATCCCAGATGTCGAGAGAGAGCATCAAAGGTAATTAAAGTTAATTTTTAACGTTTGAAAAACATCACTACCCTGTCATTAAGTTGCAACAATCACCCTTATCTGTAGTTGTAATGATGTAGAATTACTAGCATAATGCGTAGGCCTACATCATAGGTTCTCAACCTATTTTGGCTCACCGCCCCCTTTTACAATTCTTTTCCGCTCAACGCCCCCAACTTGTTTTAGCGTCCACTCCCCCCACCCCTCGGGAAGTTAAAGGGTCAATATAGTTTCCGGCAATTTTTTTAGACCGACCAGATTTCTGTGCTTATTTATGATCTTTAAAAACAACTGAAAGGAAACATATTGTAAGAATAGATAAAAAAATTACCTAAACAAGAGGCTTTAAAAAAATCAATATTAATGTGATTTGTTTGCCTGGTGTGTTGCTAGTAGTTTGTTTATATTTGTCTCAATATTTTGGTTGCAAAAGTCCAAGTCCCATACATTATATTTAAACAGTCATCTTTTGCTATCCAACGCACCTCTGTGTGCAGTAGCTATCGCTTGTAGTCCTCGTCAATGAACAATATTAATTCTGTCACATAGTACATAATTACAATACAGGCATAGACATATCTAGAAACTTATAACATTGGCAAACAATAAAATATTATATTGAGACAATAATAGTAATACAGATATTAATAATAATAAATTTTTTTAAGGTATCAATGCAAAGCTGTCTAAAAAATATAATTGAATGCATTACTTTTTTGTGAACTGTTGTAATATTGTATTGAGCGATACAGACAATCACCAAGACATTTTAGTAACTAAATGTTGTCACACAATAGACATCCAAACCATCTGGAAAAGACTACTTTTTTTAACTACAACATCAATCCACTATACGCCATACCATTGCCGCTGGAGGAATTTCTTTTACACTAAAAAGTCTTCTAGTACAAGTAGTCTAATAGATTTTTATATTTATTTCTTTTTTTTTAAATGGGCACATTTTCTCTTTTTTTTAACTAAAATAAACGTAAGCTAAAAGTAAATCTTGATTGTCTTGTAGCAGACTTGTCCGGTTATAAAGAAAATTGTGATGTCTTAAGGTAATATCACAATGTACTCTAAATTAGTGGTCGGCAACCAAAGCTATGCGTGCCAAACTTGGCTCGCAGAACGATTTTTAATGGCACACGACAGACCCCCAAGAGGTGTTTTTTATTGATAAAAACAACATTTTCTGGTTCTGAATAAGGAAAACTGATTGTTGAAGCCGATGTTTCTGGCACATTTCATTGAGTTGAACTTGCATTTACAAGGACCACTGGAATGGATTTGCATTGAAACTGGACATATCTTGATTAATCAATTTCAAAACACTTAACTACATGTACATCCCTATGTTAAAGAACATATTAAGATAGATAGTTGGGCTTTTCAGAAGAACATCGAAGCACTAAATTTTAAACATTAAAAAAAATGGGCATCCAAATGTGCCCGTTTGCGGACAAAAATCTGGAAGGAAGCTGCTTAGGAAAGTCATCTGCTATTCTCAACTGCTAGGCATTCTCTCCTTTACATTCAGCTTTTGGTTCAACTTACACCTGTGAACAGATTTTATCGCACATCAAAGCTGTTTTAAGGCTGGGGGGCACGTTTTAGGCACTTTTTTTTAATTTACGGACCAAAACGTCTGAAACTTTAACCACATAACTAGTATGGAATATCATTCAGGGCAATCAATTTTAAATATTTTTTTATGCAATGGTTGCCATGGCAACGGCCGCCATATTGGATTTTATAGGTGTTTTTAAAAATGGATCTCCTCTATAACCGTTATACCTACTGTTGATGTCCTAAATTATTGTTGGACCATCAATTAAAACAATCAGTCTCTTCAGAGAGTATTTGCTACAGTTGCTGAATTATTGTCTATCAAACATTGAACAGACGACTTCACAATATATAAATGTTTGAATTTGTAAATTAATAAAGGAACTCCTTGTTGCAGCATATGTAATTTATTAATATTATTAACTGGTTACTTCACATCAATGAAAACAATTACAGAATTATAATAGCTACATAATACACATTTTTACTAATGGTCTCTGAGTCTAATTATACGTGCGTTCCATTACAAGCTAAATTTGAGACTGCCGAGTAAGCATGGGCAGTCACATGACTATACACTTCCTATATATTTAGCAATACTCTAGGTTTCTCTTTTATTTTATATTCAAAGATGGGTTTTATTTCGACTTTTTAATTCTTACTTTAGTCACTACCTATATATTATTTACTTGCTCCATAGCACCTACAAATACAATATTTGATACATTTGGTAAAGATATGAATTTACAACAGAAAGCTCTACCCACTTTTTTTAAATTTAAGATATTTAATTTTTTATAAATTTTTTTTTTAAGGCACTTTTTAAATAGTTATTTTTTTGCAAAAATACTCAACGTTTGCACCTATATAATTAAAATAAAACAAAAATTTAAAAATCTAAGTAGAACTTTCTGTTGAAATAGGTGCTTAGATAAAAATTACAAAGTCTCAATACAATCGGTAAAGAAATGTGAGAGGAGTGGTAAAAATAATGTACAAAATAATTATTTTGAGTAAAACGCAAAAAAGTAAGAAGAGTTTGAAAAACACGAAATTTATCAAGTACTTAATATAACAATCAACATGAAATTTATTAGCAATAGTATAAGTAATACTGAAACAAAATTTCATTTTGATTAGTTTGTAAAAAAAAAATTTGTTACGAAAAATACATACTAAACCTATAAAAACAATAAAATAATAAAACTCAGCATTTTTTCCTATAATATAAAATTAACCAACTAATACTTAAATTTAGCTAGTTCAAGTTATTGTAATTAGTATCAAGAAAAAAATGGCAAAGTTTTAATAGAATATGTTAAGAAATGTGAAACTTGTAAGAAGAAGGAAAAAAAATGAATATTTTTTGAAAAACGCAAAAAGTCAGAAAAACATGAAAATAAAATTTTTTCTTATAAAAATTCAAAATAAATCGCTTGTTTTTTTCTTTCGACCAAATGTAGTTAATTATTGCGTAGGATAAAACGATGTATCTATTAATATAAAGAACTATAAGCATTTTGCTTTTTTACTGTGAGTTTCGAGGTGTCAAACGTGAAAATTTTACATTTTCTTCACCGCATAGCTACATACACACCATTTAAAAAAAATATATTAAAAAAGCTATTGCGCTTTTTACTATAAGAGTGGCATTTTTGTATACAGAAATGGTTAAACTTATTTAATTAAGTAAAACCTAAAAATCAGTACCCGAGTTGAATACCCCTAAAATTGGGTGCCGTACCCAGCCTTAAGCATACAAAGAGGCCACCTACACTTGACCGCTCATTAATTGAAACAGACTAATTGCATTTAAACAAGTTTTTATGCTCATCATCTTTAATTAAACATAAATATACGTAATTCTAAAACAAATTTACTACGTATCTATTCTGCCTAATTGCAATAGGGCAGTTTCCCAGAATAGCAAAATAAATTACACTGAGATCAATATATCATTATTATTCAAAGATGTAGGGCGACAGGGACCGGTCGGGATAGAACCCGCGACTAATAGATTCAAGTAGTTGAGGTGTTAAAATTATATCCGACTAATAGATTCAAATAGTTGAGGTGTTAAAATTATATCCAACTAATAGATTCAAATAGTTGAGGTGTTTTTGCTTACAGAGCAAAATATTGGCCCCTTTCACTTAGCCTTTAGCACGTAAATATAATATCTTATAGAATTAAAATGGATAAATATTTTAGGTTTGCAGAACCCGACATCCTTTTCTTTTGAACTTTTGGACCGATTTTGTATTGCTGAAGCGTGGCCCAAATTACAATATGGGAAGAATCGTACATTTGTAAAATTCTATCTAGACCTAGAATATAGGCCTAAGCTTGTAGACTAGTAGCTTCAGATGCTTTGTTTAAGCTATTAACCTATCGCTAATAGGCTTTAGCCTTTATAAGGTAGTGGTTAGCATTCCCAGAAAACCACGCCTTGGCTATAAGCAATGTTTTCACAATTACGATTGGCCGATCAATCAATTTCAGGATATTTCGTAAAAACACTGCACTCAAACATTTTTTTTTTCAAATCTATTATAGAAATAATGCTTGAAACGTCAATAGTGTTTCATTTTCCCTTAGTTGTATGTTGAAGAAAGGACCCACTATAGGGCTACTTTAGGGTTTCTGCTCCTTTTCATTCAAAGTACTTGACCCTGTCATCTGGAATCTCCTTTGATTGTATAATTTAAAGACATTGATGGCTGCCAGAGTTGGCAACATTATTGTTGTTTTTGTGTGTCTTTTCTCTGAAAAACAAGAACAAGCAACTTTTCCAAGAGTTGTCCTCTTTACATCAAGTCTGTAGGGATTTGCAATATTCTCTTGTACCCTGGTGTATTGTTTTTTTATACATTTGTGATGCAACCCTACAGAATGGTACTGAAGTAGGCAAAATAAGATATACGTTTTAGGTGTTTAATAAAAGCTAATTCATTTATCTATATATTGGTGAAAAAATCTCGTTAAAATCTATTAATTAGTTCAAAAGTTATTTAAAAGTACATAAGTTTACGTGGGGGAAGTTGTTTTTGAGAAAAATAAAAAAGATAACAATACAAATTTTTTAAACAATTTAGCATTGCAACAGATAATTAATTATTACCAGGATGAATAAATATTAACCAATTGCCATGAAATTTATCAAATACTTAATCCATACACAAGCTGCTAAAGTTTTAATATTTTAAATAATATTTAGTTGACTTTTGACTTTTAAACAATTTTATCTATAGATTACATTTAATTTTGCTTGATAAACTGTATAAAAACACATTTTGGTTTGAAAATTTCACAGTTATAAGTTTACACATTTAACATTACAAATCAATAAAATCTCAAAAATGACCTAAGACCTTTTTTTCACATTATTTTGCATTTACCGAAAAATCAGATTTACTTACCTTCGAACCGGTTGGTGGGGTAGCATCATCACATTTGAAAAATGAGTGACTGGTAGATCAGCTGTAACATAGATGAGTTTAATTTACTCTAGGGTTATCCCTGCGCTTATACTGGATCTTCTAATTACCATAAAATAGAAAACTGGCTCTAATTAATAATTAATGTCTGGGGGGTTAATGGATGGGCGTATGAATCGCAGGAATGCCGTTAGAACTACTAACTATTACGAATGAACATTAAAATGATTACAGAACGATATTGGATAGAAGAATAAAACTTTTATTAATAAACTAAACAATTAACTTTGTTTACATATAATGAAATAAGATCATTAATGAAAGGAATATAATAATGAAATCCCTAATCTAACTTATTAGCCGCTACGAAGGAAAAATCGTGCCAAAATATAACCCACTAAAACGCTAACTATATTAAGAATTAAGCCTTATAATTATAGCATTTAGAAACAAATCAAAGATAACTATAATCATCAATACCTAAGTGTATAGAAAGGGGAAGAAATATATTAAAGAAGATGTTATACTGAAATATTGTACTGAATATATTGCCGTAGTGTAAATGATAAGCCAACAGTTTACTATTAAAATAAAAAGGGGAGGAGAAGATCAAAACAAATCCTAACCATCCCTCTGTATAATCAATTAAAAACTAGGATCAATATCCTGTTAACACTATACCCCGCTATACCATTTATTAAAAACTCTAATTGAATTTATAAAGGATGAATATTTGTAACACACTCATTTTTTACTCTCCTTTTTTTTTGTTTTCAGAGGAGAATCTTCCATCAGGTACGACAGATAATTATAAAGAGAGTAGCATCAACCATCCAGTTGTCAAGGTAGGATAACTTTTGATTATTTCTATGATTATGATGCATAATAATCTCCCTTTTCACTTTTTCTTTGGCCCACACCATCGGCTCTCCAGAGCTATTTTCAAGTGTTCATGCACCATACTTCCAGTGACTCTATTATGTGTATTTATTTTGTGTGTCATGTGACTATTTTTTAATTAATGTTTTGAATGCATTGGTTTTCTGAAATCACTGAATCACCTTTTGTTTTATCTAAGTAAGAAGACTACAGTTCAGAATAGGCAAGCCTGAAGCAAACTTGGGCTTTGTTTGATGGCTTCCCTTTATAAGGGGAGGCCAGCAACAAATGCCAGAGGCTGGACTGGCATAAATTGCTGTTATGTATTTTTCCTGACTTGCCTGATAATTTAAATTAAGGGACCTCAGGTCATGTTAGCAAAGCCCCGTGTGTAATACTATCTTCTGCACAGCTCCAGTTGCTAATTAGCATTAAAACTATGTCATTCCGTTTACCTACCAAGCTCAGCTTAGCACCTGGTTTCAGCTGGAGAAAAGTGAAGGTCTCCCTGGGCATTGTGATGGGCAGAAAACTAGCAAAACTGTGGCCTTCAGCAGTGCCGAAAGCACGCTTTGAGAATCCTTGATAGAGAATGTAAAATCTATTTGGTCTGACATATACAATTATTGAATATAACTGGAAACATATCATCCATAGAATATGTTCAACTGTTGTAATATTATTCTTGTATTTTAAGTAAAATTATTCATCATTAGAAAAAAAAAAGTTGAGTATCATATCTTAAATGAGTTTAACTGTTCTATAGCTTTTCACTTTTCATTATATTTGTATATAATCTTAAAACTGAAGTATTCTATTGTAAACACACAAAACATTCATATTTCTTTCATTAAAGTCCCTGCTTTCATTTATCGGAGTGATAATTTATGTGAAAATCACATGTTATGTTAATTTTATAATAATTAGTTGTTATTTTCCCCATTGACATCTTTCAAGACATTCGACAGAGTGGTATAATTTTTTTTTATCATTTAGTTTGTACTATCTTCTGAGTTTTTGTTTCTTTTCCTAGATCTAATCTATTGATTGACTGGCACATTTTCAGGATATATTGCTGGATCTGATCACAGATTCTAATGAATCCGATGTGTGCACAGAGCCGGCCTCTCCGCCCCGCAGGCCTCCCCCGCCACCCCCACCTACTGCAATGAATGCGCAGCCTGTGTCTTCTGTTTCCCCTTTTTCTCCCTTTCCCTCGCCTGTGGTAGTAGAAGTCGCCCTGGCGGATGCAGCCAGCTGCACCCCCCAAAGCTCGGGTGAATTCAAAGAGCCGCTCGGCGTCCCTAAAGTTATCAGGAGGAAAAAACCTGGGGTAAAATAGAAGAAAGAAATATCTAACAATCAAAAACACCCGATTAAAAAATGAAGGCTTGCCGAGTTTGCTCAATGTTCTGCCTGAAGTAATCCTGAGGTTTCATGAAATCCCCCTTTTTAACACCATGAGTGAATTTGTTTAGCCTAACATTTGATAATAGTGGAAGAGTTTTAGTGCAAGCAATATTTTGAATCCTTTTTTTGTGTGTTTTAAGTTCAATACTCTGTCAAATTGTCTGTGTTTCACTTTCTCCCTTCTTTAATTGTCTGTGTTTCACTTTCTCCCTTCTTTAATTGTCTGTGTTTCACTTTCTCCCTTCTTTAATTCACTGATCTGGAATGCTGGTTCAAAATTATTTTGTTATTGTTCCATTTTGGGTTATTGCTGATTGTGGCTTTCACCCCCTACACACACACAAAATACAGTCCCAAACAACCAGGCAGAAAATGGTTTGACCTAAGCACAAGGGTGGTCAGGTCAAATTGCCAGCCCTTAGGCCTGGATTAAACAATAGTTTTTTGTTTTTTTTGTATTATGTTCTTAGTTGGCTAGTTTATCAAATGAAGGCTTGTTACTATTAATACCAGCCACAAAATACTATAGGTTATAGGTAAAAGTTTGTTCAGCGATCCTGAAGGGCTTCATTGTCGTGTGATGGACTTCCTTAATGAAAAAGGGGGGGGGGAGAATATTAAAACTCAAGCATTGTTATGGGATGTTCCTCATGCAATGTTTGCCTAAACATCTGTGCTTAACCCTCTCTAGAGTTCCCTACTTGATAATTGTTTTGTGTGCCTTCTCAATGAAGTCAGTCTATAAATAGACCTTTTTAGTTTGACCCCGGAAAAGGGGCGTGGCCTTGATACTCACTGACATATATTTCTTTTGGGGGCACAAAGATTTTTGTTCCTTCTTTCCATATAGTATTTTACTAAAGGTGTTGGGGGTTTTTAATGTTATTATAGTTGTTTTTGAACTTTAAACCATAAAAACACATGGAGATCTTAAACTAAGAACCTAGGAAGGGAATTGTTAAAAAACAACGTTTAGAGCTTCTTTATTTTTTAAAGAAAATTTTTTTTAGACCTGGACTCTATGCTTTGGACCTTAATATTATGGTCGATTCTATCGTGATCACTGTGTCATTACTTTTTGTTGAGTTTCTTCAATGTAAAAAAAATTAGAACTAGTTTTGTATCGAAAAAAAAAAAAATTAGACCTATAATGCTTTTATTACTGTAGGCTATTCAAGCTATTGCTTAACTTAGCCCTAGACCGAGATCGCTCGTTTTGATTAATAAAAAGGCAAATATAATTCTAGATATATTTCATGTTGAATGTTTGATAGAGACAGCTTAGAGGCAAGAGCAGATGCATCTTCACGAATATAAAAACCATAGCCATAGCAAATATTATGTTAAACTTTAAAAAAATATATATTGTTCGTAGGAAGAGGCTAATATATATATATAGGCCTATGTCGTATAGTCGGGCCTATGACCGTATGTCGGCGTAGGCCTATGTAGGCCCTACTATGTTTTCCATATTGAATATGATAGGCCTATAAATATATAGGCCTAGATATAGATATAGGCTAGATATATAGATTTATAGGCCTATTCATATTGTGACTTAATTGTCATTTCATTAGTCCTATGCATGAAATATTATTCAATAACAGGCCTATAACTAAAAATTCATGAAGAAAACATGCACCAGTTTGCAAATATCAAATATATAGCATAGCCTTACCTTCATATTCGCTTAATTATTTCATGCAATCGCAATCGGTTAATCAACACATTTCTATAGTAAATAGTAAATATTTTCAATTGTTTAATGGTTTAAACTGTTTGAGCTTATAACCTTTAGGCTACTATAATAGGCTAATGTACTAATAGGCTAATAGTAATAGGCCTATAGGCAGGCTAATTATTAGGTCTATTATAGTAAACTATATATGATAGGCCGATTCGATATGCTATATTATATTAAATAATAGCTATTATGGCCTATCCTATAAGCCTATAAGCCATAAGCCTATATTTATAATTTATATAGGCCTTTAGGCTACTTTAGCTTAGCCGCTATTAGGTCCTATAATAGCCTACTAATATGTTATAATCCCGCTTAACTACTTCTACATACAATATTTTAACGATAAAACCCCAGAACAAGTCAAACAATAGCATAGGCCTATGGGACATAGACCTAGGCCTTTTCAGAATCAAACTGTGATGAGCTTACTTTGGCTTTTCAAGGTTCTTTTGTGACATCGAAATCGAACGATAAAAAAAATAAAAATAATTAAAAGTTACGATTTCTATTGCTACAAATAATAACTTAATACAATATAGCCTACGCGTTGATACTTCAACACAAACAAAGCTTTATAAATATATAACTATGTTAAATTTTATTTGTATGCTTAAAGACGATTTACTGATCGCTCGACGCCAATCTGTATTAACATGGTGACATGGTAACCATAGACGCATTAGGCCTAGAATGTATAATAAATGTTTTTTGGGTTAAAAACTGGTTCAAAAGGTAAAAGAAAAGTACAGTTCGCTCCCTAGCTTCTGGGTATAAAGTTTTTATGAATTAGTTTTTTTGTAAAATGAAAAGCTAATATAATTACGCCTAAAAACCACTAGGCCCCCAGTAAAATAACAAAGGCGAAGAAGGTTTTATTGACAACTTCTGCCCCCTAGCGACTGCGCATGCGTAGACATTGACCTCTTTTTTGGAATAATTAATAAAATGAAAAGGTCTATACAAGAGTTGTTTATATAGTTGTTTTGTGTTTCCTTGATTTTTGCTTTTCAAAATGATGAATGTTCTTGACCTAGATCCTAATTATAGCTCAGCGCATGTTTCACAAACAATAATTGTTAACTTTTCATTCTCCTACAGATGTATTTTTTTAATAATAATTTGTTCACATTTCTTGCTGGATAAAATCTAACACAGACTTGGTTTTGTTGTTCTAATATAATATTTTATAAAATGTAATTTATTATATATAAAAATGTCTTTTTTTTCCCACCTTCTTTACTTAAATTTACTTTACATTTAATTCCTGTTTAGCGACATGTAAATCAGATCTGATTTCTTATCACAGAAAAATAAAATTATTTTGTCTGTCTTTACATTATAAATTTTATAACATTAAAACAAAATGCTAAATTTATATATAGATATAAATATATTGTTGTAAAGATGATTTTAGAAAAAGTTATAGTTTTTAGATATGTTGTACAAAAATGTTAAACTCATATATTGTTATTTGTATTGATGTCTTCCAGTACTGCAGAGAAACAGATTCTTCATTGGCTAAAGCAAGACAAGAGGCCAGGCAGAATCTCTTCTCCATTTACCCAGACATGAGGGTAAGATCCATGAAAAAAAGAATGAAACTACTGACTATTTATAAATGAATGAGTTAAATAAAAACGTTTTGCTTCCTTAAGTCTTTGCAAAGTTATCAAAGTCTTAATTAAGCTTAAAAAATAGTTTCATACATAGGTCCTGGGTTCAAATCCTGGTGAATGCTAAGGTTTGTTCCCAGGTTTGGAGGGTGTCCCTGCATCTACCCAGCTCTAATGGCTTCCTGACAATAGTTGGGAAAAAACTAAAGGCGGCTGAGCATTGTGCAGGCCACACAATCTCCAAGTTTGCCGTTGCCACAGAAACTCATGAATGCTACTTCACAGGCACTGTGTATCGAATTGGTCTGACGGGTATACCTAGAATGTTTACTAACGTTCCATTAATTTTAAAGTAAAGAATTATTTATATATTTATTATTATGCAAGCTGCCACTGAAGTGAACCCTCTTTATTTTTTACAGCGCAATGTCTTTGAACAAGAGATGCCGGATGAGGAGGAGGAAGCTCAGATTGACGTCTTCCCTCAGCAGTACGCAGACAAGTTCCTGATACGTCTGGAAGAGCTCAAGTTCCACCTACAGCTGAACCTGGCAGATGAGGGCAAGGGCAACAAAAAGTGCAATGTAGGCTTCGCTCCCTTTGTCACTCAAATTAGAAATATTTTTTTTGTTGTAATTCTGTGTGTTGGCAAACTCTGCTCTGACTCCAGTGTGAATGACTGGATGCGCATCTACAGTTTAGTACAAACAAACAAAAAAACAACTTCCACTGACCCAAATCTAGGAGCCTAGTACTAGTACACTTTTAAAAAGAAAAGGCTGGAGCTCTGTGCTTCTCCTCTAGGAACTAACTAGATTTGGCTAAAAGGAAAAGTGGGTGGGGGGCTATGTCCTGGCATTGTGTACTGTCCTCTGGGGCAGGAGTCGGCAACCTTTTTTATAACAGTGTGCCAAATTATGATTCCTTATTCATTCAACATGCCAACAGCCTAAAAGCCATCCCGCTGTAGCACTAAATTTTTTTTAGAAGAGACTTGAATGTATACTTTTAAGACCTCATCCGCGTGCCATTGAAAATCCCTCGGCGTGCCAAGTCTGGCACGCGTGCCGTAGGTTGCCGATCCCTGCTCTAGGGTGTCATCTACTCACTTGCTGTGGTGACAGAAAAAAAAAAAAAACTCTACTGCTTCCGTCTATATTCTACACGCTGCGTAATCAATAAATCAAATAATTATCTGCCCTGTGATTGTTAACAATACTTTTTCTAAAAATCAAAAACATTTATTACATTTAAAGAAAATTAAATTTGATTACTTTGCTTCAAAATTATAACTCCCTTTACATTGCCCCCCCTCCCTCCCCCAAATTCCTGAACATTTCAATCCAGAAAAGTAAAAGATTGTTGTTTTTTTCCTCACACCAGCTAAGTTTCCCCTGCAGTGGATAACTGTTGAGATTTAACACAATCCTTTTGTATGTGATAGGAAGAGTTCATCTGTCCTTGAAATTGAAGGTTCTTTATAAACAATACATACTGTACACAATTGAAAGAAAGTGAGAATGCATCAAGAGCTAGTTGTTTCCCTTCAATCTTCACACCATTGAATAAAACAAAGAAAATCTAATCCTTTACATGTTGAAAAACTTACACGTTGCTCTGTTTTTTCCCTTGTTTTTTAAGCCTGAACCATTTTTCCTGGCCTTTGCCCTGTACGATGCCAAAGACGGGAAGAAAATTTCAGAAGATTTTCATCTGGACCCGAATGAGCCAGAGATCAGGGGCATGATACCCCCGGAGCTGTTAACCCCACCCGACAGACTCAGCCAAAGCCTGAGAGAGCCTGCATCACCGGAGGTGAATAGTTTTAAGCCGGAATGGGTGGCACAGTCCAGCAGACAGGTAAGACTTTGAATATTCATGCATTTTTACATTGGACATGGGCACAAATGTTTTTAAAAATTGCAGTTTACTCTGGATGTGGAATGTTGATTCTCCTTTTGAAGATATGTTACAAGACCCAAGAGAAGATATGTTATAAGATCCAAGATTTATTTTAAGTCAGACTTGAGCGCAAACTACGAATTGGAGCAAGCGAAATGTGCCCCTGCGAAACAGCTCCCGAAAATGCGGAGCATGTCCTTCAGACCTGCCCTCTGTATCTTTCTACCCGGTCAGCCATTTGGCCCCTGGGGGCTACCTTCAACGACAAACTGTTCGGTGGACTAGAGCAACTGACAGCCACGGCGCAGTTCATTACAACTATCGGACTTGTTGTCTGGATCCTCCCAATCTTAACATTTGAGAACGAAGAAGAAGACTTGAGCGCCGATGGGTACCCAACACAAATTAAATTTGAAATTTGTCTGCTTGTAGAGCTTGCCAGGCAACGTAGTTATTTACTTAGCAACAAAGTCTTTCCATCTTTGTCTGTCGCATGCGACAATTCCGACTGTGCCCCAGGAGTGACCAAATTAATTTAGTTCCTGTTCTAATGTTCTGCGCCAAGTTACTTTCGGTCGCCCTCTCTTTCTTTTTCCCTCTGGCGTCCAGTGTTCGGCTGTTTTGCATATGCTCTGTTCCTCCCTTCTCAGCGCATGGCCAATCGATCACCAACTCTTTGTTTTAATGATTGTGCCCATGTCTTCATGATTGCATTGGGACATCAAGTCTTTGTTGGATATTTTCTTTGCCAGAATATTTTTTTAATCCTTCTGAGGCAAATCCTATCTATTTTATGGTTACACAAACTTTTGCTTCAATAAGTTCTATTCCCACCCCTCATTTCCCAGGTTGTCTAAAACTACACAATAAATTTAGACAAGTTGCATTTCCTTGTATCACTCTAAAACAAATTTTAAGCAGCTGATTATTTTGTATTTGTTTTTCTGTTTTATTATCATTACAATATCACATTTTGAAATTTTTGCAAGTTGCTTTGTAAATATTTTTAATAAATACTAACTAAATATGGGAATATAATGTCTTAGAATTACTTTTACAAACAAATTTAAAACCAAAACTGGTTTAAAGTAGAATTATCTTGAATTCATTTTATGTTCTGGCCAACATGATAAAAAATGTATTCTAACTTTTCTCTTTTTTTCTTATTCAGGGCATATTTTCTATAGTCCGAAGGCACCAGGATATATACTTAGTGGCACGCATTGAGAAAGTCCTGCAGGGTCCCATCAACCAGTGCCTGGAGCCCTATCTCAAAGGTGGAGATAGTAAAATGGCGGTGAAAGTCTACCGCCAGATGAGGCAGTTCTGCTCCCACATCGGACATTACAGAATGCCATTTGCTTGGTCAGCTTTGTGAGTGATCTTCAGCTATAAAGCTGTAGTTTTTTCTTTATCTTATATTACTTTATGTTGCTGCATAGCTACAATTAGATCTTGCCTAAATAGAGTTATAATGAAATGTCTTTCCTAAAAATAGCTGCTATTAGATCTTGCCTAAGAAGACTTAAAATCAAATGTTTTGCCCGAATATAGCTGCAAAAAGATCTTGTCTATTAAGAGTTACAATGAAATGCTTTGCCCAAATGTGGCTGCAATTAGATCTTGCCAAAGTAGAGATAAAATTAAATGATTTGCCTGAATATAGCTGAAGTAAGATCTTGCCTAAAAAAAGTTAAGATCAAATGCCTTGCCCAAATATAGCTGCAACAAGATCTTTCCTAAATATTGTTGATTGAAACCCATACATCTACATTTTTATTTATGGTTAGAGATTGGGTTAGGGCTTAGGGATAAATTAGTTGAAGTATCCTTTTCTCTGTAGCTAAATGTATATAATGTATATAATGTATAATCGTTTCCTTTTTGTTTGGCAGAGCTCTGTCACCAGATGGCGCCATGCCTCGTGGTAAAACAAAGCTCCCTCTCTACAGGCAGGAGAACTCAAAATTTTCTGAGGAGGAGGTCATCAAGCTGCTTATGGACCTCAAGAGGTGAGGAGGGGAAAAGAGGGAAGGGGAAGCAGATGTGTTTGTTTTTTTCAGTTTGATTTTTACTGTAGTGTAAACCACCTGCATGTAGAGTTTGCAAACTTTTGAGTCCAATGGGTAAACTGTTCAGCGTTTCTAAGAGATCTGGTTTGGCTCAAAGGGATAACCCACTTCATGTCCAGATAAAAAAAATCCCGGTGTTTTAGCCATCGGAATGGCAGTCCACTCGACGACAGTGTTATGTAAAAGAATCAGAGCTGCTGGCTGGCTACATGATCCCCTGTGTATACAGTGGCGAGAACCCAGACGGCTTTATTGACAGTCTGGTGTACTAACTGGCCAGGAACATATGTTTTGAAAATTATTTGTCAAGTTTGTGAAAGATTTGATAAATAAGTTTTTACTACACCTTTGAGAATGGATCACTGATTCTCCCTTAAGTCCCCATTATGTTTTATAGAATTAAAAAATAGTTTAGACAAAAAAATTGTTCTTTTCAATTTTTTTTTATTTGGGAATGAAAATGTAAAAAAAAATATTTCTTTTTTTTTCAGGCCAGAGAAAAAATCAAAACTTCAAGAAATTCCCGGTGAATTTAGAATAACTTTTGAACAGATTGACCCAGAAATACATATAGATTGTAAGTCTTCTGGTTAATTTACCATCAATTTGAATTGGATAGTGATAACAAATATTTAAACTTCAGATTGAGGATTAGTTAAAAAATCTTTCTCAAAGCTTGGATAAGCGTAGGATGCAATAATCTTCTTTATAGATAAGTGGCCTTATATATAGGTCTATTTTGAATGAGCCTCTATGTCGGTGTATTGTTTATCAGCTGTCTTTGTGCTTATAGAAACTGGAACAGCTATTAGTTATTTGTGTTTTTTTTCTGAAACATTTATATTAACTTCGCTCTCTGTTTGCGTGTTGTTTACTTTCTTGGTGGTGTAATTCTCAGAAGGCTAATTGAGCCACTTCTCATTACCCTATCCAACTGAAACTTTGTACATAGACATGTTGCCAGTGGCAACACAAGCTTATCACATTTTCAGTCCCACCCCCAACACCCAAAAAGCAGTTTTTCCTGGGGGTATTTTGCTAGGGGAAAAAATGAAAATAGTAACAAAAATGCATATGAGGGATTTATATAAAACAATTTATTGGATTTTATTTTTAAATGTGAAATACTTACAAGATCTGTGTTTATGGTCATGGTAATTAGAGTTATTTTTTTATCATCCCCCAGACACATTGACACCCTCCTTGGTTCCAGTGAAGCCATTTGCTGAGCCCGCCCCTGGCAGCTTGCCCACCTTCGAGATTGAAGAGTTTGTTCCTGACGATGCCAGGCTGTGTAGCCCGTACAACTCCTACGTCAACAACCTGTACATCCGACCCTTGACCCTCAAATATGACGGCCAGAAAGCTTTTGCCAAGGTTAGCCACTTAGTTATTGGTTTAATCAATCAATCAAATTCCTTAATTGGACATAAGGCCTCAGTTATGTTTAATCACTTCATTCGGTCTTGTGACAGTATGTTCATCTCCTGCCACTTTATCCCCTGCTTTAAGAAAAAATGTGTATTCCACGTGGTGTTTGGCTGAGACTTTTTTGTAGCCCTTTTGTACTAGTACACATTTTAAGTTTTATATGGGTGTGATTATAGCTAATGGTGGCCTACTAAGATTTTCACTAGGTGAGAGTCATTCTAATAACAGAACAATATAAATAGAGTATGGCACTCAGAGCAAATGAGCAAATTCACATAAATATTGTGCCTTGTCATTAATTTTGTTGTTTGTTTGTGTTCTAATCAGGCCAGGAACATAGCATGTTGCGTCGAACTCCGTGATTCCGATGAGGAAGGGACAGTACCACTTAAGGTGAGCCATTGTCTCTCTTCCTCTTTGTTTAGGGTGTATATAATCATTAGAATAATCATTAGAATAATCATTAGAATAATCATTAGAATAATCATTAGAATAATCATTAGAATAATCATTAGAATGATCATTAGAATTATCATTAGAATAATCATTAGAATAATCATTAGAATAATCATTAGAATAATCATTAGACTCAAAACAAGAGTTGCATATTTCTAAGGCATTTCTATTCTTTTAACAATATTTCTTAAAACATAGATAATAGTATTGTTGCAAGTAAATAAGTAAATTTTAATTAGCACAATGTGTGTGAAAGTTTTAATTTCCACATACCAGATGTTAGTTATCCTTGTGTTATTGAATTTAATTTTTTTGTTTGTTTCATTTGTTGACTTCAATATGCATTGCAGAGAATCTATGGCAGGCCAGGCATGTCTGTGTTCACAACAACTGCTAGCACCACAGTATTACACCATAACCAAATTCCAGACTTTATGGAAGAGGTGAGAGACTCACACTTTGGTTTTCCTAGTTCTATTGGCTTTTTGGAGACATTTTTTTTTACATTTGGCATACAAGCCTTTTCTTTTGGCCCAATAGTTTTTCCTGTTTCAATATAAGCAGTCCTGAAAGAAAAAGGTTAACATTAATAACCCTTTAGTTGTGTGATTGGTGCTAAGCTTTTGTCCACGCCCCCCGCAGGTGAAGATCTGTTTGCCTGTCCAGCTGAAAGACAAGCACCACCTGTTCTTCCGCTTCTACCACGTCAGCTGCGAAGGCTCTAAAGCCGGCGGTAAGACCAGCTCAGTGAAAAAGAAAGAGGCCATAGAGATGCCAGTGGGCTACGCCTGGATGCCGTTGCTGCAGGAGGGCAGGTTAGAAATACAGTTTGGGCCATCTGGTAGGAAAAAGGGTATTTTATGTCTAGAAAAAGTCAGCCAATCAAAGCCCATCTTTATTGCTTGTCTGATGTTGGGTAGCCAATCAAAGCCTACCTTTGTTTGTGGTCCCATGTTGAGCAGCCAATCAAAGCCCACCTTTATTGCTTGTCTGATGTTGGGTAGCCAATCAAAGTCTCCCTTTGTTTGTGGTCCCATGTTGGGTAGCCAATTGAAGCCCACTTTGATTGCTTGTCTCATGTTGTCTAGCCAATCAAAGGACACCTTTGTTGTGTGTATAGGAAATACATTTTATGTCTTTTTTTTTGTTTTATTGTATTCCAAAAAGAAAAAAATATTTTTGGCTTTATTTGGTAAACTTTGTCTTTTTATCACTTACAACATGAACACAAGTATACCTAGAATTTTTGTAACACTATTCTTCCCAGGGTTGTAACCGGAGAAAAATCTCTGCCGATAGCATCACATACTCCAGCACTTTACCTGAGCCACGATACTTTAGGCAAGGTGAGTGCCATTTGCATATATATATAACCTTTGACCCCCCCCCCCCTCCAACCATAAAAAAAAGTTTTAAAAAAACATAGAACTAATAAAATTAACTTTAGTGAACTGTTGAAACTTGAGTTGCATTTAAAATTTAGTTAAAATCAAGTTAAAATCAAGCACAGGTAACATAAATTTGAAGTATTGAATGTCTTGAAGAAAAAATGTCTACACCTCTTATATTTCCCCAAGAACGTTTCCCATTTTAAACAAATATTTTTTTGTCATGAAAACAGTTTTTGGTATTGTTTTATAATGTTTAAAAAGCTAATTATTTCACGATGTCTATACATAAACATTAATATATCCATCATGAAATGAGAAGGTTTTGATACTCTGCTCTGGGATTCATCTTATGCTTTTTTTTGTCCATTTAATTTGTATGTCTCTACTCTTGCAGCCCGTGGGTGGAGACGTCAAGTGGGTAGATGGAGGGAAACCATTGTTCAAGTTCAATCTTAATTTGGTCTCTACAGTATACACCAAGGTAAAAAGAACAGCTCCAGTGGCACTTGGTGTTTTGGTTTTCAACATTGTTGTTTTTTTTTAGCTTGGTCTTGACATTCTTATAGTACACAGTGAGGTGTATGTTGGACTGCAATTCTGAAGGTCCCATGGCTCAAATCAAGGCCTTACCCAAGGCCTGGAGGGTGCCCCCAAGTCTGGCCAGATGTGATGGGGATCTGACATTATTTTGGGTTAAAGTAAAGTTCCCATGTGCATTGTGCTTGCCACACCATGTTGGATTGCAATTCTTAAGGTCCCAGGCTCAAATCCTGGGCCTAAGGCACCAGGATCTTTTTTACCCAGGCCTGGAGGGTGCCCCCCAAGTCTGGCCCCTAAGTCTGGCCCAGCTCTGATGGGGATCTGACATTATTTTGGGTTAAAGTAAAGTTCCCATGTGCATTGTGCTAGCCACACCATCTGCTTCACTAGTCCTGTGGACCGTCATGGTCAGATGGGTGCCCTTTTTTTTACTTTTATCTGATATTCTTGTTTACCCTGAGCACCTTAAAAAAAAATGACTTGAAATAAAAAAGCAAACAAACATTGAGGGGGCTTATGGTTGTATGCTGCTAACAAAAGTCTTTGAGTAAGACTGTTCAAAACTACAGAACAAACAACAACAAAAAATAATTAAAAGAATCTTTTATAAAGTTGTGACTCTTCTCTATCTTCACTGTTTTTTTTTCAATTTGCATCAACTCACCCCCCCCCCCCCCATCCCAAATTAATCCATCATTATCTGAAAATACAAAACCAAATTGTGTCCAGTTCTATAGCAATAATTGGAAAAAAACACACTGTGTGTGGTCAAAGCTCCATTAAGTAATTAAGGCTGTATGCTGCTAAAATTAAATATTGAGCAGGGCTGTTGAAAGCAGGAAAGGAAAAAAAAAAGAAAATTCATATTAAATTAATTGACTCAATCTTTTATAAAGGTGGGGATTGATCTCCAAATGAGTTAGAGTGACTGATTACATTGAATGGTTATATTAATGTGTTTTTTTTAAGTTTATCTTTAATTTTTGATTATGACTAATTATTGAAAAATTATTCTATTTTTTTTTAGGATCAGCATCTGCACAATTTTTTCTTTCATTGTCAAAAAGTGGATCAAGGTGGACCACAGTCTATTGAGAACAATGTTAACAAGGTCAAGGTGAGCGCACATGGTTTGTTTGTCCTTGCAAGCGTATCATCATTATGATAACCATTCAGGTTTCTTCAGGGCTAAATTTATCATGGTTCCTAACTTGGGTTAAAACAAATATATATATATATATATTATGCTGTAGTAGAATTAGATTTTTAAAAATGCAAGCGTATCATCATCATCATAACCATTCAAGCTTCTTCACCGCTAAATTGATCATGGTTCCCAACTTGGGTTTTAAAAAAAATAACAATATCTATATTTAAAACAAATGCTAAGACTAACAATTCCATTTAGCCAAGATTGTTACATCACTGAATATATTGGGCATTGGTGTAGCACTCTGTAGTTCAATATCTATAGCTTGGATCAAAGCTGTTTGTAACCTTAAATGAAACAATTAGGCCTATTTGGTGCAATCATATATTTGGCACTGCATCACTCTTTGATGTATGTCCTTCATTTACTCAATTTCTCTTATAAAAGCATCCAGTGTATTTATTATATAGTGTACACTTTTTTTCTTTTAAAGCATATTTTATAAATACTGTATTTGTTTGTAAAACAAATGGTATGAAATGTTTTATTTCATAATATATTATCTTAATGTCTTAGTCCTTTTATTTATTTTCTCCCTTATCATTGCATTGTTTTACTGTCTTTATTCTTTGGTTCTGATTATTTTTTTTTATAGTAAAGTAAATATTTTAGTTTAATTTAAAAATGTTTACTTTTGTTGGTGTCAGCTGGAAAATGGTGATTGTGGGCCACAAGGGGATGCAATTCACGTTGCACCTTCAGAGTTGCAGACCCTGCTAAATGGGGTCAAGGTATAAAAAGTATGAGCATGTGTGCACTGCTTCAGTTTCAATTTTTCTTGTTGTTCTTGTTTTTTTTTCAGTTAGTTCGTTCTGTATAATGTTTTTTCTTATTTTTCAATTCAATTTTTTCTGTGTCTGCAATGCATCCTATCTTCATTGTAAAATAATTGTGTTTGTAACTGCACCCATTAATACAGAAAAACTTCTTTTTTTTTTTTACAATTTTGAAACAACAATAATAATAATAATTTTCTGATACTAGAAGTAATAAAATTGATCAGTTACCTTCAGTCCTTTTTCATACAAAATGCATTTCTTGCTACTAGTGAGCAGAAAATTGTTACAATTTACAATGTGCCATAAATGTAAGCTTGATTTCTTATCTGTATTCAATATTCATATTTGCACAAGTTTGATAAATAATTGTACTTTCCTAGTAGGTTAACTTTTGTATGAAACAGTTAGGCGCTTTTGAAAAAATAATTATAGAGTGTCTTTACGTATGAAGAAGGAATGTTTTCATAATTTACCTCTGCTGTTTGTAAAGATAAATGATCTTGAAAGCATTTGTACTGTGCATTATAGTACAAATTAATATTTTATTTGTGTCATATTTTAATATTGCATTTCAATTTACTAATACATTCTTACAATATTCTGCATTTTTGAAGCTTATTTAACATTTACAATTTTTTTTATGGAATGTGCTTTGCCAAAAAAAAGTTTTTTATTTGTGCAATCTAATTGAAATGAAATGAGTAGAAATAAGTTAGTGAATAGTCGCATACATTCGTTGGTGTATCAAATGCCTTGCAAACAATCAGTCCCCTTAGAAAGTGTTACAAAGTTTTAGTTTCTGGCTTCTCATTGTCACATCTATAGCCCGCCACTGGGCATTGTATATAGTTGTATACCAGGAGCGAGAGCATGGCCAATTTGGGCACATTTTACCAGTGAGGTGGAAACCATGTTTCTATTTAGCACCCACGCTAACTTGTAATTCTAGTAGTGTAAATATTACTGATAGATGAATACTTGTAGACAATACCAACTATATCCTATATTGATCAGCAACCAAGTTATTTGACTGAATGTATTTTTCATTATAAAATCTAAACAACTAATTTGAATGGAATATAAATAAATATAAAAAGTCAAAAGAAATTGCTATAGATATTGCCTCAATCAAGACATATTTAAATTATTGTTTTTATTATAGTTGACTGGGGAGAAAAAAAAGGGAGCTAATGCGACATATCAGATGTTTTAAGGGAGATAATTTATTGAATCTTGGTGTGTTATAATGTGCAGGCAGTCATTTTTTTTTTGTTTAAAACTTTAATTCCAGTCTCTCTTGGCCGTTGAGGTAGCCACCTACGTCAGGTTCCTGCCCACCTTACTGAACCAGTTGCTGCAGCTGCTGTCCAAGACTGTTAGTGAGGACATTGCCGTCAACTCAGTCAGGTGGGCGGCCTCACTTTGCTCTTCATCAAATCATTTTTATTTCCACGCTGTAGACCAATTATATTTCATGCATTATTTATATACAACAATTTTTTTCATTCTTTCCAGGGTCTTGATCCATGTTGTCTCTGGAGTTCACGAGGCTGAGAAACACGAGCCGTTAGAAAAATATGTCAAGGTAAAACTTTAACCCCATATTTACAAAAACAAAAAACACATTTTTTCCAAGTTATTTGGAAGGGCAAGGGTAACTTGTTTTAAAGATATCCACGCAAAATGTCTTTTATGGTTATTTGCTGTTGATGATTTGTTTATAATCTATTTGCTGTTGATGATTTGTTTATAATCTATTTGCTGTTGATGATCTGTTTATAATCTATTTGCTGTTGATGATCTGTTTATAATCTATTTGCTGTTGATGATCTGTTTATAATCTATTATGGTTATTTGCTGTTGATGATCTGTTTATAATCTATTTGCTGTTGATGATCTGTTTATAATCTATTTGCTGTTGATGATCTGTTTATAATCTATTTCGCTGTAAGTTTGTGCCAGAGAAAATGTCTTTAAAACTTTTTTGGCCAATAGATATTTGACTCGCTTAGACTTTTTGAATAAAACCTAGAAAGTTTCTTCTGGTAGAAATGATTTAGCCTTCATTGGAGGAATCGCTAAACTTATGGGGAAAATGCTACAGGTTTTAAAAAAAATATGTGAAAATAATTTGTAAACGTGATTGTCTTGAGAAGTCTTTACATCATTTAAAATAAATTATTTTGTAATCCCTTGAGTGTTTTATGTCTTTGTGGTGGAATGCAGATTACTTAAGTTGATTGGGGCCGTGGTAGAAAAGAAAATGTTAAAACAATTCATTAAGTTAAAATGTAAAGTAATCCGGTAGGACCGAACTGATCCACAGTGCCAGTGAAGCAGTTCACCAGTTTCCGTGGCCGTGGCATACTAGGGGATTGTGTTTTCATCACAATGCCAAGCTGCCATTTACTTTACTCCAACAAATGTCACGTACCAATCAGAGCTGGGTAGACTTAACATTGACTTTGTTGTTCTTGTTTTTGCTTTTTGTCACAGTACGTGTTCAGGCCAGAGCCAGCGTCCAAGACCAACAAAAACCAGAGGACTGTCCACGAGGAGCTGGCCAAGCATCTGAACACAATACTCAGGCCGGCCAACACTGACCCCATGGTGGTGCTGAGCTTCCTCAAGCACGCCTGGTTCTTCTTTGAGGTGCTGCTCAAGAGCATGACCTTGTACTTGATTGACACAGACAGGGTCAAGGTCAGAGCTTCCTATTTTTTTTTATCTCTGTGTTACATCTATTCACCTTTGATTCATCCTAGTAATTGCTTAAGCTTGACATCTTCAGTCAATGATCAGAACATTTCACTTTGAGTTTGTAAATAAAAAATGAAATAGGCTATCAGCATTTATACAAACTATGATAGACGTTGTTCAATCCTTTAAATTGCAGGTAAGAAATCTAAGAAAAAGAATGTAATTTATTTAAATTAGAAATGCCTCTCTAGGCGCAGTTAGTTACCAGGGCTCTATATCTAAGGGATAATTAATATCAGCTATTAATCTTCATCTTCATATTACTGTGGAGACCCCGTTAGGACCGAGGAAAGAGTCCACAATTTAAGTAAACATAAAATAAAAAACCTATTTCATTCTAGATGCCCAGAAATGAAAGATTCTCTGCAGAGTGCCAGTACAGGATTCAACACCTGCTGCACGCGGTGACCCTCCACATTATACAGAAGTCCAGAGATCACAGGGAGGAAACCAAGAATGCCAACCACAGTATGGCCAACTTTGTCAAGGTTAGAGCTGGACTTGTTGTTTTTTTTTTGCTCATTTTGGAATTTTGGCTTCAGCCGCCTGATTCTGTAGTAGGAATTCTCATAGTTAAATGTTGAGGAGCAATTCTAGAAGACTGAAGTGTTTTGTTTTTTTAAATATTCAGTGTGTATAATTAATCAATTTTATGAATGTTGTAAACCAATTCCTATTCGACTATTCTAAAATGTAATTCATTTGCCAACTGTATACCAATTTGACCAATGTTTAACTTCATGAGTCCTTACACGTATCTTGTTACAGGTGTACATTATTTGGACAGTTCTACAAATTTCTCTGACTTAAATTTTCTCCCTTCTAAAGTCTGCACAATTTATTGATTGGGAAAACCTGGAATTTTGGTTTTGTAAACTTCTATTGGTCTATCTTGACATATCTACTTTTTCTGATTTGTTTGTTCAAATGTGGACTCTATAATGCAACAGCCATATTTTATCAGAACTAGCTACTCCCAAAATGACTAAGTTTTTGTTATTGATAAGTTTTTTTTGTCTATTAAAACTTATAGAATTGTTTCACGTTGATGGACAGAGGGTATGTTTTTAAAATGATCTCCAAGTACATAGAAAATTTTAACCCAGGCGACAGCAAGGTGAGGCTATACGTAGATCTATATCTCAATTTATATTTACACTTCATAATTGATTTACTGAACATTTTATTATTGTTTTTTTGCGCAATCGTTTAAAATTTGACGAAAACTTTTGTTAGTTGTCAATTTGTTCTTATTTTGTCATTGTAACCCCAGACTCTGCATGACATCAAGTTTGAATTTCTGCGCATCGTATGCAGCCACGAGCATTTCATACCTCTGTCACTGCCACTCATGAGGAGAGGAATGGTGAAAAATTTTAAAGGTACCACATTTTGATTTGAGAGCTTTTAATCTTTATCCGCTTTTGAAAGAATATTTTTGCAAGTCTATCACATGGCATACAGCACTTGAAACAACGCACTACATGAATGGCAAAGAAATTTATTCTCAGGTTTTCACTGAACTTTACTCCTCCCTATGAACTTGTTTTTTTACTAATATAGTATCACGTTTATCATGGTAGATAGGCCGCAAATTCCGAAAATCCATATTTACAGTATTTATTTAACGTGTATTCAGACTTTTAAAGCCCTCCCTTTACGTACTTTTAACAAACCACCCTTTACAGTAATGTACAGATATCTACAGTATGTACATACAGTATGAACAAATGTTCAATAAAAGTAACAAAAGCCAGTAGGTGTACATAAAAAAAAAGAAAGATTGCTACAGTACTGTACAATTGTACAGTATACGCTATGTCATGAATTCGTGAATGTCGAACCTTGAAGTAGCGAGGGTTAACTGTATAGTTCAAATGTAAAACCCATCTGAAATGCTCTTATTGTTTTTTTCACTTGATTTATATAAAAAAATATTTAAAGGGGGGGGGAGTTAGTCTGGCAGCATATCTGTTATAGGTCATGGGTTCAAATCCCTGTGATGCTATGTTTGTTGCTGTTTGTTATTGTCAGGCTGCCATGCTTGACATCTCCCACTGCCCACCTGCCGCCACCTATACTTTACATTCACCTTGTTCACCTTTTGCCTGGCTATCCATCCATCTTCCCTTACTGATTAAAAAAGTAGTTACCATACATATAAGTAAATTGTATACTTAGAAAGTGAATAAATATTGTATTTTTATGCAATAAACAATATCTGCTTCTCATCTCCTTATCATTTGTAAAGAGATTGTTAAAACACAGGAGTGTAAGTTTTTTTTTTTCTCATTTTATACCCAGCAGCTTTTTTTTGTTTCTAAGCTGCCAACTCCCCATGACCCTGCCAACTTTTTTGTCCACCCGGAACATGATACTTACTTGCGGCCAAGCCATTAACTCCTTAACGCCTAAAGCGCAGAATCGCTTCATTTGTATCTTCCCTTTTGTATCACTATTTCCTTTCCTAATGACAAGCCGCTACTTTAAAAAAAAAAGCTACATGTATTCATACATACATATATATCTCTTTATATCTAAGCCTCTGTGTCTAACATTGGAAAGTGGTGCCCATTATTTTATTATCAAAGACATTGATTCTTGGGTTGTCATTTTGTTTTTTAAAAACACCAAGATTATCTTGTGTCAATTTCACCAGTAAATTGCAAACTGTAAAAATTTCAAATGTTAAATTCTTCTTACCGATTGTAAAAAAATAAACATATGTTTACTGAATATTTAGCTTCTATAATGCGCTTTTGATAGTTATTATATATATTATTATTATTCTTATTATTTCTTTGCTTTATCTAATTTTTTTCTGTTCATCTCTGCATGTTGCCTCTTCAGTATTTATTCATGATACTTCTGTATTACATTAAAACATAATATCTATAATATCTATCTATAATATACCTGACGATGTCCTTAAAGCCTCAAAAGCATCTTGGGTTTGTTTTCATTTTGTTATTGACTTCATCGTCCAACCTCTTGTTTTCAGAGATCAAATTGGAAGGTAATAATTTGTTTGTTCCAAACATAATACACTAGATCATTGTTGTTGTGAACAGGTTAACTCTTGTAGCCTCAAAAAAACTCTCAATGTAATAAGCAGACCTGCCAACGTCCCAAAGAAAAAAATGTGTATTGGGGGGGGGTGCGCGCCCGTGCACAAGTTATGTATTTTCCATTAGAGGGAATATTATAACTAGTATTGTTTGTTATTAATGTCAATGTTATTAGATTAAAGTTTTAATTAATATCTGTGTATTTAACTTGAAAGAAAATCAATAGGCCCAGTTATAAAGCTAAAAACTGTAATTCCGGTAATTCGGTAGGCCTAATCATTAATATGGCTGGTTTATATGAATATGGCATTGTATCAGTAGGCCTAGTCCTAGAGATTCGTTCTTTGTTTGTTGTTGTTTTTTATATCAGATTATTTTTGAAATCGCAACATTTTTTTATGAAAATAAGTTGTAATCAGACTTTAGCGGCCATGTTTTAACACAAAAACGTTTCTTAACAACCAGGTTTGGCTATCAAAATATTAACATAATGAAAAATAACGGAAGTGGCAAAAACAAAAAGTAACATTTCCGGGCTCGCTCATTCTTGTTTGGTTTCGGATTTTTACTATCGACAGTATGGGGGAAAAAATAATAAAAATAAAAAATTGCAGAAAATTGGAATTTTAAGGGCTATGTCGGAATTGGGGGTCGAAAATCCGTAGAATTCCGAGAAAATCGGAAGGGTTGGCAGGTCTGAATAAGCTTGTGTGTGTCTGTTTTTTTTTTCTACACTTACCCCCACCATCCCTTTTTGTCTCCCCCTATCATTTCAATGTCCTTGTCCTTGTTGTTTAAATTTAAATATTTAAATAGTCTATTTTTTCTATGCTTTTTGGGAATTTCTGTTTGTGCTGGAGACAAAATATGATGATTGCTTCTCACAACACTGGGTTGAGAGCATACAGAATGCACAATCTATCATTGAACTGAACACATAAATGCCTGTATATATAAATAGTAAAATTTATATAAGCATGAAGTATGATGGATAAACACATTTTTTAAAACATTTGTGCATTTATTTTTATTACCTTCAAACGATTTAGAGTTTATAACATTGAATAACCAATGGAGACACATTCTGTCTATTATGAAATCGCTTCCTGAACTATTATACCAAAGCAAGTTTTGTGCAATCTGTATGATCCATACTCTGTGCTTGTCCACAACCCCTTGCTTGTTTATCTCCTAAATAGCACTGGCTGTCACAGCTCAAAATGTCTGCAATGGCTACCACACTTATTCCTAGATTTTTTTAATTTTAAATATTCTTGGGTTATAAAAAAATTACAAGTTTACTCTGAAAAACATTTTTCAATCATCAAATGAATTCATCTAAAGAGATGTAGATCAGAAGATATAATATATAATTTAGTATATGTTAATAAGGGTGTAAAATCCACTACAAAGCCCTAGATCTAGTAAGATACCAAACTAAAACCATTTTGTTTTAAAAATAAATTATTAAGGGGTGCCCTAAATTTTTTTTTTTTTACAGTTTCTGTTTTAGTTTTAATTTTGACTCATTGATTTTCAAGGGATTTTTCTAGCCAAACAAGTTTAAAACAGGGTTTGGGGAAACTTGTGTTCCCAAATGTCAATTTCATCACGGATGAACCAGTAAAAATTGCCACGGTTCATAACTCTAGAACAAAATTTTCTTCTTAGTACTTCCCTCCCTTGCATATGTTTAGGTTAGGGATGTTAAAACCAATTTTTTTTTTCAAAACTGGTTTTTGGTTCTATAAAACCGGTTTAAAAACCGGACTCCCCCCGCCTTCTGATTGAAGTAATGATTACCTTCCAACTTCCAACCAACAAACCGAAATCCTGTTTTGAAAATCATGTGTTTTCACATCATGAATCATGGAATTTAATGTGTTTGATTGTTGCTTTGTTTTACTATTTTTTTGTTTTTCTTTTCTGCTTCTCGTTATCCTTTTTTGTTTCTCAGAGAGAGAAAAAGCTATGTATAAAGGGAGAGAGCTCAATGCCCTGAGCAAGCACTGGGTTAGGCCAGTGTTAAATATGCTGTCATGTAGCCACACTATTTGGTTACAGTGTTTTTTACACACGCTTTCTAATGTTTGTTTTAGTTTTAAGACTTTTTTCTTATTACTCTTTTTTATTTTTTTGTTTTGTTTTTATATTTAGAATGTATCTCTTTTAATTATGCACATTTGACTTTAGACTTTAGCCCATTCTTATTAAGGATGTTACTGTAGTTAAGAATTCTTAACAGCATTGGTGGTTTAATTCTTTCCTGTCCATTCTGATTGTAATGAAATATTTTAAGCCTTTGCTTATAGAAACTGACACGCATAGATCATTTTATTTTTGCAATCTAAACTGTTAGGAATGAATTTAATGCCATAAATTAAATGTTCCATGTATATTACACACAAAAAATTTATTTAAACTCCATTTAGATTATAACCTTTTGTTTAAATTTTGATGATACATTCCGAACCCCTAAAAGCAAATTTTTAGTAGGTTATCTGCCCCTTTAGTATTGGTTTAAAGTATTTGTTTTTATAACTTTGAATTAATTTTGTATTCTTTTCTATTTGTTATGCATTAAATCTCAATTTAATTTTTCTCTGTTTTAATATAGTTTGTCCCAAATTTGTTTTTTGTCCATGAAATGTTTTGGTCAGCAGAACTCTAAAAATTGAAAAACATAATTTCTTTTAAAAGTTTATACATTTTGTTCAAAACTTTTAATGAGAGGCCATGGCAATGATTTTCACAGCAATTTTAGGCCATTTGGGGCTTAACCAAAGAAAAAACAAACTCGGGGTCTCTGACGTCTTTTGGACTTTATATTTCTTAAGTAAAACTAAAATACTCACGATATCTAGGAATAGCTGATCTCTTTAGATTTCTCATACAAGCCTTAGGCATCAGCAGTGCCCAATTTGGGAATTACTATTTTCATAAAACAGGATAATTTTGATCATATAATTTTGTGCTTGACAAGCAGAACTACATTTTAAACCAACATTTCTTTGATAGACAGTGTTGTTGTTGTTGCTTATATTTATCCTCACCATTGCACGCTGCATTTTAGAAGTAGAGAATGTTTATCAGCATGTGTGTGCGCTTAGCAACTTTTAGTTAATTAGATCTAAAGCTTATCTCCCTTGAAGATGCAGCTCACAGGTGTCGTAAAATTTAGCCCTATTGTAGATTTGTTGTATTTTTATTTTTAAATTGTCTCTTTCATATTTAACTGATCACAAGTCCAGCGCACATGTGTTTTTAGTTTTCATTAAATGCACTGTTAGAGAGTAATAATAGATCTAGACGGTCTAACAAACAAACTAGAACCCATTCATAAATAGAAAATGTAGACAATTTTGTTTTTAATGTTTTTAAACAATTCTTTTCTTTTTGTGCTTTTTTAAAAATTATTATTTAAACTCAACAATAATTTTGAAATCTAAAAACCCAAAACATTGTTTTTGTAAGATGTTTTTTTAATGCGTTTTTTAAAAAAAACATTGGACTGCACATAAATTTCTATAATTCTCTATAAACAAATTGAATAATTTAAAGAATAATATCTTTCTATTACTTTATAGAGGATACATTGTATATTTTATTTAAGTTCTACTCAATAGAAATTAAATTGCTTCTTTATCAAATCAAGTTTCAGGCTGACAAAAGTCTAATCATTAAGGTTATACCTACTGTGACAGTTGATTGGTCACATTTTATTTCTAAGGTGATATCCAAGCAGGAAATCAGTAACGTGCGATAGATAGCGTAAATGATAAAGGCTTATAAAATGGGCTTTTAAGATAAGATAAGATTACTTTATTTCTAAGGTGATATCCAAGCAGGAAATCAGTAACGTGCGATAGATAACGTAAATGATAAAGGCTTATAAAAAGGCTTATAAAATGGGCTTTTAAGATAAGATAAGAATACTTTATTGATCCAAACAAATGGAAATTTGACTTGATTACATAAATCAACTAAATGATAAATGGTATACCAAATGAATAGGATATTTTTACTCATTGCTGGAAGAATGTGCTAAGGGATTGTAGGGAAGCCAAAAGTCTTTTTTATAAACTACTTGTTTGCTGTATCCCCATTCTATTGCAGCTAATGTTGATGTTGTTGTTTTTCAATTGGAATTTGTTTTTTTGCTAAAGTAACTCTGCTCCTTCTCATGTTCAGATTTAAAGCACGACTATTGCCTGTCTGATGAGTTCCGGCAGAACCACTACCTGGTGGGCCTTTTGCTGTTTGAGCTTCGGCTGGCCATGACGGAGCAGAAGTCCATCCGGCGCTCGGCTATCACGGTGCTCAGAAACCAGCTGGCCAAACACTCGTTTGATGACAGATATGCCACTGGGGTAAAAATCAGTTTTTAAAAGTTCACAAATTTGCTTTATTCCAGGGCTGCCTACTTTCATGATTTCAGGCCGAATCCATGTTACAGTTTTTGATACCCAAATTATGATGCATCACCATTGTCATTACCCATCCACCCAGCCGGGGTCTGCCAACCACTGATCTCCGGAGTCCTCGGTCCTGAGCCGTTCTCCAAGTTTCCCGCTCCTTACCACAGGACTGACCTTACATTAGAGTTGAACAGTCTAAGTTATGTATCTGTAGGGTTGAACCCTGTAAATCTTTTTTGGGCTTGATGTTTTCTTTTTTTTTTTTTCAAATGTAGAAAATTTATTTTTAAAAATGAAAGAAATCTTCAGAGCGTCCATTTACAGTTTACAGTCATTAGTATTCCCCAAAAAATGCAAATTTTCTTTTTTTAAGCCCGTTTATTTTCCTTTTTTTTTGTGTGTTGCCTTTTGATTAAGGCCATTTGATTCTACGAACGGAACAATTAGCATCAGCTAAATGGAGAGACTTGTATCAATAACTTAGGACTGCTATTAGGCTTTGAGGACAGGAGAAAAAAAACTGTCAAAACATTTTTAAGTATTGAAATAGGCCTACTCATAGACATTACACTCAAGAATCAAATCAAACATAGGCCTATGTTTATGACATTAGAAAATTGTGCTTTACTTGGTTTTTTTTATAAGCGTTACTGTTTGGAGGGACCTGTACTGAAAATAAGTCATTGTGTTACTGAGACATTTCTTTTTGGGTAGTCAGCCCTGTACATTTTTTTAATTAATAATAGTTTTTCAAAAAAAAAATATGTAATGCTTTACTTTGTGTTTTGGGAAATAATTCAAACAATCTTTCAATTGCATTCATTCTTCTTGGATTTCTTTCCAGAATCAACAAGGAAGGATAGCTGCCCTTTATCTCCCATTGATTGGTGTTCTGCTGGACAGCAAGAACCTCCTACTGCAGATCTTTCCCAATGCAAAGTCAGGCCCAGCACCAGCCCCACTTAACGGGGACATTTCTTCAAGGTATAAACAAGTGCATTAGTGCAGTGGGACTTTCTATTATAATAAGCATGACTACAAACCCCTCTGTATTTTCACATTGATGTTGTAATGATGGATCATTAAAAAAAAAAGTAAAATATGTCTCTTAAATTGAAATTAGATTTTTTTTAAATAGAAAAATGCAAATAAACATTTAATTCAGCAAAGGCTTATTTTACTTTAACAGTTGCTTGTTGGGTCTGTTTCAAAACCAGATTCAAACACTTCAGCTTGACTCACATCACTCGCTCCTATTCTTAGGGATCACCACTGGCTTCTTGTGACTAAGCCCATTGATCGCTTCTTTCGCTTACATACAGCTGCAAGGATTACATTTCATCTTCCTATCTACCGGAGATCATTACAGTGCATGTCCCATTAAATGGTCTGCTCTCCTTTAACTCCTGGTTCCCAGTTTCCTGGGCACCAAAAAACTTAATTTGGAGTGCACTCCTTTGAATCTGATGGGGCACGGTAGCCGAGCGGCAGCGCGTTTGACTGTCGAGCCGAAGGTCCCGGGTTCGAATCCTGGTGCAGGCTAGGTTTTTTTTCCCCGGTCTGGAGGGTGTCCCTGAGTCTACCCAGCTCTGATGAGTACCTGACCTTAGTTGGGGTAAAGTAAAGGCGGCTGTGCATAGTGCTGGCCACACAATCACCTAGTATGCCGTGGCCACAGAAACTGGTGAACGCTGCTTCATCAGACCTATGGATCAACTCGGTCCGACAGGTACTTTACTTTTTACTTTCCTTTGAATCTGCAGCATCTACACTGTGGAACAGCTTGTCCCAGACACTAATAAATTCTGGGACCAAAGAGTTCATTAAGAAGAGTTTGAAAATTTTTGTCTTTAGTTAGTGTTCTTTTGCCAGACCCAACATCCGCAACTGAATTGAGGAATTTTAAGAAAATCTTTTTAAGGCATTGAGCATGCTTAATGCAACAGATCGCCATTATAAATGATCGTAATCTGACAATGCAGGTAGATACAGGAAATTAATGGTTAATAACCAATAGTATCTATTCTGGGTATGTTTGTGTTAATATATTTACTAGTTGACCAGTGGACACATTGTGTCCATAAAGTACAGTATAAACCAACAATGCAAACAAAACAACAGAGTGCGCAGTAATAAAAAAAAAAAGTCGGGGAAAACCCAAAGTTGTCTGTGCGACACTCTCAGTGAAAGCTGAATGAAAGGAAAGCTACTCTCTTTTACGGCGAGGAGCTATTTATTTTTTTCAAATTACAGTTTTCATGTGTGCATAAATGGCTTACTTTTATTTATATAAAATCAACAAAGTCAGCAGCATACGTGATATTTTCTATTCCGGAAAGTTGCGAGCAAATGTCAATTTTTGGTTATCCTGATCGATCAAAAGGCATAGGAATCTATAGCGCAGAAACATATTATTATATGTATGTATATTAATTTTCATGTAACGTCAGATATCTTAGACCCCCCCCCCTCCCTCCTCGTCACACATCATCACAAATTTGAAAATTTAGAAACTGGAAGTAATACAAATATAAACAAACCTAGCGTAGGCTATCTATCTCTCGCAATGCCGATGTTTATACTAAACCCCCATCCCCTTTTCCCTCTGAAGGTCAAGCCCATGAATCCCGTGATAACTTTACAGGATAAATAAACAACTTTACGCAAGGGGAATTATTGGGAAATAATAATTGAACATTGAAGGGGAGATCATTCTGAAAATGGCGCTCACTTTAGAAATACCGTAATTAGTAATGGGTCTAAGTTTATTTAAAAAAATAAATTAAGTAATTAAGCAATATTGTTGATAAAATAAAATTCTCTTCTGGAGGACGTTCCCAATTTATACATTTACATTTGACCCGATTGGTCAAACGGCTTAGGAGCCTATAACGAACAAGCAAACATCTAAATAAACAAACTCACTGTAATTATATTTATATATTGTCGCTCTATTTAGATTAAAAAGAAAAACCTTTTTTTTTCCCATCAGGTCTGATGTTAGCAAATCACAGATGAGTTTGTCTAAAGGTCAGAGTTCACCGGCCTTACCTGGCACACCTGAGACGAAGAAGAAAGAGTCCGCCGTGTTCGCCATGATATCTGGGACCGGTGAGTTGTCGGGTGAGATGTTCAATTTGACATAACGGCTAGATTAGCATGGAGACACAGGCATGCGCCAGGGATAGTTAGAGACGTCCGTGACCCCGCGGAGTTTGTTCTAAAAGCGTTTAAGGGCGGAGTGGCAGATCCTGTGGTTGAGCCTGTGTGGTAATGTGTCAAGTCTGGCTATAATAGGGAGAATAATTGTTGTTAATAACAAGGCTATGGTGGTCTAGACCAGGGGTTAGCAACCTTTTAATAATAATGTGCCAAAGTAGAATTTTAATTCATTCATTGTGCCAACAGCATAAAAGTCAACATGTTATTTTCCTATTGAAGAAATCTGAATTGCGCTTTTGGGGGGGGGGGTCTTACACGAGCTATTGAAAATTGACTAGGCATACATGCCGTGGGTTGCCGATCCCTGGTCTGGATAGTCATTGTACTCAGTTTGATTTGCTATTTCTGTGTGAGCTTACATCTTGTCCATCATGCTTCATTTGTAACTCAGAACTGTGAACTCAATCAGACATTTATTTTGCTGTTCCTTCTGAGTTTACGTAATATCTTTACTGCTTCACTTGTAACTCAGAACTGTGAACCTAATCATGTTAGAGAATTTTGGACTCAATATTGTACACCTTGCTTTATATTACAAGTAGGATGAGCAGCTTGAGTCACCAAGAATAGAATCGTTTCAATTTTAATATTCAAAACACATAAAAAAAAAAAATCTATTAGGATCTAATGACTTTTTTAAGAATAAGAAACTTTCTGTACATTTCTTACCTCCCTTTTTCCATTTTGATTTGCCTGTATTTCATGTAGTTTTAAAGTTTTTTGTTTTGTTTCTCAAAGTTATCTCCCTGCACTGGTAAAAGTTTTCTCTCTCGACCTCTCTGTGTTTAGTTTAGAGAGTAGTTTTACTCCTACTAGTACAATCAATGTTAAATATAGATATTGTATCACTTCTCATTCGTCACCTGTGAAGATTGTATTTTTAAAATTTATTATTTGGTTTTAAATGAGAAGTTTGTTATGCATGGTTTTGATTGCTGGTCATTTTATTTTTAGTTTTTCATTCTTGTGTGTGCTTATACATCTTTGTGTGCTTTTTTCTTGTATTATTATTTTTTTATATTAAAAAAATGGTTCATTTCATTTTACTTATTTGTCAACCCTTTTACTGTTTTTTTTTTTTGATCACAGTTTTAGAGGTCATAAATTAAGATGATGAATATTTGATACAAGTGCTATAGACTATAAAATGTTAATTATCCAATTATAGTTCGTTTTGCAAACACTTGTTGTATTTTCTCAACAGAAATTATAATTGTTAAAAATAAACTCATTCTCTTCCAAACTAACAAAATTTAAAACAAGCCATACAATAAATATGGAATATTAAGGAGGCTATCAATTTATATGTTTATTAAATATCAAAATAATCTGTAAAAAAAAAAAAAAAAGTTTAAGTCTAATAAATTCGCATACGAGGTAATATTTCTTTCTTGTATTTGTTTAATGAAAGATGATGTTGTAGTACTTCAACACTGGAACTAAAACAAAAGTATGTTTCCACAGTGGCTGTCCCCCATAACCCCAATGAGTTGTCAGTGGCCTCCACTGCTAACCTGAACGGGAGCAGCACCTCCCTGGCCAGCGATGATTCCGGTGATAAGGAAGTGGCCATACGGAAAGACGGGAAGATTGTCACAAGGTTGGTCAGTGTGTGGGGGTGTTCTTTGTAACTATTTAGCCTAATTTTACTAGTTTTGTTTTTTTACTGTTCTCTTGAACCACGGCTGTTCATACATCATTGTGGTTTAAACCTGTACTGGGGCTGGGTTAATCTTCATATGTTACACAGGCTGCGTCTGTGCAGACGATCCTTTGATCCATTGTTTACCCATATTTTGAGTCTAGTAATGCATTTTGATAAGGGTTTTAAATTACTTTAAGCTTTTAATTTCAAAGATTAGTTCAGGCAACCCATTTCCTTGATTGAGAGAAAACATATGAATTTATCCTTGCATATTTTTTGTTACCTCTGAATTGATTTCTTGAATGTAGTTGTAATGCTTAATAAATACGATATTTATTTTTACCTTCTTATCTCCCTGTAATTTCCCACAAAAAGACATTAATCTCCCCTTTTCCCCTTTACCTAAAACCCATCCAATGAGAAGTTATGGCAGCTTTAAATACTTTAATCAACTTTCTATATTCGACAGGCTGCCGTCCAATATGTCCAAGCAGACAACCTACGTGAACCGGTTTGATAAACTGGACCAGACGGAGATCAGAGACCTCCTGGTCTGCTTCATGTACATTTTGAAACATCTACCTGAAGGTTGGAAATTGTGTCTTTTTGTTGACTATAATATTGGAAATTTTAATCTAATGTTGACAATAATATTGGAAATGTCAAACTTATGTTGGCTATAATTTTAGAAATGTTGACTTAATGTGGACTTTAATGTTTTTTGTTGTTTTTTAAACAGATATACTTCTAGGCTGGTTTAATAATTCATCAGAAATAGACATTATAGATTTCTTCTCATTATTAGAGTAAGTTGTTCTTTGCCTTCTTAGTTTATATGTTTGTTTGTTGGTTTTAAAATATTTAAATTTTGTCAGGAATTGATTGTTTTGTTAATATTTGTGTGGTTTTGTCTCAAAGCACTTTTATTTATGCTGAAATCTTGCATCACATTTTTTTTTTAATTTAGGTCAATTTCATCATAATTATTACTATGTAATGCTTAAAACATGCATCTTTGCCTACTAGGCTATATTTGTGCATATTAACTTATTTTACTATCTCTTGCAGACTTTGTCTAAAACACTTCCAGTATCAGGGCAGAAAGAAGATTGCCACATTAAGGTGACTTGTGTTTTTATGTTACATGCACTTTTTATTGATATTGTTTTGTATGAACATTTTCAATAAAGTTTTTTTGAGGAAAAGAAAGCAATGTGTCTAATTAATGTCAGATGGTGGTAAAAAAAACACTTAATGTTTTAAAGAACACATTTGACAAATTTGAATTTCAATACACACTGATAAACAGCGTGGTCATGTATTAGGTTACTGGCTTGCTAACCATGAGATCATGAGTAGATTAGAATTTTTTTTTTTTTAAAGTGCCACTGCGTATTGTACTGGATGCACAATTATCCTATTGGGTGTAGGATGGAAACGTCGGTTACCATTTTGCTTGCAAATTTATCTTTTGTAAAATGACTGAAATGTAAAGTAGGATTTTTCCTTCCTTCTTTTATTGAGTTTTATGTGTGCACTTCAATTTTTTTTGCATTTGCAGTATGGTAGGTGGTCAGATATTGTCATTACATTATTGTTTTTAAAGCTTATTTATCCAGTGTGTATATTTTGTTCAATTGACAGTATGATAGGTGGTCAGAAGTCATCCGCTATGCCCATCATTACATTATTGTTTTTAAAGCTTATTTATCCAGTGTGTATATTTTGTTCAATTGACAGTATGATAGGTGGTCAGAAGTCATCCGCTATGCCCATCATTACATTATTGTTTTTAAAGCTTATTTATCCAGTGTGTATATTTTGTTCAATTGACAGTATGATAGGTGGTCAGAAGTCATCCGCTATGCCCATCATTACATTATTGTTTTTAAAGCTTATTTATCCAGTGTGTATATTTCGTTCAATTGACAGTATGATAGGTGGTCAGAAGTCATCCGCTATGCCCATCATTACATTATTGTTTTTAAAGCTTATTTATCCAGTGTGTATATTTTGTTCAATTGACAGTATGATAGGTGGTCAGAAGTCATCCGCTATGCCCATCATTACATTATTGTTTTTAAAGCTTATTTATCCAGTGTGTATATTTTGTTCAATTGACAGTATGATAGGTGGTCAGAAGTCATCCGCTATGCCCATCATTACATTAATGTTTTTAAAGCTTATTTATCCAGTGTGTATATTTTGTTCAATTGACAGTATGATAGGTGGTCAGAAGTCATCCGCTATGCCCATCATTACATTATTGTTTTTAAAGCTTATTTATCCAGTGTGTATATTTTGTTCAATTGACAGTATGATAGGTGGTCAGAAATCATCCGCTATGCCCATCATTACATTATTGTTTTTAAAGCTTATTTATCCAGTGTGTATATTTTGTTCAATTGACAGTATGATAGGTGGTCAGAAATCATCCGCTATGCCCATCATTACATTATTGTTTTTAAAGCTTATTTATCCAGTGTGTATATTTTGTTCAATTGACAGTATGATAGGTGGTCAGAAATCATCCGCTATGCCCATCATTACATTATTGTTTTTAAAGCTTATTTATCCAGTGTGTATATTTTGTTCAATTGACAGTATGATAGGTGGTCAGAAATCATCCGCTATGCCCATCATTACATTATTGTTTTTAAAGCTTATTTATCCAGTGTGTATATTTCGTTCAATTGACAGTATGATAGGTGGTCAGAAGTCATCCGCTATGCCCATCATTACATTATTGTTTTTAAAGCTTATTTATCCAGTGTGTATATTTTGTTCAATTGACAGTATGATAGGTGGTCAGAAATCATCCGCTATGCCCATCATTACATTATTGTTTTTAAAGCTTATTTATCCAGTGTGTATATTTTGTTCAATTGACAGTATGATAGGTGGTCAGAAGTCATCCGCTATGCCCATCATTACATTATTGTTTTTAAAGCTTATTTATCCAGTGTGTATATTTCGTTCAATTGACAGTATGATAGGTGGTCAGAAGTCATCCGCTATGCCCATCATTACATTATTGTTTTTAAAGCTTATTTATCCAGTGTGTATATTTTGTTCAATTGACAGTATGATAGGTGGTCAGAAGTCATCCGCTATGCCCATCATTACATTATTGTTTTTAAAGCTTATTTATCCAGTGTGTATATTTTGTTCAATTGACAGTATGATAGGTGGTCAGAAGTCATCCGCTATGCCCATCATTACATTATTGTTTTTAAAGCTTATTTATCCAGTGTGTATATTTTGTTCAATTGACAGTATGATAGGTGGTCAGAAGTCATCCGCTATGCCCATCATTACATTATTGTTTTTAAAGCTTATTGATCCAGTGTGTATATTTTGTTCAATTGACAGTATGATAGGTGGTCAGAAGTCATCCGCTATGCCCATCATTACATTATTGTTTTTAAAGCTTATTTATCCAGTGTGTATATTTCGTTCAATTGACAGTATGATAGGTGGTCAGAAGTCATCCGCTATGCCCATCATTACATTATTGTTTTTAAAGCTTATTTATCCAGTGTGTATATTTTGTTCAATTGACAGTATGATAGGTGGTCAGAAATCATCCGCTATGCCCATCATTACATTATTGTTTTTAAAGCTTATTTATCCAGTGTGTATATTTTGTTCAATTGACAGTATGATAGGTGGTCAGAAGTCATCCGCTATGCCCATCATTACATTATTGTTTTTAAAGCTTATTTATCCAGTGTGTATATTTCGTTCAATTGACAGTATGATAGGTGGTCAGAAGTCATCCGCTATGCCCATCATTACATTATTGTTTTTAAAGCTTATTTATCCAGTGTGTATATTTTGTTCAATTGACAGTATGATAGGTGGTCAGAAGTCATCCGCTATGCCCATCATTACATTATTGTTTTTAAAGCTTATTTATCCAGTGTGTATATTTTGTTCAATTGACAGTATGATAGGTGGTCAGAAGTCATCCGCTATGCCCATCATTACATTATTGTTTTTAAAGCTTATTTATCCAGTGTGTATATTTTGTTCAATTGACAGTATGATAGGTGGTCAGAAGTCATCCGCTATGCCCATCATTACATTATTGTTTTTAAAGCTTATTTATCCAGTGTGTATATTTTGTTCAATTGACAGTATGATAGGTGGTCAGAAGTCATCCGCTATGCCCATCATTACATTATTGTTTTTAAAGCTTATTTATCCAGTGTGTATATTTTGTTCAATTGACAGTATGATAGGTGGTCAGAAGTCATCCGCTATGCCCATCATTACATTATTGTTTTTAAAGCTTATTTATCCAGTGTGTATATTTTGTTCAATTGACAGTATGATAGGTGGTCAGAAGTCATCCGCTATGCCCATCATTACATTATTGTTTTTAAAGCTTATTTATCCAGTGTGTATATTTTGTTCAATTGACAGTATGATAGGTGGTCAGAAGTCATCCGCTATGCCCATCATTACATTATTGTTTTTAAAGCTTATTTATCCAGTGTGTATATTTTGTTCAATTGACAGTATGATAGGTGGTCAGAAGTCATCCGCTATGCCCATCATTACATTATTGTTTTTAAAGCTTATTTATCCAGTGTGTATATTTTGTTCAATTGACAGTATGATAGGTGGTCAGAAGTCATCCGCTATGCCCATCATTACATTATTGTTTTTAAAGCTTATTTATCCAGTGTGTATATTTTGTTCAATTGACAGTATGATAGGTGGTCAGAAGTCATCCGCTATGCCCATCATTACATTATTGTTTTTAAAGCTTATTTATCCAGTGTGTATATTTTGTTCAATTGACAGTATGATAGGTGGTCAGAAGTCATCCGCTATGCCCATCATTACATTATTGTTTTTAAAGCTTATTTATCCAGTGTGTATATTTTGTTCAATTGACAGTATGATAGGTGGTCAGAAGTCATCCGCTATGCCCATCATTACATTATTGTTTTTAAAGCTTATTTATCCAGTGTGTATATTTTGTTCAATTGACAGTATGATAGGTGGTCAGAAGTCATCCGCTATGCCCATCATTACATTATTGTTTTTAAAGCTTATTTATCCAGTGTGTATATTTTGTTCAATTGACAGTATGATAGGTGGTCAGAAGTCATCCGCTATGCCCATCATTACATTATTGTTTTTAAAGCTTATTTATCCAGTGTGTATATTTTGTTCAATTGACAGTATGATAGGTGGTCAGAAGTCATCCGCTATGCCCATCATTACATTATTGTTTTTAAAGCTTATTTATCCAGTGTGTATATTTTGTTCAATTGACAGTATGATAGGTGGTCAGAAGTCATCCGCTATGCCCATCATTACATTATTGTTTTTAAAGCTTATTTATCCAGTGTGTATATTTTGTTCAATTGACAGTATGATAGGTGGTCAGAAGTCATCCGCTATGCCCATCATTACATTATTGTTTTTAAAGCTTATTGATCCAGTGTGTATATTTTGTTCAATTGACAGTATGATAGGTGGTCAGAAGTCATCCGCTATGCCCATCATTACATTATTGTTTTTAAAGCTTATTTATCCAGTGTGTATATTTCGTTCAATTGACAGTATGATAGGTGGTCAGAAGTCATCCGCTATGCCCATCATTACATTATTGTTTTTAAAGCTTATTTATCCAGTGTGTATATTTTGTTCAATTGACAGTATGATAGGTGGTCAGAAATCATCCGCTATGCCCATCATTACATTATTGTTTTTAAAGCTTATTTATCCAGTGTGTATATTTTGTTCAATTGACAGTATGATAGGTGGTCAGAAGTCATCCGCTATGCCCATCATTACATTATTGTTTTTAAAGCTTATTTATCCAGTGTGTATATTTCGTTCAATTGACAGTATGATAGGTGGTCAGAAGTCATCCGCTATGCCCATCATTACATTATTGTTTTTAAAGCTTATTTATCCAGTGTGTATATTTTGTTCAATTGACAGTATGATAGGTGGTCAGAAGTCATCCGCTATGCCCATCATTACATTATTGTTTTTAAAGCTTATTTATCCAGTGTGTATATTTTGTTCAATTGACAGTATGATAGGTGGTCAGAAGTCATCCGCTATGCCCATCATTACATTATTGTTTTTAAAGCTTATTTATCCAGTGTGTATATTTTGTTCAATTGACAGTATGATAGGTGGTCAGAAGTCATCCGCTATGCCCATCATTACATTATTGTTTTTAAAGCTTATTTATCCAGTGTGTATATTTTGTTCAATTGACAGTATGATAGGTGGTCAGAAGTCATCCGCTATGCCCATCATTACATTATTGTTTTTAAAGCTTATTTATCCAGTGTGTATATTTTGTTCAATTGACAGTATGATAGGTGGTCAGAAGTCATCCGCTATGCCCATCATTACATTATTGTTTTTAAAGCTTATTTATCCAGTGTGTATATTTTGTTCAATTGACAGTATGATAGGTGGTCAGAAGTCATCCGCTATGCCCATCATTACATTATTGTTTTTAAAGCTTATTTATCCAGTGTGTATATTTTGTTCAATTGACAGTATGATAGGTGGTCAGAAGTCATCCGCTATGCCCATCATTACATTATTGTTTTTAAAGCTTATTTATCCAGTGTGTATATTTTGTTCAATTGACAGTATGATAGGTGGTCAGAAGTCATCCGCTATGCCCATCATTACATTATTGTTTTTAAAGCTTATTTATCCAGTGTGTATATTTTGTTCAATTGACAGTATGATAGGTGGTCAGAAGTCATCCGCTATGCCCATCATTACATTATTGTTTTTAAAACTTATTTATCCAGTGTGTATATTTTGTTCAATTGACAGTATGATAGGTGGTCAGAAGTCATCCGCTATGCCCATCATTACATTATTGTTTTTAAAGCTTATTTATCCAGTGTGTATATTTTGTTCAATTGACAGTATGATAGGTGGTCAGAAGTCATCCGCTATGCCCATCATTACATTATTGTTTTTAAAGCTTATTTATCCAGTGTGTATATTTTGTTCAATTGACAGTATGATAGGTGGTCAGAAATCATCCGCTATGCCCATCATTACATTATTGTTTTTAAAGCTTATTTATCCAGTGTGTATATTTTGTTCAATTGACAGTATGATAGGTGGTCAGAAATCATCCGCTATGCCCATCATTACATTATTGTTTTTAAAGCTTATTTATCCAGTGTGTATATTTTGTTCAATTGACAGTATGATAGGTGGTCAGAAGTCATCCGCTATGCCCATCATTACATTATTGTTTTTAAAGCTTATTTATCCAGTGTGTATATTTTGTTCAATTGACAGTATGATAGGTGGTCAGAAATCATCCGCTATGCCCATCATTACATTATTGTTTTTAAAGCTTATTTATCCAGTGTGTATATTTTGTTCAATTGACAGTATGATAGGTGGTCAGAAGTCATCCGCTATGCCCATCATTACATTATTGTTTTTAAAGCTTATTTATCCAGTGTGTATATTTTGTTCAATTGACAGTATGATAGGTGGTCAGAAGTCATCCGCTATGCCCATCATTACATTATTGTTTTTAAAGCTTATTTATCCAGTGTGTATATTTTGTTCAATTGACAGTATGATAGGTGGTCAGAAGTCATCCGCTATGCCCATCATTACATTATTGTTTTTAAAGCTTATTTATCCAGTGTGTATATTTTGTTCAATTGACAGTATGATAGGTGGTCAGAAATCATCCGCTATGCCCATCATTACATTATTGTTTTTAAAGCTTATTTATCCAGTGTGTATATTTTGTTCAATTGACAGTATGATAGGTGGTCAGAAATCATCCGCTATGCCCATCATTACATTATTGTTTTTAAAGCTTATTTATCCAGTGTGTATATTTTTTTCATTGACAGTATGATAGGTGGTCAGAAGTCTTCCACCATGCCCACACCCATGCAGAACCAGCGTGGCCGGCCCATCAGCCTTTCATCCCAGCGGACGCCGAGCCAGTACGGAGACATGATCTCGGAGGGCTTTCACAGTGAGTCTTGGCTGGAATGATAGTGTTGTTTTTTTTGGTCAACCTTATTCATTTCCACTCCTGTTCTAATGTTGAGATTTTGAAAAATTATGCAAAATGTATATTTAAAAGTGTGTTGGTTATTTTGATATTAATAGAAGTCTACCAACTTTCTATTTAAACCAAGAATCACTGCCTTTGGGCAAACTTTTATCTATATATATGTATTTTCCTCTTATAACTAGGTCTAGTGTTTTAAGTTTTAAAACTAATTTCCATGAACAATACCCACAAAGTAAACGTTGAAGTGAAAGAAAAGATTAAACAATAGTAGTTGTCATTTTTTATTAGTGATTTGTGAGAGAATTGTCACAGCTACTGCTTTGTTTCCAGCACCGTCCCACTCTGATGCTGATGCAATGATCCGAGCCCTGCAGGAAGCCAACATATCTACGGAGGCCGGCCTGATTGTGCTGGACATACTGAGCCTGTTCTGCACTACATTCAAGGTCAGGTCACCCCGCCCCAGCTCTTCGTTAGCTTTGTTTCTTTTATTTTTCTTCTCATTATTGTATTTGAAAACTTGAGGAGACTTTTTATTTTAAACGGAGAGACATCTTGAGTAAAAGTCTAAATGTTTCACCCAACAAAAAGATCTTGAGTTTAAAAGTCTAAAGGTTTCATTCAACATAAAGATCTTGAGTTTAAAAGTATACATGTTTAGATCACATAAAGATCTTGATTTTAAAAAGTCTAAATGTTTCACCCAACATAAAGATCTTGAGTTTAAGGGTAGGGGAGCCAGTAGAGAGCTCTTTTTTTTATTTGTGCACGCATCATGACCATTTTTGGTATATTGATAGTATTAGCAGGTCCGAGTAAGCATACCTTAAAAAAATCATTTCTGATGGTTCTGATGGGAATGGCGGCCATTTTGGATTTTTTAATTAACGATTTACCACGCAATACAAAATGTATCAACTTGATTATTTATCAAGATAATGTATTGCAATTTGGCGGAAATATTTATTAGCTATATCTTTATAAAATTTGTGATGAAATTTGGTTAAATTGATAAATAAAATTTATATGAATTTTTTAGTAGGACAAACGAAAAAAAAAAATTAATTGCAATTTTTTCAAATTAAACTTTAATTTAAGGAAAACTATAACTCATATCAAAAATTCATCCTGTAACTATGATTATTAACATGTACTAAGTGTATGTAAAAAATTTCATAAAGATTGGTTCATAAATAAGGAAGTTAATACAAAAGAAGAAGAAAAAGTAGTATTTTGAAAAAAAACTGGAAAAACTGACAATTTAAGGGAAAAAAATAATTTGGGAGTAAAATTGAGAAATGCAATTTTCTCATCTATTTCTTAATGGTTTGTTGTAAGATTTTTCCCCCACAAAGACAAGATTTTAACCTTTAATTTGATGTGTATTAATATATAATTAAACTCATTTTTTATATTACTGTAGTGTATATATGTTTAAACAAAATAAAATAAACTTCGGTAATTGTTTACCTGCGTTAGCCCACGAGTTTTTTGGTTCTCTGTGAAATATTTTTAAAGATCCATGCCAAATTCGGACAAATCAAGTCATTAAATGTCTCGCAAACGATATTTAGACTTAGAAAAAAATATTTTTATTCGCGATTTTGTACTATTAATATAGCACGAAACAACGTTATTTCGGCCATTGTCGAAAAGGGGTTTCCTTCCCTAACCTATATAAACTAACCGATACTAACCAAGCGCTATTAAAATTTCATTCATTTTAGTAGCGCATGGGTTAGTATCGGTTAGTTTTATAGGTTAGGGTTGGTAACTCTTCTCCTGTGAAGTCACAAGACAAAAATGACAAAATGGCGTTGTTTATGTTAAATTAATAGAAAAAAAACTAAAAATCGCATTTAAAAATATTTAAAAATTATTTTTTCTAAGCCTAAAAATCATTTGCAAGACATTTCATGACTTGATTCGTGCGAATTTGGCATGGATATTTCAAAATCGTTGCTTTAACACCCCAAAACTTGTGGGCTAACGCAGGTAAACAATTACCTAAACTTCTGATGTATACCTATTACAAATGCAATTTATTCATTTAAATAATGTTACTAAAATTTCCAAACTATATGTTTTAGATCCAGGAATAGTTAAAGTATACAACTTAGGCAAAAACTTAAATATTGAATTTTCTGGCATTTAGATCAGTTTCACTGCCGTCCCTGCCCTTAAAAATCTAAATGTTAAACCTTACGGAAAGATCTTGAGCTTAAAAGTCTAAAATATTTCATCCAACAAAAAGATCTTGAGTTTAAAAGTCTAAAGGTTTCATTCAACATAAAGATCTTGAGTTTAAAAGTATACATGTTTATATCACTTAAAGATCTTGACTTTAAAAAGTCTAAATGTTTCACCCAACAGAAATATGTTTGAGTTTAAAAGTCTAAATGTTTCACCCAACATAAAGATCTTGAGTTTAAAAGTCTAAATGTTAAACCTTACAGAAAGAGCTTGAGCTTAAAAGTCTAAAATATTTCACCCAACAAAAATATCTTGAGTTTAAAAGTCTAAAGGTTTCATTCAACATAAAGATCTTGAGTTTAAAAGTATACATGTTTAGATCACATAAAGATCTTGAGTTTAAAAAGGCTAAATGTTTCAGAAATATCTTGAGTTTAAAAGTCTAAAATGTTTCACCCAACAAAAAGATCTTGAGTTTAAAAGTCTAAAGGTTCATTTAACATAAAGATCTTGAGTTTAAAAGTATACAAAGTTTAGATCACATAAAGATCTTGAGTTTAAAAGTATACAAAGTTTAGATCACATAAAGATCTTGAGTTTAAAAGTATACAAAGTTTAGATCACATAAAGATCCTGAATTTAAAATGTCTAAATGTTTCACCCAACATAAAGATCTTGAGTTTAAAAAGTCTAAAATGTTGTCCAACATAATGATCTTGGGTTAAAAGACTAAATGTTAAACCCAACATAAAGATCCTGAATTTAAAATGTCTAAATGTTTCACCCAACAGAAAGATCTGGAGGCAAGAGGTGGAGACAACAACATGATGCACACAGTGTTCCAGCTCTACCTGAGTTTCCTGAGGTCCAGTCAGTCGGAGACGTTACAGAAGCACATGTTTGGTGCATGGAGGGCTTTCATAAAGAAGGTTGGTGTTGTGTCTGCTCATGGTCGCTTGAGCCTTAGCTGTAGATTCTATGGGTTTGTTTAACAGCAACTGTCTTAAGTTTATCTTAAGTCTAGTCTTGCATTTTGAGGAATATTTTAATAATATGTTATTCTGCTGGCTATCCTAGTTTGTTACGGCAACCCATTCCAATCCTGGATGACACTCAGGAAGAAAGAGTACTTGTATGCATTTGTTCTTGCATATAGGATAAGAGATATGATTTTATCCTTATGTTTATCTGAGCATTGTAATAGATTATTATGCTGTTGCTATTTCTATGTTTGTATCCATCCCTGCTGCGCTAAATTTCACAGAGGGCTCAGGCCAGTTTCAAAACCTCCTTCCATTTAAACCTATTACAATGTTTCTTTTTCCCCCTCCATGCTTTTGATCAGAAGATGTCATAGCTCCATCCCCACATTAACCACCTATCTCTGTTTAAGCTGTAAAATAGACAGAAATTAGTCTAAATTTTGTGAACGAAATTTTGTTAAGGGATTATGATTTAAACATAAAAAAATCACAAAGTAATGTGTCAAAGTGGTAGTGTACCAGGGTGCTAACTTATTGCCATTCTGAAGGTGTCTAGGAGGGAGGCCGTGTTCCTGAGTCTACCCAGCTCTGACACGGACCCTGCGCCAGTTTGGTAGAGGGGAAAGTGAATGTGGCTGGGCCCATTTGTCTGGCAGATCCTGGGTTCGAATCCTGGTGAAGGCTAGGGTTTTGTTCCTGGGTCTGGAGGGTGTCCCTGAGACTACCCAGCTCTGATGGGTACCTGACCTTAGTTGGGGTAAAGTAAAGGCGGCTGTGTATAGTGCTGGCCACACAATCAACTAGTGTGCTGTGGCCACAGAAACTGGTGAACGCTGCTTCACCTGCCCAATGGATCAATTTGTTCCGACGTGATTACTGTAAATTTTTTCACCAGCCCTATAAACTTCAATGGTCAGAAATGTATACTTCACTATTTTTTTATTTTCCCCATTTTATAAATGATTAATGTTTGATAGAGAGAGTACAAAGTGTTTTGTTTGTTTCTCCATTCAGTTTCAGGCTGTTCTCTTCAAAGGAAGTGCTGATATGTGCGGTGAACTCTGCTATGAGGTTAGTCATTTACTCTAAAGTTTTGTGTGTGTTTAAAGTTGTCATGGTAACAAAGGAGCTTGCTTAAACAAACTTTTTTTAAAATATATATTAACATAGCATTCATGAAAGGTATTCCCATCTAATAAAATACAATTGTTTAGATATGTTTTTCTTGAGATATTCTGCTTTTCTCTTGTTGATAAATAGGCAATGTTTCACACAGGTATTTTATGATGCTTTCGTTGTTTTTCTTTTTTGTCACTCATACTTGGACTTGTATGATTTGTAACTAAAATGTTTTAGTTCATAATCACACTGAACAAAAAAATTATTCTAAGCCTCATTTGCAGGTGGGATAAAAAATTGTGTCTTATGTGACCATTTTTGAAGCAATGAGACCTGTTGAATAGCAAGATTTGTTTTTTAAACTAGAAAAATGTTCTGCTTTTAAAACAATGCAGTTAGCAGCTTGGGGGGGGGGGGGGGGGGGCACGGTGGCCGTGCGGCAGCTCGTTTGGCTATGTCCTGGGTTCGAATCCTGGTGAAGGCTAGGGTTTTGTTCCTGGGTCTGGAGGGTGTCCCTCAGTCTACCCAGCTCTGATGAGTACCTGATTTTAGTTGGGGTAAAGTAAAGGCAGCTGTGCATAATGCTGGCCACACATTCACCTAGTATGCAGTGGCCACGGAAACTGGTGAACGCTGCCCTTAACCTCTTGTCGATGTCGTCTTGTAAACAAATTGTGGGCCACATTCATGTGAATTACAAAATTTTCCATAGACAAATGCTTGCACGCAGTGTGTATTAATTCTTCCACAGATTCTCAAGTGCTGCAACTCCAAGCTCAACTCGACCAGGCGGGAAGCCTGTGCCTTGCTGTACCTCCTGATGAGGAGCAACTTTGAGTTCTCCAACCGCAAGAGTTTCACCAGGGTGCACTTGCAGGTAAAGGAGTGAAGCTGCCCTCCTCCCGGGGTCTGTTTATGAAGCTGGGCAGCCCACGGGCATTATTTGCTTGAGAAGGAAGCAGTCCGGTATGGCCCCTTATCGGTTGACCAGGGCTCTGAGGTCATCTACGGGGCATGGTGGCATAGTGCTCTGCTGTTGTACCAAATGGTCCTGGGTTTGAATCCTGGTAAAGGCTGTGATTTGTTCCCCTGGGTGTTGGTCGTGTCCCCGAGTCTACCCAGCTCTGATGGGCATCTGACAATAGTTGGGAGATAAGTAATGTGCCTGGGTATTGTGCTGGCCACACATCCACATGTGTGCTACAGAAACTTGTGAAACGCTGCTGCACAGAGTACCTTAAGGAGGTCGTTGAGCTTTCAATTAGAATACAAGCTTAATATCACAGTGAAAAGTCGGCTGTACATAGACAAACCAAGAACAGCAAGAAAAACACAACCAACTGCAATGAAAACTACCACTAAAAATATTTGATAGTCTTTATTTCTAGACCTTTAACTCAAACTTAAGAACATAATTAATTCAGCATTTATCATCAAAACTTTTTCCCCCATCTAAATTATTTTTTTTAAATTTGTACGTGACCTTTGATGTAAATATAAAAATACAAGGGAGTGAACTCGTTTTTTTTACTTCAATATTTTATATTGCCTGGTCATATACACATCATGCAGTTTTGAGAAACAAACATTATTAACTGCTTGAAAATTGACTTTGCAAATGTTTAGTAATTTACCTCCCCTTCTTGTTTCGCCAGGTCATCATATCCGTGTCCAAGCTGATTGGTTCGGTGGTTGGCCTCAGCACTACCAGGTTCCAGGAGAGTCTGGCCATTGTCAACAACTACGCCAACAGCGACAAGAGTATTCAGGTATTGACCTTTGAACTTTAACAAATCTCCTTCACATCTCTCAGCTGTCAGGTAATTATTCATTCAAAATCAAAATGATTGCCTGTCTGGGAAGTGGGTTACATGATGGAGCTCTCCAGGGAATCTTGATCTTGACCTAGTTTCTCCAGCTACCTCACAGTTGTTGTTTTTCGCTTTTGTCTTGATGTATGTTTTAGATTACATGTCTCCAATGTCATTATAGGTTGGCCCTCTTTTTCCTTTTCGCCCTGGAAAGTTCCATCTGAAGGTTTATATTGTGATATTACATGTGCTCTCAAGGAAAGAGAACTCATTTGACTTCATCCTTGAAAGGGGCTATAAGAAAAGTGCTTTTATCTCTATGTCTTTTTAATATTTTTTAATACTGTTGTGCTGTGCTTGTACAACAACTTTATTACTTTTTTTAAAACCTTATTTCCTGATGTGATTCTAAAATTTTGGGAAATTGATTCCTGAAGTGTTTTTTAAATTTTGAGAAATTGATTCCTGAAGTGTTTCTAAAATTTCGGGGAATTGATTCCTGAAGTTTTTCTAAAATGTGTGGGATTTGATTCCTGATGCTACCACTTGCTTGTAAATCTCAACAATGAAGTAGTGAACAAGACGTACTTATATTGTTTAGTGTACAGATGTTAGTGCTCAACATTTGGGGCAGTTAATTTGGCATGGCTGGAGGCAGTAGATCGCCACCCACCTATTCTTTGATGTAACATTTTCACACTCTCTTTTATCTGTTGTTTTTTTCATGTGTGGAGCTTTTGTCAATCGTCACCCAAAGTTAGTCCCAACACTTTAACAAATATGGCTAGAAAGGTATATTTATGGTCAAGCAGGTTAGCCTTTCATTGCGCGTAGACAACAATTCATGTTACTTGTCGATAAATCCCCTTGGTCCTTCAGTCCCTGCATGTATCCAGCTAGATCTACCACTTGGATCTGTATTTTGTTTTAAAACAGTCACCACGGGCCGTACCGTGCATTATAAAAACTAAAATTTCCACCACTCTGTTTTATATGAATAAAAGATTGGTTCAAACCCATGACAGGGCAAGTTTAGTTATGAACCACATCAAACCTTGTCACATGTGCAATGCAGCTAAGATTGTTTTCCAGACACAACCAATACCCCAGTTCATGAAATCATTCCTTGCATCACGTTGGTAGAACTACGCAATCTAGTGGATGTAGAACAACTATTGCAAAACTATTTCAACTATTTATATAATTAAAAGTCAATGCAGGAGTTTATGTGTTAAGAGAAACATCTGTAAGTCATTGGCAATAATAAGCTCTTGTATTTAAAAAAGAAAGTAAAATACAAAGTAAAATGTTGTTTTAATACACAAAGGAAACAATATACACACTTTTTCAAATTTTAAACAATTGCATTAACTTGTTGTTTGCTTGATAATAATTTGATAATGTTGATACATGAACATGTTTGCAGTGTTGATACATGAACATGTTTGCAGTGTTGATACATGAACATGTTTGCAGTGTTGATACATGAACATGTTTGCAGTGTTGATACATGAACATGTTGTTTGCAAATGTTTCACATGCAAAGAATGCTGGGATTGATACATTATTTTTTACATTTTGTTTTTGTATCTGTTTGCCTGCAGTTTCTTGATCAAAAGGATTTTGTAGTGAGTCTTGTTTTTTTTTAGTTTTATTCATTGCACACCAGTGTTTCTTGACCTGGCGGGCCAGGCAGTCCGCAAAGATGAGGAAAAGGGGTCCACCACATTTAAATTAAAAAGGGAATCTCCCCCACCCAAACCTTTGTATATGAAAAGAAATGCTACGAAATTGTGTTTTCAATCTAAATGTATGAATGAAAGCATTCAACAAAACAGGATTTCATTTTGTAGTCCACATAAAGAATAATTTTATCTGATAATAAGTGTATCTCTTGTCCTGCTATCATAGGGTCAAGAAACACTGCTAAAGACCTTTTCATTTAACTTTAGGGGATCTGAAATTTATTTTATTTTTCTTATTAAACTCTAAACCTTTTGGGTTTCATTTTTCTTTTCTCTGTGTGTTTTTTTTTTTTCATTGTTCATTTCTAAGCTTGTTTTGCAGCTTAATTGATAGGGCTTGACCATTGTCCAGTTAAAAAATGCAGAAAATATTTATAGACAGCATTAGCATTAGTGCCTAGTTAGAATGTAAGGCTCAGATAAAGGGGTTAATTTTTTTTATGGCACTTTCTATTACCAATGTGTTATAATGAGAGTCAGAATAGTTTTGTTTCCCAATGGCGTCAAAATATAGTAATCCGAGCGATATTACTTTTAATAAGTACCCGTCAACCATGAGAGGATTTATCTAAGTGCAGATAATCTGTCTATTTTAAATATTTAGTTCTCACAAGAATTCCAATCAAACATTTCTTTGTTTTTATATTGAAAGAGAAACAATGATTAAATTGTTTAGTATTTTTGTTTGCTATTTTAACGTTGTTTTTTTTTTTTTTTTTATAATTATGACCTAATTTCTTTCATAAACTGTGAATTTAAAGTATTAACACCCTTTCTAGAGATTCAAATTTTGTTTATTTAACTTCAAAATGCATAGTTTGTCATAGAGGCTTAAAACATTTTTTATTCAGCTTTTACCAGGCAAATATCTCTGCACTGCAGGTTTCTTACACTTGCAACAATAAAAACAAACAAATGCTAATTTTGCTCTTCACATCATTTCAGAGATTTGTTTTGTTTGTGACTTTTCCTAACTTCTAGAGTTTATTGTGTGTCTTCTAGATTTAATGATAGCAGTAGTATTTTATTAGAAATGAACCAAACATTTGGACTTAACAAATCTAATGCAGAATAATTAATTTTTTTTAAATACTGATGCTCTTTAGCCTAGAAGCTTTTGTTTTAGTATTCAGTGACATCTAAATCAATGGTTTGAATTGTGGTCTTGTGTTAAGTTTATGATGTACGTTTCCATGAATGCAGCGCCAGACTTATCTTTTAGAATTATTGATGGACTTCAAATGTTAGGATATAGATATGCTCTCATCATTTCCATTTTCCTTGGTCTTTTTTTTTCTTTTATTGTGGGTTATGGTAGCTGAGTGGCAGTGTACCAAATCGTGCTGAAGGATTTGTTCCCGGGTCTGGAAGGTGTCCCTGAGTCTACCCAGCTCTGATATGTACCTGACATTAGTTAGAGAAAAGTGAAGGTGGCTGGGCATTGTGCTGGCCACACAATCACCTAGTATGCCATGGCCACTGGAACTATTTTACTATTGATTTGTATAGTTGAGTACGTTTCATTGAATTCATTGGTGAAAGATTGGAAATCTAATGAAAAACTGAACTGTTGTTTTCTCTAAAGGTACAGTTTAATAGAACAAATAATAAAACCCAATGTTTTGAACAGAACTGTTATAGTTATGTTAACCACCTGCAGATAGTTTTACAATTTATAATTGGACTATTGAAAGTAGGTCATTTCTTTTAATGCATTGGGGGAGGGAGGGTTAAATGGTGGTGAAGCATACATACACACAAAAAAACAACAACTCATTGTTGGTAGTGTTTATAACTGGGTCATGAAGTTGTAGTTTTCAGTCAAGCTTGAGTGAACAATTTGTTCCCACCCCTCTCCCCCTTTCCTCTCTCTATTGCTGAAATCAAGTCAATAGGCTGTAAAATAGCAACAAACACATTATAACAAAAATAACACAGAGAGAGAGAAGGAGGGCTGAGAAAGGGGGTTAGACAGAGATTAGTGAAAGATAGTAGGAAAAAAAAATGTGGGAAATATTGAACTGTGTGTGTGTATGGATAGATTGCAGTTAGAAAATGACTGTAGGTAGTTCTTATCTGTTGAGGAAACAAACATTCAAGTGAAGGAGAAGTGACTGGGTAAGATTAGCACCAACAGTTTTTGATACCAGCCATGTTTATAAAAGATAAATGTTTTGTCTTTCATTGTAATATATTAATGTGTTGGTTTATATGACACTTGTTTGATTTGTCCAATGTTTGTAAAGTTTTAAATCATCAATTAGTTTTGTTCTTAGCCTATAGATTATATCCCTGTTCTTAGCAGTTGTATGTTAAATGCGCTCTGAGCTTACATTATGTTTGTTGGCAGCCCTGTCCAATTATTATTAATATTAGTTAGCACTGTGTTGTTGTTAGTGGTGTATGTGTTAGATTCCATGGCTGTTTGGGTTAAGGGTTTATATGAGTTTTCCTTTAGTGTATTTTAGGTAAATGTTAGTCTTTTCTAGCAATATAAATGTATGTTTTTTTTATGTCTTGTTGTAAGGGCACTATGTTTGTGTGCTGTACGTGTTTGCCCTTAGAGTTATGATTTATAGTAACAGTTAATAATAGTGGCAAATTCAGGCTTGTTGGTTTTAACCTTCCTCCACCGCTGACAATTTGTCATGCAACTGGGGAAACTAGGTCCTGGCCTGGTCCATGCTCCAGTTGGTTAATGAAGCATGACCAAAAAGAAGAAGGAAAAAAAATGGCATTTGACATTGACACATTGACTATTGACATCAGGTGTGTGCTGTGTGCTCAGTAAACTTACACTACTGTGACGGATGACTTCCTAGAGTTTAAACTTGGTTTGTTTGTTTTTTTTTGTCATTGAAGACCCAGGCCATGCCTTGGTACTATATTTCAATCTATTCAAAAATAAATCAAAATGTGCCTGCAGTCATGAATGCAAATAGCTGGGCATGATTTGTAAACAAAAAAAAGGATCATATCAGATCACTGTGTATAGCCTACATAACATATAGTATTCACAGATCACTGTGTATAGCCTACATAACATATAGTATTCACTTACATACAAAAAGGAAATGGATTTGTATTAAAGTAAGTTTTGTAAGTGGAGAGCGCCTTGCTCTATTAACAAAAACTTGTTTATCTAACATTCCGTGGAACAATCATTAATTAATTAATCAATTACTTTTTCATTCTTTCATTAATTCTGGGGGTGAGTTTTTTTTTTTCTTCTTTTGTAGTAGCTGTTTAAAAACAAAACTCTTTTGTTATCTTCAAATTTTTGGCTTTATTGATGCGAGTGGACATTTTTTCATTGTTTCTGATGTAAAGGACATTTAAATTTCCAAAAATGTGTTTATGGGGTGAAACTTAACAAATTACCAGTGCTTATGGTTACAATACACACAGTTTTTCAAGTGTTTTATCAGATTATAGTATTTTTTTTTTTTATAAATGTTATTTCTGCAGTGTAAATAAATGGACATTGTTTTTAATGTGAGAAATAGTTTGTGTATAATTAGTCAGAATATGCTGTATTTCTATTTCTTTTCATATATAGCAATGAGTTAAGCATAGGATATTAGTTGTTTCTTTTTTTTTTATTATTATTATTTTGATAATATTTTGATAAAAATTATCTTTGCAAGCCAGAAATATTTTATTTAATGTTTGATCATAAAGCCAGTTTTAAAAATCAGTAAATTTATTTAAAATATTAACATTGAAATTATATTTTATCTCAAGTTAGGGAGAGTGTGTGTAAAGGGAGTAATAAAAAGCCTTACTGATCAAAACTACTTGCCGCAAGAATTACTTTCTGCCTTACAACGACCATCTCAATGTTAAATTTGAATTTGTCTCGTATAGAAAACACCTTTCCCCGGGGAGGTGCGTGACCTGACCAAGCGAATCAGGACGGTCCTGATGGCCACGGCCCAGATGAAGGAGAACGAGAACGACCCCGAGCTCCTGGTCGACCTGCAGTACAGCCTGGCCAAGTCGTACGCCAGCACCCCGGAGCTGAGGAAGACCTGGCTGGACGCCATGGCCAAACTTCACATACGCCGAGCAGATTTTTCAGAGGTCAGGGATGCTAACTAATTGGAAATAGTTTGCATAGCTGTGAACTGTGAACATTCTTAATTTATAATTTATTGATCTCTCCATAGTGTTTTATGTTTTTTTGTTTGTCTTCATTTTAGGATGTATTTAAGTTGATGAAATGCTGTATATAATTATAAATGTATATAGAAAGAGACATTCTATATGCTACAGACACTCTTTCTCAACAGAAGACTATTGCCCCCTATGTTTATTTGTAGTCTGGGTTTTTCTCTTGCATGTTGAGCTGGGTTTTAAAAGATACGTTTTTGGGGTTTCCTGGCTTGTTCAGGTAACCCATTCCATGCCCGGATGCCACTGGTGACATATTTTCATTTTTGTATGTGTTCATTGTTGTTCCCCAGGCTGGCTTCTGTTACATACACATAGCTGCATTGATAGCTGAGTACTTGAAGAGAAGAGGTGAGTTGTATTGCAAAGTCTGAGACACACACACCCTGTCTCTCTCTGGCCACACCACCTCCACCCCCTACTCCCTTCCCTCGGCCACACTACATATTATAGCGATAGACACTATTACAAAACTGGTGTGTGTATGTGAGTGTTTCATTTGTGTTCATTCAGTTTAGTGTTGTGCCGCCTTCCTTATTCATTAGATGTTGATTCTCTTGTCAATGTTTTCGTTTTTCATCAGTTCTTGAACATTTTCTTTTTATTTATAAACTCTATGCAATTTAAAAAAGAAACTCCCGACTGTAATGTTTATTCTTTATTGTAATGTGTATTTGTTGCCAACAAAATTACAAGACAGGGAAACATAATATAACTCTTTGAACATCATCGTGCGAGCTTAAACTTATTCAGGAAAAGCTGATTTTTTCTTCACCCCTTTTTTTGTCCTTGAGAAAGGAAATTGATGTTGCCTTATCAGGTGGATATGCCCATGGCTTTTTTATTTGTTTCATCAGGTTTTATATGCTGTTTTTTCTTGAAAAATTATTGGAGTCAGTAATCGTTTCCATTGTTTTTGTTTAAAAGAAAAAGTCCCGGGAGTGTAATGCAAATGTATGCATTTATGTTTAAGTTGTCTTGTCCTAGTTATTGTTTCAAAAAGTTGTTTTCTTTTTTCATTGTTGTCTTATGGCCGCATTAAATTGTCAGGATATTTTTTTTTATTTCCTAATGCTCAATAAATCTGTTCTTATTTTTTTTATAGATTTGTTTCATTTCTTATTTTTCTTTGTTTATTTTGGTGTTGACAGTTTTTCTCCAGATCAATATGTGCTTAGCTCTTTTGTGTTTTGAGAGAAAAAAAATTCAATTGTTGTGATTCTTGCTTTTCTTTCATATGTTAGTGATGTAATTGTTCAACATTTTATTATTATGTTTTGGCAGCCTTTAGCATTTTTAAACATTTATTTTAAATAGTGGCAAAGTATTTCATGAAATAAATAATTTTCCTAATTATGTTTTAATTATTTGTAAGAAAACAAGTTTGAAAAAATTTAAATAAATATATTGTTAATGTTTGCATAAAATGAAGAAGAAAAAAAAAGGAAAGTTATTAAAAAATTAATCAGTACACATATACATAGAGGTGGTTCTATAAATAGGTTTTCATGCCTTATTCTCTACAGGGAAATTAAAATCTAGTAAGTTTAAACACACAGTATTTGTTTCTTTTGTCATCTTTGCATTTTGAATCAAGTGGTCATTGACAATCTAACTTTGGCTCAACCTGAATTAACTTTAGCTCAAACTTTTTTTTTATTACTTGGACCATTATGTTTGTTTTGTGGTTTATTTTAATGTTATTTTTTACAATAGCTTTTACTGTTTCGTGATTTAGTCTAATGTGATCCGTTTAAAAAAAAATAAGTTATTTTTTTCCTAGCATGCAAAGCACTGTAGAAATTTTGCTCTTGTTTTTTTTTAATTTTGTCAATTTTTTTTTTTTTTTTTTTTTTTAAGTTGTGACTTATCATTTTTTTTATTTTGTAGCTTTACATTGGGCATACAATTTGGATATTTTAAAATAGTTTTCACAGAATTTCTTTCTTGACAGGGTTCGTACAGCTCCTGGAAACTCCTTGAAACTCCTGGAAAACAAAAAGTTGTGTTCCAGGACCTTAAAACTCCTGGAAAAACTGCATTTAGTTCTGGGAAAATACTAAAAAACTCCTTATTTTTTTAGAGAGATTAATTATTAATAAAAAAAATCGTAATCATTTCTCTTAGATTGTACTTTCACTTTTCCAGAAAGCCCTTTTGGAGTTAACCCCCTTTTTTTATTTTTGCGCGCAAACGTTGATGACACCAGTGATGCCCCTCCATGGTTCTTTTTTTTTTACTATATTTTTTTTTTTATCCAAACTTGGGATGTAGGCTATATAAGTCCCTGTAGTGTTGAAAAACAAAAAAAATATGTGTAGGTGTCTATTTATTTTAAAAAGCTCAGCTTGGCTTTTCAAAATTTTACTCCTGAAAAACTTCTGGAACACTCCTGGAATACTCCTGGAATTTTTAGGCAATTTTTCTGTACGAACCCTGCTTGAGGAGTTTACACTCAAAACTTAAATTGGGCCAATAGTCAACAGATTTTTCTCTGAAAGTATTTTTTTTTTTTTGAAGTAACATTATAGCATTTAAAATTTTTTGACTGTTTTAAATTGATTTAATAAGAGTATATACATATATATATATAATTTAAAAGCATTCTTTAAAAAAAAATGTGTCAATAGTTTTACTAGCTGGCTAGTCTGAATGGCATGATAGTTTGAAGCAGCTGGTTAGTGCTTATTCAAAGTCTGTGGAAATAGATTTTCACAGCTTCAGGGTTGATAACAGCAACAGGAGGATTACTACCAAAAACATATTTAAATGCAATATATATTAGCATATTAGTGCTAACTATTCTATTTGGCAGTCTAATAAATGTTTAAATGTGATTTATATTTGTTTAAAACTTGGCCGCGTAAAGATGACCTGTTTTGGCATAAATATTTTATATTTGGATATAACTGAAGTTATTTGCTTAGATGTCTTTGTTTAATGCAAGCATGAAATTATTCATTAATACTCGTGGCTGTCAAGTTGAGTGCTCTAGCAGTTTTTAAATGTTGCAGAGTTGTCGTTTGGTTTGTTTAGTTTCGTTTCTTGTTAAAATCACTTCTAGTTTTTTATACTGTTGGAGCTCTACCTTGATCTGTAGCACAGAAATATAAAGGAATGCAGCAGTGACTAGATTTTTAACTTGATGTTTTGTTGCAGCTGAAACATTAACATTTTTGATGAAGTTTACCTATCAATCCATTAGTTGGGGTATGCTAGTATAGACAGTCATAGTACCGCTTCGGGCAGTTGTAGAATGGGCTCATGGGCGAGAAAATAGTCATCAATCTCACTGGAGATGGATTCATGATTGTCATGTTTGCAATTTCATCACTTTTCATGCTTATAGACATGAGCTTGGGATCAATAAATATGTAGGGCTTGACCGGAAATCACCCCGGACATTTGCCTTTGCTGAATATCTCAATTCTTAAAAGTATTTACCTCTGCAAACTATTTGCAAAAAAAAAAAAACAGTTAAAATAAGAAAGAATACAAAACCCAATTATATTTTAATTAAATTCATAAATTTATTGAAGAAATAATGCTAAAGTCCTAACTATTGTCATAATCCAGTACCTTACAGGATTTTTGTGAAAGTGTAGGGGTAGAACTGGTACTCAGTTTGTACCCGGATTCAGCCAATAGTATTCTCATATACTCAGATTTAGTTGGAAATCATCTACACATTTGGTCCTATATGTATATGATGCATCTTTTAAATCATAAGCTGTAACCAGGGGCTAAGCCCCCCCCCCCCCCCCAGTATTTTTGAAAAATATCTTTTTCCTTAGTTTTTTTTTTGTTTGAATATGTACTAAATTTGCAAAAATTTAATAAATGTTTGTCACATTAAAGTTCCCCCCCCCCCCCTCCTGGAATTTGGTAACTGTTTGTCAAGCAAAGTTGAGCCCGCCCTGGAAAACATTTCTGGCTTTGCCTCTGGTTGTAACTAGGAATTTTTTTAATGGTATTACAAGGCAATTTATTCACCATAATAAATTATGGATGAGACCTTCTATTTATATCACACAAGTATAATTATGATTTATAATGTTATTACGGCTAGAGCCCCCATTCAATTTATGAAAATAATAGTTATAGTATTGTTATTATTAGTGTGAGTATCCTTGTATTAGTGAAGATCTTATTATATCATTCTGAAGTTTATTTGTAGTTGTCTAGAGTATTCCGTGGTTCTTAGTATCCCCTGGCAATTCACATAACGTGGCTTTAGAGTTTTCAGTTGATTTACTTCATGTATAATTATTGGTGTGGCTCATATTATACAGCAAGAACCTCGATGTTGAGTGGTAGTGTAGATTATTAAAATAGTTGTATAAATATTACACATACACACATGTATATAACTTTGAAATATTGACGTTAACCAAGTTGTGTAGAAAGCAACGATAAATTTGGTTTAATTTACAACATCAATCCAGTAGGAATCCAAATAATATTATATACACAATCAAGAAATACACATATTCCAATTAGTAATGAATATCCTCAATGAACATATAGCATTGTAGTTAATAGTAGAATAATAAATTTTCCATCAAACAAATCAAATAGAAATGATACTCAGAGCGGAGAATATTTGATGTTACTAGATCGAATGCAAGCCAAGAACTGACTAAAGTGTCGAATTGCGTAGAAATATATTACGGGTCAATCGTTGGAAAAACCCGACAGCCTAGTGACACGAGAATTTTAATCAAGCCTGCGTGCTGACTGCGTGAACAGATACTTTTTATTAAGAAGAAGCAATAATGCTCTAACAAAATAAGGAGAGACCGGACGACCTTGACATGCTGTATTCGCGTGCACAGTTCATGTTTTTATCGAGGTTAATAAAAAAACAATAATGCTTTAATTAGGTTAGGAAAAACCCGGGGAAAACCGTGAGCTGAGAAATATTTTGTATCGTTTAAACGCAATTCGCTTAAATGGTTTAGTTGGTTTATTAACATTACAATGTAGGGAATTTACGTTTCGTAACAGTCGCCCATACCAAAAGGAAAAGAACATTGCATACTAAACAATAGAAGTGTGCAATTTCTTTTAGAACCGCCTGCACTTAACTTTAGTTCTAAACAATATACAAAAAAAAACTGACTCCACCTGGGTAGTCCGTTAAATAAGACAAGTAAGGGAAATAATTTATTCTATTAAACCCTCATCATATAGGATCTCAAGTTATCCTTAGACCATAACACATGTTCGCGTTATTCTAAAATTATACTCTCTGAGATATCATTCCTTATAAACATCATCATCTTATTTATAAGGTAAAGATCAACATAACTAATGTTATCATATTAAACAATTCAATCATTAATTAATTCAACTTAAATGAAATTAATATTTAAATAACTTAAGAGTAAGAATTTATTCTTAAGTGTGTAAGCATGTGAAGTGTATGCACATTACTCTATCTTGGTTTTTACATAATCACAACTATAGTTTGATTGTTTCAAAATAAGGATGTACATTTCTGTTCATTCATTATCTTACTAATAAAGATAATTACGTTCATAAATCCATAATATTTATAAGTAACTTATTAGGTTCTTTCTTTTTTTTTCTACAACAATAATAATATTTGTTTTAGCAAATGGAAATATTCATGGCATAAAATAAGGCATAAGATATTGCATAAAATAATCACAACATATTCATATATTCATGCATTAATATTTTAAATGATCCAATTCTCTTAGTTAGGATTATCAGAATATATACATGAAGTTATCTATCCCCTTATACATTTGTTACATGCGCGATAGGGTGTCCGCGACGATGTTATCTTTTACCAATACGTAAGTTATTCTTAAGTTGTATGGCATTAACCCTATACGGATGTTGTTTGACAGGTTTAACATTATCATCTTTTAAAACTACACCATGGGTAACCAAAGTTGTTTTGTTAGGAACATCACTAAACAAATTTACATGATCATAGATTAAACCCTTGATAGAAGTCTGTTCACCTGAGTCTAGATGTGCCAGTTTATCATTGAGGTTTTTAAGTGCTTCAGTGTTTTGAAGTTTACTTTCTATGATTGTCTTTTTAAATTTAGGCGGGGGTGTTTCAACAGTTTTGATAGCACTCACTGGCCTAATGTCAGTTTGTTCTTCCCTAACAACATAAGGTTTTAGCATGTTTATATGGCACAGTCTCTGTGTTTTCCTTCTATCAGGGGTTTTTACAAGGTATGTTACATCACTGATTTTATCTAAAACCTGATATGGTCCTGTATATTTTGCACTCAGGGGTTGTCCAGACAATTGGGTCAACATGAGGACTTTATCACCAGGATGGAAACATCGGGATCTGGCCTTGACATCATAGTACCCTTTCATTCTTTTCTGAGCTTGCAAAAGATTATCTTTAACATGATTAAAAGCATGATAGATTCTATTGCTAAATTGTTCCACATAAGCTACGAGTCCAGTCTCTTCATCAGAATTTAACAAGGTTTCCTGCAACAGTTTTAGAGGTCCTCGAACTGAATGTCCAAACACTAACTCGAACGGACTGAATCCAAGAGATTCCTGCACAGTTTCTCTAGTCGCGAAAAGAGCGAATGGAATACCGCGATCCCAGTCTTCAGTGTTCTCAAAACAGTATGTGCGGAGCATGGTTTTCAGAGTCTGATGATATCTTTCTAGGGCACCTTGGCTTTGCGGATGGTACGCAGTTGAAGTTGCATGTTGGATGCCTAGTTTCTTTAAGACCTGGTTAAACAGCTTTGATGTAAAGTTAGATCCTCGGTCTGACTGTATAATCTTTGGAAGACCGTATCTTGAACAAAATGCAATCAGTGCGTCAGATATCTTATCTGCGTTAATGGTGCGTAGCGGAATAGCTTCAGGGTATCTCGTGGCAGTGCACATTATAGTGAATAAGTACTGGTGTCCTGTCTTTGTTTTAGGCAAAGGACCTACACAGTCTATTAGCAAGTGGCTAAATGGTTCTGCAAAGGCAGGTATTGGCTTTAGAGGTGCTACCGGTATAGTCTGGTTAGGTTTACCAACTATCTGGCATGTATTGCATGACTTGCAGTATTTTGTGACGTCACGATGTAGTCCAGGCCAATAGAAGTACGGAAGAATTCGACGGTAAGTCTTGTTCACTCCTAGATGACCAGCATATGGCGTGTCATGAGCCATGTGTAAGATGTCATTACGATATATGGCTGGTACCACAATCTGACTTCCTTCTCTGCAATTGTCATTATCACATTTCACATCTCTCCATTTTTGCATTAATATTCCCTCCTTCAGAAAAAATCCATTTCCTTTAATTTCTGCCTCCTGTTCAGTTATCACCTTTTTCTTCAGGTGTTTAATTCCTGAATCTCTATTCTGTTCTAATAGGAGTAATTGTCGAGGTGACAAATTACTTTCAGTAGTCTTGACTGAGGGACCACTCAAGATGTCAGCCAGGAAAGTTGCCTGTAGGTCAATTTCTGGTTCTATTTTTGACTTTGACATGGTTTCGACAGACTTTTGTTGTTGGGCCATACCTCTAGTGACGATGCATATAGGTTTTATAAAGCTCTCACTTTTATTAAGGTATTGTTTTTTCTTGGATATGGAATGCACCACATCTCCAGCAATATCATTTCCCAGTATTAAAGAAACGCCTTTAAACGGAAGTGATTTGTATACACCCACAACTACATTTCCAGTGAAGTACGCACTCTTCAGCTGTATTTGATGCAAAGGAACTTGTACATTTTTCCTTGATACACCTTGAATAGTGAGATCCTGTCCTGTATATGTCGATTGTGACGTAGGAACAGTATTCTCTAAAAGTAGTGAAACCTCAGCCCCTGTATCACGGAGTATTCTGATGTTCTTTTCACTAGTGACACCATTTATTATGGATGACACGGTACCTTCTTCAATGAATGGTAAACAATTGCTTGGTATCTCAGTATCGAGGAGATCTGTATCCAAGTTATTTTTGTAAGAGGTATGTTTAGTACTCATGGTGATTCTATCTGATATAGACTCCTTGGAGCTATGATTAGAATTAGAATTATTGAAAACCATTGTCTCTATTTCAGGAACTATTTCTGGTTTCAAGTTTCCTAGATACGTGTGTTTTGTCAGGTTATCTGCATTAGCACTAGGTATCTCTGTTTGAGTTCTAACATCCTTCTTTACATTTACATGAGTTCTTTGTTTTGGCATTGCTACATACGATAAGACAACATTCTTTTTATTCGGGTTCCCATTCAATATCCAGCACTTTTCCTTAGTATGTCCAATTCGTTTACAATGGCTACAGGTTGGCTTGGAATTAGTTGGACCTTCATTGCTCTGCTGATGTCTCTTTGATTGATAGGATTCATTTGGATTCATGGTTTTCTTTTCTACCTTCATATCTCGATTCTGGAATTTAGATTTATCTACTGTTGTAAATTTATTGCTGGAATGGATAATAACATATTCGTCTGCCATCACTGCTGCTGTTTCTACTTGTTCTACACCTTTGTCTGCTAAATGTATTCTTACATCACCTCTGATGTTATTGTTAAAGTCTTCCATTAGCATAAGATTAGCTAATTTATCAAAGTCTTTGTTTACACCTTTGGATCGAATCCATCTTTCAAAATATTTCTTTTTCTGTCTTAGAAAATCAACATGGGATTGTTCCTGTTCTTTCTTAGACTCACGAAACACTTTTCTATATTTTTCAGGTGTCAATGCATAACTTAGCAGTACTCTATTCTTGATCAGTTCATAATCATACAATTCCTCTTCAGTAAGACTTAATACAACATCAAGTGCCTTTCCTTTGTTCAGAGCTGAGCGTAGGAGTATAGCTTTCTTGCCCTCGGGAAATTGATAGTCTCTAGCGTTTCTCTCGAAAATCATGAAGAACTCTTCCACCGAATTATCTTCAAAAACTGGAATATGTTTCTTAAACTTATACAGTTCTGCATCTGCTTCAGAGTTTGCATTCGAATGATTTGACGTACGAGACCTTGCTATCTCAATTCTTTCTTGGCTTGCTATTTTCTCTCTTGCTATTTCTCTTTCCATCTCAATTCTCTGGCTTTCTCTCTCTCTTTCCATCTCAATTCTCTTGTTTTCTCTTTCTCTTTCCATCTCTAATTCCATCTTTCTTAACTCAAGTTTAAATTTCAATTCTTCACTTAAGTCACCAGTTGTATGCTTTACTCTTTGTTTTATAGGAAAAGGTAATTCATCATCTGATTCATCATTAATGTTATCATTAGCAGTAGTTTCTTCAATAATTAGTGTACCTTGTTTTCTTAAACACTCAGTTACCTCTTGAAGTAATTTAGTTTTTGATGGCCTAGTTTCTGTGATAGAAATGCCCAATGATTTAGCCAATTCTTTTAGTTGTATCATCGACATTTTATTAAGCTGTTCTGAGGTTAGATCAAATATCTCTGGATCCAATGTAAGATTATTTGTGGCTTCCATTTTATATATTATTAAAAGTTACTATAAATCTTGTTAATAATACAATAAAGAGTCCAACTTACTTTCTGTCCTTTGAATAATTCACTACACCACACAGTTCAGATTTGTCACAACAAGGTCATAAAAATAATACTTTCTTAGAGTTACTTTGTTTGATAAGATAATACACCAGATAATTTTAGAGGCTGAATAGTTAAGTTTTCCGATTCTCAATAGCAATGTTCAATTCAATCACAATCTTTAGTATATTGTATATTGTTCATATTTTCCAACACAATCCATCCAAGTTACGAGTATGTATTACGGCAGTTGTAAATAGTTTGTGTAAATAGTATAACGATTCTTGAAGTTGAAGCAAATCCTCTAAACGTTTGTTAGTAAATCACTGACGAGCAAAACCCATTTTATTACAAGGCAATTTATTCACCATAATAAATTATGGATGAGACCTTCTATTTATATCACACAAGTATAATTATGATTTATAATGTTATTACGGCTAGAGCCCCCATTCAATTTATGAAAATAATAGTTATAGTATTGTTATTATTAGTGTGAGTATCCTTGTATTAGTGAAGATCTTATTATATCATTCTGAAGTTTATTTGTAGTTGTCTAGAGTATTCCGTGGTTCTTAGTATCCCCTGGCAATTCACATAACGTGGCTTTAGAGTTTTCAGTTGATTTACTTCATGTATAATTATTGGTGTGGCTCATATTATACAGCAAGAACCTCGATGTTGAGTGGTAGTGTAGATTATTAAAATAGTTGTATAAATATTACACATACACACATGTATATAACTTTGAAATATTGACGTTAACCAAGTTGTGTAGAAAGCAACGATAAATTTGGTTTAATTTACAACATCAATCCAGTAGGAATCCAAATAATATTATATACACAATCAAGAAATACACATATTCCAATTAGTAATGAATATCCTCAATGAACATATAGCATTGTAGTTAATAGTAGAATAATAAATTTTCCATCAAACAAATCAAATAGAAATGATACTCAGAGCGGAGAATATTTGATGTTACTAGATCGAATGCAAGCCAAGAACTGACTAAAGTGTCGAATTGCGTAGAAATATATTACGGGTCAATCGTTGGAAAAACCCGACAGCCTAGTGACACGAGAATTTTAATCAAGCCTGCGTGCTGACTGCGTGAACAGATACTTTTTATTAAGAAGAAGCAATAATGCTCTAACAAAATAAGGAGAGACCGGACGACCTTGACATGCTGTATTCGCGTGCACAGTTCATGTTTTTATCGAGGTTAATAAAAAAACAATAATGCTTTAATTAGGTTAGGAAAAACCCGGGGAAAACCGTGAGCTGAGAAATATTTTGTATCGTTTAAACGCAATTCGCTTAAATGGTTTAGTTGGTTTATTAACATTACAATGTAGGGAATTTACGTTTCGTAACAATGGATAGAAACATTTGATCTATAATGGTGAAAACAACTATAGTGAACTCTAGAAAAGTAAGTGATAAGCTGATAACAAATCAGTGGACATTAACCCTTACAGTCACGGGCGCGTATATAGCAGAACTGAAGGCAGCATAGATAGAAGTAGGTCGGTACGGGAAGGGTTAAGCAAATAATGCAGGGACAAAATCAATACATTGTTGAAAAGTAAATAAAATAGGTACTTTTTTTTGTCTCTGGAATTTTGTATGCTTGTGTTAACCACATAGACCTGGATTACAAATAAATTTGGTTGGAGCCACATGTAAAAACTTTGGGTACAGTTTCTCAGGTCCTAATAAAAAAAAAGATTTCTTGCAATTAATCTGCCTAGAGCCATGAGCCAGCGGCTTGACAGCTCTTGTGGGACTCGGCGACTATTAATTGTTAAATTGTCTCCATCAGAAGAACGAAACAATGGTGCTGAAAAATAAACGTAGCATAGTTAATAGTTTAAAGTGAGCTATGGTCATTAGAATGGATGAGTAAGACACAGGTTAGGCATGTAAGCAAAGAAAGATCATGCTGTAGGCTCAGCACAAGTGGCTGCGTGCACCCCACTAAAAGATAACAAATATATATATTATCTCCCTATTTAAATACATACTTCAAATTAAACATTCATTTTCTTGTTGATTAATAGATTAACCCTTCCTGTACCCGACCTACTTCTATCTATGCTGCCTTCAGTTTCGCTATATATGCGCCCGGGACTGTAAGGGTTAGCATGAGACATTATCCTAACACAACTTCCTGGGTCGAGTGAATCTTGAGAATCTGAAGTAGAGGTTTCCAAGCCTTATGTTTTTGTTGTAATAATATTTTGAAACTGCATTCAACAAATCTAAGTCAACTGCCAGGCTGTCATATTGACTCCATTAAAAGATAAGCTTGACTGATATAAGTAATTTAAGATTAAAGTATGCACAAAATGTTCAACTTTCTGACAGGAGAGAAATGTGTTCCTGATTGGTAGATAGAATTGATCTAATCACTTATAGTTAACACTGGCAACAAATTTATTTTTTTATCTATTAATTTCGTGTCTTGAAATATTGTAATCTTTTAATTGTGACAAAAACACTGATAAACCAACTAAAATACAACGTTAGTTCAAATTGTTTTTTAAATGTTTATTTTCAATTTTAATGTAATTCTTTAAGAAAAAAAATTCACTTCTAATTGATTCCCTTGTTTAGGTTGTTCATTTTTTATCTCCCTTTCCCATTTCTTTCTGTGAACAGGAAGTTTTCCACAGGGCTGCTCTTCTTTCCACTTCATCTCTCCCAATATTGTGGTGGAAGAGGCAGATATCAAGGATGACAGTGGCATGCAGGATGTGCAATACACGGAGGTAAGACTCACAACAGGTCCTAAATATTTGTAGGGGCCGGCAAGATCAAGAGATTGATTGATCTACTAGGGTTCATAAAGTGGCACTTCTTGCAGTCCGCTTAAAAGTTGCCTTAAGCAAAGTGTTTGCCACATTGGGAGCACATGCGTGGCTTGATGGCCGGTAGTAGCGAAGCTGTATGATGAGATGACAATAGGTTGACAAGGATGATTTGCACGTAGTTTGAATTTAAGTAAGAAGAGTTGTGTTTTTATTTATAAATTGTATCGGTTGCAATTAATACAAAGGGTTAGTTGGTGGAGAATTTTTTATAACAGGTAGGAGATATTGATATTCTTTTGGGCATTTTTCTTATTAGATATTTAGCACACATTAAATGAGGATGACATATTTTTAAAAAAAAACTAGATTAAACCTAGGATATTTATTTTCCAGGAGACCCTGGTTGAGTTCTTAGAAAAGGGAGCAGAGTACTTGGAGAAAGCTCAGCGTCTTATTAGATATTTAGCACACATTAAATGAGGATGACATATTTAAAAAAAAAAAACTAGATTAAACCTAGGATATTTATTTTCCAGGAGACTCTGGTTGAGTTCTTAGAAAAGGGGGCAGAGTACTTGGAGAAAGCTCAGCGTTTTGAAATCCTTGGAGACATCTACAAGCTAATCATTCCCATCTATGAGAAACTCAGAAACTTTAAGGTAACTATTGATTATTGGTTCTTTGTTGTTGTTTTTTTTTTTGACTAGGTATCAATGAGAAGAAGAAAGATTTTCATAAAACGTTGTATTGATTGACCTTTACTAAGAAGTCAGCAAATCTTTTAACTTTGTACTGAGTAGTGGAAAATATTAGCTATTGATAGACACTGCGAATATATATACAAACTACATGCAGGATGTACTATTCAACCACCGATCAACAAAAAGAATGGAGGCAAAGGGAGGCTAGCAGACGCTACAATTTTGTACACAGTTTACACATTTCACTTATCCATATAAGTGAATTATAAGAATAAACCACCTATAATAAGAACAAATTTATATGTTAAAAAGGAAGTCATAGTCACCTGAAATGTATGTAAAGGTCAGTGTTTAAGAAATATATTTTTCTAGATAAGTGAAAACCGTATTTGCTTTTTGCGTCAAGACTATTGTTTCCGGGCCTAATCCATTCTTTTTTTTAGATAAGTGAATTCAACTAACGTTTACCTCCCCTGGTGTAACAGTTTCCAGATTGGTTTTCAGTTATTCAAACGCTTGGAGCGATGATGATGACAATGAAAATGAAAAAAAAAGATGAAAATTTAAAATGTATTATGGTTAAATTTCTTTTTCATTCAAGTATTTGATTTTTTTTCTGCTTTATAACTTTCATGAATGATAATGTAATTGTTTGCCATGTTTTAATACTGATTAGTTTACTTTGCATTAGCATGTGAGCAGGACGCTTCTCTTAGTGATAAAATATTGTTTTTTGTATTATAACAGTTTTTCCAGGCAAAAAAGTTATCAGGGTCCCCATAGTGGTATCTGTTGAGTGTATTGCTTCTTAGTTTCTCAAGAACAAAAGCAATTGTGTAATGGTTTTAAAGTGTTAATGGAAGCAAAAATGTTTTAAAGAAATCTCTGTAGTCATAATGTTTTACAGTTGTTGTTTTGTATTGTTTAGTGTTAGTTGTCTATGTGACAATGTTAAAGTATTTCTTGAATAATACTTCTTGACCTTGTTTTAATGCTTGAAAAAAAATGTTCATTTCCCATCTGAAGAAATTGGAAAGCAGCTACCAGTACCTGGCCAAGGCCTATGGCAGTGTGTTAGAGGTCATGAGGTCAGGCAAGAGGCTTCTGGGAAAATACTACATGGTCACTCTGTACGGTCAGGTAAGTTGCTAAGGAAGAAAAAGTATAGTGTTGATATTATTGTACTTATAGCTTTTTTGAAGTTAAGTTTATATTTTTGTACCTTATATTTAGTATTTACTGATAATGGTATAAGTGGGTAAAATTTTTAGATTCTTTTAGATCAATGAGGGTAAGGATGGGTTTTCACTGTGTTATGGACACTCTAATGATGACTATTATTACGACTCGTTAAATCGGATTCAATGAATATAGTTGTATCTTTATTAGAAGTCTCTAGATTCTGCTAATCTGTAGCCCAAGCTAGGGGTTCCTTGACTGACAGGTCTATGCAGCAATGTAGTTATATTCGTGATAATTATCTTCAACACCTTTCTCAACAATGATAGATCAAACAACTCCAGTTGTTGAATAAACAATTTTATTTAAATTGTAGACTCAATATAAACGATCAATAAATGCATCAACTGATGGCAACATAAGTATTTCAATAGAATGGCATATAATATACAAATCAATATAGCGACTTCACTCTACAAACTTTCAAACTGAACTAACTTTAAGGAGGTGGGGACTTTACAAGAAAAACTATCATCGAAGATTCTACAGGGTCTTAATACGCATTTTAACCTCTTTCTCTATATAATACTGCGATTCATAGTTATTCTCCAATTTCCACGGGGTTGGACGAATTATTTTATTTAAACTGCCCTCAGGGCATAAAGGTCAAACCTTGGACTCTAATACGCACTTGTTAAGAGGTCACTGCCTTACTACGTCATTCATTTATGACCGATATTCGTAACAACTGAGAAATAGAACATATATATATATATATATACTTAATTATATTGTTTGTTGTTTACTTAGAAATTTATAAGAAATATTCTAGAGATTGCGTTCTTTTCATTGGGCAGTCGCTTTTTTTATTTAACCCTTACAGTCCCGGGCGCGTATATAGTGGAACTGAAAGCAGCATAGATAGAAGTAGGTCGGTACGGGAAGGGTTAACATTTTGGGACACAGTGGTGTAATGACAGCCATTCTTGGGATGGACTCCACGGTCTGGGGGGATGGGGGGGGGGGGGGAGTTCCAACTCTATTGGGCACCTGAAATTAGTTAATGAAAAGACTAGGTAGCTGACGATTGTGCTAGATTCTAGTCCTCCACTTCTACTAATTCACATTAGGTCATCACCCACGAAAGCAAATAGCCTTGTGATAATTTCTTCTATTTGCTTCCATCAGACCTACTTTGAAGACGAGGATAAAAAAGAGTACATTTACAAGGAGCCTAAGGTGACCACCTTGACGGAGATCAGAGAAAGACTTCACAAGCTGTTCTGTGAAAAGTTTGGCCGTGAAAATGTCCAAATGATCAACGACTCCAAAAAGGTTGGAATGATTGTATTTATAAATGTACATTTTGCGAACTAAAAAGTACGCCCTAAACTGAACTTAATACAACATAGTACAGTTTAGTTATGTAAAATACATACATCTTTTTTTTATCATGAAAACTTTACTTCAGTTGTTTCTTAACATACCACCATTCGCAAAATTTAAAACATTTCAGTTCATTTAGTAAAATTAACTCATCGATACTTCAAGATTTCGGTTAAGTTTATAGTTTAAAATTATCTATTTATAGATTACTTTTTACTTGCAATTTCGCTTACGTTTGATTGGACAGATTTCACCCAATGACCTAGACCCAAAGTTTGCCTACATACAGATAGTTTACGTCACGCCGTACTTTGAAGAGAACGACCTGGTCAACAGGGTGACGGACTTTGAGCGCAACAACAACGTGCGCAACTTTATGTACGAGCTGCCGTTCACGCGGTCGGGCAAAGAGCAAGGGAGCATAGAGGAGCAGCACAAGAGACGCTTCATCATTACCAGTACGTCGTTGTTGTTGTAGTTTTAAACCAATCGCTTCGAGATCTTGACCATAATTATTTGTGTAGTTTATTAATTATTGCACTTTCAAACCCTGTTACCGAAATGATTGGTGGTGATTGAGTCCGAAATAGAAGCGAGAAAAAGTGGATGCAGTATCTATATATATATCTCTTGTGACCTTCACCTTTCCTTGGCTAGCTTGGGCAACTATAAAGCAATCTTTAATAAATTCTATCACTTTTGTTTAATACAAGTCAATCATCAATCTTGTCTGATTCTGACAGAAATATTTTGTTTTAAAACAAAAACATATAGTTAAAAAATTTTATACATTTAATTTATCTATCCCAGTGTTTTATTAAACTATTTTTTTCTATTGTGATACAGTTTTTTTTTATACTTCTGCTTCCTGACCCGCTTACGTATAAGCTGCATGAGCCTATATAAATTTCCATATAATTTTCATATTGTGATATAGTGACATCTGTGTTTGAGGGCTGCCGATCGAATCAGGTCTCAGCTATCACAAACTGTTTCTTTTGGAGCGAAAAAGCGGCAACCTTTTGATAATAGTGTTCCAAAGTAGGATTTCTAATTCATTCAGCGTACCGACTGCCTAAAAGTCATCCTGCTCTAGCACTCAATTTCTGATATAAGAGACTTTAATAGGCCATTTTGAGGGTCTTCTGCGTGCCATTGAAAATTGCTCTGAGTGCCAAGTCTGTCACGTGTGCCTAGGCTGCTGACCCCTAGTCTTCCCCACTAATGCAGTATGGCAAATATGCTGATTTGCTTTATGTACATAAGTACATAACTAATTGGTGATAGTTTTTTTTTTCTATTTCAGCGACTCATTCATTCCCTTATGTGAAGAAGAGGATTGAAGTGAAGGAGGGGGGAAGGAAGGAGATAGTCCTCACCCCCATTGAGGTGGCCATCGATGAGATGAGGACCAAGGTGTCTGATCTGAGGGAGGCCATCAACAGCCCTGTCCCCGACAAGATTGGGCTACAGCTCAAGCTGCAGGGAGGTGTCAGCACACAGGTAATACTTAAACACATAGGGGCATTATGCAGGCATAATTAAATACATAGGGGCACTATGCAGGCATTATTTAAACACAAACAGGCGTTTTGCAGATGTTACCTGATCATGAGGGTATTAAACTTGCACCTTAATACAAATGGCACATTATATAGTAATTACTTAAACACTAAGAGACATTCTAAAGGTATTACAACCACAAAACACATAGGAGTATATTTTGCAAACATTGTTTTGACACTGCTGCATTATGGTGGTATCACACATAGGGACTTTGCAGAGGTATTACTAGTTCAAAACACATAGGTGTATCATACAGGTATTACTTAAACACTTGGGGATATTATACAAGTATTACTACCATGAAAGCTCATAGGGAATCTTGTGGTGGAATTAACATCACCAAACACATACCATTGTACAGGTATAATGCCCGAAAACACATAACACTATACTAGTATAAGGGCCACCTACACAGACAGTTATAATGTAACCGGTATTATTATAGGTACTACATACCCAATTATAAGTATCACAGCCACCCTCAGGGGCACGGTGGCCGAGCAGCAACATCGCTGTCGGCTGGTGTATCAAAGGTCCTGTGTTTAAATCCTAGCAAAGGCTAGGATTTGTTCCCAGGACTGGAGGGTGTCCCCGAGTCTACCCAGCTCTAATGGGTACCTGACCTTAGTTGGGGTAAAGGCGGCTGGGTATTGTACACTATTTCCTAGTATGATATAACCCAGTGGCCACAAAAACTGGTGAACGCTGCTTCACCGAACCTATGGATCAATTTGGTCCGATGGGATACTTTACTTACTTACAGCCACGCTAATACATATTTTTCTAGAAATGTTTGGCATTACATTACTGTACAATTACAGCACATTTACCTGATTTGAAGTTTTTTTACAACCCGTCAGTTATTGCCCTTGTTGTCCTTCTTTAGGTGAATGCTGGGCCTTTGGCCTACGCTGAGGCATTCTTGAACAGGGAGAAGATATCCCAGTATCCAGCAGATCAGTGTGATAGGCTCAAATCAGTCTTCAGGTTTGTAGAGAAATACATTCTGAAAAAGGTTTGGAATGGGCTTTTATAACTTTTATTGGCATATATAATTTTGTTTTTTTGTGCTCTATCCTCTATAGTTTTGAAATCATGTCACATTTCATTGATCCATTTTCTCCTTGGGTAGGGTATGGTATGTTTCTTTGACCCCAGGCTCTGATACACCCAAAGCTGGTGAATATAATATAACACCTATGTCGGTTGCTATGGTGAAAGGCTGTCAGGGACCATTTGGATTGACATTTGGGTTTGAATGTAGATTAAACACAGAAACACAGACCTTTTTCCTGGGACTGGAGAGTGTCACTAGGTACCTGACACTGGAACTAACTAAAGGCAGTTGGACATTTTGCTTGCCACACAATCCCAAAGGTCATGGAAAACATTGCTTCAATTGCCCTAAGGAGCAGCATGGACTGAAAGAGCTACTCCATTTTTTTTGCTTTGTTTGTTTAGGCCTACATGCATATTCATGATAAGCTATAATGTTTCAATTTCTAACAGCCAAGCAATCAGAATATTTAGTTTTCCTGTTTAAGAGCTTATCGTGTGAAATGTATTATTTTAATGTGCTACCATTTCATTTTCCTGTCCCCAGAGATTTTGTGACAACTTGTAAAGATGCCCTTGACCTTAACGCCAAATTGATAGCCACCGAGCAGAAAGAATATCACGAGTCCTTGAAGACTGGATTCCAAGAAATTGCTGAAAGGTTGTCTAACTTACTTGGTGAAAAGGTACACAACTCTTTTTAACTTTTTTTGTTCACAGCTTATTTCTGATCATTTCCCTTTAAGATAGTATTTATAAACTGACATTTGGTTTGTAGAGTTTTTTTTTTGTTTCTTTATAGTTTATTTTTGTTCTTAGAAGACAGTGGTTAGTGGGGACCTATTATTACTTTTAGTTTTCTGTATCTGAGCATGATTTGTTAAATGTTAGTCTTTTGGTGATTTTATTTTGGTTATTGTTTTCAACTTCTCTTCACAAATTGTCTTTGATAAGAATTTTAGCTATTTTTCTACAGCCATTGATTTGCTTGAAACATCAGTGTACACTTTGACTAGGTTTTTTTTCTTTCTGATTTAACTGCTGATATATCTGTTCTACTGTAGCCAGCGCCACACAAACCTTATTTGGAAATGTTCTTGCGTGTCTCTAAGATGCTGTTTATTATATCTTAACTCTTTTTTTTTCTCTTTTCTCTATCATTTCAATGGAAAGCTTGTCATAGCCTTGTTTATTTCTCATCATGCTCATGGTGCAGTGAACTAGGTAGCACTTATGGGGGAATCTGATCTGAAACCGCCTTCAAGGGATGGCTGTGATGTTTGGTATGATTGTATCAGACAAGACAAAACACAGAACCTATGACCCCCATAGAAGTAATAGAACATAAAGAAAACTTTTTTCTTTATCAGAGAAACAACAAGTTTTGAAATCCCAGCATTGTTTGGTTATCCATATGTTAAACAATCTCTATGTGGATTTTTAGCGAGTAATAACCTGTAATTTTTACATTGCTGGAATTTCACCTATTGGAATTAGACAAGTGAATTTGACCTATTGGAATTAGACAAGTGAATTTGACCTATTGGAATTAGACAAGTGAATTTGACCTATTGGAATTAGACAAGTGAATTTGACCTATTGGAATTAGACAAGTGAATTTGACCTATTGGAATTAGACAAGTGAATTTCACCTATTGGAATTAGACAAGTGAATTTGACCTATTGGAATTAGACAAGTGAATTTCACCTATTGGAATTAGACAAGTGAATTTGACCTATTGGAATTATACAAGTGAATTTGACCTATTGGAATTTGACAAGTATTGTTAAGCTACATCAAAACTCTTTATTTACATGACACATTTTTCTGCTTTTTTTTTCAATAATGGCTATGAAAATATTATTGTCAAATGAGTGAATGTTCTCTGTATGACGTTCTTATTCTAACCTCCATTTTTTTATAGTTTAATAGGGTATTGATCATTTGATAGGGTATGATAATTACCTTGTTAGTGTGTACAATGCTTTTATAAAGGTCTCTGATAACACAAATACCAGTATTATTTTTTGTTTATGGAACTCTCTTATAGACTACATAAATATTGTAATAAACTTCAGTTGAAAAATATTATAACACAATCATCTATTGAGACAGATACATAAACTGCTGGAAAAACAAATGTTTGGTTCATCAAACTCCATGTCATCTACTCCGTTGCTAGTTTTCAATCAGCACAAGTTTTTTTGTGTTTTATTATTTTTATATTTATGGCATTCAGGTCAACTTTTTTTTTGTGTTTTTTTTTTTTAATCAAAAAGTTGAGTTAATTTGTGAATGACTAAAAAACATGTTTATGCTAGATTGTGTTTGCTGAAGTGAGACATAGCCGCACAGGTAAGGGTTACCAGCTGAAGCCTGACATATTATATATATATTTATATTCTATGACATACAACATCATTAGCTATGAGGAATATATTTATTGGCTATCTGTAGTGCACTGACCTAAACAAATGCTCCTAGTTTAGCTGTGATATTTAATCTAGTGTTTTTTTTATTGTTTTTAACCTAACATACAAGCTTTAGTTCTCTGCCAGCTTTTCAGAGATTTTTCAATTTTTTACTTCTTTGTCACACTTAAATAAATTAGTTTTTTTTTTTTTTGACACACAATAGAATAGACTCTTTTTTTAATTTTTAATTTTAAAGAGGTTTTATTTTCTATTAGCTGTTTATTTTTCTAACAACTATCAAGTACATTTTCTCAACTGCTTAAAAAAGTTTTGTTTTTTTTCACAACTTTCTTAATTGGAAATTTTGTTTCAATATATTTTTTATTTTTTATTTTTACATTTCTCTTATTTGTTTGTTTTCTGTTAGAGCTACATTTAAAAAAAAAAAATAATTTTTTTCAACTGATTAAATGTTTGAAGCCAAGTGTTTAGTTACATTGTCCATGTTTAAAGTAAAGCATTCTTGTCTGTGTTCAAGTAACATGTTTAGTGTGTGAGTGTTGTGTTTAAGTGTTGTTTGTTTTTTCTTTTACTAACAACAGCAGCATGTTTACCTATTAGTTCATGAATTTATGGCCAGGAGTTGTACTCTGAACTTGCCGGTTCAACAAACATTAGTCCTTTAGCATGCGGTAGACAGTTCTGTTTAATATTTTAATATCATTTTGTTAGTCAGAGGTTGAAGATGTTGAGGGCCCTTGAACAAAGTTACTTGGTTATATTTGGTTTGTTTTGTTATTTAAACTAACCTTAATTAATTTTTTAACAAATTCCTAAATATTTTAAAAATATTTTTTTGTCTCCCTGTTTTACACAATGTCTTGATACTTAATGAATGTTTGGACTATAACATATACTTGTTACAGTGCCATTCACTACTTTAGAGAAATGAACACTTTCTTGTTTTTAATCTGACCTCCCCCGTAGTGTGGGGGCGCGGTGGCTGAGCGGTAGCTGGCATACCGAAGGTCCCGGGTTTGAATCCTGGTGAAGGCTAGGATTTTTTCCCGGGTCTGGAGGGTGTCCCTGTGTCTGCCCAGCTCTGATGGGTACCTGATCGTAGTTGTGGTAATGTAAAGGCGACTGTGCCTAGTTCTGGCCACACAACCACCTAGTATGCCGTGGTCTCAGAAACTGGTGAACGCTGCGTCACTGGCCCTATGGATCAATTTGGTCCTACAGGATACTTTACTTTTACCTCCATAGTGTAGTGCAAATTTTAAAAATGTAAATATGGAAAATTTATTGCAAAAAAAACCCAAAAAAAAACATTGATGGTTTTGTTGTCTTTTTTTAGTTTTTTATTTGATTTCTTTAAGGGAAAGACGCTATTTTATTCTGTAAATATATAAATGAATGATAAAATTGTTTCTTTGTAAAGTACAAGGGATAAAGCAATACAGTTGTTTGTTTTTAATTCAGAGTTTACAAGTTACATCTTTTGTTTTTAATTCAGAGTTTACAAGTTACATCTTCGTCTTTACATATGTCTCTATTCTTTAAATACATTTCCACAAACTCAGATATGTAAATTTCATTATTTTGCTGACATTGATCTGTCTCCAATTTAACTTATAAAAAGCAAAATAAAATTTAAAAATAAGTTTAAGTTAACCTTGATAAATATATTTTTGGGATTACAAGTAAGTGTGAATGATGAGTAGTTCCTCACTTCAGCTAAATCTCTTTTAAATCAATTCTCATTTTGCTAACCTTTTTTTTTTTTAGAAAATGGCCATTTGTATAGGCTAGTGATGCACTTAGTAGCTTCATATGGTTTTTAAATGGAAATAGCTACCTGAGTTTTATTCAGTTTGATTAGGGAAAACAATCAGCACTTATTGGAAAAGAACATCATTGGGATCATTCTTTTATTTAAAAACATATATTCTGATTCCTAATTATAGAACATTGCTAGATGACTTAGACTGCTTCATATTTTGTTGTTATTTTTATCTTATGCTGTGATGATAATTATTTACATTTCTTCATACTTTCTTTAGAAAAATATTTTTATGTTACTCCTAGATACTATTTAATGCAGTGAAACCAATTTTCTAATTGTATGTGCCCACAGGCACCCGTCCTTTTTTCTCACTTTGTCTTGCCATCAAACTTATAACAGCGCTGATTTATTTTTTTTTTTTGTTGTAATAATAATATATTTTGTATTTGGTGAAATTTAACAAACCGATAAGTTGCCAGTTGACCTTGCTAAGTTTGATAGTTGCAAGAAAGTTGCATTTGCAGTATAGCATAAAAGTTTATTGCATTGGTAGAAATAGAAGCTAGCTGATTGGTGAAAAGATTAACTTGACATGTTGACTATTTATAGATTCAACTTGTAAGTTTGTATATGTCAGTGACACTTTAGTTGCTGAAGATCTAAAAATAGAATTGAGGAATTTCCACATAACAGATGAGGTTGACAGATTTATATAATTAATTCCTTATTTTCAATTTCTTCTAAATTGTTAATTGAAAGATTTAAACGTAAATATATCTTTCTTACCAACTTTCAGACTTTGGTTTTCTCAATTTTTACATAGATGTACATAATATAACATGTGGTGTGACCCTAAAAAATGGTACTGAAGTAGGCAAAAAAATATATTTGGTTTAAATAGTTATATAGCAACTAATGCCTTTATCTATAAATTGATGAAAAAAAAACTCTAAAATTTTAAAATAGATCAATTAGGTCAAAAAGATATGCAAAGCTACACAATTTATGATAAGGGCAGTCAATTTTAAGAAAAATAAAAAAAGGAAACAATACCCATTTTAACACTATTACATTGCAACAGATAAATATGAATAAATATTATCCAAACTAGTAATTCTTAAGAGATTGCCATGAAAATTAAAAAAATACATTGATAATGAATGAGTCAATACACAGTTTTATATGTACAAAATAAAATTTAGTTCACTTTTCTCTAATAATATGTCCAGAAGACATTTTACTTTTTATTATGAAATGATGATGACATGAAACAGATTAATAAAAATATATTTTTAAAACTTCTCAAAACAGTTTTAGTTTCAAGATTTCAAGGTTTTAAATTCAGGCCTTCAATATTGAAATCTAAACAAATGAGCCAGGCCCCCTTCTTTTCAAATTATCTTTTATCTTATTGAGAAATAGTTTTGCTGACTTCTGTACCTATTCTCGGGGCAGCATCACATAGCCTATAAAAGATTTATTTAATTTCTAGTTTGAAGAAATATATTATTCTTCTGGTGTTGTTTCTTTATCATTTGCAGATAGTTCCGCTTGATTGGCTGAGCAGCCACCAGAGACAGTCCATGACCTTCATAGGTGGTCTTGCGGGTTCGAGTTCAGCGTGATGGTAGCATGAGACTTCTCACACACGGGGCTATAAGTGCAATGTTCGATGCCTGATTTTCCTGCTTACAGGGTGTCTGCTACCCTTGTCGTGTCACCAACTGAATCAGCCCCCCACGACGAGGCTGTAAGAGCATGCTGGTGTGGATTATTCAGTCAGACTTTTTAGGTGGATTCAAATTGTGTACATAATTTTGTACATAAAATACAAAATGTGTTCTTTTATAGATGTTCAGTTTTATGTATTATGTGTGTAAACAGTGATATAGCAAAGATAGAACAATGATTAAGAAAAAATGTCGCAACACAAGAGCAATGATACAAAAAAAAAAGATAAGAGCAATAATCCAACAGAGATTGAGCAATGATACAACAAAGATAGAACAATACTATAACAAAGATGGAACAATGCTCCGACAAAGATAGAGCAATGATGGAACAAAGATAGAGCAATGATACAACAAAGATAGAGCATTGATACGACAAAGATAGAACAATAATATAACAAAGATGGAACAATGCTCCGACAAAGATAGAGCAATGATGGAACAAAGATAGAGCAATTATACAAATAATGATACTTATTGTATCATAAGATAATTCTTCACTTGCCTCTGAATAACATTGGTCCCATGAGCTAATACTAAGATATTAGCACACCCGTGTGGCAAGCATATTATTCACAAAGTGTACCTACACACACATATTTGTAGTCCATTAATCACACTTAACTAGAGATCTGATCTAACAAGTAAATCAAAATTTTGTAAATAGATGTTTTATATGTTCATGTTTTAATGTTTACTTTAGAATGACACTGACCTATATATTTATAACAACCAATCATCTTTGCCCTAAACTTTGATTTTTTTTTTTTTACATCTTTTATAACTCTTCAGCCAAAACAATTAATAGAAAAAATGTCATAATGAAATGTGTTTTTCTGTTCTTGTGTTCTATCTGCTCTTGTGTTCTATCTGTTCTTTCATTGGTTTTTACCATAAATCATCTTTTTTTGTATATCTACTGAGTGTCTGCAACAAAATATGTGGGCTGTTCATATCTATTAGTGTGTGGACCTCATGAAATAAGTACTCTTACTTCCCGAGGCATGGAATGGGTTGCCTGAACAAACCAGTAACTTATCTTTTAAATCATTAAATAAAATGCAAGACTAGACTCGGACCACGGATGAGAGTAGGATGCAATAATCTTCTTTATAGAAGGAGCGTCTGTAATATATAAGATAAGAGAAGTGAACACACTCATGAATGTACAGCAATTTCCTTAGCTAGATTGTTTTCAATCAAATATTTAGCTGGTTGCCTTTACAAGTTAATTATGTGACCCGTAAAGATTGTTTGTAGCAAAAAATAAATGTTTTTATTTAACGCATACTTGTGTTGATTATGTTGGCTGTTTGTTTTAGTTTTCCACACCTGTAATTAGCCAAAGTTTTTATAACAGTAAATCTTGTTCAATTATTTCTATTATTAAGGCTAGACACCTCTCTAATTATGAGATAAAAATTGATTTTTTTAATGTATTTGAGATTTGATTGAATTGTCATCTTTGTAAAACAAAAAGTTATAATCATTTTTAGAAGGTGTTTATCTGCCATTTTTATGGTTGCTATGGTAAAAAATAATAATAATTTTTCACCCCAAGTATTCATAAAACACACAGCTGAATCTATTGATGTAATTTAAAATTGTCAGGTAAGCCAGACCAAAATATTTTCTCTTTAGACAGGTGTCTAACCTTAACTAATGTGTTTACCACACAAAGTGTGGACAAATAGCATTGTGTGCTGTTGCAGACAAGGGTGCTCTCCCTTGCCATCATAATGCTGAACACAAGTTCATCTTTTACTATGAAACATCTGGAATTTTTTTTTTTTTTTTTTTACTTTGAGTTTTTTTTTTTTTTTTTTCAAAGTACTGCCATATTATTTCCAAGCACTTCCCAAAGATGTTTTATATCTGGACTTTAACAAATACAAATGTTTAGTTGTAATTAGTCGTAGGACGCAATAGTCTTCTTTATAGGAGTGTCTGTAATATATAAGATAGTCTAAGTGAAACAGGACTGTGTTGAAAATGTTTATTCAAATAATGACAATGTTGTGTTAGAAGATGGCCTTGTGTAGAGAAATACAAGAGATACAACAGTAAACACAATAGTACTCCAGGACAATTTTCAAAAATGACAGATATCGTAAAGCAGGGGGTGTTCAAAAATTTCTCATCATTTAGTGTAATCCATATAAGGAATATGAGAAAACTAGACGGGCCAAACATTCTGAAAATGTATTCACAGCATTAATACAATGAACTAAAAATCTGCCCTTTGAAGCTTTGAGGGGTGGGGAGGGCGGTCATAGTGAAAGGCTTGGCAGGCCGCCTTTTGATTCGCGGACCACCTGTTGTACATTTTGTCGCAAAGAGAGAAGCTACTGTACAAAATGTGCCACTCTAATTTTGAGATGGACCCATTTGCCTCATCTTTAGAAATGCTATTGATTCTAATTAAAAATATTTTAATGCTTGTTTTTTGTTTCATTATGTAATACTATGTATTATTCTGAGCTCTTGTCAAGTTTTCCTCGATTATATTAACATTCTGTGTTTTACTTCCATAATTGACGCTGTACAAAGAAGACAAATATTTGGGGTCTGTGATAAATCAGGTTACTTAATTACTGAACTGGTTGCTTCCCTTGAATAGCCGAATTTTAACAAATAATGACAAACAATAATAATACTCTTTTTTTTTTTTTATTTGATCGTTTTTGTTGAGTTTTTTATTTATTTATTTGTTGAGTTTTTTTGTTTGTCTTGAGGTTTTATTGAGTTCAAATAAGATGTTTAAAAAAGTGTAATCATAGTATTGGAACAGGAATTTTTAATTACTTGTTTATCAAACATTTTGGTTTACAGTTGAGACAAGAATAAGTACGTCCTGCCTTTCAATGTAGAACACTGAAATATAATGTCCATAGTTATTCTCAATTTATCTCTGTGTATGGTGCTAAAAGATTATGGTAAATTGTACGGGCCGATTTTCTTTTTTTTTTAATACAAATTAATCACTATTTTATTATCATTTTATTTAATTAATGGGACCTGTGGTCTACTTGCTAACGCACTTTGTTGTCATTCTGATGGTCTTGAATTTAAATCTTGGTAAGCTCGAGGATTTTTTTAAATGGTATCCTGAGTCACCTAGTTTGAGGCACCAGGCATCAGATAGGGAAAATAAGGGTGGGTGGGCATTAAGCTGGCCACACAATCATTTAGTAGACAATGGCTACAGAAACTAGTGAACTCTGCAATTTTAATTGAAGCTACAAACTATCCACTTTAAAAACATTGCATTACACATCTGAAGGAAAAGGTAACCCTATATGCTACTTAACTATGTGCTCAAAAATTATCTTCCCTTTTTAAAACTCTTTGTACCAGTATCTGAACATGAGAAGGTCAACACAGAGCACCTGCAGTGCCCTTAATTTATTTTTTAACTAAGAGCTGAAATAACCAGATTATATTCAGCAGTCGGAAATAATTGTAGGTGTAAGCGTATAATGCTGTAAAAAAAAAAACTCCTACTTAAAATAATTTCCTTACATGAGCAGGATAGTTAGCTAAATGCACACAAGAAAGATTGGTACTAATTTTGTTCAACACAGTTTTGGGTTGAGAAGGAAATTGGTGACTGTATGCCGCCCTGGCCTGCAGGAGTTTTGGGCCTAGTGGACGTAGTAATCTTATGTCTAGAAGGAACGTTTGCAAAACTGATAAAAGGCATAATAGAAATGTATCACACACAAAAAGACTGTCACTAAAGAATTTAGAATTCAGTGATTTTACTTTAAGGCTTTGCTCTTAGATCTTATTGGTCTATATATTACCATGATGAAGTAAGTCGTTTCTCATAACTCATATCGGCAGTAAAGACAACTCGAGTATCACTTGTTTTTATATCAATAACTTTAAAAATAAAGGCAAATCACAAAAAATTGCGAACTTTTTCCTCATCTAACGCAGTATAATAAAGAAGAAAGGTCGTGAACCTGGATATTAAATTATCACAAAAGCAGTAAAAGACATATAATGAAATCTGACAGCTCTGTAAGTAAAGTACCCGTCGGACCAAATTGATCCATAGGGCCAGTAAAGCAGAGTTCACCAGTTTCTGTGGCCACTGCAACCTAGGTGATTGTGTGGCCAGCACTATGCACAGCCGCCTTTACTTTACCCCAACTAAGTTCAAGGTACCCATCAAAGCTGGGTAGACTCAGGGACACCCTCCAGACCACCTGTAATAGTAAAGTAGAAGAAACTTGCATCTCACAATATGAGATCCGTTGATGCACTTCATATTTGCTCCTGTTGTTCTGATTTGTTTTTTCTTTCTAAATTCTAAATAGCAAAAAAAAATTATTATTCTTTAAATGTTTTTTTTTTTTAATATCTATGAACACAATAGGCATTGGCTACAAGAAGGTGTAAGTGTTCATTCTTGACAGTACAAACCAATTTATTTTCTGAGTCTGGACACAGCAAACTATTTATTTGACTTCTGCCTGAACAAATTCCCCCTTTATTTTATTTTAGTCTGCAAACGTTGACCACTTTGCATGCCATTTCTTGCTGTGCCATTTGTGCCATTTATGCCATTGCCTGTGCTGGAGGGGGGGGGGGGGGAACACATGTAGTTTTCATTTGTAACACTTTTTGTTATTAATTATATTAATTAATTCATTACCACATCTGGTGTATTGTGAATATTTGAGTTTTCTCCCTTTCCTCTAGAATTTGTTTACACCATTACCTTGTAAAAGCGTCTGATCATTTGAATCAAATTTTATCAAACAAATATCTGCATAGGTTTTAACTAATTCTTAAGATTTTATTGTGTAATTATTAGCAATAAAATATTCATGAAGTGTTTTCAAGTAATTTGATTACACAAGGAAAATATTTTCATGCATAAGAAAATACAAACATATGATCGATGGTATAATTAAATGGCTAAGATTTCTGGATATATATTTTAAAGAGAGGCTACTACTTTGCATTCTGTATATTCTAGATTCTGTGCAGTTCTCCGTTAAAGAGATAGTTTGTTCCTTACTCTGTGAGACCGTATCAACGCTGTTCATTGACAGTAAAGCATAATCAAGAGCCAGTTGTCTGTGTTTTTCAGATTTGAAGATGACTAGGGTGTGTTGTATCTGTTTCAGTTGTTGTGCTTGTATGTGGACATTTTTTCTTGTTTTAATTGATAACAATTGTACTCAAGCCACATTACCATTCTAGATCAATGAAAAAATCTTAACTTATACACATTGATCTATATATAAAGCAGTGGCTCCGCTCTTCATGTTAAAAACTCTCATAGGTTGGGTCTTATTTCTTAATTGCTTTGAACAACACCTTGTGAAATGTTATTTTCCAATCTTGTCAAAAGTTTATTTTCATATGGAAATTATCAAGAAGACTAATCCTTCACTAAACCATTCCATCCACACCCCCAAAAAAATCTTGGCACAAGTCTAGTGTTGGTGGAGTTCAGAATTTGTTTCTTTCATTATGCATATTTCTGGTTATCTTTTGTTTGTTTTCTAATCATTGAATTTTGTTGAACTAATATTTATATGAAACTTTTTTATTGTTGTTGTTTTTACTATGCTCTCCCATTGTTAAAATCTCTAACCAAGATATTTTCTATTAACAAGAAGTCTAGAAGATGATATGCCCAGTGTGTGGCTCAATGAAATAAACATTTAAAATTGAAATTTAGAAACAACATTCTACCATTAAATAAAAAATGAAATTTTCTTAATTAGTGTGTGTCTCAATGAAATAAACATTTAAAATTGAAATTTAGAAACAACATTCTACCCTTAAATTAAAAATGAAATTTTTTTTATTACCGTTATATAAAATGTAACATTGGTGACATGAATGTAGGTAGGCCTAGGTTGTTTTTTTTCTAGATTTTAACAAAAACATGGTTGGCTGACTAAACTTAATTCAAATGAAACCAGATAAATGAAAAATAATAGCATTTAGTTTAAACCTACTTAATTTGGTACAGCAATTGTAAGTATTTCAGAAAAAGTACACCTATTGCTTTCAACACATGAATAGAAATGCAGGAATAGACTCAAACCGTGGATGAGGACGCAATAATCTTCTTTAATGTTTGAAATAACTTAAGAAAATGTGAACCACATCCATAAAACGTTCAACAATTTTTGAATTTTTCTTTATACTGACAAAGAATTTTTTTTTTCAATCAGAAGAAATGTCAAGCCTAAAGAAAACCCCAAAATAAAACAATTTGCAATTTAAAATATTTTAAAAAAAATTTGTTCTAAATCTGGGAAATGAAAAATGTGGCTTTTATTTTGAATTGAAATGTGATCTTTTATTATTTTTTGTCATTTCCTGTGTTATTGTCTTTCTGTGAAATTTTTTGACAAATTTGTTTGTCTCTAATCTGGTCAAAACTTTAATAATAATAATAATAATGGTTATTTATATTTATATAGCGCTTCTATCCATGCTATTAAGTTTAGCATTCTCAGTCCCTTCTTGGAAAAATGTGATTTATGCAATTTTGTATTTTAGAGTTTGATTGTCTTTTGTTTTGTTTTTCATGGCCATTCTGTTAATGTGAGGTCAGAGGTCACATAGTTCAATAATTTTTTTTTTTCATTTTATTTTTATTAGAAAATGGTCTTAAAAAGTTGCCCAAACAATAAATTGAATTTTTTTTAAAAAAAGGAAAACATTCTCAATTTGACAATAAATGAATAAATGTATTTTTATGTCTTTTTATTTTTGTTTATTTGAGTCATTCATGCTGTTTCACCCTTTTCCTTTCTTAGCGTGTGCTAAACCTCTCTCTTCTAATTCTTATATATATATATTAATTGTACTGCTATGCAATATATCTGTTTATCTGCTTCTTGTATGTTATAAAAAAACAACACTTTGCTGCCTTGCACTTTGATAGGTAGTATTATGGGGGGGGGGGGGGGGGGGGGGGGGGTTCAAATTGGTGGGACTTGCTTGGCACCAAATATTTTCCTGTTTCAGTATATTGTGACCAATTTGAAACCAACCACTTCACTAACTTTAATATTATTCTATCAGTTGACTCTTACATCTAAATCAGTGGTTCCCAACCTTTGCTAATGCTGCGACCCCTTAATAAAGATCCCAATGCAGTGCTGACCCTCACCATAAAATTATATTTGTCGCTATTTTAAAATTGTAAGTGTTCCTTCACAGAATTTATCATCGTAATGAATTTATCTGGTTCAATGTCATGTTCCTCAAAGAAAGCAGGTTAAGTAGGTGTCTTGGTTCCTAAGACCAACAAAAATATGTGTTTTTCAGTGGTCTTAAGTGAAATGGTCGTTTGACCCCCAAAGGTTGGGAACCGCTGATCTAAATGAACGAGCTTCACCATTTTAATTTTGTTATGTTTGTACATGACTTTTTTTAAATTGTATGTTAGTACAATGTATTCAATGTGAGATATTTTTTTAACTGCTGCATTGTACAGAAGTACTCTTAATTTTGACAAATGTAATATGTTCTGATCTTCATTTTTCCTTTTCACTTTTGTTATGAAATGGTAAAAGGTGCTGTTTTTGTTACCATCATTTAGCTATCACTGTCTGCTTCTCGAATAATGGATGTTTGTTTAACAGTATATTTTATTAACTTAAGAATAAACTGTTTAATGATGAAGTGAATTAAAATAATAAATATTTTGTATACTTTAACTTTTCATTCATTTAATGTTATATGTAAATACCTACTATTATTTACGTCAAAATATATATCTATTTTTATTACTTGGTACTTACTTACTGTTTAAACACAATACAGCCAAAACTGGTCGTTGTGGTTAAGTTATCTAAGCTTTGTAATGACTAGAGAGAGATCTGTGTCCATATACTTGCACTCTACCCCTCACCCTCTTCCAATTAACTTTACACACATAAAATGTCCCCCTTTCAGTTCTACTTTTATGTTTACCAACAATTTATAGATTTAAAAATGTTTATTACACTTGCCTATATATGTATTAATTAATGTGTGTTTTTTTCTTTACTGCATCATGTTTTAAAAAATTACAGAAAATTGAAGGGAATGATTAGTGTTTGTCTTATTTGTTATAGTGTTTGTCTTGTTTGTTACATGTGTTGACAAAAGAATGAAGATATTTGTAATAGATGTGAGTTTGTCCCAGTGATATTATATATACAGAAGGCTGTCTCATTGTCAAAGGTTTGAGAACTGCAAGATCATGGAGCTCAAAAATCGGTTTAGTGTGTCCACTGGTAGGCTAAAGCTAACAACACATAGCAGACAGACACCCCTCATGCCAGGCTCTGGACTCATCCTGGGCCATAACAACTCATTGCTCATGCCGAACTTTGGGGAGGGAGTAGAATGTCCCAAAGCCAGGTAAACAAGTAGGCTAGATACTACTGTACGCATTTTAAACAGATGCATGGCTGACTTGCTTATGTTCTGACAGCCACTCCATGAATCAGACAAGATGTTCCTCCTTCCACAGATCCCAACACCCAAGTTTATGTAAATATTATTGGCCCTAAGATAATTTTTAAAAAGCAATCTAAAATACCCAGGACCTTTGGTGCGCTAGTCGAACCTGCTGCCGCTCGGCCCACCGTGTTGGTGTAGGCTAGGATTTTTTCCCTGGGTCTGGAGGGTGTCCATGAGTCTACCCAGCTCTTCCATAATATGGTTAACAGTTGTTTTCTTCTTGTCTCCCCCCCCCCCCCCAACTGACCGATCTTTATTAAATTGGTTAACTCTGAGCAAGAATGTCTTGAAGAGAATGGCCTTGGGGGGAGGTCGGGAGGGAGAGGTTAGAATGACATCAAAACGATAACATCTTTTTTTTTTACATTATGCTCATGGCCGAAATGTGATCCGCTTTAAAGGTCAGCGCGACTTGCTTTTTGGCATTGTTATTTTTTTATTATATTTAAATGATTAACTTTTTAAACAAGGTCCTGGGTTAGAATCCTAGTGGAGGATAAGATTTTGTCCAAGGGCTTCAGGGTGTCTCTGAGTCTACCCAGCTCTGATGGGTACCTGACATTAGTTGGAGTAAAGTAAAGGCGGCTGGGCACTGTGCTGGCAACACATCCCCTAGTATGCCGTGGCCACAGAAACTGCAGAACCCTGCTTCATTGGCCCTATGGATCAATTTAGTCCGACGGGATACTCTTTACATCATAAGTTTTATAATTCAATTTAAAATACAGTAAAACACAGAGAGAGAAGTCTTTAAATAAAAAAATTATATGCATGGAAAAAATCAAAGGCTTTGAAAACTTTTGAGTCCAGAAACATCTTTTTTTTTAATAATTATGTCAGATTACATAGAGCAAATAATATACATCTTCATAGTAACATACGCATATTACAATCATAGGTGAATATTTGTTTAGTTGGTGATGTTTTTTTGCACCTTTCTTAGTTAAATTTATTAGCATCGCCCAGAACAAAGAAGGGCGGAAACTTTCTCATTACTGTTTACAAAAAATTATTATCAGGCACAAAAGTATGTAATGACAAGAAGAAAAAACTGGCATAGACACGTGTTAAAGTGCAGGTTTGCCAGTTTGCAAAAGGTCATCATATATTCCAAAGGAATTCTCATTTGGCTTTACAATATACAGTTTAAAAAAAAAGGGTTGTAAAAAATATGAAACTTTCTCTCTCTTTCACAGTACAGATCTATATATATATATTATATATATTACATAAAAATAAAACAAACATGTCATTAAAATTTCATCATTTAACTACAAAGCTATATGTTTTTCTCTAAAATGTTATGGTACAAACGTAATAATCTTCTTTATAGAAGGAGCGTCTGTAATGTATAAGATGATATAAAGTACTTGCGGGGAAAATATACTTTAATTGACTGCCCTGCACTAATCCTATTGCGATGCATTAACTTTAAAAAAAACTAATTTTAATTTTTTTTCTTTGCAACATAAAGAGTAGAGCCCATGGAATTTTTTCTAAACAGTTTCCTAAAAACGAAAGAAGTTGAAAAATTAGGAATGCTTCACAACTCTTGTTCACCTTTTTATTTTCAATTTGTATATATAAGTGATATTTTTGTATTCAAAAAATCAATTATCTAACACTGACCTTTATATTTTCTTTAAAGTATGTGGTGAAAAAGTTTTATTTTTAGCAAAATTAAAACAAGCAATCTAATGCCAACTAAGATTTTTTAAAATAATTTAGTGACTTTTTTTTTCTGGCTCTACTTCTTGAAGTTTTGTTTTCAAGATTTAAAATAAGACTAAATGAAAGAAAAGAAAAAAAAAACAATAGAGGTCAGCAAAATATTAAAAAGATCATTAATACTGTAGCTAGACAATATGATTTATTCATAAGACAATCACTCATCAAGCATTCGATCATTCACACACATTGCCCTGTATCATTCATTATGAATAAAATAAATATATTTATTTATATTATTATATTATAAATATTTATAGATTAACACACACACACACATGTTTAAAAAAAAATGACACAACAACAAAAAATAATAAATTGACAGCATTTATTTTTTGGTTTCTCAAAGAAAATAAAAATACTTGTTCTAAAGAAAAAAAACCTATAAAAAAAATTGCCCATGAAAAATGACATTTAGTTTGATATTGTGACTAAAGGACAAAAATAATCTTTGTAAAATTAATCATTTGTTGATGTATTATTTCTTTTTTTTTTTGTTTTGCTGAGGTAGTATATTGAAAAAAAAAATTATGAATCAATGAAATGATGTTATGGATGGAAGAGAATCGTAAGCTAATTGATTCAATAATGTAATACATGAAATCTGATGTTAATTCAAATTAGAATTTCTTTAATCGGATCATTTAGGATTAAACATTTATTTATACACATGCTTGACAACTTGGAGTCAATTTTGATTAAACAAATATTTTTAATAATTTACTTCAACAATTTCCTGCCTTCACTTTTTGCATGAAATACGAGCACAATTTCTGCAACACATCTACAAAATTATGTCAGTTACCACCACCCACTAAAGAGCCAATGGTACCATGGAGCCCTTGGCAAGCCGAACCAGCGTTCCACTCATAATCTCCCTTTCAGGCTCATTCTTAAAGAATTCACTTCTATTTTATTGTATAACAAATTATGTGATATTGCTGAGCAATTAAAGTATTTTAAAAATTTAACCATCATCAACTTCATTGACTGCCATTTTATTATATAAAAAAAAATTAAAATAAACTACTTGACATCTACTGTGAATGTACAGCTGCCGTTGATTTGCAACTGGAGGTTCTAACAACAGCACCGTTCAGTTTAGGCACAAGTGAACTAAATCACATCAGCACAAAGATTCTCTGAATTTTATCTTCCAATTATTGAAATGCAAACATAGACTACAAATATTATTTTTTTTATGTATGTACGTTATATTTGTGTTTTGAAAGGAAAGGCTCGTCCCTGAACAAATTTTAAACATAAGTATGAGTATGGGCACCCAAAAGTTTTGACAAGGCCACTATTAATTTGGGAGAGAGAGAAGAGAAGACTTGTTTCACTTAGATATTTATTTTGGGGAATCCCCAATAAATATTTGTGTTTGTGGAGGCTGATAAATAGTTATGACCGATAAAAGAATACATTGGAAGAACAATACACTACATTGTACATTGTATTTGAATATTATATTGAAACACATATTGTACAGAAATAGAACAATTTATTCTGCATATCTAACATTTCTAATATATATAAATATATATGTGTATATAAATATAGTTTGGTTTGAAAAAAATTGTTTAGCGATGCACATCTTCTCTTAATTAATATTAAACCTAATTTACACTCAGGTATGAAGGGTATACATTCTAACTTAGTGATATCAAACAAAATGTTCTTCAGTTACATTGGTTAAAAAAAAACACAACTGATTAAACATAAGACAAAAACATCAATATAAAAAAAATAATTATATATTTTCTTGGCCTTTAAAATTGAAAGAGAAGTAGAAAAAATATTTGTAACCAAGACTCTGCTTAAAAAATTAATATTAAAAAATATATTTATTACCAAGCCTGCTGTAAGCATAGGTTCGTTGTCAATGAATCTTAAAAAAAATGGCCTAAAATTATTATTTTTTATTTTTGGTTTGGTTTCATTTTTTGTTACACTTGTGTTAAAGGATACATCTTTGTACATATTTCTTTTGATCTACTTTGAAGATATAAAGAAAAGTTTAAAAAAAAAAAAAAGACAAATTTACATAATCTAAAAGATAAAGACATGTTTCAACAAATGTAAAAAAAAAAAAATTTTCATCTTTGCTAAGAAAAAAAGTTTTGTTTATATAATACCCCATAGTGAACAAAAGCATTTTAAAAAAAATATATTTAATAAAAATAGAATTGGATATATATATTATGCTGATTTTTTTAAACTAATGAAAATTATTTCTTACTTAGTGTGAACTTAAAAATAGCACTAAAAGGTCAAAGAGAATTGTAAAAATAAAAGGTTTAGTCTTGTCTTGTTTTTTTAATTTACTCCTCAAAAAAATTCTTTCAAGTGAAAAAAGCAACAACATGAAAAGGGTAGAAAATATTTCAAGAAACAAATCAAATAGTTTACAATCATCACATTCTCCTTTACAATCTTACATTATGCAAACAGTTTTTCAGGAGAGAAAAATAATGTTTTTTTTAACCCCTAACTGCTTTCTTGTATTTTTTTTATGTATCAAGACAAGGGGTCAAGGTCACTCGCACCAAGAACCATAATTACTCAGTCTGCAGTTGTATTTATATTTATAAATATATACACAAGATTTGAAGAAAACAACACAACTTCTTCATATTATTATTTATTATTGTTTTTAATAGCGCTGTGGACCGGACCTCGATGACCTGGCACCCCGAAGTGTCCCCCATGACTTGAGGTCATTGTTGCAAACACACAAACACACACTCACACACAGTGAACTCTGAAACCATTGCAGAAATGAAGGCTTGGCATACCACAAGCCGAGGAGATGTTGCCCAACTTCATTTTTCTTATCAACTAATTTTCAAATTCAAACCCTATGAAAATTATTTCTAAACATAATTTTGTACTGGTTTTTCATTAGTCTATTTCTTTACATATTTTAAGGGGTTTATAAAAATTGAAAAAAAAAATTAAAAAAAATTAAAAAAAAACATTGGTGTTATTTAAAAACTTTTTTGAATAATCTGTCTAGATGTCTAAATAAATTGTGTGTTGAGGTTTTGAGTTAATTATAAATACTGTAAGTGTGCAAGATTTTTTTTACAAAGGCCTACTTATTTTTTTTATTTAAAATTAAAACATTTTTGTGTTTACAAAAATCAATATTTCTTTAATTAACTGCTGAATGGCTGTGTTTAATGTAGGAGAGAAACTGTAAAAAAAAAAGTTGATTTGTCACTGGAAAATATTGAAAGTTTTTTTTTAAAGTTTAACTGATTTGGTAGTGTGTAAAAATTTTTGAACAAAACATAAATCTATTGAGTTAGATGAAAAAAGGTAAGACCAAATGTTGGTAGTTCAGAGTTCACTGCTTACAAATTACAAATATAACTATAGAAAAACAAATATTACAAGATGGGGGCAAACGGCTGGTTCAACCATTCCTTTTTTTCAGGTCAAGCCTCGGCCTCACATAAGTCCATGGCACGGACACAGGTCCACACCGTTCACAACACTGGTAGATAAAAGAAGTCTACTCTATATATAAATACTACTTCATTCAAGAGGTCACATATAATGCATTGGTAACAGTGCCACATTGGTAGCCGGTGCTGCATTGGTAAGCAGGGTCACATTTTTAGCTGGGGCCACATTTTTAGATGGGGCCACATATGCAGAAGGTCCACATATGCGACACGGCTGTAATGGTAGAGTGGCAAAATTGATGACAGGGCCACATCTGCTGCAAGGCCAATTGGCAATGGGGCCACATTGGTGGCAGGGCCTTAATGGCAACGAAACATCATTGGTCGAGGGGCCAATCAGCAACCAACAGATCATCTTCTTGATGACTCCTGATGACATCTTCTTCTTGCAGCAGATCAATCAGGCAGACCAGACATAAGAGGGCACATAGTTTTTGAAGACTTATCCAACAGTAAGACAAATGTCATCCTTTTTATTACCGGGCAGGGGGTGGGGTTCAAAGGGTTCTACCCAAGCTACAAGTCCAAGCCCATATTTTCTTCCCTTATTAAAATCTTTTCCTCGAAAGTTTTATCCTCGATGGTCATAGAAGAGAAAGATTTTTCAAACACCTCAATTTGGCTGTTGAGGTTTTCTTATTGCAAATATATCCATATCATAGCAAACATAGTAACACAAGCTTGGTCAACAAGTTGGAGAAAGAATTGTATTTTTCCTTAGAAAAATAAAGTTGGCAGATCCCAGGATCAGCTGCCAACTTCAATCACTTGAACCCGATGAAATCCCCCCCGACGGATCTGACTGTCTGATGATTCAGATTTATCTGATCATTACAGGAAGAAATTTATGAACAATCATTCAGGACTATTGGAAAGTCACGTAAGTTTTTTTAACAAGTCATCACAACAAGTTGTAAGGTGATTCGCTGTCCACCAGAAGTTTTTGAGAAAAAATAATGGTTCAGGTAGAAATATATATGTTCATTCCACGGTACAATATAAAATCCACCCTATTGAGTTGAAGTCCCAGACAATACGTATAAACCCCCAGAAAATGTATTTATTTATGTATATTTATATCCATTCATATTTATCCATTAAAGAGAAGAAATATCCACTTTTCCAACTGAATGATAAACCTGGTAGACGGTCGTATCCAGGATGAAAAGTATCCATTACAGACCTATTTTGCTCCTTATCCACTATATCCGTTTTTATATTAGTGTTCCTAGACTAAAAATACTCATTAAAAAAATGCTGCTATATTATCCGGCAGTCTCGAACAATTTGTGTGCAATTAAAACACTTGCACTATGCATCTTTGTTTCTAGGTCTTCTAAGAGCGTGGGTTATTTTTGAGGTCGAACAGAGCTCTTTTCTGCAAGGGGCAGGTGTAATTATGTAGTTGTTAGTTGTTATTATTATTGTCCTCCTTTATAAGCGATTGAGAGAAAATTACAGAAATTTTTTAAACATATTAAAACAGGGTGTGATTTAGCATAGTCTTTCTTTTTTTATGAGTTGGTTTCGTATTATTGATAAGCCCAATATTTGGTCTTCACTGCAGAACCTCATCAACATGAAAGCATAAGTCTTTTCACTACTACTAGCATTAAAGCTATCAAAAGAAACACGTTCAATGAGAATGTAAAACTTGGCGGAGACGCATTATTCCTGTCTTTCCTGGTAATTTCCTGGCGCGAGTCAGGCTTTCCGCTGCCGCCACCTGTCCTGTTTTTGGTCGGGTCCTCTGCAGTTCTGGGAGGAACGGTCTGCTCTGTGGGCTTCTTCGTCTTGTCAGGCACCACCTTGTTGGAGTGGCCTCCTTTCGTTGTCTGCTGGTTGTCGATGTAGATGTTGTCAATGTCGTCTTCCGTGACCTGATTGTCACCAGATGAAGTGCCGCTCACTTCCATGTCGCCACTGCCACTGCCGCTTGTTAAGCCATCAATTTCTGGAGATAGAAAGCAAAAGAGAAACATCTGAAATAAAACATGTTTTTAAAAAAACAATAGAAGCATTCTATTACTTATGTTTTACTAATGAAACTAATTAAGCAATGCTTAGATTTTTTTGAAGAAATATTTTCCTCAAAGGCTTATTATATACATAGCAAGATAAAGCTGGCTATAAATTATGTTTTTTTTAATAGTTTTTTTATTAATGATATTATATAAATATATTTCTTGAGACTTTTTAAACTGTGAAAACCAGTGAGGCAGAAAACAGTTTGAACAAACAATCTGATTAAAATAGTGTTGTTTTTTTACAAGCTTAAATAACATGTAGCTTCGAGTCTCTATGTTAACTGTATTAAGATAAATTATACCACAGATATAAATCAAAAGCAATGTGTATGGTGACATGGAAACAGAAGAAAAAGAAAGCGGAAGCAGTGGCGTAGCTAGGGGAGGGGGGTCCAAATTCGAAAGTCCCCCCGGGCCCCTACTTGAGGGGGCCCCCAAAGGAGTGTCCGAATTGTTTTTTATCATGTTATAATGTCGAACCTCAAAATGCAGGGGCCCTAAAGAGGCCACGCCCCCCGGGCCCCCAAATCCCTTGCAACGGCACTGAGCGGAAGTACAAGGTATAACCACATTGTAGAGTAGACAATGTGCTAATTTTATTCTATTGTATGCATGACCAGCCAGTCAAATAGAATGTGCTTGACCGTCTCTACTTGCTCCATGCAGCTTCAACACCAGGGATCTAGGTGGGGGACTCAGTCTGCTAAAATAGGCCCCTATCGGACAGTGACCAGTGCAGAATTGGTTGATTTTGACCTTGTTCCTTTCTGCAGAGCCTACTCCACAGAGTGTGTGGCTAGTGCAATGTCAGCCCACACAGCTTTGTTTTTTTCACAATAAATGTTGGGAAACTATCTGAACTGGGTAGAACTCACAGCCTTTTTTACATGACATAAGAAGCAATAAAATTTTCAAGCAATTTTTTGCCATGTGTCCAGAAATTCAATTTGGGAATTTCAATCATGGACTTTCAGAAATCTCCATAGCTAGAACCCTTCCCCATTAATCTTCTCATGAGATAGAGAACAAAGAAGAAGAATTGAGATCCCAAGTCAAGGGACAAAGATTCTGTTGTTTCTCCCAATTTGTCTAAATAAATTATGCCTGCAAGGAGTAAAAAAAATAGTAAAGTACCCTTAGCACCAAATTGCCAAAGCAGCGTTCACCAGTTTCTGTGGCCACGGCACAGCCTCCTTTACTTTACCCCAACTAAGGTCAGGGGTACATTACAGTCAACTTTTAGGGGTTGTAACCTTAACTTCCCATGGAGATTCTGAGGACCTCTGATGTGCTTCATACAGAAGAGAAAGAAAGTCTAGAAATCTGTGAAATCCTTATGGACGAATATCAATGATCCTCACAGGAGGAAAGTTATGCCCTCACCTGTATCTATCCAGTCAACATCATCTCCCCTGTAGGCATTCTGCAGCTTGTTGATGATGAGGCTCAGCTGGGTCTTCTGCCTGCTGATGACCGTGTTGACCTTGGTCACGTCAACGTCCACCTCCGGGTTGTTGATCTGGTGCAGAGTTCCATCCTTCTGGACCTCGGGTAAATACCTGGAGTGAAATAAAGCAATAGTTGACAACGTTTATAGACAGCAAGGTTAAGATTTTATCTAATATAAAGTAAACAAATCCCGTGTCACTAAACTGATCTATAGGGTTGATGAAGCAGCATTCTCAAGTTTCTGTGGCCATGGAATACTAGGAGATTGTGCGGCCAGCAAAATTCCCAGTCACCTTTATTTTGCCACAAGGTACTCTTCAGAGCTGAGTAGACTCGGGGACAACCTCCAGAAACTTGGAATGAATCCTAGCCTTCACCATGATTTGAACCCAGGACCTCTGAAACATCAACCACACACACTGACACTCAACCACTGTGCCCCCATATTTGATCGAACAAAAACCAATCAATCACCCCCCACCCCACCCCCATGGTATTAGCAAATGAAACTTGAAATATAATAAATGTATAATTGTGTGTGATAGTGAATTAGCTTGACTTATGCATGCCAATAAAGAAATGAATAATTCAATGTCTCATTGATGATTCATTGGAAAGATTGAAACCTTTTAACTAAAACGTTTTGCATCTAAAGTGGCTAAATGTGGCTTAATTCACATTTATTCAGTTCTAAAATAAATCTCTAATATAAACACCCAGAAGAGAAAAAACAAACAAATTAACACGTGGAAAATAAGTGGCATTGGCCTGGGTTAAAGGAGAGACAGAGAAAAACTTGTACATTGGTGCCTCTTCATCTCTTAAAGAAACAAAACATTCAGTCAACGCCCATAATGTTCTTTACAGTCTCCCCCATATATACTTTCTTAATTCTTTACCAAACCCGCCAGTTTGTAAGTGCCAGAAGAAACATTCCAACTTTCAACACACAAACACACACATACACCTCCAAACGTGTAAAAAGAAAATCACAGTTAGCTTGTAATATGAAGCCCAGAATCAACATTCAAAATATTGTTAGATTTGCCATTTCTTTCTCGGGCACTTTTCCTTAACAGAAAAAAAAAATATGTATTCCTTCCTCTTGAGTTCTCTACCCCTTTTCTTCTTTATCTTTTGCATCTCGACTTTTTTTTTTTGAAGGGGGGGGGGGAAGCCCTCGCTTCTAGTCTCGGACGAAAATACAACAGGTGCTTATAGACGAGTGAAAGCTATTTTTTGAACTTCTGGACCAGAATGTGCTCTGCAAATGGAGGGGAAGAAGAGAAGACGAGAGAGAGAGAGAGAGAGAAAGAGAGAGAGAGGGGGAGAGATTTTGGATGTCTGGAACGTGGAAGAGCGAAAAGGATGCCAGACAGAAATAATTTCCGAGACGCAGCCAAGGGCGGAATGTGTGTAGGGGTAAGAAATATAAAGCTACGGGAGATAACTCAATATAAATCTAGTTATGAAACTAGCTGTCAGGAGCGTCTCTCTGTCTCATTGCAAAACGACTAGCGAGAAGCTTTTGAGGGTCAATGAAAACGATAACGCGATATCGGAAATTCCCGGATGGGAATAGTGCTCATTATGATCCTCGGCCATGGCTCGTTACTAGTTTTATACTTCGTACTTTATGAATCACCGAGGTTTATCGTTGATGGTGGATACCAATTTAGAGCAATGGTAGACCTCATAATAGGCCTATACCTGGCCATCTCAAACATATTTTTTTTTTCTGACGACAGGATCCACGGGCCAAAGAAACCCCTTTCCTAGCTACCCCCCCCCCCCCACATCCTTTCCAAATTTATCACACTTCCCCGGGCCCATTATAAGAATGCAACCTAACATGAGCCAACCACATAGAGACAATACCACACCTCTGCATTAACGCGAAAACCATAAAAATACATTCATCTGTACAATGAACAAGTGTGTGGGGGGGGGGGGGCGGTGTCTATATAAATATCCACACAAAGAGAAAACTATATCTAAACAAAATGTTATTCCAGACATAATCCTAAAAGCGCTTTTGTTTTTGTTTTTTTCTAAGCGAAATATATATCGTATATACTCGCGTATAAGTCGCACCGGTGTATAAGTCGCACCCCTACTTTTTGTCGAAATTTTCTGTAAAAAAGTGCGACTTATACGCGAGTATATACGGTAGATTCTTTTTCTCTTCACTCCTCCCCCAATATCTTCAACCTTCCTCCCCCTCCACCCTCAACTTCTTTTTCCCCAAAGCGGCAAGGAAGTCCCATTTCCTACGGAGAGTTCAACGATGAGGTTCTATGGTTCTTTTTACCTCTCAGTAAACGGAGGCTTGCTAACTAAATGCTGCCACATTGTATCTGCTGTCTATCACAGTTCTTGGCAAAGCTATCTGCCCTTTAGTTTGGGTCGGGAGGGGTGGCACTATCTGCCCCTTAGTTTAAGAGGGACGTGTGGCATTACATGTATATTAGCTGCGGAAGAGGGTCACTTGGTACATTCACGTGTAGGTGACTTTGTAGAAAAGAGAATGAAATATCTGGAGTTAACCCGCTAGTGATTAGCTAACAATCTTTTTTTTTTTAAATAGCTTGGAAATAGAAGAAAGTAGTTCGACATAGCACACGATGGGAAATAGTCCCATTATCTAATGAAAATAGCCTCACCGCATAAGGATAAATAGCCTATGATGGGGAAAATAGCCTCACTTCTTAAGGGGAAGTAGCCTACGATGGGGAAAATAGCTTCACTTCTTAAGGGGAAGTAGCCTACGATGGGGAAAATAGCTTCACTTCTTAAGGGGAAGTAGCCTACGATGGGGAAAATAGCCTCACTTCTTAAGGGGAAGTAGCCTACGATGGGGAAAATAGCCTCACTTCTTAAGGGGAAGTAGCCTATGATGGGGAAAATAATCTCACTGCATAGGGGAAACTAGCCAATATGCCTATGAAAAAAAACAGTTACTTATTAGTCCAGTAGGTAAAGATAATATAAGATTGATCCAAATAAATTTAAATCTGGCTTCATTACATAAATTCCGTCTTTCAGCATAGGAAGGACATAACCAATTGACATAACCCAAATAGATTATGGGAAATAGCGTAAGTAGATGAGCGGAAATAGCAACCAAGTAATTTTATCGGAGAACGGCACAAAAATGATATGAGGTGGTGTGGTCGTCGCTTGCTTGGTTGAAGCCAATGGTGCTTACATGGTTCTATTTGAATAGCTCAATTGAAAGTAACGGCATACACACACACAAATATTCAAACAGAATAAAATTATATGATAACAAGTTTTTGGATCAGATCTCTCTACATCTGTCTGTGGTAATGAGAACGAAAAAAACACCAAAAGCCCACAGAAAGCGATGCTACTTTCTCAAGTGATATATACGAAGAGAAGAAGGGGGAGGGGAGCGGACGGATGTTAAGTACGTTGATCTAAGGACAGGTGTTTTCTGGCGAAATTGTCTGACCCACTTAGTCGAGAGTTGGATATATTTAGTTAATATATATTGTATATATATACTATATACAGAGAGAGTTAAATATGTCTCGGCTGTTAGAGCATGTAATGCTGGTTTAAGCTTTCCCCCGGTCTGTTCTAGCAACCTCCCTCTGTTATTATTTTTTATATATCCATGTTATATGTATAACGAGGCTCTGACCTTCTCACTCGAGCGTAACCTTTGCACCCCCTGTCACTTAAATATGCCCGGGAAACCCCATTCACACAAAAGTCGTGGAGGAATTTGCCATTTGTTACCTCCCACCTCTTGTCAAATCCACCCTCGCCACCATCCTCGACTTTAGTAGAAGAAGTCTAGTTGTTTTTTTTTAATGTAGACATTCCTCTATAGTAATTCTCGTGACTTCTTCTGGGACTTCTGTCTCGTCTTTCTAAAAATTCATATTCATCCTAAATACACTTAACAGGTCATCCTAAATACACTTAACAGGTCATCCTAAATACACTTAACAGGTCATCCTAAATACACTTAACAGGTCATCCTAAACACACTTAACAGGTCATCCTAAATACACTTAACAGGTCATCCTAAATACACTTAACAGGTCATCCTAAACACACTTAACAGGTCATCCTAAATACACTTAACAGGTCATCCTAAATACACTTAACAGGTCATCCTAAATACACTTAACAGGTAATCCTAAATACACTTAACAGGTCATCCTAAATAAACTGAACAGGTCATCCTAAATACACTTAACAGGTCATCCTAAATACACTTAACAGGTCATCCTAAATACACTTAACAGGTCATCCCAAATACACTTAACAGGTCATCCTAAACTCACCACCTTGTTTCACACTTTGAAGACTACTCTATAATTAGAACGTTATTGCTCCACATCGGCACGTGCCAAGGGAAATCACTCTTCGTGCCAAGCAAAAAGCACGCGTGCCTAGGTATGCAGATTCCCCTCGTCTATACATATCTTGATGACTATATATAGATTTATACTTTTAGCGATATCATTAAATGACGTACTTTTCTTTGTTTTTTTTTTTTTTTGGCTTATCTAATTTTAAGATTAATCTTACTCCTTTGCTAGAAACCCACTTGTTGGATACAATCAAAGTCTATAATAAGATGGACCGCTTGCTTTAATATTTCTGCTTTTTGATGACTCGAATGACTTCTTTTCGGAATTCCCGATTCCCTTTCGCATTGAACACTTCCGTTTTATTTAATCGCTATGATTTTCTCAATGAAAAATTAAAATTAAAAGTTGTATACAGCGGAAACCTTTAGGCAGACGTAGGAGCGTAGAAGTAATTTGAGACAGCGTTATTGGATGCGCACGGAAAAAAAGAACATATGAGCTCTAAAAATAGAGCAAGAGGTCCATCTTATTATAGAATTTGATACAATCGATTGAGTTATGACCTACAAACTAACATCACCCTTTTCCCTCCATTTTCAATAATACGCTGAAGTTTCCGAAGCAGTGGCGAGGGTCTCACTATTTGAACGCAACCCGAGTAAACCTTCATCGGAAGGTGTAATAAGTGGCATTCAATAATCCATTTTTTTTTGTTTAAGTTATGCATTAGCCTTCCGATGATTCTGCTCTTTGCCACTCGCAATGTAAGAATTAAACAAACAAAAACTATGCTAATAGATCTATAAAAGATTTTTTAATAAGGGAAATCACTTAAAAGTTTACCTATAGCCCAATGAGGGGGAATTCACATTTATCATGATTTATGTCCGTCATCTGCGTTGAAAAGACGATTCTTGATGCGTTCAATAAGGATTTTAAAATGCGCATCATAGAGTGCAAAAACACGATTTGTGTGAATTGGGGTAAGGATTTGTAGCTGATAATGTGTTATGGGCTTTACGTCTATGTGCTAAGTTTTAGCTTGATAGCATGGCGGAAAGTGAGTCAAATATCAGAAAAGAGTGAAAAGTTTTGCGAAGTTAATATAAAGGATTTGAAAATAAGCCGATCCATTTTTCGGGCGTCCGCCGCTGTCCAGTAAATGCGAATATGAAAAGGGACTCGGACAAAGCAGGTATGTATATGGCCAATGTAGGTCACTTAAGGTATTCAGAAAACTGTCCGTAAACAGACGTGCGCTACTTTCGTCTCAAAGTCAAACTGCTTGCATTTTCAAACACTTTCCATCTTATGTACATTATCCTTCAACATTCCCGCCGCTTCCCCCCTCCCCCGCCCTAATCTTTCCCTGGTATCTGTCTTTTTATGAAGAGCGTGATCCCAATTAATCCCTTGGAGCAATATTTTTACAATTTTTTTTTTTTCAAATCCTCAAAGCCTTCTGATCTCTACAGACTCTTAAAATATTTACTTTCAATTATATAAAGCCTATATTATATATACATCTATATTTACCTAGAAATGCTAGGTAAAGGCGACACTTGTTTAGTCTCCTACCAACTACTCCCCCACTCGCCCCCTCCCCCGGGGGGCAAAAGGAAACCCCCTACACCAACGCCATGGAATGCTTTTGATTTTCAACTATTGTGCACGCCATCTACAACAGACGCCCCCGCGCTCCCCACTATCCTTTCCTTGTGAAGTCGCTACCATGGACCTTGTTTTCTTTTAAGTGGGGAGAAGAGGAGAGGCGTATAGGGCGTTACCCCCCCCCCCCAACGATCGTAGACAGCAAAATACATGATATAACAGTTGAATATGCTGGGCCCAAGAAGGTTCAAAATCTTCAAATAAGGTGAACGGACGTTATAGCAATCAATGGCTTTTTGATACGATACACCTTTTTGGCAGTATCAAAATCCTAATTCACTAACTAGTCCCCCCCCCCCCCACTCCACCATATGAATCATAGATCTTTAATTGTGATTATTTAAAAACAAGCGAATTGTCGAATCCCCCCTCCCCACCCTCCCTGCATTAAATTTCGAATTGCCTTCTTCTTTCCTAGTAGAGCATGTGCCCCCCCCCCCCCCATCAGGGAGCCGCCACATGTGAGTAAAGTCAAACGCATCACAAACGGTTCTAAAATTGTATGCCCCCCCCCCCAGCCCCCAAATAAAAAACAAAAAAAACTTGTTTTGTTTTTTTAGTTAAAAAAAAGGGGGTACCCTATATATATATTTAAAGAAATTAAAACAATTTTAATATAAATAGAAGATGGGATAAAAATAAGACCCGCCTGTTGAGTACAAGATGTGATATTTCCAAAAGTCAAAATCACCGGCAAAGGGTCTCTTGTAAGAAAATGTGAGAATTATATTATAACGTTGTTTTTTTTTTTTTTTTTTTTTTTTTTTTTTTTTAAAGGTTTGTAAAAAAAACAAAAGAGTGAATGAAACAGAGGAAGTCTGGGGGAGAAAGAGTCGGGGGAGGTGGGGGGGGGGGGGAACCGGTCGGGGTGATGGTGGTGGATTGAGAGGGAACTTGGACCCGGCAACACGCAACTGGGGCATCGGAAGCAGAGCTCAATTATTGATGACTCAGCAAACGAGAAGAGGAGAAAGAAGGGGAGGCAGGGACCGAGAGAGGAGAGAGAAGAGAGAGAGAGAGAGAGAGAGAGAGAGGTGGTTATAAGGAAAGAGTAGGTTGTGAGAATGTAGACAAAGAGAACTACGAGAGGCAACAGGTGAAAGGAGACGCCACAGAGAGGAGAAAGAGATTTTTTTTTTAAAGATTCCATCCAGCGGACAAACACGCAGTTGAGTCAACAATTATTTATATAAAGTAGTGTTTATGGCGGGGGGGGGGGGAGAAGGTGGGGGCTTAAATTATTTCTGATTCTTTTTTTTTTCCCTATAGATTCAATTAGTCTACAAGTACAGGGGATCGGCAACTTACGGCACGCGTGCCAGAGTGGGCACGCAGAGCAATTTTCAAAAGCACGCGGAAGACCCCACACAAAAAGGGAATTCAAGTCGCTTCTACAAGACACTGAGTGCCAGAGCAGAATGACTTTTAGGCTGTTGGCATGCTGAATGAAATAGAAATCATACTTTGGCACACTGTTATCAAATGGTTGCTGAGGTTTGTACTAGTCTATTTGGTGTAGGGTGGACGGATAGAGTCTGCATTTGAAATGACATAGCATGGAGAGATGCGTTATATAAACTTCTGTGTGTGGGTGTGGGAGTAAGGGCGATGGGAAGGGGAGCTTCTGGTGTCTCAAAAAAACCAACTCAAGACACTATCTTAATGCACGTAAACCACTGCACGAATACAGTAAGCCTAAAAGCGCCATTATGCGCAGCTTGAAAGCGCATTTCAATAGCGGTCAGCATTAGCATTGCGCATGGGACAACAAAGACAACAAAAAAAAAAATCATGTTACTCTCGACTCACTATTTTCCCTCGCTCACTGTCTCGATGCTTGCAATCAATTATGCCTATTACACATCAGGCGGAAGCCAAGTACATCACACCTGTCTATGGGCACACGTTCAAACCAAACACGTGGGTGAGTTCATAAGTAGGCGGAAGGGGGGGGTAACTTTCTTACACTTACATCCGTATTATTTGATAGCATTTATTTCAATATATTTTTAAAAAATCAAGAATGCATCCATCATATAGACACCATATGCATCTACGACAATAACAACACCAATAATAACACAAAGATAGACACATCGAAACAGCAACGAAAAACACCATCAACTACAACAAAACACCATCAACTACAACAAAACACCATCGACTACAACAAAACACCATCGACTACAACAAAACACCATCGACTACAACAAACCACCATCGATTGCAACTAAACACCATCGACTACAACAAAACACCATCGACTACAACAAAACACCATCGACTACAACAAAACACCATCGATTGCAACTAAACACCATCGACTACAACAAAACACCATCGACTCCAACAAAACACCATCGACTACAACAAAACACCATCGACAGCAACTAAACACCATCGACTACAACAAAACACCATCGACTACAACAAAACACCATCGACTGCAACTAAACACCATCGACTGCAACAAAACACCATCGACTGCAACAAAACACCATCGACTGCAACTAAACACCATCGACTGCAACTAAACACCATCGACTGCAACTAAACACCATCGACTACAACAAAACACCATCGTTCTCTCCCACCACCGCCCCGCCCCCCCCCCGCCCCCCCTCTTTCTGTTGGTCGTCTGGCGCGGGTTTTAACCAAAATAACTTAACAAAATAATGTCACATAAATTATCTCACCCCCTAGGTCTGTACATTTCATTCAACTCCGGCATGACCTACTTGTTTTTTTTTATCTACGCATGCGCGGTGGGGGCCTTTTCGAAGATGAATTGTATTATTCTTACCTCTGCGATAATCCTGACGCCACAGAAACGCACCTGTCTGTGTGCGCTACCCCATTCCTCTCCCCCCACCTCTTCGTTTTCCCATTACCTTTATAGCTGCCCTCGGGGGAGTAGGGGGGGGGGCAACGTATAGCTATTTATAAGGCCAGCTGCCGGCGCATTTATAACGCTCACCCCCGCTTCGTCCTGCGCTCACTCTTGACTTGTCCTTCCTTTTCTTAGTTCTTTCCCTTACTTAACCCTTCCCTACCACTCCGCGACTTTAGATCTCATTAAGGCCAGATCGACAGATACCTGTTGAGTCGAGCGCAACGTATTAAAAGCGCCCGCGTTGACACATAGGGAGCCCCCCCCCCCTTCTCATCATAGCACATACACACGCACACACATACACGACAGAAGCCAATGAGGTAACGGAACGTGCTTCTTGATGGGTTACTGCGCACGCGCATTTGGGTCACGTCCGGTTTACTTACTTCCGGCCGAAGAAGCGACAGACGCAACCGCGGAAGAAGAACATAATGGGAGATGAAATAAAAAGAGGAATTCAATTTTTTTTTCTTCTACTTCAAGACTAAGTGTTTAAAAATCTTCTGGTGGTCTCCTGTACAGCCCTACAGTGCACACGGCTGTTTTCCTGGAATAGTCTCTTTAGTGGCCAGCCAGTTCTGATTCAACTGCAAGGCTTTCCTTAAGTGAACACTTGAGAATATCAAGTTTAAGACATCGCCTGGACAAGTACAGACCTATCATTGTGCATCATACTGGCGATATAATGAACAGACCGGTCACCGGTATCCATGGTTATGTCAGACAGTGAGATTGTGTGGCTGGCACAATAAGATAAGATAAGATTGCTTTATTGATCCAAATAAATGGAAATTTGATTTGATTACATAAATTCCGTCTTTAAGCATACTTAAAACAATATTAAAGAACCATTTGTATTCAAACACAATAGACATTCGCGCAAACTATCATACCATTGATCATACAAGAAAAAAATAGACCTATCATTTAGGAGTCGGCTATTGAGCCATTGTATTTCCTGGCTGAAAGATGATTCTTTTGATAGATTCTCACTGATAGTTAAACAAAAGAGTTCCTAAATCTCTCTGTTCTTGTCCTTATTGAAAGAAGCCGACCACTTCGACTAGATATTATGTATCTACCATGAAGCGGGTGTACCCAGCCACCATTACAAGTCAACGAAATGTCAGTGTGCTGGGCAGACTAGATGGACATCTCCCAGATGAAGGGAAATGCGTGTTTCAATCTGGACTTGAACCTCAGACTCAGACTATCAGTACGACTGTCTATTTCAACCGTCTACCACAGTTAATATTTCGGCACTATAACAAGCCAAATCACCAAAATGAAATGACTGTAACACACTAAATGGCCAAAATGTAAGGACTACGTGGCCAAAAACGGGATGAATATAAAACGCCAAAAGGGTCAAACTTAAATTCTTACTTCGCCCTGTCCTGGCCGTTCCAGCAGTCATCCTCTTTGGCGGCAGCGGCCGCGACCTGCTCGTTGTTGCAGATGACGTAGGGCATCTGGACCCAGAACTCTTTCGCCGTCTTCACCTTCTCCTTGATGTCCCTGACCAGGCGGTCCAGGCTGGTGCCGGCCGCTGTGATCGGCTTGACCCTCGCCTTGGAAGAGTTGCTGACGGGGAAGTCGAACGTGTGCTTCTGGGCCTCCGTGTCGCGCTTCTGCCTGGAGATGGTCGGGGTTCCGCATCCGGTAAATATCTGCGAACACACAAAAAAATAAACAATAAGAAATTATAGCGAAATAAAAAAAATTAAATCATGATTAGGCTATATTAATTTGGGGTGGGGACACGGTAGTTTAGCGGCAGCGCGTAAGGTTGTCATCTGAATGCCTCGAGTTCAAATCCAGGCATAACATTTTTGTATTACAAAATTCCCTTATCTGCCGTGGACATGGAAACTGGTGAATGCTTCTATACTGCTCCCCATTTTCCCCCAAGGGGACCAACACAACATTCATGCATACATGCCGATGGAGCGGAATTTTCTAATTTAATTTTAGACCCAATAACGACACGGTGGCCGAGGAGCAGCTTACTCCACTGGCATACCGAAGGTACTGGCTTCAAATCCTGGTGAGGGCTCGCTAGGATTTGAACGTACATCTATGTATATAAAATGAAACATTTAAGGGAAAGGCGTCATGGATACATCTTTTTTTAAAACCGTGAAAACCGTTTATCTATGCTACCCAAGAGTGGGTCAGTTTCGATACCTTACACTTATAATTATAAATTATCTTATGATCCTGCACAACAACATAAACCTGCCCAGTTTTAAGCTCTCGACAAGCCTCTCGTCATGTTTCGCACAGAAAGCATAAACCTAGATTTAGAAGGTGAAGGAATTGTAAAAAAAAAAAAATGAAGTTCCTACAGGAAAAAGAAAAATGTTGGTGTTGGATTTTAAACACAGACGATTTGGGAAGGAAAAATTGAGGTTAGTGCTGGGTCGTTATAGATGGGAATATAACAGATGGCTGAACTCTGGAAATATGTGAAGAATTTCATGATGAAATTAAATCCCTGACACATCTTTTTTTCCTTTCTCGTCAGTGTTTTATTTCTGTCTTTCTCGTTCTCTCTCTCGCTCTCTCTCTCTCTCTCTCTCTCTCTCTCTCGTTCTTTCTCGTATCGGAGCAATGGAAGGAAGGACGGAATAAGGTAAAGAAGGAAGGAAGGAAGGAACGGAGGGAGAGAGGGAAAATTGAGGCAGAAAAGAAGAAAGGAAAGAATAAAGATAGAAAGAAAGAAAGAAAAAGGAAGGAAGGGAGAAAAGGGGGGGAGGGAGGGAATCAACTTTAAGATAGAATTTAATAAATGAAAGAAAGAATGAATGAAAGAAAGACTGAATGACAGAAAGAATAAATGAAAGAAAGACTGAATGAAAGAAAGAATGAATAAAAGAACGAATGAATAAAAGTACGAATGAATAAAAGTACGAATGAATGAAAGAAAGAATGAATGAATGAAAGAATGAATGAATGAAAGAAAGAATGAATGAATGAAAGAAAGAATGAATGAATGAAAGAAAGAATGAATGAATGAAAGAAAGAATGAATGAATGAATGAAAGAATGAATGAATGAAAGAAAGAATGAATGAATGGTCAATTGAAAGAAAGAAATCAAATGTGAATAAATGAAAAGGAAAAAAAGAGTGGATGAATGAAAGATTAAATTATAAGGAAAAAAAAAGAACGAATAAAAGAATTGGTGGACAAAATTAAATCAATAAATATTATATGTGTTATGAATTCACTCAATTCACTCAATTCACTCAATTCAGTGTAATCGCGAACTGAAGGGAGTACTAAATTACGCCATTGGTAGAAAAGTACTTTTTGTTCTCCCTCTTCTCTTTTCCCTAGATTTTCTGGTCATTTCTGGAAATGACCTCCAGCCGGGTTATGGGAAGATAAATGACCAAGATAGCCACTAACAAACAAATGTGGGCGAGGATTTGTGGGGTAGAGGGATGGAAACGGCGCGGGGTGACTAAGAAAATTACACACCGTTAGGTCCTTCCCCCCCCTCCCATCCCTCCTCCGCTCCCTCCCTACGCCATTCCTGGACTGTTCTACTCAGGCCACTGTTGTCCATGTATCATTTCAGCATCACATGCCAAAAGGCAGCTGGACAGAACCCCTCCCCCCCACCCACCCCCCTTTTACATTCCCCGTGGAATACCAGCCTAGCAATTGTGAAGTCAGGGCGCCTGGTAATTTGGGGCGGTGTGTGTGTGGTGTGGGGGGAGTGGGGAGGAGAAAGCGCTTCCCACTTTTCTATCCATCCCGAAAACGTTTTTTTTTTCAAAATTCTTCATTCAAATTGTTCTTCGCTGCGCCGGCTACCCATTTAGACTCACAAGTGACCAAAGGTCAGCATTAATGGGTGTGTCAGAATGTCAGTCAACGAACTCGGGGGGTGGGGTGTGGGGGGGCTCACACGCCCCGACCGCCCCTTTCAATCAACCATGACAGAAAGCTTCGTCCTCATGAAAGGCATACCTCTTCCTCCCTCTTTACCATCACCCACCCCCTACCCCATTTTGCGCCCTTAAACCCTTAATAAGCCTCAAACGCAAAATTTGAATACTACCAAATACCAAAATTAAACACTACACACTGCCCATCATTAACACATCCAAGTTATGTATACTACTTCTTTGTAACAGACTTGCTGTTGTACGTTACACATTCACTTTTATTTCCGGTTTAAATTTTTGTTTAAGTAGGCCTACACACAACATAATATAGATTTATGGTTAAGATTATAATACCACGTACTTGTATATCATATCAACTATATGGCACATGATATAACTGGACTTAAAAACATATTTCCGGTCTAATGTATAAAAATAATTTTAAAAACATTTTTTTTCTTTTGTTGATAAGCTAGCTTGTCCAAAAAAAATGTTTTGGTGTAGTTGATGTTGTTTGTTGTGTTGTAACAATGAGGCCTATTACATCTTATCTTATATTTTACAGACGCTCCTTCTATAAGGAAGATTATTGCGTCCTACGCTCATCCGTGGTCTGAGTCTAATCTTGCGTTTTTATTAGTGTTTTGAATGATATTTAAGTTACTGTCTTTCCTGGTTTGTTCAGGTAACCCATGCCATGCTCAGATGCCATTAGGGAGAGAAAGAGTACTTATATGAATTTGTTCTCGCATAAGGGATAAGGAAATTGTTGTTGTTTTTGTCCTTATGTTTATCTGAGCATTGCAGCAGGTTGTTACTGTGTTGTATTTCTAAATTAGAATTTAATGCCTGCTGCATTATGACTACATTTACTCTTACATGGCCACTATAAGGGCAAAACGTGACGTTACGTTAATAAGATACTGATAGAACGAGAAAGAATGTGATAAGGAAGTTGGGGGGGGGGGGGGGGCGTTGAGAGAATGAGAGAACGAGAGTGGATAGAAGAAAAATGCGTCTAAGATATAAAAAGAAAATCCTTCACGAGGACACGCCGAGGGGAGCAAAGAATCAATCGATATGATAATAAATTCTTTAAGAAGGTTCCCATCAAAATGAACCAACACAAATTTTTATTTTTTTTTAGCTCTAGGGCTCTTATTTGAAACAATGTTATGGGTGTGCATTGTGTGTAGGGCAATACAGGAGCAGCCCATTGTGTGAATTCAGACAATGTTTACACTATGTGTATCAAAGAGATGAAATCACAAGAATGAATTCACAACTTCAGAAGGGGGCAACAAACCATACTGTTACGTAATTCCCAACAGGTAAAAACAATGGCTGATCTTCGCACTTCAGTCCTTACTGCATTATAACACAAGCCAGGTGAAAATAGCTAGTTTCTGTAAGTAAAGTACCCGTTGGACCAAATTGATCATAGGGCCGGTGAAGCAGCGTTCACCATTTTCTATGGCCATGGTATACAAGATGATTGTGTCGCCAGCACTATGCACAGCCGCCTTTACGTTACCCTAACTAAGGTCAGGTACCCATCAGAGCTTGGTAGACTCAGGGACACCCTCCGGACCCGGGAAAAAAGCCTAGCCTGCACAAGGAATCGAACCCAGGACCTTCGGTACGCCAGCGTACTCCATAAGCTAGTTTCTGTGGCTACGACATATTTTTTTTTAAGGGATAGTCTGTCCGGGACAATGCCCGTATGTTGTTCAAGTTCCACAACTCAGTATTCTTATCTTATAATTTATCTTATTAGTTTTACAGACGTTCCTTCTAGATAGAAGATTATTACGTCCACTAGGCCCAAAACGCCTGCAGGGCGACAGGGATCCGTCGGTGGCAGGGCTAGAACCCGCGACCTGTCAGTTGGTTTTTTGGTTGACAGTCCGGTGAACTAACCGCTGGACCAGCCGGCTTCACAGCATAGCTTGAGGTGGTTAAGAACCAAAGAAAAAAAGGGTTTGAACCCAAACACTTAGATCTCTTTCCCTATCGATTCCTATCTTTTTTTTTCCCTACTCTCTTCGCTCTTTTGATTACATTCTCCCTCTTTATTTCTCTATGTTTCTCTCTGTCTATCTCTCTCCCTCTCTCTCTTTCTCTCCCTCGTTCTAACGGTATCTTTCCCTTCATCTAGCTCTAAAGGTTTCTCTCTCTCTCTCTCTCACTCTCTCTCTTTCACTCTATTTCTTCCCCTGTCTACCCCAAAGGGAGGAGAGGGGAGTTTGGTTTTATGTCACCACAACCGGAAACAGAAGTCAAGGTTTAACCTATAAAAAAAAATTGGCCTAATTCATTTCCCAAACATTGTCCAAAAAAAGAGCCAGTGATATTTTGGCCTTTTCACATCCCCCCCCCCCCTTACACTTTACAGCTCAGATATACAAACTCCCCTCTCACACACTCACCCTCTCACCACATCTTCTCTCTCGCCCATACATCACAATCTAGGGCGTGACCTTTGAACTGATGAGTGGAAACATTAAGCTGACTATTTTACGTAGACATCGCTAACGGAGAGCAAAAAGTCAACTGCCGAGCTGAGCGTCGAGTGCGACCAACGAAATTGTTTGACTTTTGACCTCTGCTTGTCATTGTTTGTTGCCTATAGAGATGCAAAAATGTCTTCCACGCATAGCAAAAAAAAAAAGTGGACCTAGTTTAAATATCTGGTTGATGTACTATATCATGAAATCAAACTTCAGGCGTGACGAACACAATTTCCATTTTACGAAAAGAATAGCTGTATTCAGCTTGTTCGGAACAACTCTAAAACAGCTAGTATGAAAAACTTTGAAACAGCTCGCTAGATTTCCCCCCCCCCCCCCCTCTTTCCTAAAAAAAAAAAAACAAGGGAGATCAATGGTTTTAAAATAGAGGGGTTTAGTAAATTTCACCCAAGGGACGAAACCGTCCAAAAAGGTTAGGATTAAAATGACCAGCGGGACCAAGGAATTGAATGGATCGGTCATGTTATCTCAAACTCGAAGAAGTACTGACACGTTGGTGTTAGGTCAAGAATGTGACCACGGGTCGACTCTTGACAAGTGATACATGGATTCAAAGACAAAAATTTTGTGATATGGGTATAGCATTTTTTAAATAGTATTCTAAATTGTATATTAAAATTGTTTCGATAATTCCTTTGGTATTAGCCTACTTATTTTCATTTAATTTAGGCTTACAGATTGTGTAGAGTATTAAGAATATATTTATTATTATCAACGAGCCTTTGTAGCCTACATTTATCATTGTTATTAAGTGAAAGTATTAACCCTTACAGTCCCGGGCGCGTATATAGCGGAACTGAAGGAAGCATAGATAGAAGTAGGTCGGTACGGGAAGGGTTAAATTCTTTTAAACGTGCGTCGGGTGGCTTGAGGGTATTATTCACTGAGCTATAAAAAGAATTATAGCGCCTCGATATTATATGTGTATGAGCAAATTGAAGCCTAAATGAATTTCCCTTTCCCCACTATTCACTTATCTACATAAGCGAGTTACAGGAATAAACCACTTATGATTAGAACAAATCCATACGATAAAAAGGAAGTCTAAGTCACTTGAAATGTAATTACAGGTCAGTGTTTAGGAAATATAATTTTATAGATAAGTGAAAGTCACGTGAAAGCCTATTTACTTTGTTTTCAAGAATGTTACTTCCGTGCCTAATCCATTCTTTTTATAGATCAGTGGTATTATTTCACAGTGACCAGACCTTAGACAGAAGACAGGAAACTAACAGTATACATTTCGTTAATATGATAACGAGTCTGTATCAGCCCGAGTGGAACAAAACAAACTACTACATAGCAGGGACTCTGCCACCATTATAAGGCCTGGTCGGCACATTTTTATTTTTTTTTAAATCACGTGATTATATTCACACCTGGGCAAGGTGTTTCGAGTCCTAAGCAATAACATATTTTCGGGGACTAAGCTTTGGTGAGTACCGAGTACCCGACTTAAGGGAAGGTTTTTTTTCGGCCGGGCATTGAGCACACA